>CM022878.1:29454046-29528712 GCA_012654025.1 Pachypsylla venusta | reverse complement strand
AAAATTTAGAAAATACTAATTGTCAGAATGACCGTGCCTGTAAAGCACCTAGCAAAACGTTTAAATGTTGGTTGCAATATACAGGCTGGGCACAAACCAATACCCCCTCCCCCCAATTTCCATTGTCTTTGAAAAACAAAACTAGCAATATAAGAATCGTAGCGAAGCACGGGCGAAACAGCTAGTAAGTACTAAGTACCAGTAGTAATGGGACACTTTTTAGCAGTGCTAAATTATTGACAATTTAAAATCTACTCGAATTTTGTATAGTCCAAAAAAAAAAAAAAAAAAAAAAAAAAAAAAAAATCATGTTCCCGATAGATCACTGAAGTTAAGCAACGTCCAGCGAGGTTGTGCCACGTGGGTTCGCGCCCTATCTTTACGGCCCAATTCAGGCTGGGTGAGGTCAATGTGGGTAGCTGGTTTGCAAGTTTCCAGCGAATAGAGGGTGAAACCCCCGTCTTCAATGATCAATAGATGTTAAAGAGACGTTAGGCCAAATTGCAAAAAAAAGGGGGGGGGAATATTTTTTTTTCCGTGACGATTCCAAAGGTTCATTATTGAAAATAATAAACCAAAATAACTTCAATTCTATAAAGAAACCTAACATAAGCTCGCGTACAAGTTATCATGCCATAAAATGAAAAGTGACATTAATTTGTTTGTATGGGGGGCTCGAACGAGGGAACAAATTTTGTATCTCTGTCTCTGACGTGAAGTTCCATAGAATCATTATGAATCACATTGTACCTCGTTCTCCGCATGTTGCCAGATGTACCCAAATTAAATAATATCATGTTCAAAGTTGGAGGGACGATATAAATATTGTTATTGAAGGTCAGGTTCATGATTAGGATCCTGCCTGGTGTCTCTCACTCACAAATTCTGTAGTTTGAGTTAGGGTTACACCATACTACAGATTTCTTATTGGCCGACTAAATGGGCATGTTTTTGAAGGTCAGGTTCATGATTAAGGTCCTGTCTGGTGTCTCTCACTCACAAATTCTGTAGTTTGAGTTAGTGTTACACCATTCGACAGATTTCTTATTGGCCGACTTAATGGGCATGTTATTGAAGGTCAGGTTTACGATGTACGATGTATAAGTGATTTACGATGCAGTTACACCATGATTTGTTGTGATGTAGGTCTATACGGTAGCTTTTGGTAAATACTAGAGATTTCTTATTGGCCGACTTAATGGGCATGTTATTGAAGGTCAGGTTCATGATTAAGATCCTGCCTGATGTCTCTCACTCACAAATTCTGTAGTTTGAGTTAGGGTTACACCATACTACAGATTTCTTATTGGCCAAGTTAATGGGCATGTTATTGAAGGTCAGGTTCATGATTAAGGTCCTGCCCGTTGCCTCTCACTCACAAATTCTGTAGTTTGAGTTAGGGTTACACCATCCTACAGATTTCTTATTGGCCAAGTTAATTGGCATGTTATTGAAGGTCAGGTTCATGACTAAGCTCCTGCCCGTTGTCTCTCACTCACAAATTCTGTAGTTTGAGTTAGGGTTACACCATACTACAGATTTCTTATTGACCAAGTTAATGGGCATGTTATTGAAGGTCAGGTTCATGATTAAGGTCCTGCCCGGTGTCTCTCACTCACAAATTCTGTAGTTTGAGTTAGGGTTACACCATACTACAGATTTCTTATTGACCAAGTTAATGGGCATGTTATTGAAGGTCAGGTTCATGATTAAGGTCCTGTCTGATGTCTCTCACTCACAAATTCTGTATTTTGAGTTAGGGTTACACCATACTACAGATTTCTTATTGACCAAGTTAATGGGCATGTTATTGAAGGTCAGGTTCATGATTAAGGTCCTGCCTGGTGTCTCTCATTCACAAATTCTGTAGTTTGAGTTAGGGTTACACCATACTACAGATTTCTTATTGGACAACTTAATGGGCATGTGGGATTTGTTGTGATGTAGGTCTATACGGTAGCTTTTGGTAAAAATTATAATTATTATAAAAATTGTTTGCAGTTGCCCATTAAGACTTCTTCTTTAAATTCACTCTTTCCCAATTCTATTTGGGGTAGGTGTTGCTTCCCTTAATTCTACCATGCCAAACCCTTTTGTTCGGGGCCTACACTGTTTACGTGTAACCCATTACTGATATGGCAACACTATCTTGCTTTTCACAGTATCAATTGAAACTGCGTAGGAACTAGCTTTTTGTTGATTTTACACGGGCTTAGGATCGTCATCTAAGGCCGTACCTAGGGGGGAGGGGGTCCATGGGGTCCAGACCCCCCCGAAATCTCATTTTTATTTTTTTTGTATGACTTATGTAATATTCTAAGATGTAATTCATCATCACCACCACCAACAACAACAACAACAACAACAATTTTCTCCCTCATATATAAGTTCTCAAACTTTTAGGTCGAGGTTGTTGTGAAAATCACAACAACCAAGATCATTTGTGCCAAAGATCTTGAACCTTTGAAGGAAAGATAATTCAGGATCATTGGAATTTAAAGAGAATGATAGTATATTTTTCCCCTTTTAGGACACATAGTCTCATTAATCTGGATCATTCTGGAAGAGTCCCAATCTATGCAGATGTTTCCTGAAATCCTGATGTCCTGTGAGTACGAGTAGACGCATTATGGACATCAGGCGCTTGTGGTCTTGGGTCAGAATCTCCTATGTAAAATCTTAGAAGCGGTAACCCTTGAATTCTAATAAATCATGTCATGTCACTCAGGGCCGTACCCAAGATTTGTTTTGGGGGGAGGGGGGTTTGAAGGATTGACAGCCAAGCCAGGATTAACACCTGAAAATGATGATCATGGAAGGTGATATTGTTGTTGTGTTATTGTTGTTGTTGATATTATTGTTGATGATGTTATTGTTGATGATGATGATGTTGTTGATTTTGGTGGTAGTGATGATGAGTTACAATATTACACAAGTCATGCATAAAAAAAAGATTTTTTTTTTTGCATCCAGGGGGGGGGGCTGGACACCATACCCAGGGGGGGCCCCCCTGGGTACGGCGTTTATGTCACTGATGTTCATTTAAGCATCGGCGTGGGGTAGAAATGAGAGCCCGCCCTATCTTTGTTTTATCAAGGTGCAAAATGTGTCAGAAAAAAAGACAACCCAGTTGTCTAACGCGGCCCGAGTGGCATAAGGAGGATTCAATATTAACTTTAATCGAAAGTTATTTGAGACATACAGCGTCAGCTCCCAACGCCAATTTCAAAATGTTTTTTTTCCTTATTCGACTGAAATCAAATGTACTTACGGCCTTCCGTTTTAAGGAAACAAAAATATTTTTAATCAAAAAAATCTGTCGCCCAATTTGAATGCCCTTGAATAGTGTACCAAGGGCATTCAAATTGGGGCGGCAAATTAAACGTGAAACCCCCGTCCCCCACCTCCCACCAGTTCAGGGTTACGCTATTGACATTTTTATAAAAATATTTTTTTTCCTTATTCGACTTATAACATTATGTCTCGAAATTATATACAGTTCTACGATATACTGTTATAACATTATGTCTCGAAATTATCTACAGTTCTACGAGATACTGTTATAACATTATGCCTCGAAATTATCTACAGTTCTACGATATACTGTTATAACATTATGTTCAGTTCTACGATATAATGTTATAACATTATGTCTCGAAATTATCTACAGTTCTACGATATACTGTTATAACATTATGTCTCGAAATTATCTACAGTTCTACGATATACTGTTATAACATTATGTCTCGAAATTATCTACAGTTCTACGAGATACTGTTTGCCTAAATGAACATTCAACCTAAACCTAGGTACATACATAAAATTATTATGTTTGTGGTAGCTGAGTCACTATTTCAACAAATTTTTGGGGAAATAAAAATTAAAACGTAGGCTGTTCGAAACACGCACATGTTCGTAATTCTCTCCCCATTTCTTTCGAAAAAGGAAGAACATTTTTTGAGGTGGGGCAGTTTTCAACTTTGACATTAAAAACAATTATAGAAAAAAAAATACAGTGCATACGCCTGCGCTAAAATTTAAAAGAAAATGTATAACTTTAAACTTTTAAAGGGTCAATGGAAAGCCTACTGTTTATTAACATTTTACAAGAAACTACGAACATATCGGAGATCTGATTTTTTTTTTACAAAGTCTCTTGTTGTTTGGTTTGAATCTATCATCTGATCAACTAATATGAGGACTTTCGAAGAACGATTTCAAGATTTCATCATTAATATTTTAATTTAAAATTCCTAAAATTTTTATTACTGACTCCAAAATTAAGAAATATATGTATTTTCAAAAAATATTCCACCAATCACCAATACAGGACTCCATTCGCCTCTAGTCCCCAGAGAGAATCTGATGCAGCACCGATCTTGATAAACAACTTTATAGAATAGAATTTTTATTTTCAAAATAACAGTGTTTGATTACAAAGAGCTTTCCCTAAGCTGTACTGGTCTGCTGGACATCTTCTAATCAAGATATTCCCCCAATCCCCAATACAGGACTTCTAATCAAGATATTCCACTACATTTGAATGACATTTTCAACGTAATGTCACTGAATCACTGATAACTTTGTCAAAAGCAATATTAAAATACTTTCCAAAGCGTCATCTAATAAATATAGTTTTCTTATTTTATTTTTTGGGACAGTTTTTCTTAGTTAACCCAAAACGGCCTGATGATGTGTTGCATGTACCGATACAATTTTTTTTTAAAAAAGAGAGGCATTTCATACAAAATAATTCATACTATTATTCATACAAAAAGGGTAAATATAAATGACCTTCAAATTTCAGTCTATCCGCCCTGCCTGGAGTATCTTACACGGGTAAAATGTAAGAGTCCTAACTGTAGGGTTATTGTGCCAGCACTGAAAGCAGCATTACTATTAATTATGTTCCACTATTAACAATATTTGTCCCCAAAGGATCTTCCACAAATATCCCATTCTCTATGCTGATGACCATTTTTTTTTATTGCGGCCTTCTCAATTTATTTTCCTCTATTGTAACACATAATACAAATATACTAATACATGCTTTATGATTAGTACTTTATGATTAGTTATCCTTCAGCCAGGGATGGCAGATCAATTTATTTGCCGAGGATGTAGCCAATTCAAATTCATCATCATTAGATGGCATCACTTGTTGCCAAATACCTCTACCAGCCTGAAGATTGTCATCATCATACATCCATGCTTTATGATTAGTTATCCTTCAGCCAAGGATGGCAGATCAATTTATTTGCAGAGGATGTAGCCAATTCAAATTTCATCATCATACATCTACTTTTGGAGGGTTAATGATTGAAACCGTCCTCCCAAAACTATGTCAAGCGCAGAAAAATAATTGACCAAACGAAGTGAGGTCTAGTTTTATTAACACCCGCAATTATTCTTTTGTTTGTCCTTTTCAACCACGATAACTCCCGAACGGCTCATATCATTTTGATGGATGAACTCCTTTTGAACCATGATAACTCTCGAACGCTTTATCTCATTTTGACGGATGAACTCCTTTTGAACCACGACAACTCTCGAACGCCTTATCTCATTTTGATGGATGAACTCCTTTTGAACCATGACAACTCTCGAACGCCTTATCTCATTTTGATGGATGAACTCCTTTTGAACCATGACAACTCTCGAACGCTTTATCTCATTTTGATGGATGAACTCCTTTTGAACCATGACAACTCTTTCATTTTTTTTTTTTTTTTTTATAAAGTATAACATACCACCTCAGCAGCTAAGGCCATTGGTGGTTATCTCATTTTGACGAACTCCTTTTGAACCATGAGAACTCTCGAACGCCTTATCTCATTTTGATGAACTTATTCATACATGAAATATTCATAGAATTAGCTGATGATTAGTTTTTCAGGTCCTTAAATCACAGAATTACTAGATACATCAGCAACGCAAAAAAATAAAGGTCAAAACAAAAAACAATCTCAAGTTAACAGCCAACAACTCACTGATCCATCAAGGACTAGTGAATTCAACATGATAAAGTCGTTTGTAACACCCTACTGTACCCACGAGGTTAATTATATAAATCCTCCCCTGCAAACAACAACAGCTATTCATTTTTGCCTTTACAAAGCTGAAAGCACACTGAAACAGCCAATAACACGTGGCGTATCTGAACGGATTCCCATACGAGTACTAAACACGCCAGAAGATGTTAAATAACTTCCCTAATCTGATGAGAACGAGTGGGTTTTTTTTTAATTTGGCTGAACGTCTCTTTAGCAGCTATTGATCATTCAAGACGGGGATTTCACCCTCCATTCGCTGGAAACTTGCAAACCAGCTTTCCACATTGACCCACATTGGTTGGGCCGGAAAAATAACCAACATTACGAAGGCGCGAACCTAGGTAGACACCCATACAGAACAACCTCGTTGGACGTTGCTTAACTTCAGTGATCTAACGGGTACTGGTGTATTTTTTTTTTTTAATTTGGCTTATTTNTTTTATTTTTTTTTTTTTTTTTAATTTGGTGTAACGTCTCTTTAACATCTATTGGTCATTCAAGACGGGGGTTTCACCCTACATTCGCTGGAAACTTGCAAACTGTTGTATTCAACGTGCCGTTGACGCTGGCTACGAGTGTATTTAATTTGATAAACTTATTGCCTAGCTTTTGAAACGATATGGCAGTTTTCGCGTTGGCCATATCTATGGCAACATTCACTTGACCATATCTATGGCAACATTACCTAATCTACTTATTGAAGCTCAAAATCTCAGAGCAGTTCCACCTTATCTGGACTAGTAGAACTGTGAGCTGTAGACTTCACCACTTAAGTTTCAAAAACAAATCAGTTAATTTCATGAATGTCCACACCAAGTTTCAGCGTCTATGGCACGTTGAATACACCAGTTCCCGATAGATTACTGAAGTTAAGCAACGTCCAGCGAGGTTGTGCCATGTGGGTGTCCACGTAAGTTTGCGCCCTCGTGATGCTGGCTATTTTTCCGGCCCAACCCAGGCTGGGTGAGGTCAATGTGGGTAGCTGGCTTGCAAGTTTCCAGCGAATGGAGGGTGAACCCCCGTCTTGAATGACCAATAGATGTTAAAGAGACGTTAAGCCAAATTAAAAAAAAAAAAAAAGTTTCATATTAACTGTATTCTTAATATTCGGGAATTATAGTAAATTAACAGGCAAAACTAAAATTCACTTCGTTCGATCAACAACCAGCCTTCATCTCAATACACAAAAAAACACGAGGCTGAAGTTTAAGGATACCAAACCTAAAGAGAGCAAACTACGTATTCTTTAGTTGCACACTGTATATTTTGGAATGAAGGTTAAGGGCGGTTTGAGAGAAGAATATGGAGGGGAGATTTTTGGCCTTGACCGTGGAAAAAAGGCTGTATTGATCTGTAGCAAATATAACCCCTTCTTTCATGTCCATCCCAAGTTTTATTCCCCACCTTGAAAATTCGTGCCTTGCTCAACGATCAAATCTGTCTTCATTATTATTTTCAAGAGAGGAGTGCGCGATGCGTGCTGCGCGTATACAATTAATAAAATATGGACTTAAATCTGAAATAATGTGAATGCATGTAATACAAGAGAATACTAATATAAATTTATATCTATATTAGCAAAATTTAGAATAATACTAGTAGTTCGGGGATTTGAACACTCGCTTAATATAGCCACCATTTGGCCCCAGGTGGCACAAAAGGACCTAAAAACTAATCAGCTACTTTTATGAATATAATGAACTCTTCGCTTTTAGCTTTACAGACATGGCCTTTCCATGCTGCTATCATGCCCACAATAATTTGAAATAGTTTTTATCAGATAGTCAGATAAGAAATGGACAAATTAATCAATTCATGGACAAAATACTATGTCCACAATCATGTAGAAAAGGTTTGGTACCGATCAAGGTAGTTTTTACAATTAGCGTGAATAGGAAACAATCGCTTTGTCCGAGGACCCAAGGGCGTACCCAGGGGGAGGGTCCATGGGTCCAGATCCTCCCAATTTTTTTTTTTTTTTTATGCATGGCATATATGTAATATTGTAAGGTGTAACTCATCGCCACCACCACCAACAACAACAACAACAACAACATCATCATCATCATCATCATCAACAATAATAATAACAACAACAACTACATTATCATCATCAACAACGAAAACAACATCATCATCAGCACCACCAACAACAACAAAAAAACATCAACAACAACATCATCATCAACAACAATAAGAAAAACATCAGTCCTGGTGTTAGTCCTGGTTTGGCTGTCAATCCTTCGGACCCCCCCCCCCCGAAAAAAAAATCTTGGCTACGGCCCTGGCTTTGCCTTTCTATAATGGTAAGATATCCACACCAAATTTCATCAAAATCGGATAAGACGTTCGAGAGTTATCGTGTTACAAAAAGACAAACAGACAAATAAAATAAAAATCATGGTGTTAAAACTAGACGTTTACTTCATTCGATCAGTTAATGACGCGGGGTTTCGCAGCAGAAAGTCCCCAAATCTAATAGCTTTCACAAAATTATTTTAACTTTAAAAAACACTACCGTTATTTATGACGAGAATTCACTTACTTTTTCACTTCCAACTCGAGTTTCATCTACTTCATAGACATTTTCAAGGAAACTGACTGTTTGGTGTTGTTGTTATTGTTGGGTGTCCGTTGGTAACTCAGAACCCACGTGATCAATCAGCTGATTTCTCTCATACACAAAGTTTGGAACAGTGTCGACGATCGCGTTGATGCATTTACCTTTACTCATTGACGAGTGGATGTAGATTTGTTCATAGAGTAGGATTTCCATTTGACGATTACCTCGGTGGAGTAGCGACACTTCTGCATTTCTCATATCATGGTGGGTGTTAATAATATGTTCGGCGAAGTTTGACGCGTCGGGTTTGTTGTTGCGTACTGCCGCAAAATGTTCTTCTGTACGCGTTTTTATATTTCTCATCGTCATACCTACATATTCACATCCGCACTCACATTTAATTAGGTACACTCCACTACTTTCATCCTGGGGTATTATATCTTTTCTGGAGAACAGAGACGTCAAAGGTTGAGAGTAGAAGGCTGGTCTGTATTTATACTTTTTTAGTAGGTCTTGTAAGGAATACTCGAGACTTCGGATGTAGGGCAGTCTTAGGTATTTTACAATTTCTTTGTCTTTAGTGGAGTATATTAATTTATTCACTTTATTTCTAAGAGTGGAATTGAAAACTTTCTTTAGTTCGTAATGTGAATAACCATTGTTATCGCCCATCTGGTTCTCAGCTCTTTTCGAAAGTTGGAAGGTGACATAGGGATACTGAGTAACCGGTTGTAGTAGTTTCTAAAGACCGCCATTTTGTGGGTGTAAGCATGATAAGATGTTGCAAGTATTATGACATCTGTAAAACTACTCTTTCTATAAACTTCAAATGAGTGTTTTCCAGTCTCAATTGAAATTTTGAGATCTAATATTGATAACGGTAGTGTTTTTTAAAGTTACCAATAGGATGTCTAATATAAATTTGTTAAATAAAAATTATTTTATATCAATATTGTTCTGAGGTCAAATGTAGGTAGGTATATCACTTCCAGCTTGCAGCAAGATCGATTCTTCGAAAACACGAGATAGATTTACATATTTAAATATTCAAATTCCTTGTTATAATTTTCAATCAATTAATATGTTAATACTTATTAATCATCGTTTCCGATAGTAGCCAGATGTATGAGAATGCAGCTCTAAAGAAGTTGTTGTTGGCGTACTGATAAAGTTTTAATTGTCATCTTACAATAATCTTGGAGGCTAATAATTGTCATGGGTCTCCAGAACCAGTTACTACAATATAATCTTAAACTTTATCATTTCGTCTGCCAACATTTGTATTTTTCCCGCATGTTTTAGCGTAAGCACGTTCCAAGTTGCTAGCGTCAATATCTTATCGTCAAATCCAGTTCGTTTTCAATAAATCAAGTCCATAAATTTGGTCCGTGTTCTTCGGGGGGGGGNGGGGGGGGGGGGGGGGGTTTAGTTGATGTTTTTTTGTTTTGTGTTGTTGTTGTTTTTTTAAATGTTATAGGTCACGTGCAAAGTAGAGTATTTTCATTTAAAAAAAACATTGAAATTTCGGGAGGTCTTGAACCCCATGTACCTCCTCGGTACGGCCTTGGTTTTTTGCAAGTTAGACAGTCCATTCCGAGACTTATTGTTTGCCTTCGCAGTTGTTTTAGGTTTTACGCTGTTGGGTAGCTAACCTAACCTAACCTCTATCCAAACTTGGGACTGGCATAGGCACTTGAGCAGTCTACCTACGACGGAGATACAATTACCATCAGTAACATAATACATTAAAAAGTTGCTTTTTGTATTATTTTACACCTTCAGATCAGGTGGACTCGGTCCGTAAGGAGGTTTCAGAATGTTAAGCATGATCTACATTGCTCGATGGAAGTTATTAAACTTATAATTTTTTAGCACCCCCTAAATTGACGTCTTACATGCATTCACATTATTTCAATCCATGTTACTGATCAATCTTTTGTATAAGAAAAATCACAGAATTCTGGGCAACGTAGAATGACCATACCTCTAAGGCCCCCAACAGAGCAAGCAGATCTTGCGAGTGATAGGTATCTATTAAAAAACTGCACTGTACCTTACGTATGACAAAGCAGAATGAAATGTCATTAATCAAACAATACAGCCAGCCAATCCTATCCCTCAGCCAGCTGTCACCGAATTGCTATGATTAATAATAGATATAGTTACTCGTACTAAACGAAAATCAGTGACGTTCACAGTTACAGTGACGTGGGCCGAATAGTTATAGCTATTCAAGGGATTTCCACGTCCCCAAACTAAAAAAACAACAACAGAAAGATGATTTAGTTCACCGGACGAGGTGAAGTTTTCCAATTCACTTATGACTTGCTAACTTTCCATGAGGAAAATTAAATGATACTTGACATTGTAAGAAGTTACTTGAGGGTAGAGATTACGATCCCGGGATCCCGCCCAAAAATGGCTAAAATTTTGATCCCGGGATTCGCCATCCAATCCCGGGATTTTTGGGATTGACAGTGATACAATAAAAACAAACAGAAAACATGTTTTTTTTTTATTGAATTTGAAAATGAGGTCCCAATAGATCAACCTTGAACGTTACATGAAACTCGATGTACTGCCATCTGCCATGCAATAAAAAAATGGACCTTTAAAAATCCATTTCTTCTTTTAGTAGACCGAATGAACGGATGACCGATGTGTTGTTTGTATGACCCCTTTTGGTAAAAACAAAGGAGTCGTTATTTCACTTGATTCAGTTCAAAAAATTATTTTTTAATGTTCTAATAGGTATATTCTAACATCTTCTTTGAACGTAACAACTTGTGTTCGATTTGACTTTAAAATGGACGGTTTTATATCGCACAAAAAAAAATTCAAATCCTTCATCCGTTTGGAGTCATTTTGTAATGTTTAAAGACTGTAAAAATGCAAAGTGTAAAAAATGTGATGCTATTTTGAAAACTCTTGGCGGTTCCACAAGAGGACTCCACACACATCTCTCAAGTTAAAAACTTGATTTTATTTTTATTTTATCTACTTATTATAGTAACTATACCTACTTCTACTTGATTTTTGGAAGGTTCCCAATTTTTTTCAAATCCCGGGATTGTGATCGTTCCAGTCCCGAAACTTCAGGATTGTCAAGAAGGTTCGGGATCGTAATCTGTACTTGAGGGTGACATTCTCATGGCCGAGTCCACCTGAGCTGATTGCGTAAAATAACACAGAAAGCAACTCTGTAATATCATGTTTGTAACTCTTGTGTTACTGACATAATTTTATTATAGACTACAACTTATCTAGAGTTACTGTCTCCTATATTGAACACGATGATGCCACTAAAGAATGAATGGAAACGTCAAAATTTATTTTGTTTTGTACCACGAAATGTTTCGATCGCCTTATCTGATTTTATGAAATTTAGAAAATTAGATTTTGAGCCCCCCCCACCCACCCCCCGGGTCTAAATGGTGTACATTGTAAGTGAGGGAGGTCTTCAGTTCAGTGATCCATTAGTTAATATCTCGTATTTATTATTTTTACTGTCTTTAATGTATAGTAAAAAATCATATGATAAATAATTACCTACTGAAATATAAAATTAAAAAGATCAAAAGGCCATTTTTATTGTCAACAAACAGAGCAAAATAGATTGTTTCAGAATGGATGAAATAAACCAATTAAACGGGCTGCATAATATTTGGTTTGCTGTGCTTACCTGGTTTGTCTTCTTTTTGTTTGTGTATTGATCGTGGATTACTTCTGATTGTTTTGAGTTTGTAAATAAAATCACCAAAAATAATTGTTTAGTCGCCTGATATGTTAGTTCTATTATCAAGGGTACACCACACGGTGGCAAACTAACATTGTACCTTGTACCATATTGATCTAGTTGGTAGGTAATAAATAGAACGACATTGTAAGAGGTTACCTACAATAGTTTGTTATATGAGAAAAAACCAACAGTCAGCCAACGTCAATGGCACGTTGAATACACCAGTTCTCGTTAGATCACTGAAGTTAAACAATGTCCAGCTAGGTTTTACTAAGTGGATGCCCTCATGATGCTGGCTGGCGATAAGTTTCCAGATAACTGATGTTGGGTAAAACCTCCATTGAATGGACAATATAATATGTTAAAGAGACGTTAAGCCAAAAAAGAATCATAATTTAAAATACGACTTCAATTTGTTAAAGTTAAATGAGTTGCAAATTGCTTCAAATATAATTCACGGCGTTTTAAATGTATACGATTTTACTTTGTTTACAATTTATATTTTCTAACCTCTAAGCTCAAACTTATATAAACTTTATTATCTAATATCTTCTGAAGAACTTTCGAGTTTCGTCGTCCTTCTGAGATACTTTCTGGAAAAGTAACAGAAGGTTTTCCTAGCTGGGTACACGAGACTTAAACTTTGTTCCTATTGTTTGATACGAGCTTGGTAAGTATAATATTCAAAATTAAAAAAAAAAAAATCTTATTGAATACTGGTTAACATGTATGACACAGCCTTAAAACATTCCTTACACCACTTACACGAATCTTATCAAATAATTTTGTTCCTATTCTTTGATACGAGCTTGGTAAGTATATTCAAAATTTAAAAAAAAATATTCTCATTCAATACTGGTTAACATGTATGACACAGCCTTAAAACATTCCTTACACCACTTACACGAATCTTATCAAATAACTTTGTTCCTATTCTTTGATACGAGCTTGGTAAGTATATCAAATTGGTCGTTGGCGATATTCCTAGATTAATCTTTTTTAGTGTATGTTATCTGCTTTCTCCACGACCTGTAGTCTACACTTAAGAGTTCTGACCCGAAATATAAATTATCACAGAATTGCAACTTTTACATTCAAATTGTAAAGCATAGACGTAGTAAAACAAACCCTATTGTATTTATTATTTACAAAATAGGGCATAGAAGCTATCTATTGATGTACATAGCTGCGCCAATGGTCAACTTGATAATGATTGAGATGTGTTTGAGAGAAAAAGTCGAGGAATCTTCCTCTTTAAATTCTATAATCCAAGTATTCTTCAAATGATGTTCAATACAATCCTTTTAAACGATTATCTTTACGGCCTTATCTTGCTGAAATAAAGTCCATGACATGTGGTTATGCTGAGGTTTAATATGACAATACCTAAATAATATGAATCTTAAGAAAAGATTCATATTATTTAGAAAAACATTTGAGTAATTTCACCATGTAACGCAATTGTAAATCTTTACCATCATTTCGGCCAAACACCATAATCAGTGAGAGCATAATGAAAAAAAAAATGATAAGAACACAATTAGAATCTCATTACTAACTTTCCTGAGAAACTATAAATTAATATAATAAAGGACTATAATATTCTGTCCTTGCCAAATCTCATCTTCTATGAAATCAATATCATTTAATCTGTTGTTATCGGGTACAAAACTCCAAAAGTGAAATAATACAAATATGTGATGGGTATTTCACAAATATCTTTGTGGTATATCAATATTAGGGCTTGTTCTCTAATCATCATAAATATTTTCAGACTTCAAATGAACTATTTTAAACCGACTTCTCAAAAATCAAGAACCAACATTTAGATTTAGTGATTTTGTAAAATATCTAAAAAAATCCTATCGCTAACTGATTTGTTGTTCTAACGCTGTTCCTTTTTAAATCAACTATTTTCCCAATTTTTACATCCAGGTTTGAAATAATGCTATAACAAGGTTGATATGAGGTAACCGAAAAGCTTTTCATGGCATTTGGCTGGAACTTTGATGATGTGCGTTCTAGGTCGTCCTGGTGCGTAAAACCCGTCCATCGTGAGGACCTCCTAATTGAATTCGCACTGCCTAGTATCTAATTGAATTTGTATTGTTTTCAGTGATGACAGAAACTCAAGTAAAAAAATCATTGCCCAGCGGTCCTCAGGAAGGCGTATCTTATCCTTTAACTGTGCTCTACTGTGGAAACTGTTCACTGCCTGTTGAATACTGTGAATATCATCCTGAATATGAAAAATGTAAAATATGGTTAGAAAAACATTTGCCAGAAGAATTTGAAAAAATTGTAAAACTAGGAGACGGTGATGAAGATGGCACAGAAGAAAAGAAAAGACAGAAAAGGGGAGGTAAAGGAATTGTGAAAGCAAGAAAAAAAGAGGAAGTTCCGAAACAAGTTTGCGTGTCAAGGGCACCTCGAGGGAAAAAGAAATCAGTTACAGTAGTCACGGGATTAAATTCATTTGATATTGATTTAAAAGTTGCATCGAAATTTTTCGGTACTCGATTTGCGTGTGGGTCATCAGTGACGGGAGACGACGAAATAGTCATTCAAGGAGATGTTAAAGATGATTTGTTTGACGTCATTCCGGAGAAATGGCCACAAATTGATGAAGATTTTATTGAAGATTTAGGCGATTTGAAAAGATAATTTTGTACAAATTAGAATTAAAATTCTTAAAATCCACTTTAAAAGTGAACAGAGTTCCTTCGAGTGCTCTTTGTGAGGGCTTCTAATAAAAATATACAGTGGTAAAATTGGGTATGCTCGCTGAATGTTTTGTAGTCAAAATATGTATCAGAAACTTTTTGGATACATTTGTAAATGTTGCTATTAGTCACAATTTTGTGAAATGACAAAAAGCGATTTAATTAACCAAAATTTTATTTTGGTAAATTTTTGAGAGAAAAGAAAAATTCCGCCAGCATAACCATTTTAAATGCAGCCTGTATATTATTTCCGATTTTACTTGGGATTTCAAGTCATTTATTTGGGGATAATATTATAATATTGAAAAAATATATGTTGCAAAATAAATGTACCTTAATATAATTTTAAAGTTTAAAAAAGTTTCTTGCTTTCTTTCTGAAAACTTTTAGTTTACCTGAGACTTTTGAACCCTATTTTACGAAGAAAAAAAAGTTAACAGATCGAATAGTGGTCACTACCTCATGTCCTTATTGATTTGTGTAATCTAAACTAATACTACATCCAGTACATTCTACACAACAAACCTGAGAACTTGGTATCCATGTCTATGTATGTATGTATATATTTATTGTGTGCTAAATTTTTGCGACACATTACAATTGAATAAAATATGAGAAAAACAATATGATGGAGTGCCTAAAAATTATATATTCCGTATATAATTAATAATTATTATAATCCTCACAATATAATAATAAAAAAATGAGAGAGAGAGAAAAAAAAAACCATTAGACAATATCGATTCATCCACCATCTATAAAGCAGGATCGTATAAATTTAACCTAACCACAAGACGATGAATAGTCGCCCATTTGGTTGTTTTATTGTTAAATTCCTGCAATTTTCATCGTTATTTTTTTCAGTGAAATAAGGTGTAAGTAAGGGCTGAATGCACTAAACTATTTAATTGTACGTATATATTTGTTTTTATTGTGAGTGATTACAAACGTAATATCATCCTATTATATATTTTTTTAAGAAAGATGGACATCTTTTCTCACATTCCTTTATATTAAGTGATTTTTTACATTAAAGTTGAGAAAATATTCAAAACAAAAAACTACTATAGGCTATACGCCTCGTGTGATCTCGTTTACCATTCCATTTAAATTTCACGAGAAATCGACTCTTTGGGTAAAAAAAAGCCACTTGCGGCATTCGAACCTGGATACTGATATTACCATTCGAATGGCCATTGGCCCTTTTCTATCCCTAGAAACAAACAGAATTCCAAAATTCCAAGCGGTTCAAAAGTTATGGGCACCGGGCAGGACTTCTGGACATACTGTATAACACTAGCTAGTTCGTGCTTCGCTACGATATTCTTATATTGCTATTTTTTTTTTCAAGGACAATGGAAATTTTATTTTACCCGTTCCCTGTTTCAAACTCGTAACTCTGGTATGGCTGGCCCTTCCTTTGCAGAAATTTTCCTATAATAAGGACTAAACAGCCACATAAAACTTTCTCGCTTTGAAGACAAAATTTAAGATATTTGACCATGAATGTCCGATTTTGGAGAAGAAATTTGGCCGTAACTCGAAAACGGCTTGACATATTTTAGTTCTGACCGTGATTTTGGGGGGTCCATTCCCATCAATTTTTCGCTATCTGCTACCGTTTGGGCTCTGGTAATATACAAGACAACCCCTAGCACATCACATAGATACATAGGTACACACAAATTTCTGATTTCTAATAACATTATTGTGTTTTCAAGTGTATTGAAGTATATTTGATAAACGATTACACATTTTTTGCTGTGGAGGGGAAAACGGGACTGAGTGATTTGTTCACCGTACAGGTTTTTGTGTTCTTTCTTTATTGTCCGCAGTTTCACTGAGAAAAAAGAGTATTTTTGGGACGTTGGGATACAGACATTGAAATCATGACACATGGCAAAAAGTAAATTTTTATCAAGAAAAATAACTTTTCTATCAGGAAAATTATGCTAAAAAGAAAATTCATTTCAATTAGAGAACCGTTGGAGTGGGTTTTTAGTTTTAATGTTTTGCAATACTTTCTTGTTGAAGTTTCGTATTTATTTCTTCTTGATTTGAGTCATATTGTTGGTTTGGATCATATTGAACATTTGGGTCATACTGTTGGTTGGGGTCGTATTCATATTGAGCATTCGGGTCATATTGATGGTCAGGATTATTGGGATCATAATGTTGGTTGGCATCATTAGGGTCATATTGCAGGTTTGGGTCGTTAGGATCATATGCCAGATTCGGGTCGGTAGGATCGTACTGTGCATTAACATTATTCGGGTCATAATGAACATTGGGGTCATATTTTTGACCTTCTTGATATTGAGTCATATCATACTGTTGGTTTGGGTCATATTGTTGATTTGGATCATATTGTTGGTTTGGGTCATAGTGAATGTTCGGGTCATATTGCTGACTTGGGTCGTATTGTTGAGGGTCATATGCTACGTTTGGGTCATAAACTACATTAGGGTCATATGGAACATTTGGGTCGTATTCTTGACCTTGAACATTTTCAGGAGCTGTAAATTGTTCTGTTTCCACCGGGTAGTTCTGTATGTTAGTGGTATCCGTAATACTCTCATCTTTGATATCCGCAATCTGCTCATTTGCTTTCTGACTCGTGATTTCCTCCTGTTTTTCAACAAGTTCTGTGTTTATTGTCTCAGGACTATCTGATTCATTCATCTTGTTTTCTAGCTCCGCTATATTTTCTTTCTCTGTTTTGCTTTCACTTTTGGGGTCCTTTACTGTTTTAATTACCTTTTCTTTTGCTTTTCCGTCTTCACTATTTTTCCTGACGTTTCGAGTATCTCTCGCTTTTTTCAATAACTTTTGATTTATCACTTTTTGCTTTTCTGCCAATTTTGCTTTCGCTTCTTGTTTTTCTTTTAAAGTTTTAGGTTTGTCTGCTGATGTGTCTTTTGGTTTCTCATCTTTAACATTTTGTTTAACAGCACTCTCGTCTTTACTGGCATCTGTTTTCTTTGGTACAAATTGTTCTTCAATCTTTTGTTTGACATCCTCAGGGAGTATTTCTGGTTTTATATTTGCGTCTCTCTCATTGAATGGTTTAATTGCATTTTCAGTGTCTTCCATCTCTTCATGGATTTCCGACATTTCTTGTTCTCTGCTTTTTTCGCGAACTGGACTATCTTCTAATTTTTTATCTAATACACTATCTTGATTAGTTGGGCTACTTACATTTAGGTCTGCCAAGGGTTCAGACTGATATTCTTCTATTCCATTGCTGGTGTCTCTGTTAGGATTGTAAGTATTAACGCCATTTATTTGATGCTGATCAATGTTTTCATTGGGATTGTAGATTTTAGTATCTTCTATTTGATAGTCTGGTTGGACAGCGTATTGTTCATTTGGATTATATTGATAGTGTTGATTTGCATCACTTTGTATGTACTCTTGGTGATAGGGTTCGTTTGAATTGTATGCTTGATTAGGATCCGTTTGATTATAAACTTGATAATTTGGGTCATACTTTTCTTTCCCAGTATATTCTTGGTCTGGGTCGTATTGTTCTGGCTGATAGGGTTGTTTTGGGTCATATTGATTCTGTAAACCATATTGTTGGGTCGGTTCGTAATGGAGATTAGAATCATATTCATATGTCTGATTTGGATCGGTAAGTTCTTGAGAAGGTATCTGAGTAAGACATTCAGAATTTTCATTTTGACTATAATCAAATTCAGTTTTGGAGGTCTGGTCTGCATATTGATTATCTGTTTGGTGTAAGGTATGATCTTGAACATCCAAATTTGGCAGCTGTTCGAACTCGACATAATGAGTTGGGACAGTTAATTTCGTCGGTACATAATTCTCTTCTTGATGGCTTGCATTGTCCAAATCTGGGTTTGTTTCAAAACTGCTCTGCCTGGACGATACCCTACTTCGGGATGGCGTTTTGTTATCTTTATCAAATTGTTTACCTAAATCTGTCAATGATTTTCCAGTCTCTCCTAAATATTTTGAAAGGACGTCGTCTGCTTCGCAATCCTCAATTTCTTTTTGAGATTTATTTTCGCTGAAAGTTACTTTTTTGTCATTACTTTTTAAATTTGTTTTATCATTTATTTTTGAATCTGTTTTCTCATTATTTGTTTTTTTGAAATCAGATTCAGATGGATCAACTCCTCTGTGTTTATTGATTAAATCTTTGAGACTATCGCCACTGTCTATGACAATATTCTTGTCTGATTTTGTTTTACTTTCCTTTGTTAATCTTGTAGGAGACTCTTTAGCTAACAAATCTTCCTCGTTCGCTTGTGATTTCTCGTAAGATCCTCGTCGAGAAGAACTAAATTTTTCTCTGGAAATGTTTTTTCCGGGTTCTTTACTATTTCTTAGGCCTCCATCATATTCAAAGTCATCCGCTTCGTGTGTTCTATTGGACCGAGTATATTTTCTATAATTTGGTAAATAAGAATAGTCATCTACAAAATGGTTGTCATTTTCTTTACGAAAACTTTCATTAAGTTCATAATTTCTTAGGTTTCTTAAATATGCACTTTGACTTCTAGGAGATGGTATTTGATAGGATCTACTTTTCGGTACGTAAGCACTTTGACTTCTAGAAATAGGTCCTCTGTAAGGTCTTCTTAGTGGGCTTAATAATTTAGGGGAACTTTCATAATCATCAGATTCATAATGGAAGTCATTCGAGATATCCGGTCTTATCTCCCTGTTTAAATCATACACGTAATCATTTGGTTCGTTGTATCTATCATGGCAGGAATAAAAACTTGGACGGTATGTTGGTAAGGCTGGACGATCTGAATAAATTTTTCTCAATGGACTTATCGGAGGAATGTACTCATCTCTAAATTCAAAGCTATTGCTTCTGTGAGGAACTCTACTCAACGATTTGGTGTTGTAATTATTTTCCAAATAACTTCTCTCTTTCGGTCTTGACATTCGTACTGATGGTGTTCTCATGATAGGTCTCTGTGAACTATACGTACGACTTGATGGAAAATCTTTTTCATAACTATATTTTCGTGTTGGAGAAGTGAATAAAGACGGTCTGGAATATCTTCTAGAGATTGCAATAGGATTGTTAAATAAATCATCTGTTTGAGAAGGAATCGTTCTTGAGGAATAGTTGAACAAGGGCCTCGGTAAACTTTTACTTCTAATGATTGGTTGGTACAAATCAACCTCCAATTCATCAACTTGGGTTGCTCTGTTCATAGAATTTGACCGAGATCTTGTTACAAAATCCAAGTTACTATCAAATAATCTTGTATTGATTTGATTATTTTCTAATTTTCTTCTAGGAGTGAGCTGTGTATAATCATAGTTTTGTATGTTCCCTCGATATTGTCTGGGGTAACTTTGAAAAGTTCCTAGTTCAGCTTCTAGTGAAGTATATATTGGAGTATTGTAAAGTTTATAGTTGGCATTAACTTTGGTCAAGTCATTTTCACTTTGCCGTTTCAGTTGTTCTGAATCCTTGAAGAGTTTCAGTAAAGTTTTCAGATCATTTGTTTCTGATTGGACAATCATATCTTTAACTTTTGGAGACAAACTCATCGACGCCGGTCTTGTATAAAGTGAGCTCCTTTCTTCTGATCCTGAATTCACATTATCTCCTGCTACTGTTGACTTTGTGATGAGATTTCTACTTTCGTTATGATATTCGTTTTTTTTATTTCGTTTTTGAATTTTAGAATTTGCTAATATTTCAATTGTTTCGGGTGGAGGTAATTGTGAACGTCTTTTTATGAAAGCATAGGATGGTTTGGCCTGGAAAGTATCCGACGTGTTTGAAGAAAGTGGTTCCAATGGAAGACATCTATAGTCTTCTGATTTTACTTCTGGACAGGATCTTTCTAACAAGGATTCATAGTGGGCCTGGAAGGAGAAAAAAATTGAATTTAGTTGTTTATATTCGTCGTAACTGACACGTTGGATGATCTCTAACCTTGGCTTAATATATTAGATAATAATTTTTGTTTTTATGTCTTTGATAACTTTATAAGGTTTTTTTCTTCTTTGAAGGATTATTATTTTAAATATTTTTAATTTTCGTCTTGAGACTTTTTAAAAAATTAGATTGGAAAAATTTTTGAAGACGAAATATTAAAAATATTTAAATTAAAATATTAAATTAAAATCAAGACGAAAATTAAAAATATTTAAAATAATAATCCTTCAAAGAAAAAAACCTTGGCTTAATATATTAAGGCTCACTGATCGTACATACTATTCTTTGAAATTCATAATAGTGAAGAAAGAAGGTTTTGTGTATCTATGCGTACGATAGTGCGCCAGCCAATTAGTAATTATACAAATAAAGGACGCTATAGCAGTTTTTTTTTTCAGGCGGAAGGGGGTGATAATTGATCAATGTACATGGAATAGTCAGAATCTTGGTGTAGCATATATCTAGGTTTGCATGAAATTATGACTGGACGAGTATGTAGTAGTCATTAGAATAGACTATTTAAAGTGATTCTGGTGTTTGTGGACGTGCAATCCTGTTAACAGTAAGTCTTTCATTATTATTAATGTGAACAAAGGAAATTGTTTCGGTCAGCTGGCCTGAGGACTCCTCGAGTAGTACACAAAAACTGATTGCCAGACAGGATCTGATTTATTAAAAGCAGGTCGCTAAAAAAAAAAAAAAAAAAACATAATCCTAAACTTCNGGGTGTTTGGAAAAAATTGCAAGTTCTGTTGTCGGTCTATTTGTAGGCAGAGTGATTTGCTTTTCTTACCCTTAAAGATTTCATGCGATCTGTTTTGGATGCAACGACTGCTGCCCGACCTTCCATTTGATCTAACCAACGGAGAAGATCATCATTTCTTCTACAACGCATTTCATCTCTTCTCAATACTTCAGCGTAAGAGTCCAACATTTTCTCTGAAAATATCAATCATTTTATGATGATTTTTGGAGCAACTTTTCAGAAGCACTCCCTGCCGGTTCGTTGCAATTTCAAATATATCTATACTCAATTGTCCGGTACCCACCGCCTCGGAAACAACCAACAATACGTGATGTCTTCAAACGTTTTGAGGTCAAGGAAGGCTGCGGCCTCCACGGGGTTTGTCTAGAGAGATGTCGGGTCCATACCTGTAGGTTGGGCTGGGCAAACAAAGAGGTGATGGACGTCATGGGTGGTGTTCTGGCATAGGGGATAAATGTCTGGTATTGTTGAGTCGAGTCTGGATTTGTAATTTTGGAGAAGATGACACCAGCCAGAACGAAGCTGGGCCAAGATAGTCCTTGTTGATCAAGGGAGACTCTTCTCAGACTGATGTATCTCCGGCAACACATTAGTTTCGAGCACTCGGTTAGATATGTATCCTTCCATTACTTTATTGACGGTGTTTGTATGAATTCGCTGTAAGATTGATTTGTGATTAACGTCAAATGGAATTATAAACGAGTACTTGGCTGCAATGATCTGACGGGAACGTAATGTCGGACGAGACTATCGGAGAGTTGCTGATTGAGTAGTTTTTGTTGAGTGCAGCAAAACAGCAGGGTAAGCTTCATATACCTTAAATGAGATAATAATTAACTATTAAGTAAAAAAAAGTGCTTTCCTACAGCTGTCCAAACAAAATTGTCATATTTAGAACTACACTGACAAAACTTGTTTCCAAGAAATCTTCCCTAAATCTCAAAGTATATCAATTTAAATTATAAGTTAAGAATATTCAATTTGAATTAAAAGTTCTGAACTGTTAACATAAATTTATTGATACCGTGATAAGTAATGTGTGAAGTGCATTCTAAATAGTGCAACTCCTTGAACTCTACTGATGTGTTCTTTTGGAGTAAATTTAAGGGCGATCCTACTTTGGATACAATGCAAATGCTTATTACAGGGCCGGAGGGAAAAATGTACGGGCCCCTCTATTATTCTTTTATCTAAAATCACCGTATGGGCAGTAATAAGAGTAAAAGTAGGCAATTCACTTAGTTGATGTATAAAGGCGTCTACGCTTCTTCTTGGCAACACATAATTCGATTATCAGATGTTAAATGTTTACGAAATATACCAATATTTATGATTGCTGTACAAGCTGAAAGATCGCACTTCATTTTAAAATCAGTGTCCTGAAATAGCCATTGTCCCATATTAGCCCACTATCGCTAAACTTCTGATTTTGTGTGTTTGAAAATTTTTCAAAACTTTTGATTTATTTATTATTCAGAAAAAAAACTTCATTATGATAATTTTCTTATCGGGCCTCCTTGGAAATCCCGGACCTGAGGGGAATCTCCCCATTTCCCCCCTCGCGTGGGACCTGTCTTATTACTACAAGGAGTTTTTTTCAGTGTTCAGTTTCTACATCTGTCTACAATGTCACCCTAAATATGATTATTAGTTGTTTCGATTAAAACTATTTTACATTAATTTTTAGAACCTCTGACTAATTGCAGTCACCTAATTTGTCGTTAATAGCATTGTTTTGTACACTTACCTACCTTTTTATTTATTTTTTGAAAAAGAATATGTCCCGGAACAGTTTTCGCATTATTTGGGTCACCTATTTGAAATCTTTTACGAAACGTATCTTTTCATATCTTTACAAATAAATTATCACTATTGCACTAATCGAAAGAAAACAAATTAATTGCAAAATTTCTAAATTCTGCAGTAATTTTTGTTTTAAAATAAAAACTATTTTAAAACTTTTATAATTATTTACAAAAAACCAACACAATCTCTCAGGACAAACTTTAGTGTTTTGTTTATTTTTTATTTATGAAAAACACGAAAGCACGCTAAACATGAATAGAAGGAGACATAATGTCACGCTCGAATGGGTACGACCCCAAAAAAATACTTAAATATAAAACTTCTGCCCTACATAAATATATATTTTTTTGTAACATGCCTTTTATTTCGTAAGAATGTAAAATATTTTAGGCAGGTGATGGATAAAGAATTAAGATTACAGCTTTAGCCATCGTGACGTTAAATACAGCAATTTCCGTTGGATCACAGAAGTTGTGCAACGTCCAGAGGGTTTAGTAAGAGGGTGACCACGTAAGTTCTTCGTGCCCTCGCGATATTCGCTATTTCCGGCCCAAATGGGACTGGGTGAGGTTAATTGTGGTAGCTGGTTTAAAAGTTTCCAGCTAATGGAGGGTAAAAATCCCGCTTCAATAAGCAAAAAAAAAAGAAAAATGGATGCTTTTAACTTTAGATATTGAAATTTCTACTCCAAGTATCTTTAGGAAAAAACTAACTATAGTATAGTCTCCTTTGCCGTTTTCTGCAGTGGACTTCTCAGATGGCAGCACCCCGAAACAGACCAAAGCTGACTCTTTGGCTGAAAGTATATTTGTTCATTTGTCTTACTTTCGTGCATCATCGCGTGATTTTTACATATACATAGATTATAAGCATTACAATTTCAGCCCTTCTAGAGTGAAAGTCTTACTATTTGTATCTCGTGAGCTCGTGACAAGATAATGTATCTCAAACTATTTCACAAAAAATAATAAGAATGTTGTGGGACAAGTAGGATGCTAGTTTGTTGTTGTTGTAAATCAATATGCAAAAAAAAAATCATAATGATATATTTCTATTCCTAGCAATCTTATATTATGACCCAAGTAAATAGGAAATTGTACAATACTGACACAGATAATTTAGGCGTATGTTGCTCTTGAGTAAAGCAACTATATAATAGTTTTACCTTTCTACAGTGGCACATTTACCAGCAGGTCCACCTATTCAGCGGGACATGACCGTTCGCTAAGTCTGTCTGTCCAAATGCTACACGAGGCTTCCGTGAGAGCAGAAGCGGGGTCGCGCTGTTGTAGGTGTATACGTCGTGTGGTGGCATTGAGTTTATAAAAAAAAATGTAACTAATATGACTGTGAACTAGGATATTTTGAATCTTTTACTAACGGAAAATGTGTAAATCAGCCGCTGCCTTTTAACACTATTATACAGGGTGTCCCAGACCTACCGGCCACTATCTTTTTCTCACGAACCGTTTAAGTTAGAAGCTGGAAATAAAAAAAAGTATAAATTAAGTGGACCCTGATTTTTTTCTGGAAAAATTCAAACATCCGCCCACGGCCCCTAAATGAGAGGGGGTCATACCAGTTTCTCGCGTAATTAAATACAATGCCTACTTTTTTATTGTATATTATCAATGTATGAAACAAAATAGAACTTCTTAAAGAAAAAAAAGTCCGGGGTTTGAATCCCGAGCTATAGATGATTAAAAAAAATATTTGGAACCCATTTGAGTACATTGCCATAAACACCCTTTAGGGGATTTAAAAAAAGTAAAACATAATTCTGGCCACAAATGACATCTATGTTTTAATAAAAAAAACATTTACAAAACGAAAATGTTCATCAAGGGTCCCCTTCAAAAAAAATACCCTAAAAACAGTCGTACGTGCCAAAATTTAAAGTCGACCTACATTTTTTCACTTAAACGGCGTTTTTTTTAATTTTATTTTACAAAAGTTTAATAAGATTGATACAATTTATAAAAGTACTTGTTCCTAGAATAATTAATTATATAATTATTTCTTTTTACCAAGTATACTGCATGTTGTTTCTGAGAATACCTAAATAATGGTTTATTTTTTCATTACCAAGATGAATAATACTAGGGTAAAAATTTAATGAAAATCCCTAAGACCAAAAATGAGACTAAAATTTTTAGGAACCTATTCAGGTTAATTTAGANTCAAAGGAATATCTTCATAATGTCCAATCTAGCATATCCTCTAATAAAAATGCCCACTACTGTTCCAATAAACAATTTTCTTTAAACAAATTTACTCCTACTGTAGACATTAGACACAGGGTGAATCATTTTTCCCAATCGATTTTGCCAAAAAAATAGACCTTATTAATTAAAATGACCCAATCTGTATGTACTTACGTACACTACTGTAGACAAGTTATGTCACAGGGATATTTTCGTGACATCTGAATTGAATGTTTACTACAACAAAAATATCCAAATTGATCATTGATGTAGGTATTGGATGAGGAAGTGACATTTATCTCAAAATAATGAAAAGATAATAATATCACTACTGTAGACATCGGACATCAAAGAGATCTCCTCGTTACATTAGGGGTAAATTTAATTTTTCTAAAAATGAAGCTCAATTGATTTTGAAATATTACACGAAGAGTAATTTCATGAGATTATTTATCTCATTCACGAGTTTAAAAACAGAAAAGATTGTAAATGATTGAAACTCTTCAACGGTCTTACATACAAAACATATGTGAGTATAAAAAAAAACGGTATCTTTGTATGACTATTAAGTCGGCCGATAAAAGTTTTCGGTAGCCCTAAATGATTAAAATGAAAATTAATTTCACGCGAAGTTTAATGTTGCCGCTTAATTTAACCGAGATTATTTTTAACATTGCTCAAATAAACAAATTTCGTAAATTAAATAAGCCGTGTTAAAATATAAAAAAGAAAAGTGCTTACTTTAAAAAAATCTGCACAAGAAGAAGATTCAAGATGCTGTTACCTGAAACATTGTTTTCTTTCGTGGTTGATTCCAAAGGTTCATTATTGGAAATATAAAACTAATACAGCAAGTGTAAACAGCAAAGAAAAGGATTATATTGAGTCATTCAATAATTTTGAAAAATCTAATTTTCAACTGTCAATCATTTTCATGTTGCTGTTTAAATTTCTATTCAAACTGCTTCAAATAATTTATAATTACTTTCTTTTTAAAAAAGAAAAGATAACGAACCATTTAATTCTTCGTATCAGAGCAAAAAACATTGTTTATTATTTTTTTCAAAAACATTGTTGTTGTTTTTTCAAATTCGATTTTTCTAAAAAAAAATGAGGACTATAAATATTGGTAAACATGTAAAAACGATGTATTTCAGGTTTTGTGGTCCCAAGCTTATCACACTGGATTCGCAACTAAGATGCCAAGTAGAGTTTTTAGTTTAAGTCCCATCAGGGTGCAAACATATGAATATTTTTTTTAGTTGTACTTTTTGTGTTAAAGATGGAAATTAGCCACAGTGTAATAGAGCTGATAAAATAAAAATATACGTCCTAAAACACTCTCTAATTCCGGTGCAAACATATGAAGACTTTTTTTAGTTGTACTTATTGTGTTACTACAGGTAAAGATGGAAATTAGTAACAGTGTAATAGAGCCGATAAAATAAAATAAGAATATACGCAATATAACATTGTTTCTAATTCCCTAAAGTATTTTCAGTCTAAAGAAAATCGATAATAAAAGCAATGTTTGCCGACACAGACTGACAACATCAATCCGACCTTATTGAAAAAAAAACATAGTTAACTCATTTAAAAAATACTGATTTTTGTTGACAGTAAAACACCAACTTTGAGTCAGGGACAAAATTTACGAAGAAATGTTTATATTTAGCTTGTACCATATTTTCCGGTTTCAAAAACCCCTTTTCTGAAAAACGGCGACAAATTATATAAATCCATTCGTGTTGGAGTTTGAGTATTGACTGGTGAACCCGATATGCGAGAAACAATTTCGAGCAGTTTATTGAGGTAACCTTCAAGTTGAGGACGTCTCTCTTTCGCGAGAAGTTCACTACGTCGGAGGAAGAAAAACTTTTTTGGAGGAAACAAAAGCGCTGCAACCTGAAACATAATAAAGAGGATTTTTTTGAGACATGATGAGTTTCAATAAACACAAGGAAGACAAGTAAAAAAATCACATATTGGGATTATTGCATAAAACGACTTATTCTAATGAGTATTTTGGCATCCAAAAAGGCGTAACTGAATCTTAACAATAATAGTATTTGGTCAGCAAGGAAATCCATTTTCCTTTCGGTTTCTTGATTTTTTCAAATATAAGTTACGCCCCTTTGCGTTTCAATGGTCGAATTGTAAAGGTCGTGGGAAAACTTCTTAGAGGCTTCCTCGATTTGTACACTCACTATTGAGTCAGGATACCAAGAAGACAACATGATACTCCGCCGTCCCAAATTCCTTTGTAATTTCGTATTTCTAACTTCATACCTATATTTTCCTTTTTAAGATACACATTATACTTTAAACGAAACGGGGAAAATCAAAAATAAAGGAAACTATGTGAATCTGACTTTTCTCACTTAGGTATATTTATATTTTACTTTTAAGAGTTAAGAAGAGTGAAAACGGAAAATTTAATTAGTTCAAGTAAACATAAGAAACTCGGCTCCCATGAAGTCAGCATTTTCTACGTTAGAACATAACCAGTATTCGTAGTATCAATGTGAAAAACTCATTTCTACAATCAAAGAAAGGCAGTCTCTAAGGAAGAATAGTGATATAAAGAGGTGCTGATGAGACTATAAAAAATAATTTTATTTTCCAGTTTCGGGGCGATTGAATACAATTATCGACATCGATCAAGATTTTTCTTAAGTTTCCAATAAAATATTGATCAAATAATACGTTCTAATAATCTGAATTAGTTGTCTATAGACTCACCTGTTCGCCATACTTGAGCATCATTTCGTTGTGTAACTCTCTGAATCTGTTGTACCGTCGCATAATAGTATATCTTTCATGTCCCACCGTGATCCGAACTTCGTACTCATAGTGTGTTTGGGTACCGACACCTCGTACAACATACGTCGGGATGGACACTCCTAATTCATTGGGATCTCCGTCATAGAATCTCTCTACAACAGAAAATTGGAAAAAATAATAAATGTTTGTTATTTGCACTAAATGCGATCTAAAAAAAACAGGCAATACTTGCAACTAAACGAAAAAATACTTCAAAATGTTGCTAATAATTTTCTGTAAATAGATACTTAACTCTTTTTTGACCACCTCGGGCATGACTGAAATTAACGAAGAGCTTTAAGGACCAACTGTTGTTCTGAGAATGTCTTCTGGAGGAGACAAAACATGTTAACGCCGTTTGTAAAGTTTATAATATAAACTAATAAATACCTTTACCTTCTGTACAAATTAAATTTAGAGATGGTATATAGGATGTTTGCAGTCATTATGAAATAAAAAAATAAATTTCAAAATAGAAAAAAGTTGTATCAACTGCTTGATAATGTCGTAACTGACGAAAGCGCTCGTGACTCAACAATTTATTTGCAGTTGATACAACTTTTTTCTATTTTGAAATTTATTATTTTATTCTGTACAAATGTAATTAAGTGTAAAATTTGCAAGTAAAAACCTTTAGTTAAGTGAAACATAGTTTTTTATTGTATAGTTTCCAACTTACTAGTCTACCAAAATAGACCATGAATTGTGCTCAGTCAAATCAATCTGATTACATTGGCGTTCATAATAATGTAATAGGGCCTTGGACCCGAATATTTCACTTACCTGATAAACAGGGCATTGACCTCGCCATGATGGACTTCATAAGATCAATATTGGACCCGTTGACCTAATGAAATAAAATATACAAAATAATAATTAAAAATGTTAAAAAGATATCATTAGATTTCCGAAAGTCAAATAATTTTTGAGTTGATTATATTGGGATACTATGTCAAGTAAAACCATAATGAAGGTTGAAAATTACTATATATTATATTCACGGACTAAAATAATTTTTTGTTTTTCACAAAATTAATTACCTCTCTAAACGTGAATCACGTAAAACGTTTAACTGGCTAATAGTAAGAAGAATAATGCACTATTGTTGGAAATAACTTCTTCAATTTTTGTAACATTTTTCTAGATCAGCCTATATTTTAAAAAAAATATAGACCCTCATCTTTTTTTAAAGTGGGTCTTCTATTTCAAAAACCTTGAAATATGGGGTCAAAATTGAAATAATTGTTGAATCAGATACTCTGAATAAAACAATGGCGTTGAAACTTGTTTGAATGATATCTTACATTATTGAGATGAAGTGGTGAGGAAGTAAACATTCTGTCGTAGGTAGAAGCTCGCCTGTGAGATATATATTTCCCTCCGTTAACATCGCCAGAGTCGTCGGAATCGATGTCGCTGTTCTTCATACTTTTGTCGTAGTTTTGTAAGGGCTGAAATGTAAAATACAATGTGACGACGGATTTATATTTTGGTTTAAAATTTTCAATAACAAATCGACCATGAAAAAATAAAATCCCTCTCAGCAGTTTTGCACGTTTCTGTTAATTTTCAATAGGTACCTATTCTCAATATATTCTTATATTTTACTTTTCAATGTACGCAGATTTCAAAATCGAATCGCTCATTTGTAGAAAAAGTGTAACATTTGAATTTTGATCATTTTTCAGGAGAGCGATTTTTAACTTTATTTTCTGAATAAGTTTGAAATGATTTGAGTTACAAAGTATTACTTTATATCGGAAAAAATGTCTACTATGATGGTTTAAGGTAGTGGCCCTTGTAATGATGTTATACCCATAAAAAGTAGGTAAATTGTGAAAATTCAATATTATGCGTTAACACAAATAATAACAATTTATATGCAAGTCTTTTTCTGACCACAATTTTATTGGCTTTAAAAAAACTATCAATAGTCCTAAAAGATTGGTGTCACTGTCAGTTACATACAAAGGGTGTCGTACTAAAAAAAAAATATTTTCTATATTCCTTATACAAAAATATGACCAGAGCCAAGAGCATAGATTCTCCTTGATCCCAGCTTTATTGTTACTACAGCCTTGCACAGCGTCTCTACAGTTATAAAATTCAAGATGCTGTTGTCTGAACTTACATTTTGTTGTGTGCGTTGTATTGCTTTCCGTCTGATACTGCCCATATTATTGATGTTCTTTTGTTTCCTAAAGTTATCAGGCCTGTTCTCTTCATCCGGCACACTATCTGTATCTGAGAATTGATTGATTGCCATAGAGCTTCGTCTCAGTAGAAAATTCTTACATGAATCCATTAAAGGACTTTTGAGATTTTCATTTTCATCTTTAATGGAGATATCTCCGTCATCGCTCGAAGTAGACTTAATGAAAGAAGACAAATCGTTTGTAGATTTCGATAAATGGTGGGGATCTTTACGTAGAAGTTCGGCAGCTTCAGCAGGATTATTGAATCGCAGCATTATGCTACTGCCAATGACGATCAAACATCCTGTAACAAAGTCGGTAATGTCACTCTGTCATTTATCCTATGGAGAGAGTAAAAATAATATACTAAAAATCCCTCACTAAATCTCTTGTATGCGATGTTAATGAAAATTTCTAGGATTGTTAGATTAAGTGTCCGGATTGTCTCGTATCAATTACACCAAACTTGCTCTAACGCCTTTGTCTGCGGAATCGGTTAACGTATTTTTATCGGCACCGGTAATGGTAGGTCAGATTTAGTCCAAATTTAGAGGATGGCCTTTAAATGAATTCATAGTATTCTAATGAATCCATATTCAGAGGTGAAATAGTGAGGAAGCAATACTATTTCTGAATTCCACAACATTTCGCTTTCTGTTGATGAAATTGCTGAAAATAATAATTTAATCAAACCCAAATGAAAGACTGGTTTGAACCGAACTTCCTAATTTAAACCAAATCTGCAATTACTAAGATAATAAAAGTGTGTCAAGGAAAACACGTTTCTCTAGGCGAAACCGATTCGATAAAATTAATATGGGATTACCTGGAAACCCACCCCCGGCAAACTTATATGTTCATCAAAATTAGATACACGTTACTAGAAACTGGCTAGACAAATGACACGGAACCAAATTTGTTTCCTAAAGCATTTTCAGACGCATTTTGTGTGTGAAAATTTTCCATTCTAAGGATGAGGGATACTTCCTCCATTTCAAAACTGCAGGGATACATAGGAAGCTTCTGTAGACGTCCTCACGACTGCCGGTTCTACGTACCGGGACGACCTGGAACACATACCAAAAAGTTACGCATACCTGGAACACATACCAGAATGTAGCCAAGGGCCACCAAAAAAATCGGTAACCTCATATGAACGTGTTTCTACCACTTTTTTAAAAAACGAATCTATTTTATACCTCCTCTCCTTCTCCTTAATATATATTTTTCTTTTCCCAAAAGGAGATGGTACAAAAAACCAATCTCCTTTTTAGTCTGAAATTTACCAAATGTCACCAGGCTACAATATTAACAATATTTTTACCTTGAGAAAGTCGAGTTGGTTTGTCTATAAACTGTCCATTCAAATAACATTCTCCATGAGGTATCAAAGTAGCGACTCCATCTTTGCTGAGAACTATTCTACAATGTAATTCTTCTACTCCATCTTCATTCAATACAATATCAGCCACTTCACTGCCAAGTTTGTTTTCACCTTCCTAAAAAAAGAATGTATAATCTCTGTAACTTTTTTCCTTGTGTTTCTATACTTATTTAGCTTTTATTATCGAACAACCTTTCGTTGACAACATATTACGAACCACAATTTGGTTAAAAATGTGATTCCCGATTCGCAAAACACCCCCTTCAGACACGGAAGTTTGTTTACCTGATTGAGAAAGCCAGAGAAGTAATCCCTCAAAAACGTTTGGAGACATTCCACAAAAAGGCTAAAAAATTGTTTTTTTTTTCTTCTTTCTTTCTTAAAAAAAAATTGATATTTTAAAGGACTTAAAATCTAATGTTTCCGTAAAATGATATGGCCAACGAAACAGTATTTTTGAGAATATTATTTTAATATACGTTGGAAGCAATCAAGAATCAAGTTCTATCGCCCTTAATATTTAATGTTTGTTTAACTTCAAGTAAAGTAGAAAATTAGAGTTCAGAAGTAGAATGAAAAATCCCTTTATCCAAAGTAAGAGGCAATTTGAAACGTAGACTGAAATTATTTAATAAAATGTTTCTTATGATAAAAAAATCAAACATACCTTCAGGTCATACAAGGTCACTCCTGTGCTGTACAGATCATCATCTATCCGTACTAAATGTGGTCTATCCGAGTCTAACACAACACCCGTGCCATGTTTTCCCATTCGGAGACCAAGTGCTTGCTGTTCTTGAAGTATTTTTTGAGTTTCTCTCCATTTTTCTGCCCATTCTTCTGTCAAAACCTTTTCTTGTTCCTGTTTAGCATGGAGATCTGCTAACATTTGAGGTTGATTTGCAACCGTCTGAAAAAAGAAGCGATTGCGATAAATTCAACAAATACATTCTGGTCTATTTTGGTGTTCATATTCCTGTGACAACCATTTTTAATGATGATTTTTTTAAAAATAATTTAACATATTGTCTTTTTATTTTTAAATTTCTTACACAATTAAAGAAAATGTTTTTTAACGGGTAGGTACAATTTAGGGTACCTGACAGGTTCATATATGAGATTGCAGTAAGTTTCGTAAAGAATATATTATTTAAGTCAAAGAAATAATTTGTTTCAGGTGTCCTCAGATGGTTGGTTCTACGTGCTAGGAATTCCGAATATAAAAAAAATGTTTGGCCAAGAACCATTAATGCAGCAATGCAAACCAAAAGAAAATATCATTTCGTGTCACAGCGATTTTCCTCATTATGAAGACTTGCTGTATTGAAAGATATCTTCACCAATATCATTGATTTTAGTCTTCTTTGGCTTGTAATTGCTGATACTACAACATCATTTCTTTCAGGTGTGCTCTGAGCGTTTCACATTTTTCATAAACTTAAACGAACCATATCAAAGATATTCTTTCAACAGTATAAGAACATGATGGTCGGAGTGCTATTCAAAGCTTCTCACAGAGTCAATTCCTAATACTTCTTTAAATCGCAAAAAAATATGATTTTCCATACTCCTCAAAATACTTTGACCTCCTCATAAAACAGAAAAATACACCAGGAGCTCATTTCACGTTAAACTGAAAGTCAATTATACAAATGTCATACTTAGCCATACAGGACGACACAAAAAAAAAACCTGAGAAAAAACATTTCAAAACTTACACCAGTCAACATCGCCTTCAACTTTGTGATCTCGTCATGTAGATCACGAATAAGTTTGGTATTCGGATCCTCGTTGACAGTTGGTTTATTGATGATATTTTTAGCTCTATTTGCATATCGTAAGGTACTTAGAGTTTCACTGTAATTTACATCCGCAGGAGATATTGCTGAAATGAGATTATTTAAGGTACTTAGAATTTCACTGCAATTTATATCAGCAGGAGATATTGCTGAAATGAGATTATTTAAGGTACTTAGAATTTCACTGTAATTTACATCCGCAGGAGATATTGCTGAAATGAGATTATTTAAGGTACTTAGAATTTCACTGTAATTTACATCAGCAGGAGATATTGCTGAAATGAGATTATTTAAGGTACTTAGAATTTCACTGTAATTTACATCCGCAGGAGATATTGCTGAAATGAGATTATTTAAGGTACTTAGAATTTCACTGCAATTTATATCAGCAGGAGATATTGCTGAAATGAGATTATTTAAGGTACTTAGAATTTCACTGTAATTTACATCCGCAGGAGATATTGCTGAAATGAGATTATTTAAGGTACTTACAATTTCACTGTAATTTACATCTGCAAGAGATATAGCTGAAATGAGATAATTTAAGGTACTATTTACATCCGCAGGAGATATAGCTGAAATGAGATTATTTAAGGTACTTAGAGTTTCACTGTAATTTACATCCGCTGGAGATATAGCTGAAATGAGATTATTTGTATTTTTAAAAGATGAGCAACCTCAAAGTGAAAGCAGAATGTCACATACTATCTACGTACTTTTACCAATCTTACTGAGCATCGGGTGACCAATATTTGTACTTATTCGCTATTTAGTGTTAAAAAAGTTAACCACAGCTGTAGAAAAACTGAACGAATTTGAATAGGATGAGTTTGCAGGGTCCATGGTAAAAAAATTAGAGGAGAAAGTCAAAGTAGTATAGCGTCGAAACTGTGGCTGGTAAAAATTGGGAAGAGTTTCTGCCAAACTTGCGAGCCAAGATGCTGATGGCAATGAAGGGGGGAGATTAAAAGATGGCCACGCTATGAAAGGACCTTTTCCAAATTGGAGTACCTTTTACCTTTAGGTAATGGAAAAATGAAAAACCTTCTTATTTCGTCTTCAGTTGTTGCTGTTGTTTAAGAAATAAATGTCATATTTTGGTCATTTTAAGGTCATAGATAAAATTTATATTTTTAGTGTCATATTTCAGGATAAATAAACGTCATAATTGAAGGGCTTTGTTACTAACTCAAAGTTAAAGACTTGACAAGGTTAGCACCAAATATTGTTCTAAGATAATTTGGTTGAATTGGGATACTATGTCAAGTGAAGACACAGTATTTTATCTGCCTTCTTTTTGCTCTAAGATTGTAAATATTAGGAACTAGAACTCTGATGGTATGTTTTGTAGATTGTCTCATTAATTAGAACAGAATACAGTGAGAACGGGGTACCAATAGGTATCTGGTTGTACTTACCCGCTATCATAATTGTTTTGGAGTTACCCCCAAGTGAATCCTTGAGAAGCCAAGTAAGAACAGAGTCCCGGTAATTTACAAATGTAGATCGTTTAGCTAGAGATGAAATGACGGATCCAAGTGTGACCAGGGATTTGTTGATATGCGCACCTTCCTTGAGACGGTCACCTGAAATTAAATGGAGGTAGTAGTTATTAACCAAGTACATCACAGATTTGCAAATACATACACAAATATCTAATACAGCGCTGTCTGATGTTCTATTAGGAGATCTCAAGATCTACTGAACCTAGAGAGCTCAAATGTGTGTTAATTCATTTTTTAGAAAAAGTATTTAAGGTTTATTTTTATTATTGAAGACGTTTTGAAAATATTATTTTAAATACCATGGTAATATTACCATATTTCTGGTAATATTTCCCATTCCTTCTTGCCATGGGACCAAGCCGGCAGATGAAACGAAGAAATCAGCATAATCTTCTCGGACCTTATATGCAGCTCGGATGGCTCTTTCCCGATCATATTGTGTATTGCGCAGCAGGCCAAAGTAATTAACTTTGCAAAGTCGGGTTGCACTAACATGGCTCTATCTAAAATACGATTTTTTTTATCATCATCACAAACGCGCATTCGGCGAGCTCTAGAATGTCTGTAATTATATATTTTTCTCCTAGCCGATGTTAGTGAAAAGGTTTCATCATATTTTTATTTAATGCATCAGCGTCATCGGCCACAAAGACGTAGGGAAATAAAGTTTCTTTTTACATTAATTGGATGAACCCAAAATCTTCTCTTTATCCTAAGACTCCAAAAAGTGCCACATCATTCATTGCGTTAGAAAAATTAAAATATTATATTAAAAAAGACAATGCGTCCGATCTCTATTGAAAAACTTTTTAGAACTGACACGGCATTTGTTGCTGAGTGTTTCAAAAGAAAATAAACTGTCGCAAAATTTTGTTGCAACGTGATGCACAACAAAATGTTGCGTCCAGTGGGAAAACAGCTTTAGACTTTTGGCGACATTGACACTCCTTCCAAATCAAGGAAAGCTGATATCTCTAAGGAGTTCGTCCAAAGATCTGTAGGTTCCAGATGGGTGAGGTTTGCCGAGCCATTGGATAGACGACAATTAGGATACAACTTGTCAATAGCTGGATCAATCCTTTCTTACCTGTAGCACCTGTTGCATCTGCCCTTTCGCTTCCAGCTAAATCCACTAAATGTACTTTGGACACGGTTTCTGTGGGTGTATTGTTGGTGTAGCCGGCTTTGACAAACATCAGTGTGAATATGGCATGACTCCGACTACTGACATCATTCATATTCGTTGACGCTGTCGTTCTTAAAAGATTACCTAGAAATATAACATTGAATGATTTATATCAGTCATACCATTGTAAACAAGATGACCGATTAAACATACCAGGAATACTTCGAAGGCCAACCATCACATTTAATTCCAAGACACTCAACCATTTTTTCCATTCATGATTTAATATAAATTTATTTTTCGTATGTACACCCCGGAATGGGGAAAGTGAAAAGTAAATGCTTGAATGTTCAACAGACCAATCAGTTCCAGGCAAAGGCCATCAAATTATTTTCAGATGATTTTGAGAGGAATAACGCCACAGCAAAAATTGTATTAGTCGGACGAATGTTTACTTTTAATTATTTCATTTCAACATATTCACCTTTTAAAGTTTAATATCTTTGTGTTGGGCTTTTTTATTCAATGAGGCACAATGTAATTAATCTTAGTTCTTCTGGAGTATAGTGACAAAAACTATAAATTTCTTAGAAGTGTGACTCCTGCCAGATTAAGGACCTCTGTATTTTATGTCTAAAATTTATAGTAAAATATACAATACAATGGATTTATTTTTCTGTTTTTCTATGACTGAATCATTGAGCTGCGATGACCAACTAGACCCCAACTGGGACATAAACACGATAACTCTCGAACCCCCAACTGATGAAAATTAGTATGAACATTCATTAGTATGAATTTTGAGCCCTTCTGATCCACAGGGGACCATTTTAAATAAATAAAAACTACTAGTACTAGTTACAAAATATAGCGGAGTGCATTCATTTTTAGTCAACATCAAATTATTGGTTTGTGTTTTACCTCACCTTTGTGAAATGAGAAATAATTGGAAGAGTTTATGGAGCGACCAAGGAAAATGACAAATTGGGAATAAGGAACAAGAAAGAAAAAGACGAAATCAGGATATAGTACGTTTCATCAAATTGAAAAGATTAAGATTTGAGAATAGCGGGAGTTAATGAGTGGGAAACAGCTGTGCACAACAGAAATTTATGGAGTATGGAGGCAATATGCAGAGGAATCCAAAGCCCGCCAAGGCCTGTAGTGCTATTTGTTAAGGTATTAAAAAAATACTTCACGTCGCGTCGCAAAGTACACTTTCAAAGCCCACCAAGGGCTGTAGCGCTATTTGTTAAGGTAATGAAACAATACTTCACGTCGCGTCGCAAAGTACACTTTCAAAGTCAACCAAGGGCTGTAGTGCTATTTGTTAAAGTAATCAAACAATACTTCACGTCGCGTCGCAAAGTACACTTTCAAAGCCAACCAAGGGCTGTAGTGCTATTTGTTAAAGTAATGAAACAATACTTCACGTCGCGTCGCAATGTACATTTTTCAGTTCTATAGTCAATGTACTTACAAATGCACGGACCAAATCAACTATATTAGTGATATGTTCACTTGAAAACGGATCCTTACCTTTGCTCATAAGTGTTTCAACATGTTTATACTCCGTGACCAAATGTTTTGACAGATCTTGTACGACTGGACCTAACTTAGGATCTTCCCGTATTCTAAAATTATGAGAAGACGGTCCTGTACTCAGCAAATCTTTGACTCTTTCATTGTAAATTTCCAGATAGCTAACTTCAGTACGATAATTATTTGATCCAGCTGACATACGTTGGAATAAAGCTTCACATATACGAGGTATGAGGCCGCGACAATCCTGGAACAAATAGGAGGAGTTGAGTGTTTGAGGGAGTGTCATTTCATACGTCACGTGCTCGTATTTGTAAGAAATTACCAAACTACAACTAAAAGTTGGATTTAAATTTTGTAAAGCTGGTGCTACATTTGGAGAATCTCATGGTTTGCAGGTCAGGTGAAGGCCAAATGAATCAGCATGCTATACTATCCTTGCAGTTGAATGCGAAGGTATACTGCATCCCAAATACAAAATATTTCTTGAATTTTTAAGTCAGAAAATAATGGAAAGGAATTTGAATTTTTAGTTCGAGATTTAAGGCTGGAATAAGACAACCTAAAATGGAAATAATATACTTTCAATTACTTATGCAGAAAGCAACGGGAATCTACTGCATTATTTTCTCGAGTAATGGAACCGCGGAGTCATCAAATTCCAAAGGTTGCAGTGACAAGGCTGAGACTGGCTGATTGTATCGGCGTTGGTAGGTTAGTTAGTCTTTATGATATACACTCGCAAGAGTTTATCATAATTTTCAAATGTTCTTCACAGCAATACAAGAATTTTTACCTCGTGTACAGTGTCAATTTAATTATATTGCCGAAACTTAATTTCTAAATTTTCTCCACGAGGTTGAGAGCACCACGTAATACATCACGAAATCGAAATATTAGAAGATTTTATAACCCCGGAAAATTTCGACTTCATCGGGAATGGAACCCGGGTCTCATGGTTACAATTTCCATGAGATAACAACTAGACCAGGGCTAGCAGGACGACTATAGTACAGGTTACAAATACGAATCAATCAAAAAAATTTGTGCAACTGACAAATCGTTGTATACTCCACTTGGCCGTGCAAAAGTGAAATAATTTCAAGTGGTCATAATACCTTTGAGCCCATCATTGTAAACGTTTTTCCACTTCCAGTCTGTCCATACGCAAACACACAAGCATTGTAACCTTCAAATGCTGCATCCACAACATCCATACCCAGATCATTGAACACCTGGAAAAACAAATTAAACGCATCAAGCAAAGAGTGACACGGGGAGAAATGCAATTTTATGATCACCTGCAAAGAATGTAAATATCAAACTCATTTCATTCCTCAATCATTTCACTCTAAATGGACAGATCAAACAAGAAAAGACTCAGGTCTGCCTTTACCAAAATAGGTTACCCAAGGTAATATTCATTCAACATCAGGTGACACTGCAAAACGAAAGAAGAGACGGGAGTTTTACCTCCCACCCCCATTCGCTGGAAATTTATAAACTAGCTACACACAATGACCTCACCCAGCCTGGGAATTAAATAAACCTACGTAGTCACCCAATTAGTAAAACCTCGCTGGACGTTACTCATCTTCATTAATCTAACGTGCCAAAGACGGTGGCTAAAAAAAACAAAAGACAAATTAAAATGAGAGAAAGTTAAGAGCAATGGGATACAACTGCTAGAAAAACTCATTCACTCCCTCAGAGAATGGATTATATCACACATTTACCACAGTTACAATTCGTGACCACCCCCCAACCACCACGTGACACTTGTTGATGCACTCTTGCGGTTAGACATCTTCTGAAATAGTGCATTACCGAAATCATATATCTATACCAGATACTCCTGCGGTTAGACATCTTCTGAATCATATATCTATACCGGATAGACCAGAAATAAAGCGGACATTCTTGTTGTCCCAATACATTTTGAATTAACTGTAATATAAAATGGGGGTCCTTATTTACAAAAACAAAGTTAATACCAGACTCCTCGACAAAAACAAAGTTAATACCAGACTCGACGACAAAAACAAAGTTAATACCAGACTTGTCGACAAAAACAAAGTTAATACCAGACTCGTTGACAAAAACAAAGTTAATACCACACTCGCCGACAAAAACAAAGTTAATACCAGACTGGTCAACAAAAACAAAGTTAATGCCAGACTCGTTGACAAAAACAAAGTTAATACTTCACTCGTCGACAAAAACAAAGTTAATACCAGACTCGTTGACAAAAACAAAGTTAATACCACACTCGTCGACAAAAGCAAAGTTAATACCAGACTCGTCGACAAAAACAAAGTTAATACCAGACTCGTCGACTTTGCAATTATTTTGTGAACATCACAAAAATTCGAACATATTCGGAGAGAATTGAGGTTAACATAATGACTGGACTACCCTGTATCGACATAAGACGGACTGACTTCATCTTTCAAAGCAATCTGAAGGGAGGAATAACTGACCTGTTCTTGTGATGCAAAAGTCGGATCTTTCGTATCAAATGACCAATAGGAATGATCAAATGTGAAATCTTTGTGATCGTCAAGTGCATTCTCCGAAGTTGCCTGAAAACATAAAAAGGAAAATTGGTAGTGAATTATAGACTTCACTCAGCTAAAATGGCACCCGGTGGGAAAATGAGGCCCAATATAATCAATGAATTCTATGCACATAAGATATTTACATAACAAGTTTCATCAAAATCGAACAAGACGCTTGAGAATTATCGTGGTACAAAATGAGAAACAAAAGAAAATCATGGTGTTGTTTTAACACCAAGCGATTAAATAAAAATTGTCTTTGAAATGAACATCTTAGCTCAAAAAATTGTCCAAATAAATGTTTAACCAAAATAGCAAGTGATAACGACAAATTGATCAGACCCAGAAAAACTAAGAAGCATACAATTTCCCGATTCGTTTCCACACTTTGACCGATTTTCCGAAACACAAAGAGGACTATCAATCCAACAAACAAGACGTTTAAAAAATCGTAGTGATAAAACTAGACTTTACTTCGTTCTTAGCATTGATCGTTTTTGATGAAATTTAGTATGAAGTTACCAGTTGGGGCCTAATTGTAACCGGAAACTTTTTTGTCAGTCTGTCATACCTACATAGCAAATTTCATAAAAAAAATCATCAAAATCGGAATGTGCCGCTCACGGCCGGTGGCGGCGAACGCATGCATTTTTTTTATTATTATTTGATCTCTGGATTCTACGTTCTGAGTAGATGTAGGTAGTATAATAATAAATTCATATGTGACATTGACAGAGTTTTGTATTTGTATCACACTGTATACCAAATATGACACAGATGTACTCACACTCTACAACATACAGACGTATCATCACAAAGCAGACACAAGTATGGTGAGCGGACAGACAATGTAATGAGATTTTCACTTTATAATATGTTGTGTATACTCATATGTTACAGGCCAAACTGTTTTTTTAGGATAGCTAATGTAACTTAGGACAAAATGAGTTCATAGTGAATTTATTGACGATCCTTAATAAAAGTTTTTTAGTCAAGACATTAAGCGTTTCCTAAACTCTCTGGTTGGCGGAAATAGTACAAACGTGTAATTAGGTACATCAAGACGTGCTATGGCATTTTGTACTATTCCTCACGATTGTCATTTGTCGGAAAAAACCCCAGTGGAATTGTTACTTAGAAACAAAATCACTTGTGAAAGGTATTCAATAGTCTTCAATTTTACAATGAATGAACAATAGATTTTCAAGAGACGTTAAACCAAATTAAAAAAATTAAGGAAATGAGAACTCTTACAGAGGATGGGAACTCAAACATAGCAAGCACCTTATAATGCTACCACTTGTTGCTATAACCCTAAAGACAACCAGACCAAGAACAAAATTCGAAAAACCCTTTTTCTAATTTTCGAACCGACCAGGAAGTCGAAGGTGATGGACACTCTTCTACGGAGATTTGTAAAAAAACTTTAGCGTATCTTATGGGTAATTAGTTGAAATCAAAGACTCATTTTGGTGACTGAAAGCCATTTTAATACACCCTGTGTTAGGAAAGCAAATAGTAATGTAGTACATTGTAGACAAATGAACAGTTTTGGTGACTGAAAGTCATTTTAATAAACCCTGTATTAGGAAAGCAAATAGTAATGTAGTACATTGTAGACAAATGAACAGACTGGAAGGTAACATACAAATAATAATGTTTGCAATATTTGCACAGGCTGACTCATATAGAATAGGTCATTGTGAAAATACTATTTCAAACGAAAGGGTGGTAATGTTAATTATTTACCAAAACTTAGCCTACTTTCAAAACTCTGGAGGTTGATTAATCAACGGGTAAACCTTTGATCACTAATTACGAAAAACAAAAACATTTCTAAGCCCTATCAACTCAACATTGTCTTTTTGTAAAGTTTTACAAAAGTGTGAACAAAAATATTCACTGGGAGTCAAAGTGTTAAAAACTTTGACAAAAAATATTCACTGGCGGTCAATGTATTAAAAACTTTGGCATATAACAAAAATATTCACAGACAGTCAAAGTGTTAAAAACTTTGACAAAAAACAAAAATATTCACAAGTAGTCAAAGTGTTAAAAACTTAGACAGAAAACAATATTTGGGGATTCAATTATAAATTAATATCTGGCTACCATCAAACACAATGATGGGCGATGAATGGATAATAATTTGTATTATAACCGGAAGTCTAGTTCCAGTAACCAAATCCCGACCAAAGATCGCCCATCATTCGTTCCAACTACAATAACGTCCTCAGTCCTCACGATAGCTAGAAAATCAAGAAATGGGAAGAATCGCCTGTAGAATTTATAGGATCTGGGTGAGGTCAATGTGGGTAGCTGGTTTGCAAGTTTCCAGTGAATGGAGGGTGAAACCCCCGTCTTGAATGACCAATAGATTTTCAAGAGACGTTAAACCATGATATTTAACTATTGAGTAGCTTATCTCAACTATACGAGTATTACTCCAAATGCTGCTACTCAGATCTGTTATCTTTAATACCAATAAAGCTAGGATCTATTAAAAATGATAAAACTAAAATGAAAATAATTTATTTGGTGACCCTAGGTAACCTAGAACATACACCACGATTTTTATTTAAACGTCAGTTTTCTGTCCCATCGTTGTCTCACTGTACCTCTCGAACACCTGGTCCGATGAAACGTTGTATGGACATTCATTATGTTAGCTAATTAAGTTTTGGGCTACCCGAGTCCAAATTATGATCATTTATTATGTTCATAGAATTTGATAATTAGTTTTTGGACCCTATTGTGAAACCCGGATTGTAATGCTGGCCATTTTGAAGTGAGATCTATGGTTCACAGAACTACCAGTATAATATTCTGGAATGGTTGGTTAGTGACTATGGTCTTTTTGGTCTCCGACAACATAAATGACGTCGAAAACGTTAACATCATAAACGGAAGCAGACAAAGTGAACGACAGAAAAAAACGAAGATTCTATAAAACAATATGGAAACCAAACCTTGAGATGAGTCAAAATAGAAAGACATTTTTAGTTTGGCTTCCCCAGAGTTGATTCTTATCTTGGTAAGGTCAAACTGAATCTAGAATAAACTTTACGGAGATATAAGCATTGCACTGCCAAAGAAGAAGAAGAGGTCTGATACCAGAAATATGATACTGTTTGCTCATAGGATAGTCACGCTTTGGTGATTATTCGGTAAGTGTGGTTGGTTACCAATTAGATCAGGATGCGTACAAATTGGTTAGATATAGTTATGTCATTTGAATTACTTCTGTAACGAGAACAGTTTATAGCAATTGCAAGAACGGTAAGTTAACAAGTGCACTCCTGGATGTGCGGAAATTCTTCCAATAAATTTTACTTGACTGGTACCTACAAACCTACATATCACTACTAACTCATATCTGCAATACTAACACTTGTAGATCAAGATGTTCAGGTGTTCACGTTAGTGTTGTAGTCATTTATAGAAAAAAATATCTTTATCAAATTATAAAAAATCATTTTCAAAAAACAAAATATTGGGCCCCCTGGCCCACTCGGAGGGGGGGGAAAGGCACCCAAATTTTTCAAAATTGAAAAGCCCTTAACAACAGCCATAACATAATTAAATTTTACGTTTCTACAACAAACCGCTAAAAAGATTTTTTTTTTTTAAAAAAAAGATTTTTATGTTTTTATAGGAATTGNCCCTAAACATATATACCAAAATTTTATCAAAATTGGATGAAATTTGTGGCTTGTATCGCGTTACAAACATATATATATACACATACCAGTGCATTTCGGGATGTATACCGGGGTCAAAAGTGGAGTTCACTAACGTTCACAACTAATTGCATGCGGTTAAAAATAAATAAATAGAAACAACAAAAGCATTAAGCGTGGACACCATAACTAATATATTTCCAACATTTTTGAAGGCAAAGATGTGGACGTCCAAGAACTTCTCTCTTAAAACATGGCTCAAAAAATGAGACATGAAAATGAATTACCAAAATTACCTCCAAATGAAAAACATTGAAGGTGACAGATTTCAGTGGCTAGAACAAGTAGGTATTGTCGTCCTTACGATGGTTTTATGCACCACGACGACCTGGAAAGCATACTATCACAGTTTCCGACAAGGGTCTTCAAAACCTTTTCGGTGTGACAACATTAACCTATTTCTACCAATCCACACCCTAATGTAGAAATGGGGAGAGTAGTTGATTTTAGGAGGAACACAGCTATAACAACATCATCATCAGTCTAGTCGATTTTATTAATTTCATTTAGTTAGTTCTTTTGGAGAGTCAAACTCCATCCTTCGACTCGACTAGACTGATGATGAATCGAATGATTCGAAACTATTTTCGTTATAAGTAATTATAAATAGTATTTCTGGTAAGTGTTTTGTTTTAATTTAATTTAAAAATAAAAAGAACTTGATTTATTGGCAAAAGTTAACTTACAGTGTACGAACATACCACCCGAACATTTTTTTATTCTATTTACGTAGCTCAAAACGTATAACACCACATTTTGTAGGGAAAAATTGGATGATCGAAGTTTCATTTAGGTAAGTAGTTCTTTAATCTTCATTTTATATTCGTGAGCTAGGTTCCTCTTTATGGCTATATGAGCCCCTACACCTAAGCCTCAAATGGGCTTTTTGTGCTTGATCTTTAAACTGTAGACATCACAATTATATGCCACCGGGTGTCTCACATGGGTCCAATAACTAATCAACTAATTCTATCAATAATGAATGCCCATACCAAGTTTCATCAAAATCGGACAAGGCGTTCTAAAGTTACCGCGGAACGAACAAGCTTTAAAAAAATCGTGGTGTAAATACTAGACTTCATTTCGTTCGGCCAATCATTTCTAGAGGTGACCTAATGAATAAGTTTATTTACTTACCTTTGGATTGATTATTCTGGTCTTTTTACCGTCCATCTGAATGATCGTTTTGCTGTTCATGTCTTTCTCCCTGAAGCAAAATAATTGAAATTATCATAAAATATTATAAAATAACCAGCACTAGGAAAAAAAGCAATATTCGGGTTAAAACTTGAACGGCTGGGTGAGGTCAATGTGGGTAGCTGGTTTGCAAGTTTCCAGCGAATGGAGTNAAAAAAAAGGCCCCAGGAAGACCATCAGAACCTTTTCGGTTATCTTATATCAACATATTTCTGCCAAACCTGAATTCTGAATTTAGAAATGGGAAGAACAGTTGACTGAGAAACACCTGCATAACACTCATTAATACATACACAGATGTCTGTTAGGTTAGACCGTCTGCTATACGCAATTTCTATAAAAACTTGCTTTCCAACCGAAACCGAAAGGCGTAAGATTTTTTTTTTTTAAAAAAAAAACGTTTAAACAGTTGCTGATAATCACTCTCTTTTATTTACACCATACTTAATCTCCTTGTAAAGGGAAAAATATATCAATAAAGGACAGCTGTCATTTGGCCCTAGGTCAATATGACAAAAAACACATCAAATCAGATAAGGTGTTCGGGAGTTATCATGATACAAATAATAAAGAAAAATCGTTGTTTTAAAACTTGAGCCCACTTCTTTTGGTCAATTAGAATTATTCAAAAGTTTGGTTATATGGAAGAGCTAGTACAGTCTTCCACCACATAGAAAATGTTGAAGAAAATCTTGGCCAACATAACAAAATAGTGAATTTTAGGAAATTACGTGTGTGCCAAATACTGGACTTGTCATTGAGAAACGTATCGAATTTGTTTCTGCTGAAGTAACTTGACACTTCAATTCAATACCAATTCCACATTGCAAGAGTGTGAGAATATTATTGCATAATGGCCACAGTCCGCATTGAGACGCAATAAATCCAATCAAATTCTTTCAGATTCAGACGATAGAGATATTTTAAAAAACAGAGCATCGATTAAAATTGAGTATATTGCGAGTTCGATTCCCTACCGTTGTGAGTTTTCTCGATAAGAAGATCTTTTTCCCAAATTAGCTTTGATTTCCGCAATGATATTATAGCAATTTTCGTTGAATGTCCTTCTATCAAACAAAAATATCTTTAACAAAAATATCAATATGATATGTTCGTTTCTTATCTTGCCTCAAGAGGTCACAGTAAAAAATATTCATTGAGTAAAATATACTCAATGGGGGATACCCCAGTAGAAACCATTAAATTTTTTAAATAGGTAACTTTTTTTTAATCGTACTCTGAAGTACTTTAGATCCCATCCCGGTGGATGGTATCCATATGACAGATCGATCATAGGTATGGTACAGAAGTTTAATGGCATCCGCATCGCATATTTACTTGGCATAACTGATTTTTGTTTTTTGTAGTCTTTGCATGTGATCTGAAGTATCTAGTTGTTGAAATCTTGGTTTGACCAAAATATTACTTTCTATTATTATTAATATGAGGGGAAAATATGTATTTTCTTTATGACAAAATAAAAAATACACATTAGTCTGAAGAAATAATTGAATAGGTAGATATTTCCAGGACCGTAGACATGACAAACTGGGTAAAACTTACTGAACCTTGTATATATTCTCTGAAAAATCGAGTATGCACTAAACCGGGTCTTTTAAGAATTCCGGTCCCTGGAGAAATCACCCCACCCCTCTGTTGGTATTTCTTGCATGGGTTCATATTATACCTGACATATCCCAAAGACGTTTGGGCATAATATTCATATTCCATGATATTTCCAGGATTTTCAAGTCGTATAGGAACACCGTTATTACTTTCTTGAAAAGAAACATATGGTGTTCTCTGTTTTTTTACCTTCACGCAAATAGTCTATGAATTATCTACTTCATATTTACCAATAAGTGATGGAGCACATAGAAGCTCAGAAAATAATTGCCTGAGAAGGAAAATAGTAACCAATACTAGTATTGTAATGTAATTTTACCATTCAAATTGTCACTTAAAATATTATATTTAAATTAAAACCCAAGTTTTATTTTAATAACTGGTTCGAGAGCAATAGGTCCTGTGTCGAATATGACTTACCTTAAATTAAAAGGCCGAACTCTAACGGCTACTTTTACAGATGCCATATTGAAGAGCTATTTGACAAAAAGATCTATTTTGAAAAATTATCTCATTGATTGAGATCAAATAGTATTTTTGAAGGAATTATTATGAAGGCTAAAAAAATTGGTCCATACCACCAACTTGTTGAATACAAGAAAGGTGACTCATGATTATTTCTGACAAATCTTCGACACTAGTTTAAATTTATTTAACAAAATTTATAATTAAAATTTAAAACAGAATATTATCATTATTAATTCAAGAATGCAAAAACAGAAAAAAATACACAACTTGCGAACGATCCAAAATTCAAATGAATTTAAACTCGCGAATTTTAAAAGCGATCAACTTATCTTTATCAATTTTCACAAAAAATAAACAAAAACATATGATATGATTTCTATTGAGAAGAACTGGTACTGAAAAGAAATACAAAAAGCAATATGATTGGTTAAATGTTAGATCAAGGTGAAAAAGTAGACAATTTGAACCAATCAAAAAGGTTTTTAAAATTAAATTTTTTGTTACTCTCTCAAAATATTTGATTGTAAGTAGAATCAAAATGTATTACCGTTTGTTAATTATTGTAACTAAATTTTTCTTTTTCGCCCTAACAAAAATATAGACGTAAGATGTAACTTGGTATAAGCTTTGTTTTATTAAGTTTATTGTTGTTTTAGTTCCATCCGGAACTTATGGTGGCCATTTTAAGTGAGTGAGGTTTACAGTTCACAGAAGTAATAAATTCGTCATTTTTTGAAAATAATCACAATTAACAGAACATGATATGAGTAATGGGAGTTTTCACGTCAGTTGAGAAAATCAATGTGGATTTCCACAGAAATTGTTTGAGAGGACAAAAAAAAATTTAATCGAGGCAGTCCGCCTTAGTTTATGGCAGTAAAATTAATAACTATAATACCAAGAACCCTCCACCGCATTTAAAATTTTGCTGGGGTGCCAAATTCTTAAATACCTAGGTCATTTTTACAAAAATAGATAATGATATAATTATAATATTATCTACCTAATACCATTTTCTTTGTCGAACGAAGTGAGATCCACTATTTTTATTTGTGTTTTCAGTTTGTCTTTTTGTGTCCAGGGTCGTATCCAGGGGGGTCGAAGCGCCCCCCCCCAGGGGCAAAATTTTTTTTTCATTGAAAGAAAAAAAAACACATTCTGGTATCATTTTCCTAATAATTTGTTTATAAAATTGTAAAAAAAAATGCATAAATATCGTCTACACCACATAAAAACTATTGGCTGAATCGTGGCCGATCGTAATCGCCCCCCCCCTCTCTCACCGATCGCTCTGTATCTGCCCCTGCATTGCACATAATCTGATTTTTATGGAACCTATTATGGACATATTCGTATTAAATTAATAGATATGGCTGATTAATTTTTGGACATTCGGGGCCTCATGTATAGCTATTTTAAGCAGGTGAGTTCAACAGCAGTTTTCAGAACCACTGTACTGTCTAATACTGGCACTGGCAAGTCAAAGTACCTACTTAAAAGTGAACGATCAAAATTTTATTAACTTCTCGTTCTCGTTATAACAAGTTCAGTGTCAGTCATGAACATTCAGTTTTCTCGTAAACAACGCGATTTTGTTGTGTAGAGAGTGTAGAGACACATTTCTTGCTTGGCCAAACGATTGTTTCTGTACAGCGGGTAACTTTTTCTTGTGGGAGTAGCTAGAATCACTTGTCCTGGAACAATGGACAACAGACAAATTCGAGGGGCAATGAACAACTTATTAGCCAATGCTAATAAAAATTTATGATCATGAAAGATACAAAAGGAGGCTGCGTAAATGTATCGACCATAACCGTCATCTCTTAAAAAATGTATTGTTCAAAACGAAATAAATGACAATTATTTCGTTGTCATAAAAGGTATGTCGGTATTTGTGATTAAAATATGAAAAGCGTTTAGACAAAAAAACTTACTACATAAAGAGTAAGAATTGTGAGATACAATAATAAATCAAAAGTTACATCATATTATCGATATTTTATTATTCGATTCATACAATTCGATAATCATATGTTTTCCTTATCACTTAATTATCAGATAACTTTTGTCTTATACCTATAAACACAAACACTTTTGTGATAACAAAATAATTAAAATTCACTATCATTCTTCAAATTTCATAACTTACATTGAACTTTGGAGTTTGTATGAACAAGGAAGTTAGTCTATGTAGAAAATCAGCACTTCCACTCGCATAACTTTGAATATTCATAGACCATTTACAGTGGATTCAATCTGCCATTTGAAAGTCAAAAATTTATATTTTCTTAATTAATAATGGCTAAAGTACTTGTTGGAGTGAAACGTGTTATAGATTATGCTGTAAAGGTAAGTTTTAGTTATTTATTTAATACTGTTCCCAACAATTTAGACTGAAACTAATATTAAGATACCTAGGGAGGTACCTAACGAAAAGTGTATGACATAGGTAAGACATGGAAACTTGTGTATCAGTTTAGTCTATAAAGGGAGTGGATGTTTAGTGGAATTAAAATCTTTAACATTTGTCAAGTATTTTCATTTAAACTACTCATGATTGAGCTTTCCAGTTTGTGAGTCTCGCTAATATTATAAAAAGTCCACTGTACTGGACTAGATAAAAAAATATTTTTTTAAAACAATATTACCTGATTTTTTTCAGCAAGTACCTTGTGTACTAAAAAGTGGGCTTATATCTAAACCTTCTTTTTAGTGCCTTTTCTACATTTCTCTTGAGTGATCCAATCTGCACTTGAGCTAAGTTTAGAACAACTTTCTAAGCTAAAAAGAAGGAGATGATACTTAAGAAAACTTAGCTGGAATTGAGTTGCTGAGATACTTTAAAATAAAATAAAAACTGAGAGGTCTTACCCATGTTTTTTTTTTTTTTTTTTAATNCGACTCAAAAAATGTTTTTTTTTTTTTTTTTTAGAAAAAAAATAAGTTCAATAAAATCATATTTTTTACACTACAAAAGATTTGAAAACGTGGAAGTTCTAAGTAAATATTTATCTACTATCTTAGAACGATAGTCAAAGTCATGGAACATTACGTAAAAAAATGAGGTCCAACATGATCCCCATGACAGCCAATATTTTTTTAAAAAACTTGCCACATTGTTCCTGTCCTGTGTCGGACCCGTAAAGAATGGTATGTAATACTCCATGACTTTGACTAGAGTATTACGTAAACAATGATACGTAAGTAAGCCTTATCACAGCGAAAACAAAATGAATTTATGTCACTTTTCGTTCACTGAGTGCTACGCATTTTCTAGCGACCCACCGACAACAAATCACAAGTACATACATAATTAATAAAGATTTTAATCAAAATATATTTTTTATGTTGTAGATCAGAGTTAAACCTGATAAGAAAGGAGTAGTAACAGACGGAGTAAAACACTCCATGAACCCATTTGATGAGATAGCAGTAGAAGAAGCTGTTAGACTCAAGGAAAAGAAATTAGCAAGTGAAATTATTGCAGTATCTTGTGGACCAGCTCAAGCACAGGTATGCGCAGCGTAAAAAATAATACAAAGGATTTTTTTAAATCACCGAAAATGGGTTTATCTGCTCTTGTAAAATATATTATGTTATTTCAAATCTTTATATATAATTTGCAATGATATAGCCAATTTTGATGTTTCTATTGCAAAAGTTTACTTGTCCGATGGACCCAAGACAGATTGCATTAAAGACATTTATTCATAATAACTGATTTTACCCCATGATTACTACAATTAAAAAAATCGCGACAACATTTAAATGTCTAGTGCAAAAGTTGCGCTTTCCAGAGAGGGCCCGCCCATACATAGGTACATAAATTGAGAGCTTTCAAGTATTTTGTAATTTATAAATTCACATAGACTTAATACACAGTACTCGCGCGTACGCTGTATTTATGGCCCTCAAGATGGTTGGTTCTTTGCACCGGGGCTACCCGTGCCCCCGGACTCGGCCAAAGACCATCAACACCGTTCTGACGACAACGCATTGTGTTTTTCTTCCGTTGGAGCTGTTCATCCCAGCCGTGCTGTTCCAGATACTTCTTCAAAGAGTTGGTATATAAATCTTAATCTGATCGTTGTCCTCTATGTATGCTGGTTGCTCATGATGTAAATCATTAATTCAACTCTCCATCAAATCCAACTAATCTAGAGCCGTCAGCATTATGGACAGATCCTGTTGGAGAGGCCGCCTTCCTTGGCCTGGAGACACAGTGAGAGTCGTTGATAACGTGAACAACAACAATCCTGAATGAATAGTTAATCCTTCCATCACCAGTTCCACGAAATAAAAATATTTCTTCGTCCTATTGCCTCAATTAATTTAATGACTCTTTCAAAACGAATCTTTTTAATAATCTCATAGCCCCTCAAATCTTTTTTTTGTTTTGTGTATGTGTTATAAATGAAGGTTTTTGCAGAACTGGACAGTAAAGTATGTAATTAATTTGTATTAAGGTTTGTCCTATATTGTATGGTTCGATAGAATTTCTCTAAACGAATCTTTTTAATAATCTCATAGCCCCTCAAATCTTTTTTTTATGTGTATGTGTTATAAATTAAGGTTTTTGCAGAACTGGACAGTAAAGTATGTAATTAATTTGTATTAAGGTTTGGCCTATAGTGTATGGTTCGATAGAATTTCTCTTATGGTTTCAGGAAACTATCAGAACGGCTTTGGCTATGGGAGCCGATAGAGGTATTCATGTTGAAGTTACGGGGGCAGAATATGATACTCTTCAACCAATTCATATATCGAAGATATTAGCCAAATTGGCACTAGAAGAGAAAGTAGACATAGTTATCGTAGGAAAACAAGTAAGATATTTTTTCCGCGTAAAGTATTATAATAGGGATCATGAATAAAGATCTCGACATCTTTCAACACTCATCACAACTGTACTATAATAGAAGTACACACTTTTTGTTTTTCTTGGCGTTGCAAAACTAGCGTTTTGCTTGATTATGTTCATCATAAATTAATTAAATTTTAAAGAAAAAAAATATTGAAAATTATGCGGGATCAATTTTTTTCTTTTGACATATTTCATGTACCTACTAGCCGATGTGTGCAACTTCGTATGCGTCCTTTCCGTGCCTCTGCCATAGCTGAGATGGCGAACCAAAATACGGTGAATTGAATATTTTGCCTGGATGTTTTTTGTAAGATTTCTTTTTATATTCCTTACAGATCGGAATATGTAATTGTACACCTAAAAATCGATGTTTTTCTCGCGATATCTGGCTTCCGTTTGAACTTTCGATTTTTTCTTTATTTTGTAATTACTTTAGCCATCGTGGAGTTACATTGTTTATGAGTCAGTCAGCATACTAACCGTGCTTTGATTTTTATGAGTATTTTTCTTTTTTCTTATTTTAATTCTAGTGCTTCCGAAGTGAGGCACTATAAGCTCATTAATAGAAAAATAGTTTTTACGCCCATATGTTTTAAGACAAAGAACGAAAAATCTGCTATCAAATAAAACTTTCAATAATTTTTAGAGTTCTATTTTGACAATTTTCATGAAATCTGATTTCGATGTTACGAAACCCTTTGTGTGCGAGTCCGCCTTGCATATAACATTTATATATATAATATTATGAAGTTCAAAAATTAATCGTAAGAGATTTTTTTTTTTTTTTCAGGCCATAGACGACGATTCAAACCAAACGGCTCAAATGACGGCCGCCCAGTTAAATTGGCCACAAGCAACTTTTGCTTCAAAGGTATATATATTATGGATTCGTTCGCAATAATTAACTTTCAATGAAGAGGGAGGAAATAAAAAATCAACTCGAGAAAACAAAAAATTTAACTATAAAAAAAATTTAACTAAATTTAAAAATTTACACTAAAAATTTAACTAAATTTAACTATCTGAAAATTCTATCTGTATTTCCCATTTTCGCTATTTCACTCAGATGTTCAGTACAGCTCAGGGAAAGTTCTATCTAATCAAATATTGTAATTCTATTCTACTTGTGCGTATATCTTGAGAATTTTCATAATCTTTAAAAAAAAATACTCAGCCGTTCTTGATACAGGCCACATTTCACGGATTGATGGAACAAAGTGAAGTTTAGTTTGAACTCTACGATTTTGCTTTAAACATCTATTCTTTTTATGAAGCTCACTCAATTTGATGTTAAGTCTCGACGCGACGGTGAGTTTCCTCTGTTAGAAGCCCACCAATATATTTCTCTAAATTAAAATTTTCCCTTTCTGAATCAATATTATCAACTTTAAGAAGTATTTTAGTAAATACATATTATATGATTTTTTCACAGGTTGACATGGGCAGTGATAATTTGACTGTGACGCGAGAAATCGACGGAGGATTAGAAACAATTAAAGTATCGTTGCCTGCTGTCATTAGTGCTGACCTTAGACTGAATGAACCTAGATATGCTACACTGCCAAATATAATGGTAAGAAAACAACCTAGGTTCTCCTCTATTTGTTTTTACTTTGTCAAAGTTGTTTAATGTTGTTGTTGTTTTTTCATAAAAATTGATTCTCCCACGCTCAAGGTTATTTGACGTCAGTCATCTGATAGAAACTAACGTATTCAACATATTAAGGTCGTTTTGCTTCTAATCTTTTATAATACGTACCTTCAGTATGAGGAACAATCGCACAAAAATAAACACTTGAAAATTCGAGCTAGGAATCTTGTTGTAGTAAAATCAACCTCTAGACCCCTTCGAGTTTACAAAAAAACGAGTTATGAATTTTTTTGTAGTAAATTCAACCACTATACCCCTTCGAGTTTATAAAAAATCGAGTTATGAATTTTTTTGTAGTAAAATCAACCACTATACCCCTTCCAGTTTACAAAGAATCGAGTTATGAATTTTTTTGTAGTAAAATCAACCACTATACCCCTTCCAGTTTACAAAAAATTGAGTTAGGAATGTTGTTGTAGTAAAATCAACCACTATACCCCTTCCAGTTTACAAAAAATCGAGTTAGGAATGTTGTTGTAGTATAATCAACCACTATACCCCTTCCAGTTTACAAAAAATCGAGTTGAGAATGTTGTAGCAAAATCAACTACTATACCCCTTAAAAACTCCTTTAGAAATTCAAAATTCAATATAAAATTATCCAACCCATCCCGTAGTAATTGAGTATTCAATACGAATATATCATGCAAATCTGAACAGATCCTTCCCGTGGTACCAAGGTAACACGAACATATCCATGAGAGCCAGACAGATTGCTATATTAATTTGTCACCCGTTTACGAGTAAAAAATGAACAGATCACAAAACTACTCACTTAAAGCAAATACATCTGAAGTCCATGCAAAAATGAACACACCCATTTTCCGCCCAATATTTCAATTATTAATCTTAAATTTATATGATAATGGAAAAGTTACTATGTTATAGCCACATTTCAAAACTTGAGTTTCTATTTGCGCTATTTTTTGTAGTATTGACTCACTCAAAATACTCAAAATTCATGTTTCCGGAATTCCGGATGGACACATTTTTGCATGTTTTCCCTTTGGTTGTCCTAAAGTAACTTAGTGCATCTCTAAAAATGAATATCAGGTTATACTGACGCAGTCTGTCATTTGAGCACTCCTCATTCCACATTGCTTAACGTCAGTTCAGTCTCTTTAAATTCACTCAAGAGATTTTGAGGTGAATATCTATTTTACGCCTTCAAAAAATCAATCTGACGATAGGTTTACGTACGAACATATATGTATGTTACGTATATTGTTGATTTTTAATTTGCAGGCGCAATATGTGTATTCAAAAATAAACTCAAGGACAAGGCTCCACTTTTTTTTAATACAACCTTGAGGAGCTTTGCATAATCCTTTGACAATTTTAAATTATTAGGTACCGCATGGTTCAGTTTCGTTCCCAAGTAGGAAATAACAGTTTGTTCGTGCAAGCAATAGATTTTAGCCCCCTAGTGTTAGAGGCTTGAGTGATGTTGAGAAGAAGTTCTCGTCCATAAGAACTTCACCCAGACACAAAGCGTAGAATAAAATGTGGATGAAAGTGCCATGTATCTATGTAATATCTACAATGGAATTCAAGGAGATGTGTACATTTTATCTCCTGATTTTTTGGATTGATTTTAAAAAAAAATCACCTTATAACTATCTGGTCACTTTATGTGATAGTTCATCAGCATTACCTAGGGTACACCACGAGCAGTCGAACTAAAAGTATACCCCATTGTACTGAGCCTTTACTGTTTGATGATATTAAACTTTCACTGATATTTCCTGCGCACTGAACTTACATACATTCATGTTTATTGTTTTTCAGAAAGCCAAAAAAAAAGCCATTAAAAAGATATCTCCCAAGGACATTGGTGTTGATACAGGAGCTAGAATAGAAATCTTATCTGTCGAAGATCCTCCAGTCAGACAAGCTGGTTCTGTTGTGCCTGATGTGGATACATTGGTGTCTAAACTAAAGGAGAAGGGGCATATATGATCGCATTTTCTATACGATTCGTTGGCTACAGAACTTGCATTCGTCAACTTTTATTTTAAAGTAGCTAATAATTATTATTTTAATATTGGTATCAGCTTGAGATGACATTGGATAATTCAGAGTTCTGGAAACTGTGTTATCAGTGCTTCAGGAGGTTGAAGAAAATATCACAATAGTTACTAAATTTCTCGACTAAGATTTTGTTTCTTCAGGACTGATTTTGCGTAACTTACAAGAGTAAAGCTTAAAATAAAAATATTTCATTAAACTAAAATGTCCCGTAGTTAACAAACAATTCAACTCTTCTAAATGATTGTTTTACTAATTTCATGAGTACCTCTTGATATAAGGATTTATTTTTTATTATTGAAGCTGACGGTAATCAGTTATGTTTCCACCTATCATTGAAATATTTTGAGAAGATAAAAAAAATCAAATCGATACTTTCTTACTTTTCCCCAGCACCTAAATGGGAAGTGTTATTATATCTCTCACTCAGCTAATAAGGAACACACTGCAGGGAACTGGTAGGACTTCATGGAAGGAGTGTTGAAAAAATTGGCCATTTTGTTGAATCAACTTTTACATAGTACGTCAGATTATGTTTTTTTTCTTCTATCAATATAAATGGCAATCTTCTTACTGACTCTTTTGAAATTAATTGCTTGAAATGTACACTCTTGGACAAAATTAGGGCGTACCGGATATTTTTCATGATAACTTGACCCCAAGGGATTATGAAAGGCTAATTAAATTATGAAAAAAGCTCTAAGGATAAATCTTACTTTCAAGCAATTGGTTTTATACCCACACATTTACTTTTTAGCAGATCCAGTTCGCTGAACCTTATCAACCAAGATCACTGCCGCAGTTAAATGGCTAAAGAAACCGACACCAAATTTACCAAAATAACAATGAAATTTTGATTTTATTACTCGCAGCACAGGTAGATCTAAAGAGTAATGGACAGGTAATTTCTGATCCTCCCTTATAACCCCTTAAAAATCAAATTCATTAGTAAAATATACCCAGAAATTTCTCATAGTAAGATTTATTCTTATTGAACTAGTCCCTTATGACCAGTTATCATGAAAAATATCAGATGTTCGCAAATTTTGTCCAGGTGTGTATTATAGTCGTATTTTAGGGTTCCCTAAGGTAACCATAGTATTATAGACATGATAATTTTAAAATGGTGTCTGCACTGTAATGATTTTATTTACGTAGTTTTAAAGAAATGTCTATTTTTATTCAAGTAAATATATTTAAATTGTATATGGTGTTTTGTCCTTTAAATATATTATTAACAAACCTGGCTGATGTGTCTATTACATATATATTATGGATCTCACGTCCCCTGGTTGGGTAGACGAGTTTAGCACTAGCAATCGTATGAGACAACATCCACTACATATTATTTTCAATTGTTTACCCGTTCAGACCTTCAAATTTTTGAAAGATTATATCTTTGGTTCGATACCGAATAATTACTTAAAAGTGGGTTATTTACAGCAAAATCCTAGCCATTTAAATAGACCTCACTCAATTTCGACGACTATGAAGAGAGAGAAATGGAGAATAAGTTATAATTAAACACATTGTACTATATTTATAATTTATACGTAGTATAACATATTGCATAATTATTTTAATCATTAAAAGTAAAGCACCGTTAAAGATCTGATATTTGGCCACAGAATGTCCAATATGGACAAAAGTAAATCAGCTACGACCAAAATGAATGTCTAAAGCAAGTTTCATTAAAATTGGACAAGGCGTTTGAGAACTATTTTGTTACAAACGTCTTCTCAAAAAATGGTATTTTAATTCTTCATTTTCTGAGTACATAACTACTACCTAATATGTTGATGGTGATACAGTTGATATTCCTCCAAATTTAGGGTTTGGGGTAGGTAAAATATTTTGATTCAAATATCGTATTTTACACTGTTTACCCTTCTTAACAAAAGGTGCTGTGAAATTGGCATTGTAATCCGGTGGCCATAATATTGCATTTACATGAAAGCCACACTTCAACAATTGAACGCATCAGTTTGGAAAATTTTAATCTTGTTATGAAAAATCAAAAATCATTGGATCATTAAATTAATAATCACACTCCGGCGGCTCATGAACATATTTTTTTCCTGATGTTTAAAACGAATAGGTTTTTGAGGGCATTAATTTTAACTTATGTACTGCAGAGTGAATGAATCTTTGATCATATATAATACTATGATTAATTGCTAAAGGCCAATAGATGAAATGAGCACCCAATTCAAGAACCATGGAAATGAGCGTGTTAGTAAGAAAGCTACAAAACAAGGAACATTGTAACTTATTACAAAACAAATAATGAGTTACAAAATGTAATGTTACTTCTTGTTATTTAAAACCATCAGCTGGACTCAGCCCGTCACTTCCGTGAGGGTGTTATACTCAAGTACCTTCTCACAATTATTTCTGAGTATATTATGGTGTACGGGTATTAGCAGGCTTCGCCCGTGTCGCTTGGTGCTCTAGAGGTATGACCGTTCCCNTACTGCAGAGTGAATGAATCTTTGATCATATATAATACTATGATTGATTGCTAAAGGCCAATAGATGAAATGAGCACCCAATTCAAGAACCATGAAAATGAGCGTGTTATTAAGAAAGCTACAAAACAAGGAACATTGTAACTTATTACAAAACAAATAATGAGTTACAAAATGTAATGTTACTTCTTGTTATTTAAAACCATCAGCTGGACTCAGCCCGTCACTTCCGTGAGGGTGTTATACTCAAGTACCTTCTCACAATTATTTCTGAGTATATTATGGTGTACGGGTATTAGCAGGCTTCGCCCGTGTCGCTTGGTGCTCTAGAGGTATGACCGTTCCCGTAAACTATCCTATGTCCTGCTCTGTTATGTCCATAACAATATAAAAAATGTTTAGTACCGATTGATAAGTTAGTTTTTTAAGCAAAACACGATTTGTCCTTTTATACCTAATAGCAAAGATTTGCTAGTAGTTCTGTGACCTTACTCATCAAAATCGGTCAAGGTGTTCCAGAATTATCATGGAACGAACAGACTGTTGTTAAAAGAAAAATCCTGGTGTTAAAACTAGACCTCAACTCGTTCGGTCAATTATGAAGTTGATAGGTAACGCTTTGAATCATGACGGACTCCCTGTGAAACAAGCAGAAGAACTGAATCCCAAAATGGGTTGGTTTTGTTTGCTACACTTACTTTATGCTTGTAATTTGATCTTGGCTTACTTCTGGTTGTTTGGATTGGTTCAACGTAATCAACTATTGATTGTCGTTGTGCCGAATGTTCTTTAGATCACAACGAACATTGTACCCCACAAATAAATATTATTTTAGTTTTTTATTATTATTTAAAGAGTACACGAGCCGTTATTTTTTTACTCTAATAAAAGGGTCTTTGATTCTTTTGAAAACTGATACAGCTGCCGCCAAAGGTTCCTACTACTTGACTTTTTCAACGATGAAAGCATGACTTATTTGTTTACCTAAAATTGACAGTTTATGTATCCACCCTCGTCCAATATCGCACAAGGAATATTGATCATGTTTACTCTGGCAAAATATGGGGGAGGGGGTATTGGGGTTATAAAATGTCCCACAAATTTTATAATTAAATATTAGAAATGGTTGATTAAAGCGTATCATGCAATATTTTTCCTTGTTTATTAAAAATAATTTTCCCTTTAAAATTTTTCACAGAAATTCATAGAAAAACGTCCCTCTTTTTTTGACTAAATATTATCAACAACCACTTGGTTGGTCTTGCTATTCGATGATTGCCGGATGTATGGAACTTTGCAACTGAAGCTCTAAATTTAAATATTTCTTCTGATCAAGTTTTTCATTGACATCTTACATCTATTTTTTGGAAACCAGCCCCTACTATTCGAAAATACTATCAGACTGGGTCTGGAATAGCCAATATCACGAGGGCACAAACCTCGCTGGATGTTGCTTAATTTCAGTGATCCATTAGTAACTGGTGTATTCAAAGTACCATTGAAGCTGGCTAACCCAACTTTACATATGCGTCCTTACTCTTGTATTTCTTTTAGCTAAAATAATTCAGTCTGTTTTTACCTTCGAAAATATGGGAATGCGTTTTGGGGGGTCCATTTTTGGGTTATTTTTTATAGAACGTACTCTTTGGGCTTCATAAATGTACAACTTCAAAGCATCTTTTTTGCGATAACTTTCTTCCGTTTGAACTTCACTTCCTTATTACGTATGTAGCTACTAGCTACATTTGAGGAGAAAATTGTGTTACAAATTTCAAGATTCTATATTTCGATGGCTATCGTTGGGCTACGCCAATTTTTTTTGTCAATTCGTCAGTCAGTTATACAAGCAAGTTATTCAGTCGCTTTCATTTTACACTTACATCTAAATTGAACTCATCTTTGGGGACAGATAATTGATTGGTTACCATAAAAGGGTCTGAAAAAACACTTCATTTCTTTAACGTCAAAACTAGAACATGACAAAAATTAGGCCTTTTTAAGGAGACATTTGACAATCAAAATGTTTTTTTTTTTTTTAAATACGAGATACAAGACACAAAAGGATGTCAACGGGCATGTCAAGTCCGCACACTATAACATAACCTTTCACAGATTTTGACAATCAAAATGTTTTTTTTTTAAATACGAGATACAAGACACAAAAGAATGCCAACGGGCATGTCAAGTCCGCACACTATAACATAACCTTTCACAGATAATTGACGGAAACCTTAGTTTCTTCCAATTGTAAACATACAAGATATCTAAGTGGAGACGCCTGCCGCCTCAGAGGTATGGTCTTCTACATGTATAGCGGAATAAAGGGTAACTTATATCCAGGCCCGACGAGAGAGGGTGAAATGGGGGGAATCCCCCAGGCCCGGGATTTCCTAGTCGCCCGGTGAGAAAATTATCACAATGAAATTTTTCAAGTTTTTTTCTGAATAATAAATTACTCAACTTAAAGGCTTTGAAAAAATTTCAAACATACAAAATCAGAAGTTTAGCGATAGGGGGCTAATATGGGATAATGGCTATTGCAGGACACTGATTTTAAAATATAGTGCGACCTTTCAGCTTGTACAGCAATCATAAATATTGTTATATTTCGTAAACATTAACACCTGATAATCGAATTATGTGTTGCTAAGTAGAAGCGTACACGCCTTTTCACATCAACTCGGTGAATTGCCTACTTTTACTATTTTTACTGCCCATATGATTTTAGATGAAAGAATAATAGAGGTGCCCATAAAGTTTTCTCCCCCGGCTCGGATTTTTTGTCTACGGCTCTGCTTATATCAGTCACCGATCTAATAACCGCTACCTATCTCCATGCAAAAATCCAACAGAACTGCTTATGTATGAAAGAAGGCCTAACAATCTAACAAACACACTTTTTCATTTTGATAATGTGAGTAGTATGATTGATGTGGCAAATAAAAAAATTGTGAGATATTTGCAGGGCACATTTTTTCTCGGCACATTATTTGAAATTTTTATTTGCTTTTAAATATCTTACTTCCAGTGAACTGATTTCCTAATTCATGACATCATTGCCACCCAATGTGTTTCACAATAAAACCGTTTCATGTTTTTAATGCAATAAAGAATTTCATTCAAATTTGCCGCTTTTCTATTCTTTTCTTTTGTGTGAGACACATTACCCCATATCAAAAGCTACGAGTATGCCTTTTGTGCAGATTTTTTAAAGTCAAATAAATAGATAATATTATAATACGCGGTGTTTCCAAGCGATCTCCCATCCGACTAGTAAACATGCCCAATGTTGCTGGGATTTATCTCAAAATCGGTAAGAAGTAGTTAACTGTAGTTAGTTGAAATAATTACTAATTGTGTTTCCGCTCGGGGACAAAACTCGTTATTGTCTGTTTCGGGGTACACTCGGTCTCGTGGGGACAACTAAGTTAGTAGTTAGGTGGACGGCAAGCTTGACTACTATATCTTTATTAAACTAGTTGCAAGAAGGGTGCTTCCGAAAGCTGCTCTGAAAATCAAATCAAATTTATTTATTTTGCTTAAACATTAACATTTGTCAATCAAGTAACCCCAGAGTGGACCTTTTTAGGCCATGTCCTGGAGAATATCAGAATCTTCACTGCAGAATATCAGACAGTCTTTGCTTATGATATATTTTCCATAGAGGAACTTTGGATTCCTATGAGAATCAGATTTCCCTAAAGGTCGATTCACATTAGTCTGTCATGTGGTCATGTCACTAGTGTGAATCGAAATAAATCTGCATGGCTAAAAATAATGCCAAATTTTCCGATGGATTTATTATTTTACTGTTTTTTTATTACAAAACCCCTTGGGTATGACTGAGAAAGGCGGAGATTCGAGATACTGCGAATGGAACCCATACAGATATGTACCAAATATTATTAATTTCGGTCATCGTTTAGTTCAAATTACTGTAGTCAGAGTGATTTAAGAAAGTGAGCCGAATTTGTGGTTTGGTGCCCTAAATGGCCCCCAAAAGAACATAGCCACATGAGACACAAAATTTATGGATAATATGTTCAAAGAGTGTCTGTTTTAATTTTCATCAAAATTGCAGTTTTAGAGAAGTGACCCAAATTTCAGGTTTGGTGTCTTAAAGGACACCCAATTCGGATTTTCCCACGAGACCCATAAATAGACCCTAAAGGGTGCTCTCTCCAATGTTAAGGTTTTGACTCGAATTATGGCCTCCAGGAATATTCCTACCAAATTTCATCAAAATCGGACAGATAATGGCTGTAGATGCGCGAACATGATTTTTGCGGACGGATCGGGGCACACACATATTTTCTAGATCCGTTTTTTTTGTAGTCGTCATAATTCGTACAGAAAAGCAAAAAAAAAAAGAAAAAAAAAACGGCTTCGAAAAAATTCACCAATGCAATACTATATTTTCCTCTACTTCGTATATGGGAAGAATAAATCACCAAGCGAGGACGGCAGACAGAATCATTGTATATTACCGAGTCATTGTTACATCACTCCCCAGTGTGAATCAACCTTTACAAGTTATTTATTTTGAAAACCTCAAACATCCTCTTCGATTTAGTAGTCCATGATTCCACTTGTGTCTGAAATGAATCCATATAATCTAATAGCGATGATATCACTCATTCCATGCACTGCTGAATGGGAAATCAAACAAACAATAAAAAAGACATTTTGTTCTGTAGTTGTCAGGAAAAATCATGCATCCGAATTAAAATATCACATTACAAAGTAGCTAGGTATTGTATTGTGTGATGTAATTATTACTGCTCAGAGTAGAGAACGTGTGAGAAAGACCCATAGTTAATACACGTGCGATATCGTGAAATTGTACTTATTTTAAATAGTAGCTACGTGTAGAGAAGGGGCGTAGCGAGTGGGGTGTATGGGGGTGGTACCCCCCAACTTTCTCCAACATTCAGCAGTCGGCAATTCGCGGGTTGACAAAATAACATCCATGAAATCTTTCAAAAATGGTCGCTTTTGAAACACCGCAGAATTCGAGTTTGCCGTTTAAAAATCTGTCGATTTCAGGCACCTAAATTCATGAAATCAATATTTCTGCGTATCGGTATCTTGTTGTTTGTACGCTTATGTCATCAATTTGCTGTAATGAGTACAATGAATGTTAAATTATACTTCAACTACAGCATTTTTTATATAAATCAATTTGATTTATATAGAAATTGTTGATTTAATCAAAAATTTCACAATAAAATTCAGTGATAATTCACACCCACACAAAGATTTTAATAATTTCATTCCATTGAATGGTATTTCAGTCGACAAATTGCAGTGGTGAGTCGCCCCCTGATCTAGAGCCTAATCGGTTTTGTAGAATGTACATCTTTACAAGCGTACACAAAACAGAAAAGGAATGAGATTTTTGTGAAATTTACTTAAATTTTGAGTTTTTTGGTAGTTTACTTTTTGGCAGTTTTTAGGTCGTAGCGTCGTAGATGAAAATAGTCAATGTGCTTAAGGATGGATAGTTTTTGCATTATACAGGGTGAAAAATTAGAAAATAAATTGACATCATTCGACATTAAATGTGCTGATATTTTTCTAAGTAGTTGCAAGTGTAGCAAGCCAGGAGCCCGGAGAACGGACACCGTTTTTAGAATAGATTGCCATAGACGCTGGCTTTGTTTATCTTCATGGTAGACTAGCTGTTTCAAGGACAATGTAAAGGGGGAGTATGGGTTTGTGTTCACCCTGTATAATGTAGCCTTATAAAAAACAAGATTTATATATTCCGCCATGCAGTGGCGCACACAAGGGGGGGCGCACCCCCCGCCCCGAATAAAAACAAATATGCAAGTTTTTATGCGCATACAGTGATCGAACCCAAAATTACCTTTCGCACGGTTAGCGGGTATAAACATCAATAGAGCTTCCTCACCATTTCACCTCTGTAGAACAAAGAACAAATTGCGGAATATATAAAAACAATTAAGTGGAATTCATAGGTAGATATGTGTTGGAGGGTCTTAACTTTACTCCCCCACCCATGTTTTGACCGTACCATACTGGCGATTTCAGGGGTTAACATGACTGTACCAAAAAAAGACACGTTCACCATTAACAAACATACCCTCAATATCCCAGAAATTTCATCAAAAATTAGATAAAATGGGTAGTCCCTCCCCCACCCGATATTAATTTCTGGCTAAAGCCCTAACTGTTAGTGTACATCTTACTACTAAATATGTGTTATCGCGACATAGATATCGGACCGTAACTTGCCGAATTTGGAATATATATATTGGAAATTTGGCTTGGCCGTAACTCAAAAACGGGTTGATATTTTTTAGTCCTGATAATCTTCCTGAGGTCATGGACTATGATTTTGGGGGAGGGGGTTCAATCCCGTCAATTTTTATTGATAAGATCGGACCTCTGCTACCGTTTTGGCTGTGATATTGAAACAGACTATCTAATGATCGCATTCGGGCAAAATGATTTCACTCTATTTTTTTCTCCATATATATTGAGAAATCTGTTATAGCTGGGATACGAACTAAGATAGAGTGGATTTTATTTTCTTGGAGGTTTCGGATATTTTAGGGCTTAACTGTATCGCTGGAAAGCGTATTTTCGGCGCTAACTCCCTTCCGGATGACTCAATTTCTTTCGTTCTTATTTCATACCTACGTATATCCTGTATTGTAAGAGGAATCTGTGTTCCTAATTTCAATTTTTTACCAATTACAACTAGGTTTTGTGTTTTATATAGATTTTTTTTCATGTAAAAATTGTTCAATCCACTAAAAATTGAAATTCGTGAAATTAGCACAATAGCACATCCACTAAAAATGGATTATCGTAAATTTTGACGCAATTTAAAAGCTCAATTTTTTTTTTTTAGTGGATGCGTCAAACGTATCTTTGCAATTTAGTTACGAGGGGTGGGATAGTTGGTTTTGGTATAGGACATATTTAGGCACTCATTATCTAATTGATGTTCCTAAATATGGACAATTTTATGCAAGATTTTTTTTTTTTAAGTGAATCAACTATAAATATTAAACGTACAAAAATATTCACGCCTACAAGAAGTGATAGCGGAATATAATATTATTAGTATGTGAGATACCTTGTAACAGCCAACAATCATACCACGTTGAATACACCAGCTCCCGGCAGATCACTGNAAAAAAAAAAAAAAAAAAAAAAAAAAAAAAAAAAAAAAAAAAAAAAAAAAGATACCTTGTAATACTTTCATAGCTATATATATATATATGTTTATGATGATTGTGAAAGAATAACCTTTTCGATTCGATCTCATGCTATGTAAAGTTTGCCCTTACTACGAACCTAAACAAAGTAAAATACTATATTGTTTATGCGCAAGAGAGGAACACAATCCGATTCAATAACTTGAATCAAACTAAGCCAAGAAATATACTTGTTCATTTTATACAATGTTACCACAATAAAAAATGACGACAACACACTAATTTAAATTGAAACACAATCCGATTCAATAACTTGAATCAAACTAAGCCAAGAAATATACTTGTTCATTTTATACAATGTTACCACAATAAAAAATGACGACAAAACACTAATTTAAATTGTAAACATCTTTCTATTATGTTGTAAGTACCTACGTATATCTTATCTTTCTTTATATCTTAATAAACATTGCAGATCATAGGTTGGTAAAAAAAGACAAGATAAAAAGAACACTCAAAACACAATTGAAAAGAATAGAAAAACCTCTTTCCAAATAACAATATTAAAATCTCCCTTCGTGTTGTGAACATTAAAATATAAAAAAAAAGGTGGAGTTTAGAGTTAACATCTAATCCAATGAAGAGCATTATATACAAAACGAACTTTGTGTAGATAGGAAAAAAAGGAGGTGCTTATTAGAAAGAAAAATAGATCTCCTTCTACTTCCCCCTGTACTTTTAGAAAAACTGAACTTTTTTGATGAACAATAAACAGAGAGGAACATCTTTGAAACTTAATCATAATTTTTATAATCAAAATGTTCAATAGAGACACCTAAAACTTGGGGCTCGTAAAAAAATAAAGTGCAAAAAAAAGTGTTTTATCCTTTCTTTTGAAAAGTGAATAGTTAAAAAAAATTACGATATTCTTTATCTCTTAATTATCTTGGTTAAAAATAGTAGATAAATAAAAAATATTTTACTAATAAATTAAATAATAATTAACTATTAATTTTGTTAAAATACAATATGTATTTGCAATGTCGTCAAGTTCTTTTTAGTGGACATATTAATACATTGCAAACTGTCGTTAAATTAAATTTAACAAATTTTTTAACTTTATTCTTTTGTTAACTAATCGTTTTTCTGTTACATAGGACTCAGTTAATAGGGCTTAATTTAGACATAAAAATTGGTCTCCTTCAAAATTTAATCATACAATAGATTCTTCTGACTAATTTCATTAAAATCAGATCCACCTATTGTGGTAGTATTAACAAAATCTTCCAATTCTTGTTTTTTTCATCCGCAATATATTTAGTTCAGAATCGCTTTTAAACCGATTTAATTTCCAGAACTTTAGGAAATATCTGTGATCTTGTAAACACTTAGCATCTGGTATCAGAATGATTCAAAATCCACTTTGTTACAATCCAGCATTTAGTCATTTCTTGGCCCTTAGTCAGCACTCTTCAACACACCAAACGTCGTCCTCGGGAAGTGACAGTGATAGTCCAGGACCTCCACTAAGCCATGTGAATAAGTCATTTACTATTGATGCAATATTAGGTCTTCATAACAATATAAACAATAATAATAATCAATGTAAACCAGACACAGCTTTGGATTTTTCAAATTCTGGATATAGGAAAACACACCAATTGTCTGGTAAGTTTTATTATTTTAATTGTTCATTTGCAAGTAATTTTAAATAAGTTCCAAAAAAACAATTACTCGTAGTCGATATCACCCCAATGTTCTACGAGATTTTCACAGTTTCTGTCAAGAGTCATCGAAACCTTTGCGGTATAACCATAAATACTCGTATATCAGCATATACCCCACCATTTTCCCAAACCTTAATCTAGAAATGTGGAGAACAGATAATTTTAAGAGGAACAGTAACCGCCACTGTTACAAAAACTACAAGCGAAATATTTCGATCCTGAGTTAGCTGATTCTTAAGAGCATTAAAAGGCTCATATTTAGTGTTCCCTGCCCTAAGGGTAACAACCAAACGCTATTACTAGATAAGCCATACAGTAAGTGTCTGTTAGAGTTCTATCTTAGAAACGCTAGTAAACAATTGAAAATTTGAGGGATTTTGCGATAAAAACCTTAAAAGGTATCAAAATATTATGGAGAAAAAAATGAGTACGAAACCCTCTATGGAAGAAGAACTTGTACCTACTTCCCCGATTATTTCAACAGACAAATATAGAGAGAGAGCGAGAGAGGACAATATATTCAATGTAACGAAGAAGATTTAGGTGGATAAATCTAAGAATCAGACGACAGAATCTAATATGATAGAAACAGAAAAGAAACACATTTTCCAATGAGTACACAAACAAAATGGCGTAATAAGATATCTATTGTATTCTAAGAAGATGAAGAATATGAACTCGTAGATATTAATGATGATAAAAAAGTCAAAGTTGATATTCCTGAGATGATAAGCACTGTAAGCATCATAATAAACAATGCCAAGGAGTTGCCTAACAGAGAGAGACGAATTAGGAGAGATGGTAAACAGGGTTTTCCAAAGATGAATGACTACAGACACAGAGTGCAATAGAAAATATTGTTTTTCTTTCAAACCACAAGTTCTAAATAGAAATCTCTATAAAATGTGAAAAAACGATACACCCCAATATAAGATTTTTCAATCACTTTAGAGTTATAGGGACAATATTACTATAATTATTCAAATTTTGGTGGAAGTGAACGACATACAATTTGATTCACTCTTTAGTCACAAGACGAATTATGTCTTTTTCATACCACTTGAATTTTTTTAAATTATTCCAGACATTTGCATGCAGACAGACTAGTTAGACTGGGATGTTTAAAAGAAAAAAACCACGAGCTTTTCAACACTTTGTTTCTTTTAAAATATAAAATACCATGACTTACATAAGGAATTGATAACAGATAACAGACCGACTGTGATGATCATAATCGAAAAGTCAAATTTTCTCAAAATAAAAGTATTCTATCTATTGGATCAAATACAGATCGTGCAATTTTATTTAAATCTAAAATGTAAAATCTAAAAAAAATAAATTGTTGCAAATTGTCTGAACTGCAGATTTTAAAACGTCTCTCATTCTTTTATTAAATGGTTAGGAAGTGTTCAAGTAGATTACAATTTATACTGAATAGAGTACCTTTTGGAAATTTTGTCGTACAAATCTATCATCGTGGGCTTCGTTATGGGATTCCATTTTCACCCCTTTGGAATACCGCGTAATAATCTGAAAATTGAAAAAGAAAGTTCATTGTTGGAAACCCCTACCTCATAGGAAAAGTGATATGGTGACAATAGAAACACTTGAGATATTCAATGAACAATAAGAGAACATGTTTAGACTGAAGTTTTAGTAAATTGACGATACAGATTGTAAACTTTACATTTTGTCAAACACAAGAAGAAAATCATATTATAAGGTCAGATGAAACCATCCTAATATTACTGTATGCCATTCATTATTCATTTATCTTGTCTCGTCATTGTCATATATCTTTCCGACAAAAACTCTTGTTATGGCATTGAATCAATATGCATATCACATTAAACTATTAATTTAAATGCAGACCTTACCAACCGAGAACATAAGATAATATTCTGGAGTGATCCTTTTTGGAATGTGGCCCGCTTTGGTCCTTGATAATAGCATGAATGTCATCGACATCGTTAAGAACAACTATAAAATAATAAATTATAGAAAACAACAAATTTTTATTTGTCTTTACATCGATGCCCCGTTCTATTTGGTTGAGGCGGTGGCTTCGTAATCAGGAGGCTATTGGTTCAAATCTAACTCCATCGCCGTTGCTGGACACAATAGATTTAAATAAAGGTCGCAGTAATCAACACAGTCTCAAGAGAGACTTGCAACCAGTATAATTCCATTGCAATTCAATTAATTAAGAGTTTAAGGGTTACAGCTTAGTATGGTACAAAGTACAAACAGAAAAGAATCGTGTAACCTAAACATTGGAAGCACACTTTATTTGAGCACGCCCTGTAATTAATTAATACCAACTAAAAAGTAAAATTTGCAATTTGATGGGTTTCTTATTAAATCAACCCTTAGGGTAATTTGGCACCTTCACTAATAAGTAAACTATACAATGTGATGGGTTTATTATAATTTCAACCATTAGGGTAATTTGGCATCTCCACTAAAAAGTAAACTATACAATTTGATGAGTTTATTATAATTTCAACCATTGGGGTATTTTGGCGTCCCCACTAATAAGTAAACTATACAATTTGACGAGTTTATTATAATTTCAACCATTGGGGTAATTTGGCGTCCCCACTAAAAAGTAAACTATACAATTTCATGAGTTTATTATAATTTCAACCATTGGGGTAATTTGGCGTCCCCACTAATAAGTAAACTATACAATTTGACGAGTTTATTATAATTTCAACCATTGGGGTATTTTGGCGTCCCCACTAAAACGTAAACTATACAATTTGATGAGTTTATTATAATTTCAACCATTAGGGTAATTTGGCGTCTCCACTAAAAAGTAAACTATACTATTTGATGGGCTTATTATAATTTTAACCATTAGGGTAAATTTGGCACATCCAATAAAAAGTAAACTATGAAATTTGATAACCACTAGGGTAAATTTAGAGTCCTTACTGCTCACTGTAGTCCAAAGTACAATCAGTACAAATTGTTTGATCAAACATCAATGAATCACCCTGTAATTAATCCCCAAAACTTTCTGTATTGCGTGGGAGGAAATTGTGGTGGGGAAATAATGAAAACAAAAATGGCGGAGAGCTCATTGAAAAAGGACATCATTATTGTTTGAATGACCCGAGTGTGGCAATTAGAACATCATTTGATGCTGACCTCATCGATTTCTCTTCTTTATTGTTTCAAAAATTACTGTCGGGGTTTTGGGGGTTTTTAGGGGATAATTAATGGTTTGAGTTTATTCTCTCTAACATTCACTATTAGTAGGTATTTGAACAGATTTTATAGTTTTCCTTTGTTAGCGTTCATTGGATAGTTTTAACATATTCAAATATTTTGTTGGAAAGCATTTTAGAATTTCAGTCGATATTTTTTTATGAATATTTGAATATTTTTGTCATTTCTGGGGCACAAATAAGGGTAGAGACAGTACAAAATAGTTTTGTGGGGCTGAAATTCGTAAAGAAAGGTTTTAATTATTCCCGGAAAGTGAATGTATATTTACTCTATGTGGTGCCCACAACTTCGTAGAATTCAATAACCAACAACGTTTTGGTTTTAGCTTGGATTAGAACCCACAGTAACTTGATGTTTAATTCAACACTATTACCAGCAGAGCTACTAGGTGTTAAAATCTGATTGTCTACTGTTTGCCGTAAGTTACAAATTGGCCATATTGCGTATACCGATTTTAGTGAAATTTGGTATATCGGTACCATTTGGCGAGTTTATAGTACTTTTCTACACTGTCCGTTAGATATATTACACTGAAAAACACTCCTTAAAATATTGAGCAATTAAATTGTATCCTAAGTCGGACCACCTTTATATTTGCTCCAAAGGAACGCATCAGTAGAGTTAAAGGATTTACATTTCTTAAGTTTTAATTCAAATGGGTGTGTATTTAAATTGATATGCTTTCGGATTTAAGGAGTATTTTAATGTAAATAAGGAGGGTTCCTTGGAACCGCATTGTTTTAGTGAGTTGTGTAATACATTTTCAGTAACGAACCCCTTTTTGTGCAAGTCCCAGTTTTAGCTAACTAATTTGAAAAAAAAAATCTTATGAAAAGTTAATTATGCATTTCTCATATAGATTTTAAAAAAAACTAATAAAAGCAGAACAAGGGTCTTCCCCCCACCACTCTTACTGATGCACTCATTTGACACTAATTTGTCAAACGATAATAAATAAATTTCATATTAATAATATGTTAACAACATCCACGACGAGACTAATACGTGTCACGTGCCAGGCTAGGTTGACCCCCCACTCCCCCATTATAATCGTTTTACATCTTAATTTAACAAAATGATTTATGATTTTTTGTTTTTTACATTGTTAAAGGGTTCATAATGTAATGTTTTACATTTACATAAATATATTATCATTTATTTAAAACCACAATTAAACCAAATTACACAGTCAATGCGTTTACACTGATTTGCAACTGATAGACTAATGACTAGTTACTGTTGTATGTGAATCAAGCGATAAAACAAGCAAGCCTGAAATTTATAATCATGATACATTCCTTCCTTTACCCACAAAAGGTCCATAATCTATTAACAATATAGATCAGGAAACATAAGTACCTAATTTTAATTAGGCCTATTTTATTTTATTCATAGAAAAATGGGAAAATCAGCCATACCTCAAAAAACGGATGGGAAATTTTGGATTTTCTGATTATATACATTCCTTACCCTAAAAAAATGTCCAAATTATCTGCACGATTGCAATATTTTATCTCCTATAGGAAGAAAAAGTAAAAAGGAAAATATTCTAAGGGGCTGAAGTTTTCTATGTCGAGTTTACAATTCCTAAACACGTTTTGAGGTCCGCAGATTCCAAATTTCGAGTTTCAGGCAGTAAGGACAAGAGAACCACGTTATTTTTTGTCCGTTTTTTGACTCCTGCCTAAAAAGAACGGTAAGAGCTTAAATTTTGGTGCCTATTCATATCAATTTTATTCATAGAAGAATGTATGGACTTTTAGTTGAAGTACTATCTACCTATGGCGTTTTTGCCGCGCCTAAAAGAGAATGTTTGATAAGAGCTTGAGAATTTTGAAATGAAAGGAAATAAAAAATATAAAATTTTGGGGGGGGGTATTATTTTTTCGTGACTATTCCAAAAGTTCATTATTGAAAATAATAAACCAAAATCCGTCATTATAAACTTGGCTCGTACTTTTAGCACAAAACCCAGAAGCTTTATGTACTTAACTAATTGGGTCGGTTTCAGAAATTGAACCACCCAGTATCGTAACGAGATCAATATAAATATCTATTCTATCACTGTACATCACACATTTAAAACAATATAACAATAATGATATAATTGATGCGGTTTTACAAATGCATCCATGTGTGCATTATTAGCAGACTTTAATATTAAATTTATTAATTCTGCATTCAATGAGATGTGAGAGAGGTATTTGTAATTTTGTTAAAAGTTTTTTTTTAAAATATAAAGGGTGTGGAATAACTCATGTGTTTGTATTAATACTAGTAATTGTGTGAATTATAGACCTCGCTTAGCTATACTATGTACCTATAATAAATGTCCATACCAATCGGTCAAGGCGTTTGAAAGTTATTATGATATGAAAAGACAANCTGACGCCAACCCCTAAAGGGCGCCAATTATCATTTTATTGTCAGTGGCATGACACAAGCTGCTTGGTAATCAGTTTCAAGTCCTGCAGCGAGACTCGCCAAAATATTAACTTATTGTCAGTGGCATGACAGAGCTGCTCGATTATCAGTTTAACGTCCTGCAGCGAGACGGTTTGTATTAATACTAGTAATTGTGTGAATTATAGACCTCGCTTAGCTATACTATGTACCTATAATAAATGTCCATACCAATCGGTCAAGGCGTTTGAAAGTTATTATGATATGAAAAGACAAACAGTCATGTAAAAGAAAAATCGTGGAATTAAACTTCCCTTTGTTCGGTTGTTGTTGTTGTAGCAGTTTCCCACTCTTGCATTACTCTCAGTCATCTCCAAGTCCGTCAATGTTCAGGAAGCTGGCAACTGCATTTGGGTTAGTCAATTACTCTAAGAGTTTCGGGGTCATTATGGAGTTCTTGAGTAAGGTCTTTGTTCGGTCAAATATTATTGGACGATTGGCATGGTTCTCGCGGCTTATCTCAATCATTACAATATAATTACGTCAGTAACGCAACAGCAGCAATCAACAACTTAATTAGAACAGCAATATCATACAAATAGCTACCGGGGATTGTGGCGAAAGCCAGCACGCGCCCCTTTCAATTGCCCACCAGGGGTGGATAAAGGGTTTGCAAAAAAAAAAGCTACCATCGAAATGACGGATTATCCATGAGGTAGATTATCCATTCCTCGCACTCTTTAAGTTTTGAGATTTTCGCCTGACCATTCAAAAAGGCGAAAAAGGTATGCTGGGGCTATTAGTTGGTTTATTTTGACATATGGAAAAATACGTCAAAATTTACTAGTACTTGTGAAATGTAGACTTCACGCTAAAAATGCCACAAAGTGGCGACCCAAATAGGGACCAAAAATCTAATTAGCCAATTGTATGAACATACTGAAAGTCCATATATATTTAGATTCATGTAAATCGGACAAGGCTCTTGAGAGGTATATTCCGGAAAGAAACGATAGATAAACAGGCGCTTAAGGACTTCACTCTAATAATAATGGGTCGCCTGGCGGCCCTAGCCCTTACTTTGTTCGGTCATTGAAGATGAGATCAACTTGATGTCATAATATTTCGGTCATCATCATGTAGTTATCAGTAGTTAAACTGGTTTGATGCAGCTTTTCATTCATCTCGTTGCTGTGCAAGCCCCCTTCATCTCGTAAATAGACCCGCACCTAACATCCTCAATTTTTTGTGAGCAATATTTTAGTGGAGGTCTTTCTCGTCCAGATTTCTTTCCTATTCCAGCCTCCAGTATGTGATTCACTATTCCCTCATGTCTTAAGTTGTGTCCT
>CM022878.1:29425015-29453946 GCA_012654025.1 Pachypsylla venusta | reverse complement strand
TGTACAAAATATAATACTTTGTATACTTTAACACTTGAAAAATTTTTTAGTGTGATTTTTTTTTAAAAAAAACAGGACATTCTACAATACTTTCAAAATCAGGACAAATATGCAAATACAGGATATGTCCTGCCAAATTTCAAAATCAGGACAAATACAGGATATGTCCTNTTTCAAAATCAGGACAAATATGAAAATACAGGATATGTCCTGCCACATTTCAAAATCAGGACAAATATGCAAATGCAGGATATGTCCTGCCAAATTTTAAAATCAGGACATTTTTTTTCAAATGAAGGATTAGGCACGTTTTTTCAAATGAAAGATTAGGCACGTTTTTTCAAATGAAAGATTAGGCGCTTTATTTAAATGAAATATTAGGCACGTTTTTTTAAAAAAATGAAAGATTAGGCACGTTTTTTCAAATGAAAGAGATTAGGCACGTTTTTTTCAAATGAAAGATTAAGCACTTTTTTCAAATGAAATTTAGGCACGATTTTTTCAAATGAAATATTAGGCTCGTTTTTTTAAAATGAAAGATTAGGCCTGTTTTTTTTTTAATGAAAGATTAGGCACGGTTTTTTTTCGAGATTGATAAGTCTAATAAATATGAATGATGGCGAGATTGATAAGTCTAATAAATATGAATGAACGCACCATGCCAGTCAAAAGTTTTCAGCATGGCTCAACAGTAGATATTTGTTAAGGCACCTTAAAATCATTTTGATTACTTAGTTGGTAATGATTTTACAGCCATTGATGCCACACTAGTTTTATTTGACAATAATTATGAGTCCAATCACAGTTCATCTCGGAAAAATGCCTAGTATAAATGTTCTCTGGTAAGCGTAAGCATCAACGGACCAACTTTATGTATTGTCCTAAAAGAAACTGAAAAAATATTTTTAAAAATAAACCAAAAATAGTTTGAAAATTTTATGTTTGTATCATTCTAACCAGGCTAATCTTATTTCTAAATTTTTTTTTTTTTTTTTTNTTTTTTTTTTTTTTTTTTTTTTTTTTTTTGCTTAACGTCTCTTTAACATCTATTGGTCATAACATGTTAATTATAACTGGTGTGAACATCACACGACTTTACTTATCTATAAAAAAAGAAGAAAGTATTTTAATGTCGAGTTTTCAATGCCAAAACACATTTTTTTATATTCCCTATTCCAGCCTCCAGTATGTGATTCACTATTGTCTCATGTTTTAAATTGTGTCCTATTAGTTGATCTCTTCTTTTTCTTATGTCCTTCATTATTAGTTGACTCCATTTCTTCCCTATTTCAGCCTCCAGTATGTGATTCACTATTCCCTCATGTCTTAAATTGTGTCCTATTAGTTGATCTCTTCTTTTTCTTATGTTCTTCATTATTATTTTCATTATTAGTTGACTCCATTTCTTCCCTATTTCAGCCTCCAGTATGTGATTCACTATTCCCTCATGTTTTAAATTGTGTCCTATTAGTTGATCTCTTCTTTTTCTTATGTTCTTCATTATTATTTGACTCCATTTCTTCCCTATTCCAGCCTCCAGTATGTGATTAATTAATTGACCTCTTCTTTTTCTTATGTTCTTAATTATTATTTTTCGGTTTCCTATTCTTCTCAATACTTCCTCATTAGTTATTTTATCTTTCCAGTTTATTTCCATCATTCTTCGATAACACCACTCTCAAACGCCTCTATCCTCTTTTTCTCCGCTCATATATTGTCCATGTTTCGGATCCATTAGAGTGCTGTACTCTTTCATACCATACTATGAAATATGGTAGGGAAGAAGGTCAGTAATGTGCCATCAGCAATATCAGCATATGTTTTATTGTCATTCAGAAAATCCGAGCCACACACCTAAACCTAAAATAAATGTGAAGATCTGATGGGAGCAGGGTGGTGTTTTAAAAAATATTTCACAACACCATCCTGATATATTTCGGTGGTTTATATGAAATATTATTATTTTAATTCAATAAAAGATGATATATGGCTTATCAAAATGATAAAGAGATAGATGTGGTCATTCATGTATCACTAAATTGTTTCGCAAAAAGTCACTTTTAATTAATTTAATTATTTTTTTCGGACAAATCAGTAAATCTGTATAATAACCAACACATATGTTCGTACATTTTAAACAGACCTCGAAATGAAATAATGATAAATTATTTAGTACTGAAATTTTATAATGATTGAGTTTGGGGAACTGTTCTACATTGTTGTTTGTATATTTATGGTGTGTCTATATCTGATAATAATTGCGGCCTTTTATAAAACTATCATGGAGATGTAGGCAGTCCTAAAAGCACCAAAAGAAAAGGATCTTGATGATATAATATCAAAAGAGAAGGATTATGATTTGGCTGTCACTTTTAATAAGGTATGAGGACATGGAGATAGAATCATTAGCACTTTCACATTAAAATGTGAAAAATCAAAGTGATTTTAATCAGTAGCAAGTTAAAAATCGCATTATAATAAAATGCTCATGTGACAAAGAAAGTTTATACTGTGAAATGTAGTTCTCACTCAGCTAAAATGGCTGAAATGGGGACCCGGGTAACTCAATAAGCCCAAAAACTAATCAGCAAATTCTATGAACGTAATTAAAGACCATTTTGTCCTTACCAACATACATCTTAGTTCTCGTGGAATGAACAACAATAAAATTTTCTGAATTTTTTTTTTCTTAATGAAAAATCGTGGGATTAAAACTAGACTTTACTTCATTCGGTCAATTAAAACACTCTACTAAATTTAATAATAATTTATTTGTTACTTACATCGTTTACACACAATAACATCAAAAAGAAATATATAATAAAAAAATGGCAGAGGTACCTAAATAATAACATTGTTTTATTAGCTATTCCTTTATTTTCTGGTAAGAAACTCATTGTATGTGACTGACAGAAGCGTAAATCTTTGAGGACCCACTAGACTCCAAATGATAAAACAAAGTTTATAAATAGGTCAACCTTAATATCGTATAACGATGAGCGAAATACTAGGTGAACTTTATGTGGCACGTATTACGATGAGTGGAATACTAGGTGAACTTTATGTGGCACGTATTACGATGAGTGGAATACTAGGTGAACTTTATGTGGCACGTATTACGATGAGTGGAATACTAGGTGAACTTTATGTGGCACGTATTACGATGAGCGGAATACTAGGTGAACTTTATGTGGCACGTATTGCGATGAGTGGAATACTAGGTCAACTTTATGTGGCACGTATTACGATCAGCGGAATACTAGGTCAACTTTATGTGGCACGTATTACGATCAGCGGAATACTAGGTCAACTTTATGTGACACGTATTATGATCAGCGGAATACTAGGCATGAATGGATATAAAATCTCCATACAAAATTAAATCGAAATCGGACAAGTCGTTTGAGAGTTATCGTAAGACAAACAGATTTAAATAAAAATCGTTACGATCTCACTTCATTCGATCACCCATTCAAAATACTTAAGTAGTATTATAGGATGCCATTCAATATTTATCCGCTGTTTGAATCAAACCCAACACAATCCATTGTTGGAAATTGATCGCATAATCGATCCATTGATCTTTTAGAGTTTGATTAGCCCACATCTTCTATAGCACTGTTGAAGCTTTAAAAAAATCTTTTTCGGGGTATATTTTGTAATGCGAAACATCAAACTCAAAATGTCTCTAATTAATTTCTCCTTTTGGTTTCAGATGACAAGCTTAGTCCATCTTCAGAGAAATGCAAGAAACTTTCATCAGCGTCTAGTTGTTCTTCCTCGTCAAATAAATCTAAAAGAGTGAGAACTATATTTACTCCTGAACAATTAGAAAGACTAGAGGCGGAATTTGAACGTCAGCAATACATGGTGGGACCTGAAAGACTATATTTGGCACACACTTTACAATTAACTGAAGCACAAGTAAGTACCTACCCGTAGAACTACTTTTTTTTGGTTATATTCAATAATGAACCTTTGAAATCAGTCATAATATAGCCCATCTTATAATTCAATATTCATTTTTACGTTTCAAGTTACATGGAATCCGAATATCACCTAACTGCAAAATGGTCACAACAGATCTCTAAAGGTCACAATTGTAATGGTTTCACACTAGAAGGATTACAACCAGGTGCCAAATAATAAGTGCAAAGAGTTCCCTATCATCTTACCAGGAAAATAATAATAATACTGATTTGTATGAAATTTGGTGGCCTTGACGTTACCATCAGTCACATGCCTGCCAAGTATTTCGCACCAAACAAATAATATAATAAACCCATGTGCTAAATATATGGAGCCCTGGTGTATGATTCCAGTTGTCCGGATCAGTTAAAAAAACTGGTCTAGTATCTTCACAATCCGACTATTGATCATTGATAAAGGGAGATTTTTCGTCAAAACTTATGTACGGGGAGGTATTAAAAGTCCAGTAATTTTAATTTAGGACCTGTTATACTGACGAATGCCGCCTCAATGGGATAAAGGTTATCCCCTCATACTTAACATTTACCCTTCCTATGATTTTATCCCCTAATGCTTAACATTTACCCTTCCTATGATTTTATTCCCTAATGCTTAACATTTACCCTTCCTATGATTTTATCCCCTAATGCTTAACATTTACCCTTCCTATGATTTTATCCCCTAGTGCTTAACATTTACCCTTCCTATGATTTCAGGTAAAAGTATGGTTTCAAAATCGACGAATTAAATGGAGGAAACAACATTTAGAATTTCAGCAACAAAGGCTAGCTGCAATTAAACAACAACAGCAAAACCAAACGAATTCACATAATGACCAGCACCTTCAAAATCATCAGTTTTTATTTCAACAAGGGGAACTTGTCGATAGTGATGGTGACTCGGAAGATGTTGGTCGATATAACTAAAGCAGGGTTGATGGATCGACATGTGTGACTTGAAAACACAAGGATACGAACATTCTTATAAGAATTATTTCAAATCTTTCAGTGGTTAGTGGTTATAGACATATGAGACTTGAAAACACAAGGATACGAACATTATTATAAGAATTATTTCAAATCTTTCAGTGGTTAGTGGTTATGGAGATGCTTCTAGTAATAGCTGAATTTGCCAATATCTATCAACAATCGTCTAATGCGTATTAATCGCTTATCTCCATTAATAAAAAAAAGTCCAAAGAAAAATCCACTATTGCACTTTGAGGGCCTGGATTCAATCCACTGCCAGGTCGGTAAATTTTCGACTTTGTGCACTCAGCCTCGTGAGTACGATTGAGTAGCTACTTTAATGAGGGTAGCGATCCGTGGCGGAATTACCAGAGTAAAAAGATTAGAAGATTGAAGAGATTATTAGTGGAGGAGGCTCTTAGTAATGCACAAAAATTGTGAAAAGGCCGTTGGACCTTACCACAAAGAAATTTTACATTTACATTTTTTTACAGTTCACTATTCAAAACAGTAGGTAGTATTGCAATCACTGCAACCTATGTTTAGATCTATTGTGACCAGTATTTGGAAGAGGGGGGATTGCAGTTAGATTTGAACATATCAGTCCCCTTGTTACAAATCCATTACTTCAACTAACTGAGCTACTAAGGCTGCTCATTAAGTTATTAAGTACCAATTTTAAAATTAGCAAATTCTTAAGCTTTGAGATTGCAGTTCAGACTTTCATTGCGGACATCCTAAAATGATTCTCTAATTTTATTTATTTCTCATTTTTGGGGTGGCGGTTCCAGGGTTGTAGAATTCTGGTACCTCTACCGATGTATTTAAATTGCATGATATATACATATAATTGTTTGTTAAATTATTATAAATGTATGAATTTAAATAAATTATTGATATTTTATGTAAAATTAAATAGTAGTTTTTTTTCTAATTTAATTTTGTATTTGAAAGCCGAATATACAATTTCCTCTTAAGTTAAGGAAAATCCGTTGTGTTTAGTAACTGAGCTGCTAACTGTCCTGCATACTATCTTATTGTATACACTCAGTCTCATGAAGACAACTGGGTAGTCAGGGACGTAGACAGAAAATCCGGGCCGGGGGGGGGGAATATTTACGGGCCACTCTATTATTCTTTCATCTAAAATCACCGTATGGGCAGTAATAAAAGTAAAAGTAGGTGGCAATTCACTTAGTTGATATGAAAAGGCGCGTAAGCTTTTTCTTGGCAAAAAATACGAAATATACCAATATTTATGATTGCTGTACAAGCTGAAAGGTCGCACTATATTTTAAACAAATAACTTCCCAATGTTCCTAAAAACCAAATTAAAAATTTGAAGTTGCCAACGATCGTACCACGTTGAATACACCAGTTCCCGTCAGATCACTGAAGTTAAGCAACGTCAGTACTTGGATGGGTGACCGCTTGGGAACACCACGTATCGTTGGCTTTTTCCGGCCCAACCCAGGCTGGGTGAGGTCAATGTGGGTAGCTGGTTTTGCAAGTTTCCAGCGAATGGAGGGTAAAACCCCCGTCTTGAATGACCAATAGATGTTAAAGAGGCGTTAAGCCAAATAAAAAAAAAAAAAAAAAACATTTGAAGCAGTCAGAGTCAATGGAACGTTGAATACACCAGTTTCGTAAGATTACTGAAATTAAGCGTCCAAAGAGACTTTACTTGGTGTGGGACCACGTATGATCGAGGCACCGTAATGCTTGATATTCCTGGCCAAACCAAGGCTGTGTAAGGTCAATATTGGTGGAAGTTTTAAGCGAAGCGAGGCTAAGACCTCCATCCCGAATGACCTTAGATGTTAGAGACGTTGAGCAAAGAAAAAAAACACGTTTAAAACAAATGGGATATATTTTCAGTCATTAAATACAATTTTGAAAGAAAAGTCGAAGAAAAAAAAACTTACCTGTGAGGAATGTACGAGTGTGTAAGTATAATATCATCTTTTTCCTCTATCTTACAAAGAGGGTAAATCAATGTTCAACATCTGATAAAGCTCACTTGCTGGCCAAGTAGAGGATCCAATGCTCATATCACCAACTGCCAGAAAAATTTGACATCATTTACACATTGATTGCGAATCTTTCAAAATGATAATTTCTATTGCATGCAACATGCAATTCGAGTTTGCAATCCAGGGAGGGAGAGAGAGAGAGAGAGAGAGGTTTTTACAAAGCTGATCATATTAGTAATAAGCTCTGCCAAAGTGTTACTTGAGCTGCATAATGATTTCCATCTGGTTCTAATAAAGGACTTAAGATTTGCTGGGAGCTACTAGATGAATGGGATTTGTGTTGTCATTTGATATACTTCTGCTTGCTAATCTCTCTATCTTACTGGAATTTAAGTGTCAGTAGTTTATGTTACCAATACAACATTAAGCAGGTCTGTGTGTTCGCTTCTGTATTACCTACTTTCACTACTGCACTAAGCATAAGCAGTGGTGAAACAAAGAGGTGCAACCAAGGGCAATGGGGGAGGTACGTCAGGTCCTAACTAATAAAAAAAAAATCTTCGCGTCAACTCGTGAAATACTGAATACAATGATTACAATGGCGTTTGAAAGTTTTAAACACCCTGTGTCAATAAAATATATTCAAATCTTCATGTATCATACGGGGAAGAACAGACAGAAACCAGAATTGAAATCCTACCCTAAATAAAAATCTTGATTCCACCACTAGTCACGTTGAAAACTCCCTTTCCCATTAGATCATCGACGTTCAGCAGCGTCCGAGGATGTTCTTCCAATTGATTGACAATGTAGGTGCACGCCCTCATAATGCTGGATATTCTCAGCTCAATCGAGGTTGGGTAAGGTCCAATGTAGCAGATTTGTAAGTTTCCAGCAAAATGAGAGTAAAATCCCCTTCTCCAATGACCAATAGATGTTAAAGAGAATAATAATAAGCCTTTATTTGATTTCAAAGTATTTACAAATAACAAAGCAAATATAACATAAAATAATTTGGTTATTTTTTTACACAAAATCAAAATCGCTGAGACGTTTATCTTTGTACTTATCGTCTTATTTGTAAAGAGAAGATAAGATCATAAAAAGTTTCGTCAAAATCGGAGAAAACATTTGAGAGTTATTGTATAACAAACGGGCTAACAGACTTTTAAAGAAGAGCCGCCTAGTTCTCACTTCGTTCAGCAGGATCATTTCCTTAAAAATCATGAAAGGAAGAAAATAAGTAGGTGAGAGTTTTCGTGGAACGATCATACAAACAGAAGTTTAAAGAAAAAAGTGTGGAGTTAAAACTAGAGCTCACACATCGTTCAGCAGGATCATTTCTTTAAAGATCATGAAAGGAAGAAAATAAGTAGGTGACAGTTTCGTGAAACGATCATACAAACAGAAGTTTAAAGAAAAAAAATGTGGAGTTAAAATTAGAGCTCACTTCGTTCAGCAGGATCATTCCTTAAAGATCATGAAAGGAAGAAAATAAGTAGGTGACAGTTTTCGTGGAACGATCATACAAACAGACGTTTAAAGAAAAAAAATGTGGAGTTAAAATTAGAGCTCACTTCGTTCAGCGGGATCATTTCCCTAAAGATCATGAAAGGAAGAAAATAAGTAGGTGACGGTTTTCGTGAAACGATCATACAAACAGACGTTTAAAGAAAAAAACGTGGAGTTAAAACTAGATCTCACTTCGTTCAGCAGGATCTTAAAGATCATGCAAGTAAGAAGTCAAGTAGATGTAACGCAAACATTGGGTAGATACACCTTAGAATAGGCAGGGATTTAATATGAGGTGGATAAGATACTTTGATCAAGATCTATAAACAACATTACAAAGAAATGATTAAATAAAGAAACGAACTCATGTGTGCACACACATGTTCAGTGTTCATAAGATGAGCATTGAACATATTAATAACATTCTCAATATTACAAAATAAAATTCCGGAGATTTTCTTTTTTAGAAAACTTCATTGAGAAAACAAATTGTAATAAGTATGTGAAAATAAAAAAGAAAGTAATAGTGCCGGATATTCAAACTTGCTCACCAAAATAAAGTTTTCTCAAGTGTTTCTCAAGAAGAATGAAGAAAAAAAAAACAGAAATAATAAAATGCAGAAAGTTAGAAAATCTAGGACACAACTTAATGAAAAATGAGATAAGATGCTGCCTTCTGCAGCAAATCCTTCAAAGAAAGAAAAACAAGAAACGCGGTCCTGAAGAAGAAGAATATCATGGTTCGCCAATCTGAGACAGTGATATGAGAAAATCAGAGGCCCGATGAGAAACTTATCATAATGAAATTTTTCAAGTTTTTTTTTCTGAATAATAAATAAATATTTGAAAAAAAGAAAAAATTTCAAACACACAAAATCAGAAGTTTAGCGATAGTGGGCTAATATGGGACAATGGCTATTTCAGGACACTGATTTTAAAATATAGTGCGATCTTTCGGATTGTACAGCAATCATGAATATTGGTACATTTCGTAAACATTAACATCTGATAATCGAATTATGTGTTGCCAAGAAGAAGCGTACATGTCTTTTCACATCAACTAAGTGAATTGCCTACTTTTACTTTTATTACTGCCCATACGGTGATTTTAAATGAAAGAATAATAGAGGGGCCCGTAAATTTTTCCCCCGACCCGGATTTCTGTCTACGGCCCTGGAGAAAATATTTGTTCCACATCACAACAAGTAGAGAAGAGATTGCCAATATGATCGCCCGTATCCAAAACGGATAGGTACCCTAAGGGTGCTCGCAGACAGCCGCATGTTTACTTATCTTATAGCATGACACAAAAGAACAATTACTTATGTTCTTATGGGAGTGCGCAGATCGAGCAATTTTCAGACTCCCATAAGAACCTGTGTATATGTTTTTCCTTGCATATATGCGAAGATATGTGCTATGCAATAAGATCAGTAATTATACAGCTGTCTGCGAAGAACCCTAAGAAGAACTGCTGTATTTTGCTCTCCTTGGGTATACATCTAGATTGTATGAGGTGATGAAACATAACATATCAACTGATCGATTTTCTTTTTATTTGAATTGAGAATAATTTATACGTCAGTTAAATGACGTCCCTCGTCTGTGATGGATTCGTGGAAGCCGTCCCTGACGCATTTCCATCGAATATAATTATAAAAAAAAATATATAAATCCTGTTTCTTTGTGTTATAATGTCACAACATTGGTGTTCACTGCAGTATTGTACGATTTTCCGATACCAATCATTATCTAATTACTTTGAATTATTCTATTTTACCTACAAGTCTTATCTCCATAACTACTTATTGTCCTCACGAGGCTGAGTGGGCCACAAACCACAGTGACATTTTTTTTTTATTCTGCCAGGATTCGAACCTGGTTCTCTCGAGCGACCACTGAGTCATGGGACCTAGTTTCGAATATAATTATTTCATTATCTTCATCGAGCTATTGAGACTATCCGTTTGAAATCTTCTATAATAATAAAACTCAGTGTAACGATAAATATATGTATATATATATATATATATATATGTGTGTGTGTGTGTGTGTGTGTGTGTGTGTGTGTGTGTGTGTGTGTGTGTGTGTGTGTGTGTGNTCAGAATTCAAAAATGTCGAACCGTTTTCGAGTTACGACCGATTTATCGATTTTTTGCCGAATTTAGCCGGTCTTGGCCCTATATCTTAAATTTTGTCGCGACAACATATCAACTCAAAGCGAAAAAGTTTTAGGTGGGCTTTTTAACCTTAATTTGAAACATAGTTTGCAAAAAACGGTCCAACCGTTTTCGAGTTATGACCGTTTTTCCGATTTTTGAAAGGGAAATCATAGAATACTATTAGCACGGGAACGCCTTAGAGGCATTCTAAGGCGCCAAGCTATAGACTGTAGCGAAGCACGGGCGAAACAGCTAGTAATATATAAAATAAGGGATGGAAAACACATTTGTGAGCTTTTGTTTAATATAATAGGAAAACCTCGGAAGTCTATTTCTTTGAAAAGCACAAATTAAATAAATTAATTGACAAAAAGTAAAACAAAATGAAAATAAAGGTGATCTAGAATCAATTAAGATAACAACACGTTTTTGGACAGAGAAGTACCGTTAAAAGATATGCCATGAGAGTTTGAGTTCATTGAAAGTTTCACCACAATCGCACCAAGCATACAAGAATTATTAAACTGAAAAATAAATTAGAGAAAAATCTTTGAGCTAAAATCTCACTTTTTTCATTTAATGCATTTGTAACACAAGAACAATATTTACAAGAGTAAGATAGACACGGCCCTCCTTGTGAAATTGATTAAACTTGTTGTTACCTATGTACTGTACCTCACCCACAATAGGGCTCAAAAACTAATCAGCTTATTCTATGGATAGTTATATCCTCTAATTCCAGTTATATGTCCATAGCAAATTTCGGATTAGGCGTTCGATAGCTATATCGTCGTACAAAAAGACAAACAGTTAAGCAGAAGCAAAATCGTTTTGTTAAAACTAGATCTTATATTGTTCATTCAATTACACATGGATTGGCTTTAGTTTATTTTTTGTACCACGCCACTGTGTGATAAGTTTATTGAACTGGAAGCACAAGATTATAAAATATCAACATTCTATATCCTAACAATACCTGAAGTAATATAGGTTTTGCAAATCAGAACAAAAAATGACTTTTTTTAATATTAAAAATGCCTTTAACAGAATAAAGATAACCAACATTTTTCGGGTGCTTTGACATTTCTTTTCATGTTTTTACGCCCCTTTATGAAAACTTACAATAGACTTTAAATATCAACATACTTCGTTGTATGATTATTAAAAACTTGTAAATTGGTTTATTGATGGTGTTTTTGATGTGGATCTACAGCCGAAATTTGGGTCACAATGGGGTGACAATGGATTTGAGTTTTCATTGAAAAAATATGTTTTTATATAACTGCATAAACATTATACGTGATTGATTTTTGATAAATTAATTTTATGCTTCATCTCGTCAAATTAAATTTGTTTAAAAATTTGACCGCTGTATCACTTGTATAAAGTTTTTTTTTTAACAAACGAAGAAGTTGGAAATGTAATTTTATCTCCACGGAGTTTGTTCTATTTTCTTTGATTTTTTTACTAGGATAGCTCTCAAAAACGTGGTACAATTTTGATTAAATTTGGAACAAACTATGGGGACATATTACGTATAAGTAAAGGCATTTAAAGCGCCAGACGAGGGGCTGCGAGGCAGTAGTGCAGTTACAATGCTGTTATTTTTTTTCGGCCAAGTCTCCTAAGCAAGGTGCTTTAGAGCCCTGGCCGTTCTATGAGTTTTTGACAGAAATCTTCGCAGAAACACGCAGACCAATCACCAACCTTTTGCGGTCAGAAGAATGGAATAGCACGACCGTTTCTGTGTAAATAGTATTCTCTGATTTCCCATACAAAAATCGGCAAATTGGCCGTAACTCGTATACTCGTAAAGGGTTTTAAATCTTATAATTTTTCGGGGGTCTCAGCCTATTTTTTTGGGGTCAGTTCCCATTATTTTTTTAACTATTAGTATTGTCTAAAATTTATTTTGCCCGATCCCGGATTCGAACTTGTAACTCTGGAATGGCTAGTCATGCTTTTGCAAACTATGTCCTAAATTAAGACAAAGTTTAAGATATCGGACAGTAACTGATTTTGGTCAAAAATTGGAAAATCGGCCGTAAACCGAAAACGACATTTTCTAATTTACGTATATACACTAAACCTTTCTATCAATTATTAGTGGAAACCATGAAATTCCGTTCACTAGCTTTTGAGTTTATCGCGAACAGACAGATAGATTCAGCGGGGGACTCTGTTTTATAATATGTAAGGAATTGATAATTTGGACCCCCTCGATCCGTGTTACCTATCATTTTCGCACGATCACTCCTACAACTCATGCTATTTATTGTAGGATACTTTGTACAAACAAGGATTCTTTAAAATTGTACAAGTTCCCTTCTCGTGAGAATCAGGAAGTGTATATTGACCATATTCTTTGTATCAACTGAGATTCTGAGTAACTTCATCAAACTTGTGGTCACATCAACTTCCACATTAAACCTTCTCTATGAGAACTTAATAGCTGTGGCATTAGATATAAATAGGATATTTTACAGGAGATTTATTTGATTACACAGATATCACTTTCCAGCAACACAAACCTCCATCTTTCTCAAAATTTTGGGAAAAATGTTTTGTAATCATGGATTTGGAATATTGCTATGAATGTTTGGTAGGCACTTAAAGATTAATGACGAAAAAAAATATTTCTGGTGCAGGGTGTCCAAATTAGCTATATATTTTGTTCTTGAACATTGTTGATTTTGAATGAAGTTTTATTTTTGTAATGCTGAGATGGTCAGGCATTTTTTACCCTCATAACACAAAGGTACACGATCTTTCTAAAATTTGACTTGATTTTCTGACAGGCAGGAGGATACTATTTTCAATTAGGCTTAACGTCTCTCTAACATCTATTGGTCATTCGAGACGAGGGTTTTACACTCCATTTGCTGGAAACTTAGAAACCAACAACCCACATTGACCTCACCCAGCCTGGGCTGGGTCGGAAAAAAGCCAGTATCACGAGGGCACGAACCCACGTGGACACCCACAAGGTACAACCTCGCTGGACCTTGCTTAACTTTAGTGATCTAACGGGAACTGGTGTACTCAACGTGCCATAGACGCTGGCTAAAAATCAAATTTTGTATTACCAGTATTTCACAACTTGATGGCGGCATCATTACATGAACGAAGGTCTTCCGTTGTGCATTTTGTTTCCATGTCTCCACAAATCAGCAAATGGTCATCTTTGGTTTTTCACCCAATCACAGTCACCCAATCACAGAGTTCTTCTTCAGGTAAAAAACCCCATCCAAGCAGATTATTTTTGCATTTTGAGACTCCTGTTCACAACCTATTGAGAGCCCTACATATGGTGAAATCTGAGGACCCGTCTGCTGCCAATGCTTATACCTGGGATATACAACGGGTGGTGGCGTTGTGGTACTATTCCTTTCCACAGAGTTCTTCTTCAGGTAAAAGCCCCATCCAAGCAGATTAGTTTTGCATTTTGAGACTCCTGTTCACAACCTATTGAGAGCCCTACATTTCATTTCTTTCCACAGTGTTCTTCTTCTTTCTGCGGGGGAAATACGTTTACCTCCATACCACGTTACGGCTAACTATCATTGTACCGCACATCAGAAAAAAAATCCATTATCTCCAAACATAATATATAAAATAATGGTTGTCCGTTTCCCTTCACTATTCCAAAACATCAGTAGATATGAGAGAAAGGGATAATTCAGGCCAAAGTAAATTATACCTTTTCTCAACAAGACCATCAACAAAAGCTATTTCAGCAGGAAGACGAAAAGAAACAGAAAATGAAATGAAGAATGACAGAGATAGAATAGAAAATATCCCAAGTTGATAAATGAGATCATAACATAAAGAAAGAAGAGTGATGGAACAAGATGGGGAGGGGAACTTTCTAAAAGGCAATAAAATCAAGTAAAAAAGCACCCCTAAATTTGAACGTTGGGGACAAAATGATACTAAACGAAAAGAGCGAAGAAAGCACTGAGGCTTCATAAAATAACAATCCAGTATAAAAATGTCCAACCCTCTCCAATCTCAAAAGATTATAAAATATTTTGGGGGCGGCTGATGTCATCTCCGTAGTTACATGTACCCATGTACTCATAACAGTCTACAGGGTGAATAATGTTAAGTGGAACAATCAAATGTTTCGGATCCCGTTGGAGATAAAAAAAAAAAAATTGGCCCGCAAAAAGCCGTTTGTGTGTGATCCCTTTACCCAAACTTTCTTAGATTATAAAGGAAAATCTGCACACAACGTAAATATTAAAATGGCCTTTTTCTTCTTAAACACATCTGAAATTTCTTTCAGATTTTTTTTTTTTTTGAAGACATTGTCATCGTCACCTAAAAATTAGGAATAATAATTAGAACAAGTTCCGGATGTTGTCCTTAGAAATTCAAATATAAAATGTCAATATTTTGTGACTCTGCGGTAGACCATATCAAACCTCACTTACCTTTGCCAGTTTTAGCCGATTTTTGCTCTTTTCACGAATCCTGCCCGGAAAAAGAACGGTATGTGAAAGAGACTTGAAATTTGGTATGTATGAGAATTATAAACATAGAACTTGACAAATCCTACCGAAATATTTTATTCACAAAACACGGACCAATGGCTGAAACTCTGGAGACCTCGAAACGTGTTTTTTTTTGCTCCTTGCTTTTAAATGTCACTTTAAAAGCAAGGAGTTTTTACCATCCATCCGCTGGAAACTTACAAACCAGCTACCCACAATTACCTCACCCATTCTAAATGGGGCCGGGGAAATCTAGCAACACGAGGGCTCAAACTTACTTGGTCACCTACAAAGTAAACACTCATTGGACGTTGCCTAACTTTAGTGATCTAACGGTATGACATGGACACTGCTCCATGTCATACCGTTTTTACCATCCATCCGCTGGAAACTTAAATGTCAGAATACTAAAATAAATAATTTAAAAAACCGTGATAGTAATTTGTTAACGGTCAATTTTCACTAAAATTAAATAAATATTAAGATACCTCATTTATTTCATTTCTACATTTTATCCTGGCTATTCTACATTTTATCGACTCGATCGACGCGGCTATGTTTTAATTCGAAAAGTTTCAATTTTTTGTAAGATTCCTTAGATAGACAATATGTGACATAAGAGTATCTGTAAATAAACTGTTAAAATATCAAACATATTAAATTAAAGCTCTCAAACGAAAAGTAAAGAGCTTTAATTTGATAATATAACAAATACTACAGTGTAGTATTTAAGGGAGAATTCGTATATGCAATAAAAAATAAATGGTTCTATCTATCTCTCTAACAAATGGTTCCCTTAAAAAAAAAAAGTTCACCTTCAAATGAAGGCTCCCTCTCTATAAACTTCGACGTCGATCGTGAATATTACTCGGTCCGATATCCGTTGAAAAACACCACGTGTCCTAGGAGATTTCAAGGTTTACTCAGACTCGTACAATCGATTGATTACCTGTTGATTGCAGAGAAACAGCAGGTATTTTTGCAAACAGGTTAACGAAGTCATACCTTCATTAATCTGTTTGTCAAGGTGTCTTTTCCCATAACTGCTCTAAAATCAACTCCGGAGACTTCAGGTTGCCATTAGTCACCCTGTAGGTTGTTGTGAACGTTAGTCAACTCCATTTCGACCCCGGTATACATACCGAAATGTACTTGTCTGTTTGTCACGCGATACAAGACAACAATTTCGATTTTGACGAAATTTGGTAAACATGTTTAGGACGTGAAGAAAATTTGCTGTATAATTTAAAGGGGTCCTGCCCACGGGGGCCATGGAGGGACCCATATACTGTTCTGAAAAATGATTTTTATCTTTTTGCGGTTTGTTGTAGAAACGTAAACTTTTGATATGTTATGGTGCCCTGGCCCCACCGAAGGGCGCAAGGAACCCAATGGTTTGCTTTTTGAAAATGATATTTTTATATATTTTTTTTTTTCTGATGATCATCTTGATTCACTAGTAGATATAATGACCACATCTAAATAAGTTTCTGTCTACTACTAAAGTTCCACATTACTGTCATCATACACCTATTCCCGAAGGCTAATAAATAATGAATATGTGTACTAAAACTATTGGCAAATCTTTCCAGAAAGCCGTCTTTCACATTGTGGAAAAGCTGCTTTTAGAAAGCTTTGTGGTAGGATACATATTCAGTATTTTATATAGAAATATCTCTTCAAAAGTAAATACATACTTTTTAATATCTTGCTTTCTGCCTTTGTACTTCTTGATGCATACCTCGATCAGTGGCGAAGGGTATGCCAATTATGAAGTGTATGAAATGAAGTAATATGAACACCACACAAAATATGGATACCATAATTTTATGATTCAACGACTCCAGAAAAAGAGGAAGATAAAAAAAAGGTGCCCCGAAATGGAGAGAAATCAAATTCCCAAATCAGCCAGCGTCTATGGCACGTTGAATACACCAGTTCCCGTTAGATTACTGAAGTTAAGCAACGTCCAGCGAGGTTTTTCCGTGTGGGTGTCCACATGGGTTCGCGCCCTTGTGATGCTAACTATTTTTCCGGCCCAACCCAGGATGGGTGAGGTCAATGTGGGTAGCTGGTTTGCAAGTTTCTAGCGAATGGATGATAAAACCCCCGTCTCGAATGACCAATAGATGTTAAAGATGTTAAGTCAAATTAAAAAAAATAAAAAAATCCCAATCATCTGGAAAACTGGGAACAAATAAAAATATCCAGAAAAGCTGCATGATACACAGTTTTGTTTCCCCTCGCAATAAAAAAAAATTATATTGAGGTCTATCCGTACATTTTGCATTCGAAGAACCGAAGGAAGACAGGTCTACATGTTGTATGTTAGTCCATTTTGCTTCCTGTCAAAACCTAATCGATATTATTGAAATCACGCAAAATCGGATGTCCATTTCATTACGATTCCGCTTTTGACAGTTTTCTTGTAAACGACGCGGTGTGTTATTTTGACCGTTTTTGATATATTGAAAGCACTACATTTGTAGGAACTGTTGGGACCAAACTTCTCATATTATATTCATACCTAGAAATTTAAACGGTAAGATACAAAGTCGATCAGTGTTGTTCACAATGTAGGTTCATTACGAGCAATTGAACCTTTGAAATGGACCACGAAAAAAATCTGTTTGGAGATGTTCTAGAAAAATACACCTTCCTCCCAAAATTTGAGTTTTTACATTTTAAGGTACCAAGCAAGGGCGTAGCCAGCATCTGGCCTAGGGGGGGGCGGNTTGAGTTTTTACATTTTAAGGTACCAAGCTACCAAGTACTCGTACCAATATGTAGAATCCAAAAAAACGAATAAGAAATACATTCGTCTGAAAACAATTAACTTAAAGTTAACCGATTTTAATGATTTTTGTATAATACTTTCATTTTAGGGTCAAGTTAGCTTCCATGGCTCAGCGGTGGGAGCTAACCCGGTTCGATTCCTGGTTGGTGCAATCATTTGTCACTGGGGTTGGATATTTTGGGGCAGACTCAGGCTCGTGAGGACAATGAGTAGCTATGGAGACAAATGCGCATAGTGAACCGGTGCTAGCATTGTAGGTAATGTTGAAAAATCAAAGTAATTGGATAATGGTTGATATTGGAAAAACACTACAATGCTGCATTAAGCACCAAGGCTGTGATATAATAACACAAAAAGAACTCCATGTTTTCATGGTCAATTTGGTAATGGTAGCTTGACGATACTGTTACTAGACAAATAAGTTTTTTTGTTCAAGTTTCTAATATAGGTAATTCGACACTGAACAATTCAAATAATACAAACCACAGCAAACCACATTAATATCATACCTAGTTATGAATATCTTATTTGCTAGGCATTTCAATTTTAATAAAAAGGTAAGAAAAAAAATGAGAATTCGCCTGCTGTTTTCTATGAATTTACATTTAATTTAATCAAAGGCATTTTTCTTTAGCTTTTGTTTGTTGTTATTTTTCTGCTCAAGTTATAATTGTTAATTTGAATTAAAATTACATTTTTATTTTTTGTTCTTTTTAAAATAAAAGGAGATAAAAACATCTCCTGGTTTATTCTGTTTTATTATCAAGACATAACGAGATTTTTCTCTGTTTCAATTGTCTTTTATTTGGGTATTTAGCTGTAAATATGAAATTAAATTATTTTTTCCTTAATTAAATGCACGTGGAGTTTGTTTACATTTTAAAAATTAAATTATTTATTAGGATTGTTTAAAATGAATTATAAATATATAAATATTGTTCATTGAAGTGACTTCATCTCAAAATATTTACTTACCGAGAAGTCTGATGAGGATAGTCTGAGTGCTTTTGAAAATTGACCAAATTTAAATCTTTTAGTATAGATTTTTCAAACGAATTGTAACTGTTTTATTCACAACATTTTAAATGTTTAAAATTGAAATTTTGGATTATTTTTTTTTACACAATCCCCGAAAAACATTTCCCCCTATGGATTGGAGATTAAAAAGAAATGCATGAGTATTTCTAAGGCACCAAACCCATTCTGGTCGTACAAGGGTAGTTACGTACTTCCTATTACCTGTTAGAAGGTAACAGGATGGCTAATAATGGACTAGAAATTTATTTTTTGTTTAAATATTCTGAAAATTCCAAAGGCGTCTAAATGATTAGAGGGGTGCCCGGTCATTCTGGGACATACTGGATACTATTAAGTTTTCAGACAAGGGAATACCATTAAAATACTAATATTTTAATGGTATTCCCATTAGAGTATTAGTAATTTCTCCGGGAGAAGCCTATAGTAAATATCGTCGATTACTCCAGTTGTTGTCCGAATAAATTTGAAAAACTTCTCCACCTCTAGGTTCTGTTCTCGGACGGCATACATTCTATTTCTGACGTTAGCATATTGAGGACAGGATGCCAATAGGTAGTGAATTTGTGTCACGTTCTTCACATTAACATCTAGGGGATGGTTCTTTTCTTAATAAAAAGGTGTGATATCAATAGGTAGTGAATTTGTGTCACGTTCTTCACACTAACATCTAGGGAATTGTTCTTTTCTTCATAAGAAGGTGTGATATCAATAGGTAGCGAATTTGTGTCACGTTCTTCACACTAACATCTAGGGGATGGTTCTTTTCTTAATAAGAAGGTGTGATATCAATAGGTAGTAAATTTGTGTCACGTTCTTCACACTAACATCTAGGGGATGGTTCTTTTCTTAATAAGAAGGTGTGATATCAATAGTTAGTGAATTTGTGTCACGTTCTTCACACTAACATCTAGGGGATTGTTCTTTTCTTAATAGGCAGGTGTGATATCAATAGGTAGTGAATTTGTGTCACGTTCTTCACACTAACATCTAGGGGATGGTTCTTTTCTTAATAGGCAGGTGTGATCCACTCGTATTGTTTCAAGTTAAATTTTTTGATAAAATCCAAAATGACAAACATGCGTTCCATCATTTCAAACTTCAATTTCTACTGTAACCTTAGTTTATCGACTACTATTGAGTTAAAAATGAGGCGAAAGTTATAAAGAAAAGAATATCAAAAGAATTCCTAGCCTTTTTTTTCAAATAAGAAAGTTGTGCAGAATTTCAACAATTTCAATTAGAAAGGCAAGATTATGCTGCATCAAACATCACATAATACTTTTCAAACTTAATAAAATGTGCATTTAAAAAAAAAAGGAGTCGCACTTTTCAGTCCGTCGCTTTCTAACCATTTTAATTGTAAAGGGTCCACTTGAAGTGTACAGTTCTTGATAAAATTTTTGAAATAAGACATTACACTTTGCAGATATCAATCGCATTCTTTTAATTAAGCTTGATCAAGTGAAATTTATCAAGTGTAAATGTGAATGTAGAGTTTCCTTTTGTAAGGCCCTACCGCCTCGTCACAATTGTTGTGGGTATTTCAACATTACTAAAAGAGACTTATATACTAATAATATCTTCAATATTCTACCAACATTTACTCTGGTAATATCGCCACTGGTTGGAACTCTACTTGTATCCAGCAACTACTCAATCTTTCTCAGGAGACACGCCTAAACCGCGATATCTTCTAATTTTGTGTCGAAATTTTTCAAAATTCTGACGAACCCGGACTTTCGTGTACAATGCGTGATACCCACTTGAACAGGAGGACTAAAATTCATTAAGTGTAAACGCTTTTAGGCTATGTTCACATGACCGCGCGGTATCATATGAACAAATTGATAAAAGTTTGTAGTACTAGTACCGTGTACTATTTAGATAGATCTCGTGCCGCGCGAACCGCGCGTTCATCTAAACTAGCTTTACTCATTCTTACATCAGTCTTTACATCAATGATGTTATTTGAATTTTTTTAATTTTTCAATTTTTCTGATATTAATTAATTCCTCCAATTTCTTGTACTAATTTAAATCACGTGATTTTTGAAATGAGGTTCATAACCATTATATAATCGCTAATTATACTTCTTCTTTTTATGAAACAGGTCGTGTTGCTATCATCATCTACAAAAGTTTTTTTGGCAACTAAGCTGTCGAGTGGCCGCTATTAGCTATTTACACATATCATCGTTTGCATAATGTCCTGAATGATCCGATCACCTTCAATACAAAATGAGTAGGTGCCAACGTGTATATTATTATGGAGATATCGACTTTTCGACTTACTCCATCTCCAGCACAATGAAAATATTTAGAAAATTTTAAATTATTTTAATTTCATAAACTCCCTCCACTACTTCTGTTCTCTCCCTCTCTTTTTCTAATATTTCCCCTACAATCTACTCATCTACAAAGTCTCTTTTTTTTTTAAAGTACAAAAAGATACCATCATAAAAACTGAAAATCTAAAAGCTTTATCTTTCTGTGTATACCTTTCAGTATAAAAGAGTGCGCGAGTTTATGATTATCTAATAATATATGATACACAACTTGGAGATAAGTGACACACAGACAGAAACCTGTGTATACCTTTCAGTATAAAAAAGTGCGCGAGTTCATGATTATCTAATAATATCTGATACACAACTTGGAGAAAAGTGACACACAGACAGAAACCTGTGTATACCTTTCAGTATAAAAGAGTGCGCGAGTTTATGACTATCTAGTAATATCTGTTACACAACTTGAAAAAAAGTGACACACAGACAGAAACCTAATACTTAATTAGTGAATTACTTAAAATTGAGTAATTTACAGGATTATACCCTATGAGCAGAAGGCTATGGGAGTAATTCAAGTGAGTTCCTATTAGGACAAGAGTCTAGTTTACATACATTTGCCTATTTTGTATATGAATTAATTTTGATCTCTCAAGATTTTGACCATAATAATGCACAATTTCGTTCTTAACCAACCCATAATTCACAGAAAAGTGACACATGTGTAATCCTTTTATGAGATATTAGCATATTAGTGGGACAGATAATTGTGTGTAATGTCAAAAGTACATTCGATTGCACAGTTAGGCCCCAGATGGGATTTATATACCAAATTTCCTCCAAACTAAGTGGCAAAAGTGCCCATCATGGCGGACAGCGGACAAACGATTTTTTATTTGATTTTTGGATTCTACGTACCTTGAAACCCAAATTATTAATTTTTTTTTTTTTTTTTTCGTGACGATTCCAAAGATTTATTATTGAGAATGATAAACCAATGTTTACATTACGTGAAAGCGGGCACGTTCATTAGTGCTATTCTAAATAGAAACTCTCCCAATTACCCCCAAAATTTGCTATTTTACATTCCGCCGCCCTCCATAGCCGTACCCTGTAACCGCACACCCACACCGTCCGTCGTAATGAGCAATTTTGCCACTCAACACTGACCCATTATGATGAAATTTGGCACTTATGTATTAGTATGGAACCCTATATGTGTGATTGACGGTGACGGAAAGTTTCGAGACGCAATTAGACCCCAAATGGGACCTACATACTAAATATTATAAACATTTTTTGTATTCGCTTTTTAATGTCCAAATTTTCTGCACGGTTACAATACTTTCTATTTTCTATAGGAAGAGAAAGTAAAAAAGTATGGTATAAAATTACGTCAACTTCAAGCAAAATCTAAAAAGCTCTGTTCATTATGGAACATTAAAAATAAAATGATTCCAAACTTTTAAAGTTAATCCCCACCCAAAATTTCATATTATAAGAAAAGAAACGTGTCACTTTTCTGCTATTCACTGGACTTGATAAAAAAAATTATGTAAAAAATAATATTAAAGCTGTTTTTCCAGGGTGTATAGATACTGTTAGATTTAATTATAAAAGCTTTTATAAAATGTCGGGGGATGGGATGAGGGTGCAAATTACAAGCTCAGGAGCACAAAGAATGAAGATTTAGGGGAGGTTGAGTTGGGCAAAGCTCAGCAGGCTAAAAAGTTAAGCTTATTGTTTGTTCAACCTCATACCCTCCTTTCCTTGTTCAACGGAATCTCATCATTATTTTAACTTCACGCTCGTTATGATATTTGTCAAGTTCCTTTTCTAGTGAGGGGAAGGTATAGTAAATATAGAACGCTTGTTATGTTTTTCCTGGCTTTGTAAATTATGGTCCGTTGTAGAAAGCAGTCCTCCTGGTCTAGTGGGTATCATGGTAGTCGGGGAACCTGGGATAAATTCCCGTGAGGTTTCTCGTGAGAATGATTGAGTAGCTATGTGACCAATGGCGGCTTTGCCAGAGTAAGAAATTGGTTTGATGGAATAATTAAGAGATTAATTATTATTAGTACACGAGGGTCTTAATAATGCTGTGATACCTACAAAAATTGTAGCTCTGTTATTTTTAGATTACAACTTAAATGTATAAATCAGAAATCTGTGTATTTCTACCAGTGTACCTATGTTGTAGGGGTTATCTGTTCTCTTTTCCAATACGGCAGACTAAAGGGTAGCAAATAGCAAACATTTGATGAAAATGGACGCCCTCCCCCAAAGAAAATATGATCTAGGACCTTAGGAAAATTAGCAGAAATAAAAAATGTCAAACTGTTTTCGCATTACTGCCAAATTAACAATGAATTGACCAAATTCTACAGTTGCGTATTCTACAGGTATATCAGATATCTTAAAATTAGTCTCGACAAAATAACAACTGAAAGCGAGAAACTTTTTGTAATCCTTCATTTAGGACATAATTATGACCAGCCATTCCAGAGTTACAAGAAAATACTAATGATTATCTGCACGATGTAAGCAAAACTATTGACACTGCTGATTTCATTTGTTCGCACTTTTGGGTAAAGTACGAAAATACGTTGGATGCCACATAAAGTAAAACAATAATTTAGTTTTATGGGAATAAAACATGCATACGCAAGATAATTTGGCTTATTTCCAATTTGAGTTTTTATTATACATTTTTCTGAAATTTTATTCTTTTACACAGTGGCGTACCTAGGGTGGGGCCGGGGGGCGGCAAAATGATCTTTGCTGTGCAGTAACATAAAGAAATGATACTAAAAAAATTACTGAAAAATCAAGTTTTTCATTCATAGAAAGATTACGTCAACATTGGATCTCAATTTTTGATGAAAAATGAATCTTTTATCTGATTTATATAATCTCGAAACATTACAAACTTCAAATTTTTTCTCCATCACAATTGAAAAAATCAAATGTTAAGTTTTTCGGCTTTAATCGTTGCAAATGTATATATTATATCCTCGTAATCCAACATTGCAGCAGTTTCATTTTCCATTGAAACAATTGCAAGATTTGTTAATCTACTTTGACTCATGGTTGATCTCAAGTAAGGTTTAATCAATTTGAGTTTCAAAACTATCGATAGTATCGATCGTTCTCATACTATATATTGGACCAAGTATTGGCTATTGTTTAGTGACGTACGAATATTTACGTGAGTTAATAATGAAATAAAGCATGAAAATTGTTAAAAATAATCTGTTACAGAACTTAATCTACGGAGTTTATATGATACGTGTAAAACCATGGAATGGGGGGGGGGGGATCATNGGGGGGGATCATTTTTTCAAATCAATGATCTAGGTACGCCACTGCTTTTACAAAATGTTAATTTATTTTTGTTCGTAAAACATGTTGTAATATGAATTCGCAAAATGCATTTTAGACATCAAAAAACTAAAATTTGGTTTCATACGAGGTTCCAAAATTTCTTGACGTAACCTAGATAGGGAAGGAAAATAAAAGAAAAAGACTCGGGTATATTGAGTCACCCAAGAATTAAATTAGATAATTTTTGGTATTTTGTACATATTTTGCTCGTTTTTAGAACGTCAGACCCAAAGACCAAACTTTAGAATGAGGAAGAGAAAGTCTGGTATATTTTTCCGTACTATTTATTTGAATTCATTTTATTTAGACCACAAGTCCGCTCAACCCTTCAGAAGTTTAAAAAAGAAGACCATTTTGATGAAGGGTGAGGTCACCCTGTAAGTAACAATCTGGAGTTATAGTAACAAACACAATGTAATAATAAGCAATTTAATATGATGCTCTTTAAAATAAAGTTTTAATAACAGGTACACCGTACAGCAACAGGATGGCACAGATATATTAACGGTTTCAAAAACTAAACTTTAGCATTTTAAAGTAATATCCCATCTTTTTTTAAAAATTCGTTTGATCTGTTCGTTCCACAATAACTCTCAAACGACTTTTTTGATTATGATTAAATTTGGTATGGACATTTATTATGTTCCTGCTTAGTTTTAGGGCCCTGGCCATTTAACTACTAGTAAGAATCTCTCGAGAAATGTATACCATAAAAAGGTTCAAGCAAACTGTATGATTAGATTTGTTGAAAATATCACAGATGGTGTATCGGAATGGACTTCTCTCCGAACGTTATACCTTATATAATTAATTCTAAGTAAAAAAAAAATATAGGTATCAAACAAACCTCCTACAAGGAGCACTTAAGAGACTCTATTGAAATAGTGAAACAACCACATTAACTCAGTTAATAGAGAGATTTCGCAAATCTGTTATGTGGTCCCTATAATCAATACGAAAACGATAAGTTTATGGGTTTCGTGTTTCATAGACGGAAGAATTTTTTAGATTTCGCAACACCACGATATACTAAAACGAAAACTTAAGCGCCTCTAGCGGATAATTAAATAAAACTTTTTCACATTTCAAAACACAATCATGTTTTTAGTCGTATCACTCTTATCTCATAATATTCAAAAAGGAAGACGTATGTATGAAATACTCAAAGAACTTGAGACTTGGGGTTCAATAAATTCTAGTGTTGTAATACAATATACAATTAAAAGATACTAGTTTAACTTTTTTTAAACAAACTATCGATAGTCTGATTCAATAGACATTTTCCATCCCAAAAGACAATCTTCAATAGATATTTCCATCCCAATAGACTGATAGACAACAGAAAAGCAAATACTAATTACACAAATGAAACACCAAATACTCGGCTGAAAAAGAATTAAAAAATGAATACTTGCCAGAAAAAAACGTTTCATATCATAAGTGAGTTATATATATTTTGAAATTACGCGGGATTTTCTCAACTAGTTTCCTTTTCGTTCACCAAAAAAGCAGTCCGATAATCTACTCGAATTATAGGGACTCCCAAAACGAAATCCGAGCTCCGAAAATTTTTGTAATGCGCAGAGACGAAAACTCGACCCAACATCGTGTTCGGGATGGTGTTCGTATTACGATAAATTTGCGAAATCTCTCTAATAGAGTGACAGATTCGTAACCAGAGGAATTCGTTAGAAATGCGAAACTTTCTTTGTGACTTGAATTTGATATCATCATCGTTCCTTCGGAACCATCCTTTATAATTGGGAGTAGCAATATTAATTCTTAAGATAAAAGTTTATATAAAATGCTGTATAAGAGATAAGTGATTTCTTCTTTAGAAATATGAAAATTCTTGGGAAGTTCTAAATATTAAAATTAGCTTACAAAACTTTTTAGTTGAATTCTATTAAAAAGAAAGTTGAATGGGAAAATTAAATTAAAAGTTGGTAATAATTTAATAAAACCAATTAGGATACATGTGGGAACATACTCATAGCTTATACAATTAGAAAGTTGGAACCTACGTATGTAAACATATTTCGCTATGTTCCTATCCAGCGTCAATGACATGCTGAACATATGAAATGCTTAACTCCAAATCACTTCAAAGACGATAAGCGAGCTTTTACTTGGTGGGTAATCTATGTTCAAACCGTGATACTGGCTATTCCCAGACCAACCCATGTTATTAGGAGAGGTCAATTTCGATATAGCTGGTTCTAAATTTCCAGCGAACGGAGGTAAACCCCACGTCCCGAATGACCTTGATTTTTGAAGAAAGGTTAAGCCAAAAAAAAACACTAATATTTCTTATTAGGACTAAACGTCTTACCGGTCGACTTTATGTCACCAGATTTATGCACATAAAAACAGATATTTTTATTTTTAGTCCAATCCAGTTGCATACCTAAGACATTGAGCGCCCGGGGCAAAAAATGATTCGCCGACTCCCTCGCTTTTCGTAATAATTTTCAAGAAAACTCGCTTTTCAGTAATAAAAAAAAAATTGTAAAAAATAATAATATGGAGGGGGTAGGAGACATGTGAGGGGGGAAAATAAAAAATGAGGAATCAATTAAGTACATTATAACAATATAATTATACTACTGATAGTACTAATGTGTTGTTACTAATATCCTCGAATAATACATAATTTTTTTCTCGATAGTTGCGGTAAGTTGCCGTATCCAACTAAGGAGTAGGAATCGCTAAAAAAATTAATTGAGAATTAGCACATCGGGATAAACTAGAAAGCTGCAATTTGAAACAAAGATGTTCAGCAGTACAAAATTAACATCCTTTCACTCTAGGATAGGTACGAAAAATATCCAAAATTTAGAAGTACACTTCGGGATAAACTTAATGAGTTAGAGGTGTAAAGAAGGCATACCGCCAAAGGTGTGAAAGTCAGTTTCCAAAATGCGAAAATTTGCGAATACAAAGCGTGAAATTAATGTAAAAAGGAGATTTAAAAGGGGATGAAAAAGAAATTCAGTTGAGGCGGGCACTGTTTTGATTTCAATGCTTTTTGTGACTAATGACTTAGCGGGAACTTTTTACCACGTTTGTGTTTTTTTGGGGGTTATGTTTATGGGACGCGTTTCGAAAAACAACATTGATGTAGTATTGAGTCAGGAAACAAGAAACTTGTCTAATGTAAATCCAGCTGCATTAATGTTTACATTATTCTAGTTTCGACGTCTCTGTGGCAGAGTTCGCATCACACTCGGCACCAAGGAGATTCAGGTTTCGATTCCTGGACAGGTCGAAAATTTGAAAAAGGTTTTTTCGAATTTTCTACTTGGTATGGTTGTGTTTGGGGGAAATGATTGGAACTCAGCCTCTTGAGGACAATTGAGTACCTATGGTAATAGCGCAAAGTGGTAGCATTATAAGATAAAAATAGTTAAAGTGTAGCGTAGGCTTAGTGATATTGGAGTGAATATTGAAAATACTTTGTAGTGCTATGGTGCCCACAAACATTGTGACATAATAACACAAAGAAATATACATTTACATTATTCGAGTTTCGAGATCCGAATCAAGCACAACAATAGGGTTGTAATGCTGTATGATCGCTCTTTCCATTCACCATTATTTCGTTGTACCTACCTGAGTCTTAAAAAAAAGTGTCTTCCACAAAGCTGCTCAAAAAAAAATTTAAATAAAAAAAATCAGTGAAGAACGAAGTAGAAATATAAAAACACAAAAGATAAAATGGAAGATAAAGAAGAGATGCAAGAAGATTTTCTAATAAAATATAAACTTAGAGGAACAGAGGATAGCGGGGAAATGATTGGAGGTCCCCCTTACTCATTAAATCTTTTCTCTATTAAAGTAATTTGTAATTAACTTTGGAAGGGGGAGTTGTGACGTCATAAGAATGGCGTGCTAATTAGCAACAAGGGGGCCTGTACAGATTCAAGAGATAGAGGGGAAGAAGATAGGGGGAAAATCCTTTCAGTACCTTCCGAGAATTTTTAACAAACTAACTCGTTTATGAAAATACGAGCGAGATGCTACTTATGTTGTCGCGGCTTCCCCATCCAAATATGTCTGGAATTAATTTATGTTATGCAATTTTCTTTGAACTTAGTATTATTGTTATCCATTGTTTATGGAATGTTCAAAATACCAATTCCCATAAGATACCTCAAGTTAAGCAACGTTCAAATTTTACTGAACGTTGATTTACTTGGTGACCACGTAGCTTCTCTCCCTCGTGATACTGGCCATTTCCGACCCAACCCATGCTCGGTGAGTCAATGTGGGTAGCTGAATTAAAGTTTCCAGTGATTGATTTTTTTTTCCTTTTTTTTTTTTTTTTTTTTTTTTTTTTAAATTGTGT
>CM022878.1:29385519-29398565 GCA_012654025.1 Pachypsylla venusta | reverse complement strand
AAAGTGCTTTAAAATTTCAGAACCTGTCTCCTATAAAATCTTTTTTTTCCCGGAACAAACAAAATTTATCTAATGTTTTGTTGTTACAATATACCACCCTACCATATTTTAGCTTTCTGCCTAATCTGAAAGTGCTCTAAAGTTTCTAAACCTCTCTACCATAACATCACTTTTTTCTCCCAAACGAAACAAAATTTTATGATTTTTAAATGTTGGTGTGTTGATGTTAATAAAGCATAGTTGTTAACTTCCTACCTCAACTGAAAGTGCTATGAAGTTTCAGAACTTATCTCCTATAAAATCTCTTTTTTCTCCGGAAGGAAACAAAATTTAATGATTTTTAGAATTTTTTCAGAATCCTATAAAATCTCTTTTTTCTCCGGAACGAAACAAAATTTTAGGGTTTTTAAAAGTAATCTGGTCTTTTGTCGTTAAAATATACTACCCTACCATATATTAGCTTATAAGAAAGTGCTCTAAATTTTCAAAACCTCTCTCCCATAAAAATCTCTTTTTTCTCCGGAAAGAAACAAAATTTTATGATTTTTAGAATTTTTTGCTGTTTTGGTGTTAAATTACCCCTCTATACCAAATTTCATATTTCTACCTCTCCTAGAAGTGCTTTAAAGTTTCAGAATCTGTCTCCTATAAAATCTCGTTTTTCTCCGGAACGAATAAAATTTTAGAGTTTTTAGAATTTTCTAGTGTTAAAACATACCTCCATATCAAATTTGAATTTCCTACCTTAACCGAAAGTGCTCTAAAGTTTTAGTACCTGTCTCCTATAAAATCTCGTTTTTCTCCGGAAAGAAACAAAATTTTATGATTTTTAGAATTTTTCTGGTGTGAAACGCCAGAATACCCCTCCATACCAATTTTCAGCTTTCATATTTCTACCTTTGCCAGAAGTACTCTAGAATTTTGATGAGTCAGTCGTGTGTCACAAAACCCACGTGGTTTTGAACTTTTTAGATCCCTATTTCTCTGTTACCCTTTGATTTGCAACCCTCATTCTAACACAGTAAGTCTAAGTAGGGGACCTTTTAATAATGACCAAATATCGTGTTCATAGCTTCACCTGATCCGGAGATACAGGGAGGTCAAAAATAGCATGAAACAGTTCGTGTAATATACACACATTGCAGTCGCCTGGCTTGACTTGGAACTTGGCCTGGCGCACTACCGTGCGCCTAGATTTTTATTAAGTATTCGTATGATTTTTGTATTTTCCTAATGAACTTTGTGGAAATGGATTGCAAGAATTTAGGCTTTCGGCAATATAAGGAAGAATGCTTAACGATTTAGAAAGAAAAAAACAAAGAACAATTTGTGGTGAACTATTGAGTGGACACTGGTGGGGGGCGTCATACAATTGCCTCTCTGTTCTCTGGAGGATGATTAATGCTTTGTGAGCCTACCTACGGTCACATACCTACGTGATCTGGAGCAAAGGGGGGAGGGGGATATTTTTATATTTTTCAAAACAACATTGGAATCTCAAGTGTATAACAACAAATGCTATTGTTCTTTGTTGAAAGATACAAAATTAATACGTTTCATAGGAATAGGCCATTTTATAGATGTCACATAGCTCTTGTCAATTTTATTTATTTCATTATAATTATTGTACAATCAGAAAGTTCGATTCTTAATAGTAAACCAAATTTTAGAGCCTTCCGATTGGTTCACAGAGATTTTTTTGAACCCAACGACTTTCCACCTGTACTGATTAAACAAATAAAAGTAATGACATGAAGTTTTTGTGATATTTATTTTATTTTTTGTTTTATTGAAAAACAAGTTATAGATATTAATTTATTTATTTTGGGTACGCAAAATTTAAATCTATTTTTTATCCCATGAGTTATTATACACTTAGAATATCCTTTCATTTTACGAACGTCTAATATTTTTCTTCTAGAGTTTGGAAAAATACGTCGTTCTTGATTATCGATAACGACCTTGTCCGAATTTTAAGGTTAGATACCTTCCGGACAGGGAGGTAAGCTCTTCCTTTTGTGTACAATTGTATATATATATCTATCTATCTATATAAGGCGTTATCATTTATTAATTTGATGAAATATATATATATTTTTTTTAAGATTAGAAACATTCCAACCGGGGATCACAAATCAAAAATTTTAACAATGTCTGAAACGATGTTGTGTGATGATGTGAATTAAAGTCCTGAGACAAATCTGGTTGAATTTTTTTCGCATTGAGTCGATTTCTTTAGAGATGTGGAAAAAAATCAACCTTAATACATATTTAATATAGAAATTCTTTTTATTTTATTGTTTATAAAGATGTATCTATTGACTACTTTGTTTTGTTTTGGGAAAATATCTGCTTAACATCGCACTCGCCCGGTGAAAAGTAGGCCAGACCGAGGCAGTACCTATTCTAGTGGTAAATATAGAAAATGCCTTGGCCATAAACCTGGCGAATTTTTCCCTAAAAAAAAAAAAAATAGAAAATATGATTTTTGTACTTTTTAATACAGTACCTACCCTATAGGGTATACGATATACAGTACCTTATAGGATTTAACATGTTCTTTTTTCGGAAACTAAAAAAACTGTATAAAACGTGAGAGAGTAATATAAAGGGACCATTTTGGATGATTTTGTCACCAAATAGGACCAGGACCGGATTAACCTTCCGCAGGGCCCGTAGCACTTTCACAGAGCGGGCCCCCTCCACCCTAACCCCTTTGCCGTCGCCGTCTAAGTTGATTATCTTTTGGCCTTTTGATCTAGCATCAACTGGTAGAGAAAAGTGAAATTAAATTCTGAGTACACCAACATCGATAAAACATGGATTAAACTTCAAAGGGATAGTAAGAGGGTACCTAGTGTACCTATACTAACCAATTTACTTATGTTGCAATACTCGTTTCTTTATTAAGTTCCTAGGTAGTAGGACCCTACTTGTACTTTCCCAAATTAGATTTTACTACATACTTTGAAGAGTTGGGGGCGCCGTCAAAATGATATGTTTTTTCAATTGTCAACCCAGAAATGTCGAAATATCTAGTGTAAGTTGTCAAAGTGCGGGGCCCGTAGCACGTGCTACAAGTGCTACTATTGTTAATCCGGCCCTGAATAGGACCTATAAATACTAAATCTCATTAAAATACTCGTAGGTCAGCGCTAAGTGGCAAGAGTAGTTTACACTGGATGATCGGATTTTTTTTTTTTACAAAAAAACATTTTTAGATTCAAATTTTGAGAGGAAAGGACAATTTTCTTTATTATATTTTCGTGATCAATTTCAAAAATACAAAATTGAAAATAATAAACCAAAATTCCAAATTTTGGGGAGGGGTATTTTCATTATTTCGCGGTGGATTCATAAAACTATGTGCTGATTTTTTTAATATTATTTTCTTTAATTTACTTCAGGATTTGAGTCCTTGTTTTCAGAGAGATCTGAACTGGTCTCTACAGCTCATCTCTTTGTTCCGCCGATGACGGGTACAGAAAAATTTGAGTCACGGGAAAAGTATTCGAAAATATGAACCTGAATATTTAAATTAATAATGCATTTTGTATTCTTTTTTTAAAAAAAAAAAAGTATTCGAAAATATGAACCTGGATTTAAACCAATAATGCATTTTGTAGTTTTTTTTTTTCTCTGAAAATAAAAATCATTTTCAAATTTGTAGGAACAAAATTAAAAATCATTCTAACAACACAACAAAGTAAAGAGAAGTGGTGCGGTGGGAGGGAGGGGAGAATTTTCCACAGATATGAACCAGGAGGAGCATAAGGGGGATTGGGGGGGTGGGAGAATATGAAAACCACCACGACCAAAGGGAGCCCTCTACTTGAGAGATTTTTCAATATTTTTTTATAACAATGATAGCAACCATATGAAATATTTTTTTCATAAAAAGTAATATAAACTTTAGTCATGTGTTCTCTCTAATCTGACAAAGAAGAGCAATGTAATAATAAAGCCTGTGACGGCCATGTTATTTTAGTGGCCAAGTCAAAAAATGAAAAAGGTAGTACCTGCCAAGAGTATATACGTACAGGGCATTTCTTTATGCATAAGAGTATATAGATATACGTACAGGGCATTCTTGTACGTATAAGAGTATATAGATATACGTACAGGGCATTCTTGTACGTATAAGAGTATATAGATATACGTACAGGGTATTCCTGTACCTATATACTCTCTTGGTAGTTGTAATCCTTGTAGCGAAGTACACCAGAGCCCAAACAAAAGCCAATTTTCATTAGAAACTTGGTTCCGAAAATGCACCCCTTCCGAGCAACAGGTCTGGCCAAAAAAAAGTAAGGCTAGCACTTATTCTTGTTTACCGTAAAAGCGGATTTACCGTAAATAATAATAATAATAATAATAATAGAAACATAGGCAATGGCCTAGGGCGGCAGAATTCAGGGGCGACAAAATTTACGCATTGTGACGAAATTATTCGCGATTTTGCAGCTGAAAAGTCAAAACGCAAAGACTTATGTAAATGTGAGTGTTGAAAGGAGAGGTTTTTGACGAGTACCTAATCTGTAATAATTGAATGAAATTATCAAAATCGTATTTCTTGTCAAAATAGAGGCGGCAAGTTATAAATTGCCTTGGGGCGGCGAAAGTTTAAATTCGCCACTGCATACACATAAATAAATCTGGTGTGAACATCACATGATTTTCCTTATCTATATAAAAAAAAAGTATTGTAATTGGCTAAAATTTGAGTATTCAATGCCAAAACACGTTTAGATGTCCCCAGGGCCCTAATCACGAGTTTCAGCAATGAGTCCCCTGTGTTGTGAACAAAATGTCGTAGGATTTGTCATGTTCTTTGTATTGTATAATGAACATAAATACCAAATGTCAATCTCTGGCACCTACAGGATGCGGCAATTAGTTCTCCCACATTTAAAAGAGCTGGTAAATAAAAACGAAATGAGATATTTGAAAAATTATTTTTGTATTCTGGAAGTTTGTGTATTCTAGTTTTTTTTTTCAAGAAATGTCATGCTGTAAGGAGATCACGTGACCGGGGAACATGAGCTGTAACTCCATACAGCCTAAAGCTGATAATGTGGTACCAAAGTTGTGAACCCACCTCATTTTTTTTTCTATCAGGAATTGGATCTGTGAAGTGCAAACCATACCTTGTGCCGAACGCCCTCTGAGTGGCTATAATGGATTCAATTTTTTTTTAAAAACAGCTTGACAACAAACGCACAATGCTCGCGCGGCCAAACCATTGCAACACCTAAAAACTAGATGTCATTTCTTGTTGAATATCACAAACCCCACGCTCCTCCCACAATTACTTTCCCTCCCACGATTATTTAAAATGTGGGAGAACTAATTGCTGCACCCTGTTCAATAATCGAATGTATACCAAAAATACCAAGAAACTAACAATATACCAAAATTTCAGAACTACGCCATTTTTGGTAGTGTTGGATTTTTACATGAATGGCCTAATCACCTAGTGTAAAGAAATCAAATTTCGATTATTTTGAGATAAAAATAATATTTCTACTAGGCGATATGACCCCCTCCCCCGCGAATTAATATCCTGGGTGCGTCACTGAACCAGCGCGGACGGATGGTAACGTTTCTGATGCCAATGATTCACAAGATCTCCTATAGCACGTTGAAATGTTACGTTCCACGCTATTATTTTGGCAGATTCTAACTGAGCAGCTATTTCGGGACCAAGCAATTGTCTTACTTCTGAATATTGTTCCCGGAGCTCCTGTGATTCTGGATCCTGAAATGGAACAAAATAAAATATTTCACTCTTAACTTTTAAACGGTTTAGAATATTAGAATTCTGTAAAGATAGATCGAATGGTTATGGTGAAATCAGGGCTAGAAGTTAGAAACCGGAGGTTACTGCTTTTAATAAAAATTATCGATTTCTTGAGAAATTTAAATGGAATGGTACCAAATTTTATATTTTAATAAATGTCCAAATTGAAATTTTAATAAATGTCCCATGAGTCAGTGGTCACTGCACTAGTCTTGCACTCGGAGACCCAGGTTCGAATCCTGGCAGGGACAAAAATTTGTATCTGTGGTTTGAATGTTTTCGGGGTCCACTCAGCCTCATGAGGACAATGAGTAGCTATGGAGATAAATGCGCATAGCGATCCGGTGCCAGCATTGTAGGTAAAGTTGAAAAATTCAAATGTCCAACAAGATCTAACACCAAAATATTAAAGTAATATGCACTACAAAGCAAATAAAAACAGCAATATTTCTAGCATATCTTTTTGCCTGAAGTTATAGCGCTGAGAGTTAACGAGTTTGAATTTTGATATTTGCGGGCTTAATTAAATTTAAGTCCCTATACCTTCATGCAAGATTTCAGCGTCTTAGCAGTTGAAAATAGATTTTGTGCATTTTCTTCCCTGAATCGGAACCGTTTTGGAGCACTGGTAGTAAAAAAGTGAATATAAATATTTTTCCATTTAATCTTCCTTCATGCAAGATTTCAGCGTCCTACCAGTTTAAACTAGTTTTCGAGCATCTCTTTCCCTAAAGCGGAACCGTTTTGGAGCACCGGGATTGAAAGAGTTCGAACATAACTAATTCCCGCTTTCAAAGTTCAAATTTTCGGACTATTCCCTTTACTTGGGTGTCAATTGCTAACTTCAGCGCTCTAGATATACGGGAGTGCCTAAAATTTTTGATGATGAGTGAATCAGTCAGTCAGGATACTCAGTCAGTGAGTATCCAAAAGTGCAAACTTTGAAATTTGAATCTTATCCCGTAGTACTGTACCATACTACGGAATGTAGAACATGATATCTCATGGTGAGAAAAACCTTGTGAATTGTTTCGTCTAAAGATACACTGGTGATGACTGGTGCTTTCTGGAACTTGGCCTGGCGTACTACCGTGCGCTCAGATGTCCAAATAAAATAAGGACTAAGATTTTTTTTAATTTTCAAAAAAGAATAGTAAGGGGCAGAATTAGGGGGTCTAATCACGGGGATCGATTTGAATCGATCCCCCTTATACAGTTGCTTCCTACAACACGCACGAGGAAAAGAAATGCTGCTCAGTCAAGCAGTCATCTAAATAAAATCATATCGTTTTTTAGATTTTCTGGATCAGTTACACCGGTTTATGGATTCGTTGAAGATACTTCAACAAATCCACGATGTACATTGTACTGAGTGTACCCAGAAATCATTATCTTCTAAATATCCGTAAAGTACTTACTTGGCAATTTTGTAACAATATCTCCAAATTTCCAGCAGCAAAAGATACTGGTATTGTTTTATTAGGATGTATAGATAGTCCGGTATAGCTGTGCAATTCATATTGTAGATGTCCTCCAAGCCAGTAATTCACTTTAGCCACGGGGAATCCTCTACCATTGTAACGCATTATAAATCGATTTGCTTCAAGCAGGCTAACTTTTGTCGGAATCGATACAAAAGAACAAAATGGTTGGGATAGATAATATAATACCTGATCTCTGAATAAGTTTTCAGGATTATAAAATTCCAGATAAGCATAATGTAGTTTGCTTTCTTCAAGTTTTTTAATCTTAATTGTGTTTATATTATCTATTGCCATCTCTGAAGGTGTAATACGGTCAATATCTGTAAAGAAATCAGATTACACATTTTGCTTTATTTACATATACAGCGTGTCCCAGAATAATAGCCCCCCCACCCCCGCTTAACTTTTGAACTGCTTGGAATTTTAAATTTTGCAAAGATTCATGGTCAATCGAATTGTTATATTCAGATCCAGGTTCGACCCCTGGAAGTGACTTTTATTGACAAAAAGTGTCAATTTCTCAAGAAATTTAAATAGAATCGTAATTTTTTTTTTTTTTTTTCAAATAAAAGTAAAAATAAAATAAGGAAAAACTTTCCTTTTCATTTTTCAAAAAAATATTCAGGGGCGGAGCTAGAGGGGTCTAAATTTCGATTTTGTTACACCCTGTATAACGGTGTTTATTTTAAGCTTTCATGTAAAGGCCTATTGTGTTCAAAAAAAGTTTTCTCATCTACCTAAATTATCAAAAGTGTACATTTTTATTTTTATCAGTGTCGTAAGGAACAAAGTCAAATCTCATTTTTCTCCTAGAAGTTAAAAATAGTCCGTTGAGAAAACAGCAACTTTCGGGTCTGATGTAAGGTGTTTTTTTTATAAAAAAATTATAAAATTCCAGATAAGCATAATTCCAGATTTTTTTGAGAAAGGAATTTTGCAAAATTCCAGATTTCAGATAAGTTCTTTAGGGCAAACAGTGATAACTAACCTAAATAGGAAACATTTTATCAAAAAAGGGAAAAATAACCATTTTCATTTTTTTTAACACCAGGATCAGAGGAATGAGAAAATAACTCGCATAAAACTAGTGTTAATTCCTATGTGATTGCATTGAATTTTTCTAATTCCTCTGGTCTCAGTGTGAAAGAATGGGGAAGGTGATTTTTTTTTTTTTTTTTTCGGTAAAAGGTTTCCTTATTATGTTCATTATCACTGTTTGACTTAAATTACCACCTTACTTGAGAATTTCTATCCGATTTTTTTATTACGGTGTCCCGTATATATGCTTGAATTCTTTTAATACTTATTCCTATTGCATCCATGTATTTCTTGAAATATTTTGTAAGCAATCCATCCCATGTCAGCACCACTGGAATCAAGACAACCTTAGATCCTCCATACATTTTGCAAAATTCCTTTCCCAATAATTCATATTTTCTCCCTTTTGTCACTTCTACTGTTTTCAATATTCATTTATTGTTATTCCAACTTGTATTATCGTTACTCATTAAGTCTGGCTTGCTTTCTAATCTTAATTCTGTTTGTATGGTCACATCTGATTTTATCCTCACTCTATTATTCGATATGACACTTTCCACTTTATAATTCTTCAACTTTTTAATTTGATGTAATCCGTACTTTTTTGTAAACCAATAATGAATATATCTGACAACATCTTGTGGCGTTCGTTTTTTTGTAACTGAAATTAAACATTCGTCCACACTGAGTTGCCAGATGGTCCACAGTTTTCTTCTCTTGATTGCAGTGGTCACAATTTGGCTGATTGTAGAATAAATTCCTATCTTTCAGACGACAAAATCTTCCCTCTTCTTGTGGCGCTATGTTTCCGCGTTTCATTTATATGGGTGAGTTGTTTTGGTCTACGTGTTGTCCTTCATCCTCATAAAGGTAGCTGTGTAACTTTTTCTCTTTGATTCTAATTACTAATTAGTCTCTTTTCATTCTGTTTTTCTTTAATAGATTTCTTGCTAATTTCTCCTTCTTCCAAATTATATTTTTGCATTAAATAATTTTTACATAATGCTAGATGAGAGCCTTTCTCTTATTCTTCCTCCATTATAGTGTTTCTTTCCTCAGAGCTGCTTAGGTGCATCAGTAATTTGTATAAAATTAGTTCCTCCTTTTCTGCTCATAAGTACTCTTCCTAATTCATTTCTACTCGGGTATAATCTGACACTATCACTTAATCTCATCAGCTTTTTATTAGTTCCGCCTTTTCTGCTATACTCATAAGTACTCTTCCTAATTCATTTCTACTCGGCTATAATCTGTCAATATTACTCAATCTGATCAGCTTTTTATTAGTTCCGCCTTTTCTGCTATGCTCATATGTACTCTTCCTAATTCATTTCTACACTTTGTATTTTACTAAAACTTTCCTAATTTCTTTATCAATATTTTCATATTCCTCGGGCTCATATGGTACATATAAAATTCATTCAGGCCTTTGAATTCTCAAAGAAGGGAAAGTAAAAAGTTCTCGGAGGCCATAGGACGGACCCCTGGACCCTTCAATTGACTTCGGCTGTACTTTGGCATTACCTTCTCCTGCAGTATACATAATCACAGAAACTTTCGGGACACCCATCGCGGGATCAAAAACAAAGTATCCATGTCGTTTATTTAATTTAAATTTGATAGCGCCTAGAATCAAATAAGATGGAATAAAATTTAAATATGCAAATATACCCGGATACGTCACCATATATTTACCAGCCCCGGTTGCAGAGTGGTCGAGGTGTCTGCCTGATAATGCAGGGGTCACGGGTTCTAAACCCAGCCAAAGGTACGTTAATATCTTGGGCTCACCGCTGGTAGAACAACAACACCCAAAAGAACATGTGTATTGGTTTTTTCCAACTTATAAGCAAAGTTGTGTGCTAAGATAGGTCTGTATGCGAATTATTCTTTACGAGTGACAGTATTGTGACCGGCAAGTGATCCGCCCGGCAAAACTAAAAATATTCTTCCAGGCATTTGAAGCAACATGTTCATACTAGACCGGCATGTGACAACGACAGTGAATCACTGTGAGCTCACGGTCAGCGGGAATAACTTGCCGGCACTGTCACTGTCTAGTGTGAATGCTCCTTACTCCGTCAAAAACTCTCTGATCTGGTGCTCCTTCATTTTCATTAGTTCAGTTTACATTTTCAAAATAAGACCTCTCAGTTGCCAACGATAATCCCATCGTTACCCTACCGACTCAAACTTACCAGCAACATGATTGTTTAAGAATTTTATCTGAAATTGTTTTCTCTTCTTCAACATCTTAATTTTATTATCACTGATCCCAGATTCTGCACTGACTAAAAATGCACTCTGGAATACACCACCATAAGTATGAAAAAAGCCTGTCAGCACTTCTATGACAAGAGCATATGCTGTGTTGCTCCTAGGCTCAGGTGTATAGCTTTCGTAAAAAACAACCAAATCCATGTGACCATTGACCACTTTGTCAATGAAAGAATTATAAAACCTGCGAAGAAAAACTTGGCCAATTTAGAGACAACTTTTATTGATGATATGGGTATAAGTGGTTTGGTCGAATACGCCCCAGAGAAAAATGTGTCTCACATCTCCTATCTTCAAACTATGATGGGTATGAGAACAAAGAAAGTTTTTGTAGCATGACAATGACAACGTATTCAGTTTTGATTTCAATCCGAAAAATATTCTATTTGGAAGAGTATAGTGAAGTTTGATCTTATTTTCGAGTTTAAGTTAAATTGAGTTTTTTCAATTCTTTTCTGTTTTTAAGATATATCTTAATATATAAAGCGAAAAATTGATGGGTATGGACCCCCCAAAATCATCAGAACTAAAATATGTCAATCCGTTTTCGAGTTACGGCCAAATTTATAATTTCTTCACCAAAATCGGACAGTCACGGTCCGATATCTTAGAATTTGTCCCGACAACATATCAACTCAAAACGAGAAAGTTTTGGGTGGCCTTCTTAGTCCTTATTTTAGGACATTTTCTGCAAAGGTATGGCCAGCCATTCCAGAGTTACGAGTTCAAAACCGGGAACGGATAAAATAAAATTTAGAAAATACTAAAAAGTCAGAATGGTCGTGCCCCTAAAGTGCCTGGCGAAACGTTTAAATCGTGAGTTGGTTAAATTGGGATACTATGTCAAGTAAAACCATAATGAAGGTTAAAAATTATTATATCTTCACTCTTCACTTGACTAAAAAATATTAAAGATGTTAAAGAGCTAACTAGTTTTGTCCTCTCCTGAGAATATCATCGGAGCTAGTTTCAGAGAAATGATCTTATTCTAAGATCATTTCTCTATTTTAATATTCTCTGACACTAGCTCCGATGATGTTCTCAGGAGAGGATGAAACTAGTTAGCTCTTTAACATCTTTAATATTTTTCAGTCAATTGAAGATATAGTAAGTTTAAATCTTGGTTTTTATACCTACAGGGTGGACACAAACTAATACCCCCACCCCCACCCCAATTACCGTTATCCTTGTTTTCAATAAAACAAAAAAATGGTATTTTTCATTCTTAATTTAAGATTGGTCAATTTGTTTGTCTATAAAATTTTACTGGATAAAAAATTGACATACCCATAAAATTTATAAGTTCTAGCATTACCGTTCTTGAGACGTCTTGTTCACAGACAGAGAGGGGAACTTTTGGTTAAAGTTTAATAGGTATACTGTTGCCGGTTTTCGGTCGCTTTTTGGCTGTTTCTGCATAAAAAAAGAACGGTAAGTCCTAGAGCTTGAAATTGGGTGCCTATTATTATCAATTTACGCATGAAATGCAAAATGACTCTTTTGGTTGAAATCGAATATTCCTTTGGAGTTTTTTTTGCCGCTTTCTAACAGGTTTGATGAGTCTGGCATAAAAAGAAAACGGTGAGAGCTAGCTAGAGACTAGAGATTGAAATTTAGTGAAATTAATTTTATGTATGGAGTGTGCCACGACATTTTCGATTGAATTCCAATCTAGCGTGGCTGGTTGATTTTTAGCGGTTTCGGACGATTTTAGGCTTCTTTCGGAAATTGCCTAAAATAGAATAACGGTAAGAGGTAGAAGCTGGAGACTTAATTTTTTTATTTTTTTCAATTTTGTGAATCTTCTGTATTGTACCCTTCTCGAATTTTAAGTAAAAGTTATGTTCAGTTGACGGTTTTGCCGCTTTTTGGCGGCTTTCATGAATCCTACCTCTAAAGAGAACGGTAAGTGCTACCAGAGACTTGAACTTAGGTCCGTATATTAATTATATAGATAGAACCTGAAAAATACTACCGAGACATTTTGTTCACAACACACGGAGCAATGGCTGAAACTTGAGATTGGCGCTCTGGGGACCTCAAAACCTGTTTTGGCATTGAAACTTCGACACCGAAAATTTCAGCCCATTACAATACTTTTCTTTTTTTTATATAGATAAGGAAAGTCTTGTGATGATCAAGCATATTTTTTATAGTATAAACTCTATATATATAAAAGAGAAAGACACTGACTTAACATCGCGATTTCTCCGCACTGGTACGTCCTAGGAGGCTGAAATTTGGCATGTAGGTCGCACTTAGGTCTTAGATGCGCACTAAGAAAGGATCTTTAAATATTCCAATTGGGGCGCCCGCCGCGGGGGAAAAAGGGGTGCGTTTACATATGATGGTCAAATTATCATCACTGTTTCTCCGTAACGGTACATTTCCGGGGGCTGAAATTTGGTATGTAGGTTCGCTTTATGTTCTAGATGTGCAAGAAGAAA
>CM022878.1:29249561-29383875 GCA_012654025.1 Pachypsylla venusta | reverse complement strand
ACTGAGGCGCCAGCCGCGGAGGTAAAGGAGCGCGTTTACATATGAAAATCATATTTTCATCACTGCTTCTACGTACCGGTAAATTTTTGGGGGCTGAAATTTGGTATGTAGGTTCGGTTTTTGTTTTAGATGTGCAATAAGAAAGGATTTCTTAATATTCCAAATGGGGCGCCAGCCGTGGGAGTGAAGGGAGCGTTCATCAATTATATTTTCGCTTTATTTTTTTGGGCAGTTAATTTATTTTTTAATCTGTTCTTCAGATTTGAACATTCATATTTATCCCCATTATTCTATCAGCTATTGTATCCCGTAGCGAAGCACGGGTAAAACAGCTAGTTACATATATTTGAGAGTTAAGTCTGGCATAACTAAACTTTTGTCTTCTTCTTCTTCTTTAATAACTTCACCTTTTCTAATTCTATTTGCGTCGGTGTTGACTTCTGTTCTGTGCCTATTTTCTTCTTTAGTTCTACCCTTTCCCGGCACGGTAACCCTAGCTTGCTTCTCAGGTAGAAACTTCAATTTGCTGATGACTTTCCATCACCAGATTAAAGCAGAGTTTTTCAAAGACTGAATGCCCTTCCCAACACCTAACCTTCTGTATTTACGCAGGCTTAGGACCGTCAACTAATGAAGCTGGCTTGCTCCCTCCGGTCGCTATACTTTTGTAATTTTCAATACCAATATGTAGAAAAATCAAAGTATAAATAAAATAAATAAACCATATCGAAAGGTGATTTTTTTTTAAAATTTTGCTCCTCCTGAAAAGTTTTGATTTTTTTAATTCTGCCCTGACATGTGAGCATTTCAATCAGTAAACTAATTAAACGGAATCAATAATGAAAGATCATAAAACTTACCGTAGATAACCTAATCAATTAAACTGAATTACTTAAAAATAACTTACGCTGAAAGTTCCTGCATATTGTCAATAATATGGGTGTTAAGAACCTTCGTAAGAGAATCTTGTAGCAATTGTCTCACAATAGCTAATTCTTCGGTATTATTGAAAATCAAAGGGTCAATGTTTTTAGGGTCACCAAACTCAGGATTCAAAATATCATGAGGAGGAAGCCGGAATAAAGGATTATCAAAATAACAACCAAATATCGGTTCTCGAGTGAAGCCTGAAAAGAGATTTTTTTTTATATAAAAAAACAAAAAACAAATTATCAACAGTTTGGAACGGCTAACTTTTCTGGGTTCCTAGACCATGATTTTAGGGAGGTCCATTACCATTAATTTATTTGATATCTTTGGTATTGGAACAGACAATCCCTACCTCAAAATTGATGCACACAGAATTCTGATGTTGCAAAATTTACAGGGTTGTTGCCACTTTGTGTACTTACACTCGATTTTTCTCTGAATCATTTCGAAAAAAAACTTACATTTTTTATTCGGTTATAAGAGCTTTTCATTTTCAGCTACTTTTAATTTTATACAAGTTGGTCCAGAAGTACCAGAAAACGGTGTCAATTTTCGATTTTTAGTTTTACCATAAAATTCTACCATACTTTTAACCATCACCGCTACATATCCAAACGATCAAGCAAAACGCTAGTTTTGCAACGCCAAGAAAAATATAACGAGCGTGTTATCAAAACTGGCTAAAAAGACATTAAAAAGAAATTATGATTTTTTTTTTTTTTTTTTTTTTTTTGGTTTCAGATAAAAAACTATAATTCAAACCAGCGTTGTTTCGCAATTTTCATTAATATACTATACAGCGTGTCCCAAAAGTCCGACACCACATAAATATGTTTTGAACGACTTTATGTGGAGTTTTGATATTTCGCATTTTATTTTCCCTGAAAAATTGGTGTGACCAATTTCATGTGGACCCCAGAGGGTCCAACTTTTGTTTTTTAATTACGAACCCCCATCTCGTGATACATTTTCAGAAAGACAATAAAATTGAAAGTACTTTGACAAAAAAAATTCACATGTCTAGCGTGTTTGGTTTCAAAATGGCGGCTATTTAAAATTTCCAAGACATGACTTCCAAGAGTGTCTAAAACTAGGCGGAGTGTCTAAATCTAGGCGAATCATGCCTAAAAAACAGGTACCTCGACATTGGTGTCCTATGCAATTATTAAATATCCCATTACAAATAATTCGCCTCGTTTTAATAGACTCTTTGGAAGTCATGTCTTGGAAATTTCGAATGGCCGCCATTTTAAAATCAAACACGCTAAACGTGTAAATTTATCACAAGATGGGGGTTCGTATTTAAAAAACGAAAGTTGGACCCCCTGGGTGTCGCATGGTGGTTTTTAAATTAAAGTTGGTTTAATTTGGAATATAATACCATGCAAAATTTCAAAACTTAACATAAAGCCGTTCAAAAGATATTCAGGTGGTCTCCTACTTTTGGGACACCCTGTATGTATTACAAAAAAAATCGAAACATGAGATCTAACGTTGTTTTGAATCGTTCCTCACAATAACGTACTATATTTTTTTCTCAGTACTGACGGAGCTATGAACGGAACATAGTTTGCCAATGTGACATATGGTTTTATTATTTTACTGACTAACTAAATAGTCAAAAAAGTTAGCCAATATGGTTTTATTATTTTACTGACTGTAAAAAAATACCCCTCACCCAAAAAAAATCGATATTTTACGTTTCAATGAACGCAGAATCCAAAAATAAAATAAAAAAAATTTTTGGATTCTACGTACCTTGAAAGGTAAGATATCAAATTTTGAAGGGGAGGGGGGGGGGATNTTGTCGAAAATAATAAAAAAAAAAAAATGAGTTAGATATTGAATACAATGGTTTTTTGCTACGGGAATTTAATAAAATTATCAGATTTGGACAAAACTGAACGTATCCCTATTAAAACCAAATTCAAAAATTACTGTATCAAACAAAAGCGAATGTGGACACCTCATTGTATCAACCAATCAAAACGCTTGTTTGAGTCAAAACTATAAATTACTGATTTATCAACCTACAAGAATCGGAATCCTGACTTATTGGTTCATAATTCAACCAAAATTATAAGGGAATAACTTTGTAGTTCCCCAGATATCTGTTTTCTTTGAATACTAAAAATAAAAGAAAAGAAGCTCCAACGTAACTCATGCAACACACAGAACCAAACTAAAATTGGGACCTGGTGCAATGAAAGGCAATATTAGGTAAAACAAAATGCTATACCTAAATCCATGAATCAAATTTTAAAATAAAAAAGATAAACTACCCAAAATACCTAAATTTATTATTCAAATTTAAAATAAAATAAATGGTACGGAAAACGTACTAGACTTTATCTTCCTTACCTAATCCAAATAAATTTGTCAACATTCGGCTGTTGTCTCCACTCTGTATTGAACACTCTGTATTTATAGTAGAAAAAAACAAAAACATTTCAATTAGATTTGACAGCCTTTAACTGTTGTCACAGCTCTGTAGGAAGTATTAATTTCAATGGATTTGGCAGCCTTCGGCTGTTGTCACAGTTTTTGTGAGTTTAATTTTCATTGAATTAGTAGCCTTCGGCTGTTGTGACTGCTCTTCAGTGAAATATTAATTTTATTGGATTTGCAGCCTTCGGCTGTTGTCACAGCTCTTTAGTGAAATATTAATTTCATTGGATTTGCAGCCTTCGGCTATTGTCACAGCTCTTTAGTGAATTATTAATTTCATTGGATTTGCAGCCTTCAGCTGTTGTCACAGCTTTTTAGTGAAGTATTAATTTCATTGAATTTGTAGCCTTCGGCTGTTGTCACTACTCTTCAGTGAAATATTAATTTCAATGGATTTCCAGCCTTCGGCTGTTGTCACAGCTCTTTAATAAAGTATTAATTTAATTATCATCAAGATCGGACAAATAATAAAGGCTATAGATGCGCGAACACGATTTTTGCGGACGGATGGACGGACACACATTTTTTCTAGACCGGTTTTTTGGTATCTAGTCGTGATAATTCGTCCAGAAAAGCAAAAAAAAAAAATTCTTTTTGTTCGCCGTTACAATACTTTACTTACCTATTTTTACTTTATCTTCTAAGATAAAGTAAAAATATGTACATGATCTGGAAATAAAATAATGCAAGTGTCAACGTAGCATTTGATCTGGCAACACTGGGAAGGCGGAAATCGCAGTAGTGGCAGTTGAACATGTTTATCGCCTTCAGTGCAAGTTTGAACTTTCTACAGTCACGTGGTCCAACCCAGCATTGTTTTTGTAAGACTGGTTTTTATTGTGCGTTCTTTTATATTTGGTATGGAGAGGTATTAACGCAAAACGCCAGGAAAATTCTAAAAATCCTAAATTTATGTTTTCTTCCGGAGAAAATAATTTAATGGGAGGTGGGATCTGAAACTTTGGAACACTCACTGAAGTGGTAGAAACCTCTCCCAATTTTTGTGTTTGCTATAAACTGACATGAGTTTGCAAAAAAACATGTCTCTCCATAAGCCTTATTTTTCTTTGTCATTGTCCTTCACCGAACGGCGGTCCTCATTCCTTTGCTGGGATTGACTTCAGATTATGTTTTCCTCTGTCTTTGAAAATATTTGCTATATTGTGTTCATAATTCGTGGTCTTCCCCTTCCACCGGAACGTGGAAGATGATCGTAATGAGTTTGTTAAAAAAAAAGGTTTCCCATAATCCTACCCATATAAAGTATGAAATTGGTACATTGGTCGCTCTCAGTTTACGGCCTACCAATATTTTTGGACCTAACCAACTTGAAACTAATTTTTACACCACCCTTTTCTTTTGTTTGTCCGAACCAGGATAACTTTCCTTCGTCTTATCAGATTTTGATGAAGTTTGCTGTATAGTGGTCCATTTTGAATTTGGTCTATTTTGGGGCAAAATACCGAGTGGTCATTTTGACCACTACTTTAATAAAACATTTTTTTTATGTTGGCTTAACGTCTCTTTAACATCTATTGGTCATTCAAGACGGGATTTTCACCCTTCATTCGTTGGAAACTTACAAATTAGCTACCAACATTAACCTCATCCAGCCTGGGTTCGGCCGGAAAAATAGCCAGCATCACGAGGGCGCTATCCCACGTGGACACCCACATGGTACAACCTTGCTGTACGTTGCTTAACTTCAGTGATCTAACGGGAACTGGTGTATTCAAAGTGTCATAGACGCCGTCAATTATCATAAAACCTGATTAGCCACCAGAGTCATCCTACTAAATTGGCAGAGATAAAGTTGTGACACGAGGCAAGTTCATGATGTTTTGTTTGGCGTACATGGTAACCACACAAGTGTTTTAAATTGGGCCAAATGAGAACATTTCCATTACAACACCTTTTTAAAGGCTTTTATTGTCTAATTATTAGGCATAAGCAAGTGAATGTCAACTGTATATGATGTATCCAATTAGAGGAGAAAAAATCGATTATAATTATATTGTGTTTTAAAATCTACAGGGTGCGGCAATTAGTATTTCCACTTTTCAAAAAAAAGGGGGGTTGATAGTGGGAGGAACGATGGGTTTGTGATATTCAACACGATATGACATCTAGTTTTTAGTTGTCGCAATGGTTTGGTCGAGCGTGCATCGTGCGTTCGTTGTCAAGTTGTTTTTTTAAAAAGTGAACCATTACAGCCACTCAGAGGGCGTTCCGCACAAGGTATGGTTTGCACTCCACGGATCCAGATCCTGATCGAAAAACAATTTTGAGTTGAGTTTACAACTTTAGGACCACATCATCAGCTTTAGGCTGCCTGGGGCTACCCATGCAGCCAATCCCTGTGACTTCTTTCTGTGGGGTTACCTCAAGGTTGAGGTTTTCAAACATCGCCCTGGAATTGCCTTCTTTAAAGAAGGCAATTCTCGAAGAAATCATCCAAATTGATGCGGATATGCTGACGAGAGTCATTGTAAACTTCCGTGAAAGACTCCAAAAGTGCATCTGCCAGCTCTTTCAAATGTGGAAATACTAATTGCCGCACCCTGTATAAGCCTAAATGAAGGAAAAAACACGTTTAATTATTTGATATTGGACAACCTAGGGCCTACCATGACAATTTCTGAAAATTTCACACCTACTTGGCAACCGTTTTTTTTAAAAAAAAATTTGGAGTGAACATCACACGATTTACCTTATCTTGTCTGAAAATGAGAAAGTATTGTGATAAGATTTTCGATGGCAAGTTTTCTTTGCCAAAATACGTTTTAAGTTCCTCAGAGCGCAAATTTCGAGTTTCATTCATGGTCCCTGTGTTTGTTTGTTTGTGAAAAATATGTCCAATCAATTTTATTGTGATTTGTGAACATGGTAGAATACTAGAGAGATTTCGAAAATCTGTTATGTGGTCCTCATAATTAATACGAAAACGATAAGTTTATGGGTTTTGTGTCTCATAGACGGAAGAATTTTTTAGATTTCGCAACACCACTACATACGAAAAAAAAAAACATAAGCGCCTCTACCTTTTCTATTAATGGCCAAAATAAATGTATTTAAAATGATATGCCCAACTTCCAAATAACGGCTAATTAATGTGTCTAATGATCTAAAATACCGGATGTCCAACAATCAAAAAAGTTAAAATTTTGCGACGGAAATATAAAAAAAAATCAGAACTTTAAAAAAAAAAATCAGTGAAAAATTTCGCATTTAGTTGATGTGTGTTCGCATAAAACTCAGGACACAAAACTATAAATTACCCAAAGTACCTAAATCAAATTTTTAATAAAAAGATATAAATTACATAAATCCATTAATAAAATGTGAACTTACCTAAGGTGAAAAAATAGCACAGTACCAGAAGGAGAGACCACCGAAATGTGGATCTATCAAACGATGAAAAACGCATGGTTGTAATAGATAGGTACCAAAAATGTACAAGTTGGTATGAATAAGGCAATTGAATTACATTTGTTTAAATAGCTACTTGTGCTGAAGTGCCTTAACATGCAACGTCAACCTAATTAGGGGCCATATTCTAAAACTCCACTCAAGTGAGAGTCATGACTCCGACTAATTAGCGAAGTGACAACTGGCACTTTTAAATTTCTGTTTTTATTTTAAAACTAGCTGATACCCGACGAAGATGAGAGAAAAATCATATTACCGAGGTATAACCGTTTAAACGGGATCAGAACATACCACATATAGATACACATTACCTACACGTTTGTTAACCTATATGTAGAACATGGGGAATAGTAACGGGTTGTTAAGCTGTGTAGAACGTGTTGAGAGTAGTATTGGGTTAGGTTACAAAAAAATTTAAATGCGTGTTAAAGGCTGCTGAGTTTAGGCTGGGTCTAAGACCCAGCCTAACCTTGCGCAGCATTCAACACGCATTTTAATTTTTTTGTAACCTAACCCAATACTACTCCCAACACGTTCTACCCAACAAACTTAGTGGTATTTAGGTCAGTTCTATGATTTTGAGTCAGAACAACCACTTCAATACCATTATATTAGCGAAAAGCAAAGCCCAGCTTACACCTAACTATACCACATAATATATATGGAGGACCTACTGTTGGAATGAAATATTGGGTTGCGAATAGAATATTCCAATTTTCTCGAAACTGTGTTGACCTCAAACTCTTATTTTTTTTTTTTTTTTAATAACTTGTGTAATAGGCGCATATACAAAGCGCTCGACGAGGTAGAGTGAAATTACGCGGTGGACCATTTCCCAGCAAATTTCATGTATTGCCATGAAATTTATAAATATCAGGGGTATTTCTTGACTCGGGGGGGGGAGGTATCTATCAGTGATCCAGAATTTGACGTTATAGTTTATAGATAGTGCGAGCTTTGAGTCCTAATTCAAAAGTGTCAAAAATCTCTATTCACTCGTTGGAAGGAGAGAGAAATAGATATTGTAATCAAAGACGAATAACAGATAAGTATACCAGACACACTAAGCAGTGACAGTGAGTGACGTGACTGGGAAGTGATCCGACCGGCAAAACTAAAAATATTCTTCCAGGCAGTTGAAGGAACATGTTCATACTAGACCGGCACGTCACAGTGGCAATGCATCACTATGAGCTCAAGATCAGCGGGAATAACTTGCCGGTACTCCCACTCTTCATAAAAATGTATAGGTATACATATTATTATTAGGATCGGGGGGGGGGGGCTTTATTACATTTAGTTAGAAATGTAAAATGTCAGAAATTTGAAGCATAACTATAGTTATTCTGCCTCAAATAGAGGTAAAACTATCGGAAACTATCCATAGTGGTTGATAGTAGAAATTATCGATAGTGTTCTATAGTTCTCCACCTCTGCAATAGTAGGAACACATTAAACACGAGAGAAGCAACTAATAATCCCAACATCTGTTAACTAATTGATGAATATTGATTTTCACTCAACATTTGTACTGGAAGAGGAAGGTTACGAAAAAAACTCTGCCAATGCGACACATGGGTTTACTATTTTACTGGCTACCCCCCCCCCCCAAAAAAAAAAAAANGGCGTAATTAGACTCTAAATTTGACATACATACCAAATTACAAGTCTCTGGCTCTTACCATTTTCTTTTTAGACAGGATTAATGAAAACCGCTAAAAACGGTAAGAACCGCCAGCGGTATATTTGATTGCACCCAAAAGTTTTGAAGTTTACTGAGAACCTTGAAATTACATACCTACATACCAAAACTCAAATTTCTAGGGCTTACCGTTCTCTTTTTTTTTACAGCAATACTGAAAACCGCTAAAAAGCGGCAAAACCCGCCAATGAGACCTTTGTACCAAATTTCATCCAAATGGTTGTCCCGCCAAATTCGACCGCAGAGTTTAAGGCTTCTTAGACCACAGTTTTCAAAACAGCTGAATTTTTGGCGTTCAATTTGATACCTATTACCTAGAAGAAGTCATCGGGAATGGTGTCCCCGAAAAATCAGTTGTTTACCGAACCCCACCTGCCCCTCCCGAAGATCTCAAAAACCGTATCAAGCGGGCCTGTGATGACATGCCCCCTGATAAATTTGAAAAAGTGAGGCGTGAATTCGAGGCCCGCCTATACCATTGTATGGGGGTCAACGGGCAGCTCATAAATTCCCTCTCTGGGACTTACCGTTCACAAATTCATCCTGTATTTTGTAAGTCCCAGAGAGCTCAGGTTTTCTGAATATCGGCCCAAAGTTTTAATTTCGCCCCGATTTATTAATTAATCAAAATTCTCGCAAAAACACACCAGTTTTTTTTTTTTTTTTTTTTTTAATTTTTTTTNTTTTTTTTTTTTTTTTTTTTTACTAAATCGTTCCCGCAAAGTGATTTGGAATCATAAAAACTTATTTCTAGGCATCTTTACCTACTATTTAGTTGTAGGTTTTGAAGCCAGCCGTGTCCAGCCTAAACGGCTGGCTGAGGCCAAACATTTTTTAGTCTAAAATTAATCCCCCTGAAATCTAAGGGATACGGGGTTTGCGTTTTCTTATATTTTCAGCCATTCTCGAGATACGGGGGGTGGGGTGAGACTTTATGGACACCCTGTATAAATCTAACCAAATACCAAAATCACACTGGTGAGATATGCGGTCCATACTGAACGAGCATACGTGTTCCAGCGTTTGCCACGTGGTCCATACGGAACAAATACCAAAATCACACGGGTGAGACATGCGGACCATACTGAACGAGCATACGTGTTCCAGCGTTTGCCACGTGGTCCATACGGAACAAATACAAAATCACACGGATGAGACATGTGGTCCATACTGAACGAGCATACGTGTTCCAGCGATAGACACGTGGTCCATACGGAACAAATACCAAAATCACACGGGTGAGATATGAGGTCCAACAGGGAAAAACAATTGAGCAGCTTTAGTCGGGGCCGGATTAACCATTAGGCAGAATAGGCAGTTGCCTGGGGCCCCGATTTAAGGGGGCCCCCGAAAAATGAAAAAATCTTTGCAAATTTTCTTACAAACATAAAATTCCAAAGAATGAAATGAAAATATAATCACAACTGAAAATGAAAATAATTGAAAAAATACAAAATAATCAAACAAAGTGAAATCACAAACGTCACTTGAAACTTAGTTCGTTTTTATTCAAGAGATTTGGAGGAATTTTTCATTGAAATGAAACAGTTCCAAACTTACGTTAACTCCAGATACACTGATGCACAAAAAACTCGTAGTCATTTGTATAAGATTTTTATGAAAGATCAATTAGCAGATCTATTTCCTAACACAGAAATAGCTCTTCGGATTTTTTTAACATTTATGATCACAAATTGTTCTGCCGAACGATCCTTCTCGCAATTAAAAAGGACCAAAGCTGCTGAAAGAGCTACAACGCGACAAGAGCGACTAGACATGTTAGGTAGGTATACTTTGCATTGAGTCAGATTTATAGAAGAAAATTGATATTGATGATATAATTGATGAATTTGCCGAAAACAAATGTAGAAAACGACATGTTTAAAATGTAGATGGTAATTTTATTGATATTATTACGTTTTAACAGTAAAATTTTTATGAAAGCTATAAGTTTTTATTTTAATCAAAAAAAAGGAAACGGACGTGATTGATGGTTGCCTAGGGCCCCGTTGAGGGTTAATCCGGCCCTGGTTTTAGTGTAATATGATAAAACAAATAATTAAAGATGGGGTTTTAAAATTACAGAAACAACTAGTTCATGGCAAGTTGAAATACTTGCTGTTAAAGAAGCAATAAAATATATGATAAATGAAAATTATGTACCTACATACAAGCAATAGATGGAAAAATAATAATATTAAAACTGTATTAGATAATTATAAAACAACTCTCATCATGAAATACTGTTAGAGGAAAACAAAGTTAAAATAATTTGGGTACCCGAACATCAAGGGGAATGAAATAGCTCGAGAATCCTTAACTAATGGAGAAAATTATATACTTGAAAACATACAAAAAGAACAAGAAATTAAATTTATGAACTGGTATCTTGAACAAGGGATAACAATTGGGAAAGAATTCTGTATTGGAAACAAAACATGCAGCAAAATTGTGGTTTAATAAAAGAATGTGGAAGGGATTAATTGTAACTGTGTGGGTAGGATCAGGTGTGGTCATGGTCTTTGGCCCACCTATCTTTACAAAATGGGTATGAAAAACGATCTTCTTTGCATATGTGGTGAGGAGAGGAGCATAGATCATGTAATACTAGGACTAGGATGTACAAAAAGAACAAACATAGATAGATACCTTTTATAGAAATACTAGCTGTTTTCCCGTGCTTCGCTACGGTTACGAAATTCAACAACAATTTTGAGATAGCGAAATTAAAGCTTCACAATTTTAGACTTTTGGTGGAACCAACCCCCAGAGTGAGCACCGTTGCTATTTAGAAAATTCAATATTTTATACAAGAATATGACTTTTTGTAATGTGGAACACCGTTGTATCGAATTTCAGCTTTATCGCTCATCCCAAGTGGTACCTCTCAATTCCGATATTTTTATTTTATGGGGTTCTTATATACTAAGCGTATTCCAAAAGTAAGTTCCGTTTCTCTCCAGGCGGGTTAGAAGTGGGGGTGGAGGAGTGGTCTACGTGAACTTGGACAGCCTGGTTCAGTGTGCATCTGGCAATGTGCTTGTGGGGTTTGTGCGTCTCTCAGTTCGCTCATAAATCAAGTTTTAAATGCCACTGCAGGAGATAATCCTGATGATTGTGAAGTTCGAAGTGTGATGCGTTTTCTGTGTGCAAAAACTGTGAAACCAGCGGAAATTCATCGAGAAATTTGTTCTGTGTAAGTTCTGCTGTGTACATAGAAACATTGAAGAAGCTTCAAAGAACCATTCAAAACAAAAGACGAGGAATGCTGTCATCTGGGATTCTTTTCATCCACGACAACGCAAGATTTCTCACTGCGGCAAGGACACGTGGGACTTTGGACAAATTTGGTTTGGCAGGTTTTCGACCATCCGCCTTACAGCCCTGACTTGGCTGCAAGTTTTGCAAATGATGACGAGTTGAAAAATGGCGTCAACTGCTGGCTATCAGCACAGGCGGCAGAATTCTACGCAACCGGAATAGAAAAGCCTGTAATTAGATACGAAAAGTGCAGAAATGTTTTTGGAAACTATGTAGAAAAATAGATGAAGAAATGCTCTTTCTGATGTATATAATACAAATTGGTTAAATGTATTGTTTATACCTTTAATACAACAACGGAACTTACTTTTGGAATAGCCCTCGTACTATTTTGGGGGTCTATTCTCGGTCATTTTTTGTTATCTCCTTTAGTTTGTCCAGGAAAAAAATGCAAAAAGACGGGACATTTTTGGCGGTCAATTGCTTTCACTTGAACTTTCGATTTTTTCCTTTCTTATTTCGCACATACATACTAAAAGGTATTTGTGTGCCAAATTTCAAGTCCAAAGTTCAGTCAGTATACCAACTGGGCTTTGCGTTTTGTAAGTATAGATAGATAAGTCAATCAAGAAGAACGGCATCATCGTTTCCTATGGTAGTCGGATCTATGAGATAGCATGAGATGTTGCTATCTCATAGATTTCTTTGATCTGAGATCTATGAGATGTTGCTAAAAACTTTAGCAACAAATAATATTTGTTGTTAAAGTTTTTAATTAATTATTATCAAACATCTAATCTTGAAGGCTAATAATTGGCATGGGCCCCCAGAACCATGATAATCACTGCAATATAATTACGTCAGTAACCCAAGAGTTATAAACATAATGATATTACAGAGTTGCTTTCTGCGTTATTTTACACCATCAGCTCAGGTGGACTCGGCCCGTGAGGATGTCACCCTCAACTAACTTCTTACAATCTCAAGTATGATTTACTTTTCCTCATGGAATGTTGGTAAGTCATATATGGATTGGAAGAAATTACGCCTTCGGTAGATTATAAGTAATATGCTACTCATGACGTGAGCATTTTCTGCGCAATAACATAGATTGTCTTCTCAGTAGCATGAGTAATTCGAGTCACTTTCGATAGATTTAAGACATTCTCAAAAATTTTAAAGTTACTTTTTCAACAAAAAAAATAGTCAGCGTCTATAGCACGTTGAATACACCAGTTCCTATAGCACGTTGATTGCCGGCAATCGCATCGCCGGTTGAAAAGTGTCTTTTTGTCATAGCAATCAAGCAAGCAGTCTCGTTTCAATCAAGCAAGAACACAACGCAATAGATAAAAAAACACGTGCTGCCTGACAACAACAATTAGGGGATGACAGGAGGAACCGTGGACTAAGACCGTAGTGCGCATGGGCGGACCTCGGATATCGCTCATGACGGTCGCTTGACGCCACACACTTGGCAATATGGTCGACAAGCAATGTCTGAAATGCCGTCAATTTGGTGGATCGTCTGAAATTATTGAGCGATCTTGAGATCGCTGGGCGATCTCGAGATTGCTGCAGTCTGATTGAAACGGCCCCATACATTGGGCAAAATTCGAGCAATTTAGCTACCCATATATTAAGCGACCGCGTCGCTTAATATATGGGTAGCTTTAGATACTACAAAATAATAAATTTATCATAAACGCTTTTATCGGTTAAGACATCTTGATGATGTCACTGAAAATTTTAAGACATACCAACGAAAGCACTCTTAAGCTGATATATTTTTTTTTAATTACAAAATTCTGGTGTGGACATCACACGATCCTCCGAATCTTCCAAAAATCCATTTTTTCCTAAAAAAAAAAAAAAGAAGAAATTATTGTAATGGGCTAAAATTTTCGATGTCGAGTTTTCAATGCCAAATAAGTATTGAGGTCCCTGACTTCAATCAAATGCTTCGTAGTTTGTCCATGGCATAAAATTGTCATACATATATTTCAAGTTTCTAGCACTTGCCGTTCTTGAGATATCTTATTCGCAGGCAGACCGACACACACACAGACCAATGGCTTCGAGTTTCAGGTTTGGGACGAGGAAAATATAATGAAGGACAAATTTGAGTAACCAATGTGCAGCTCTCCCATCCGTCCGCCGTTCTGTGTTAATATAAATTTTATTATTTTTTATGTTATTAATAATTTTTTTTGTACGACCAAAAAATATTAATAATGCCCTTTTGCTGGCATCCCCTACCCTAAACTCCTCCTCTTTTTTATATTTTAATATAAAAAATATTTCCCCCATCATAAGAATGATCTACCCCCATCAGAACGCCTGCGTGAGTTCTGTATCTCTGAAGGAATTCTATTGATGTGATGACGCCTCAAGAAGAAATTATATTTTTGGATTTAGATCTCTACTCCATCATTTAAGTTACTTTCAAAATCCCCCAACCCTTTTCCCACAAACATTGAGGAGGCTGAAGACAATAATGAAGGGTCTATTGAAAAAAGAGACATTTTAGTTCGAAATGAGATTGCGAAGTAGCCAACAATATTGAAAGCAATATCTACTACAAGCAATATCTTTTTTTTGTTTTGTTTAATTTGGCTTAACGTCTCTTCAACATCTATCGGTCATTCAAGACGGGGGTTTTACCCTCCATTCGCTGGAAACTTGCAAACCAGCTACCCACATTGACTCACCTAGCCTGGGTTGGGCCGGAAAAAAAGAGCCAAAAAAAGAGTGATCTGAGGGGAACTGGTGTATTCAACGTGGTAGGATCATTGGCCACAAGCAATATCTACTTCGGAAAGAAACAATTTTTCCCTCTAAAAAATATTTTCTCACATATTATTTTAGACGACGCGACGGTGGATTATTGATCATGCCATCAAGGCATTTCCGTATACCAAAACGTTTCCTAACATCTCTATTTGAGGGGAAAATAGTGTACACGAAGGGAATAGTATAAAATGACATATTTTACCCCAAAACAGAGAAGCTTGGAAACGTTTTTACAGCCCTGAAAACGCTCACAAAAGAAGAGACAATGGTCCTAACAACACTCACTGAAATTGATATCATAGTTTTCGATAAAGAATAGTGGCATCATGGTTTCCCATGGTATTTGGATGTGTGAGACTGCAGCTCTAAAGAAGTTTGGTGTTTGTTGCAGGCTAATAATTCTGAAGGACTCCAGAGAACCATGTTAATCACTGCACTGAAAGCATGAATGAAGTGCGTTTGACCAAAAGGATTTGGGAATATATCAAAAGATTTAAGATAGCAACTAATTGGATGAAAGAAGTTAGATCTGACTTGGCAGAAATAAATCTTAGTATAGAAGACATGGAAGAAAGAGATCCCTTCCGAGGCAAGATAGATTCCATTGAGCATTTCAAAAAATCTGTGAAGATTAAAATAAACATAATACATGAAGAAAGAGAAGCACGAAGAAAACGAATAAAAAGGTATTGGAAAAGAAGAAAGAGAGAAAATGAAAGACTCATGAGGTAACGTGGTCTACAGATAGCCCAAATCGAGAACAAGAAGAATATTGCAGAATTGCTTTCCGTATTATTTTACTCCATCAGCTCAGGTGGACTCGGCCTGTGAGGATGTCACACTCAAGTAACATCTCATAATTTCAACTTATGATATAGGTACCTATTTTCAGTGTAGTAAGTCATAATTGGATTGAAAGAAATTACGACTTCGGTTACTTTACATTAGTCTATTGGTTTGTTCATCCACAGTCCATGACAAAAACGTTCTTTAAAGATTTTTTTTTCATGGAAAGCCGCCACAAGGAGTTAAAGATATCTCCCTTATAAAAATACCTTTCTTATGAAGGTTCTTCAACCCCCCTCCTTAACAATCTTGTCTTCCCCTTTACAAGACACATCATGCTGGCATTTATTTACCTTTAATAGCTTTTACAATATTACATGCTCAGCTTATGCTTCTTCCCCCTTATCAATTAATCTTTACGCTCGATTAAGCTTTATAATAAAAAAAAGCGATCATGAGATACAACCAGCTTATGAGATGACGGAATTCCTTGACGTATAATATTGTTTGTGGAACAATCTGCAGTTATGAATTGATAGAGTGTGCTCAGATTTGGTTTAAACGAAGGTGTCGCCAAGTATATTAGGATGCGTCCACAGCGAGACCAAAGGATATCTGGAGCTAATTTACCTTGCAATATTTCAGCCAAACAGTTTATCCCAGGAGAAACTGGATATAGGTCTACGATAATCTGATTTCTTAAGGGGCGTTTACACTGCCTAAACATCCCCAAGCATCCAGCATTCGTGATCGTTACTCGCCAGTTTTCAACGAGCACGAACACAAAGGAGCCCTCTGTTCACACTGCTCGAACATTTCTGACGATCAGTTACTCGTGAGGATTCGCAGCGAACAGATGGCACCCGCGCTATCCAAAATTACGGTTTCCGCGACGGTTATCCTCATTCTAGACCATCTAAGCAAAAAAGGAAAAGGCGTCGCATGTGGTAGCTGTGATTTTTAAAGAAAAGAAATTACCCCCTATTGCTGAAGGATTTGAAGGAGGATAACAGTGGGCTATTCAGAATAAAATTAAATTTATGGTCTGGCTAACACAGCTCTGGGTGTTCCGCATATAGAGAAATTAACAGATGGCACTTTTCATTTTCCCACTCCAGTCAAATACTAAAAAGCACCACACACAAAATAGGAGACGTGTATGCTTCAACAGCTACATCGGCTTGCGGCGACTATTTACAATGCCTGAGCCGCGAACGAATGCTCATTCGTCACACCTGTTCGCGACGAATGCTCGGGCAGTGTGAATGAGGCTTTAGGTATCTACCTACTCAATTCATTGATATCGTCACCTTTCTCCTTCTACTAATTAAGTACTTATCATACTTGGAGGAGCGATAATGACCCCAACAAACGGGGGGGGGGGGAGAAGCATGGAACACCTGATATAAAAAGCACAACACTATGGCTCGTAGATTTTAAAACTATACATACATAGTCTGAAATGCCCCTAAAGGTCTTTAATAATTTAGGTCCAAGGGCGTAGCCGGCATCTGGCCTAGGGGGGGGGGCAGCTGAGATCTTCATGTCGGTAGGGAGGGGGTCGATAAAGTAAATCGTTACTTGTTTAATAATAAACCCCCGGGGGTAACTGATGATTAAGTTATTGGGGAAGGGCGACCCCGGGGCCCGAGCAAGTGGTTGATGATCCCTGGATAGTTACAAGTATCAGTAACGTCCCAGGAAGTAGTGTGGTTACATTGATCGCAGGGAGACAAGAAGAATGCTGCAAACTGCGACCGGGCTACCCGAAAACAATCAAAATGCCGACACAAATGACAACAGTCAAAGTACATCCAGAAGGACTGTGACTGCTAGGAGTGCTTCTCAGTTAGGCAGTGTCTTATTACCTGAAACCACCTTAGCAGGAAGACAACGAGTGCGTATGATGTGGACCCAAGATATTAACACATATATCATGCGCACATATTACTATATCACACGACCTGAAACAGACACAACACCTTTGGGCCAAAAACTACACCAAGCGTTTGTTGTAGAATACCCCAATGTTACGGTTACTGAACAAAGAATTGCAGATCAAAGACGAAATATTGTCAACAACAAACTTTTAACCGATGAAGCTCTAGAGACAAAAGAGAAGTGTGCAAAAAGTTGGAAAGAGAAGGAGTTGCGTCATCTGAAACCAACCAAAACAACACAATGGTAGAAACTCAAAGTGACAACATAAGAGTTATCGACACTCAAGAAGTTACAGAAAATATCGAAACGAGAATAGAATCAACCAATAATAGAATAAACGCCAACAATGAGATAACTCTTCAACTCAAGGACTTGTTGTGTACAACTCAAATTAAATACAAAGGAATGGATCCACCAAAAAGCCCGCATATTCCCAAGCAGAAAACATCAATATACAGTTGCCAAAGCTGTTGGTACGTTAAACATACACGTAATACCTGAGTTCGTTGACATTCAAACATTTACTAATCTACACGACCTGGTAAAATGGCGGCCATTTGAAATTTCCAAGATATGAGCTCCAAGAGTGTCTAAAACTAGGCGAATTTTTTACAATGGGATATTGAATGATTGCATAGGACACAAATGTTGAGGAACCTGCTTCTTAGACATAATTTGCCTAGTTTTAGACACTCCGACTACTTTTAGAAATAATTTGCATAGTTTTAGACATTCTTGGAAGTCATATCTTGGAAATTTCAAATGGCCGCCATTTTGAAACCAAACACACTAGACGTGTAAATTTTTTTGCAAAGTACTTCTAATTCTATTGTCTTTCTGAAAATGTATCACAAGATGGGGGTTTGTATTTAAAAAACAAAAGTTGGACCCCCTGGGGGACACATGGGACCCGCCCCTGAAAAATTGGTCACACCATCAGGTGGTTTAATTTGGGGTATAATACCATGCGAAATTTCAAAACTCTGCATAAAGCTATTCTAAAGATATTCAGACGGTCTCGCACTTTTGGGACACCCTATATAAAATCCACACACCAAGAGATAACCCCAATACTGTATCACAAGACTTCTTAGATACCTTGTAACAAAAGTTATCTGTGTTCAGTTCCAGACTAAAGAGTTATACAAAATGCGATAGGAGAAAACAAGAAAACAGCGAGTTTCAGGACAACGAGAAATTTTTTTATAGAAAGATTAAAACAAAAACAACGAATGAAGATGGGCCTGCAGGCATACCCAATGAAGAACAAATTACAGAATATTGGGAATCGATATGGAACCGAGAGACGCCATGTGATCTTGAAACTAGCTGGATGAAGAGAGAAGAAGAAGAAAATACCAATATAACATCTATGACAGAACCAGCGGTACCAGAAGAAGTACTAAAAGAAATAATCATGAAAAATCATAATTGGAAAAGCCCTGGCAGTGATAAAATTCGCAACTATTGGTATAAAAAATTAACTAACACTCACATCAAGCTAACTCAGTTTATCAATGAATTCATTAAAAACCCAGACCAGATTCCTCCATTTATAATGGAAGGCCAAACATATCTACTACCAAAAGGCAAGTTCACCAGAGATTGAAGTATAGGCCAATCACGTGATTGCTGACTATCTATAAGAATATGAAACCCAAAATAAAATTGGTGATGAACAGAAAGGATGCCGGAAGGCGCTAAAGGATGTAAAGAGACTCAGTACCTAATACTCAGAGAAATCAAGAAGAAAACCAAAAAACTATCTTGTTACGTGGATTACCAGAAATCCTTTGACAGCTCACCCCATCAATGGTTAATTAAGAGATTCAGGTCTTGCAACTATACAAAGTCTACCCCATTTTGATGGAATGCCTTCACCAAATGATGCAATCGACACCATCATACACCTCAAACAAAACAAACATCTATAACCAGGGAGATTGAGTCCTTTTGCCTAGCATTAAATCCGCTTTCCAAAATGTTCAATAGAACGAAAATAGGATACACCTTAAACAACCAAGTGAAACACACCATCCCACACCAGTTATACATGGATGACTTGAAACTATACGCGGTATCCCATGATCAACTGAAAGAACTAGTCGAAATAGTGGAACAGTTCTCCAGGGATATATGACGTAGTTTGGGCTTGACAAATGCAATGTGATAAATATCGATAAAGGAAAGTGCCAACCGGCGAAATTCAACTAGCAGAAGGAGGATTGACTGAGTCAATGAATGAACGAGATCTTTATAATTAACTGGGATATCAGCAAGCTAGATTAATTGACCAATAAAGTACGCAAGAGACTTTAACTGAGGAATACATTAATAGAATACAAAAAATATGTCGATCAGAGTTAAACAGTAAGCATCTCTTCAAAGCCGTCAACACGTTAGATATACCTATTCTGACATACTCAAGGAACTACTGTTACAAGGAAAATAATATTAATTTTACAATGGAAAAATAGACGGAAAGCCGAAAAAAAGACAGATGGATACTATACTACGTTTATAACGTTTGTTAATTTTTTTGAATTTTCCCACCAAATTTACCAAATGCGATTCAACGATACGACAAAGGTTGCCACAGTTACAATTGATTGTTCACAGTGGGGCTGTTGGATTAGGGACAAAATGCGGCATTTATCGTATTTCGGTACTTGATGACGTTTTTGCTTCCAAAAATCATTTTATCTAGTGTAAATCTAAGTTACCCCTTCCGTGCTGCATACTCCTGGAGATTTCTAGGGGGGGCAGCTGCCCCCCTTCCTACGCCATTGTTTAAGTCCATCAGAGTCCCGAATACATGATATAAAGTCTAAAGGGCTCCCCGATTGAACTTACTCTGGGCCCATCAGGGACCCCGCTTATGCTACAGAGGGATATTAAAGGTATATTTAAGGTCCCCTAAAAGACTTTACTTTGGGTCCATCTAGGTTAGATATTCCTGAAAAATCTTGCTATACATAGCCCATGGGGCCCACGGAGCCGTTAGGGGCCCCGATATTTTTCGACGAAGGGGTCTCGGAAAAAATAATTTACATATATCGTTTTACGAAGAGACCTCTTCGGGGGCCCTATTATTTAGATCTTATGGGGCAACCCCACACTGCCCCCTAACCAGACACGTTAAGAAATAATTTTACGGCCATATCAGGCAAAAAAAGTCGCATCCAAAACATTATTTCTTTCATTCTAATATTAAACTATTGTTTTAAAAGCCATGCCTAAAATTTCTATGGAAGATTACAAATTATTCACAGAGATAGTCTCGTCCAAATTGAAACACCTACTGCCATCTTACAGAAAAATTGAGAACTAATAGGAGTTGATTTTGTTGACACAGAATATTTTCGACACTAAATCACACGAGGGTTTTAGAAAGTGATAAAATTATTAACTAATTACAGCACCAGAGCTACCGGGAGAGGTGTGAAAAGGGGATTCCTCAGTGCCCGCTGTAAGATTCTCGCACTTTGAAAAACCAGACGTTACAGAAATGATTTTACGGCCATATCAGGCAATGATTTTGACTAAAGATGAAATAGGACCCTTTTTTGCAATGCGAAATCTCAAACTCTTGATACCCCTAGGACTAATTATTTATTTCGACTTCTTTAGGTGGTATAATCTTATTTGAGAAGTGTTTAAGTCGTTTGTGATTTGTGAGAGGATGGTATACAGGTATACATTCTCCTGTCTTCGGTGACTCTTAAAAGAGACTGCTGGTAGGGTCTTCTACTAGATCTTAAAAATATTTCTACTCGATAGTTAAGGCTGCAATGACTTGGGAGACATATTCCCAGATACTCCTCTATGCTGAGATATCAGAACTTTTATTTTTGGCCAGTGAGTTACGAACTTGTTCATCTATCTTTGACCGGGAGTGTTAATCTACTGTAGATCTTCATTTGATCTTCAATATTTTTGATTTTAATTTGTAGGTTTTTTTTTTTTTTTTTTTTTTTTNTTTTTTTTTTTTTTTTTTGATACACCATACACCCCAAATTGTTAAAACATATCTTTTACCAGCAACGTAAGCAAGCAGCTCATTCGAGTAGTGTCCACGAACCAACCTAAAAAACCCTACAATCTTCGTAAAAATAAAAACAAATATTTTGTTATGTATAGTTATATTTAACAATATGCATTTTTTTTTATCTATTTCCCTTTTTTTGTTACTTTTTTTTAATTTAAAAAAATTAAATTTACTTAAAAATACATCAATTTAAAATTTAAGCGTACATTATTCCGGAGCAAAGTCAAATAAACACCTTATACATCATAGGTCAGGTTTCTGATCAACGTCTTCAGCAATTAAAACTTTTCTTCTAAATAAGAAAATAATCATGACATTTACGCTGTTTGTAAACCAAGGAGACTCAAGGCCGAAAAGGATCACTCCAAAATATATATGGTTTTCTTAGGTTTGTGATCTGCGATTGTTTCACATCGTTTTGACTCGTCTTAGCTCTACTTTTACTTAAGATATGATTTAATGCCAGTTCTAGGTGGCACCATTTGTACAAACGGGGGTGGGGGATGTTGACGACTGAACAAAAGGTAGGTAAATTCTTGGTCGGAAAAATCCCCCCCCTTGAAGTCCGCAAAAAATATTAATTTTCAGAAAGGACATGCACTTAGTAAGGTGCCTGACGAAACATACTAGAATTTCAAATTCTAATAAGAACCAATTTTGTAATTTCTAATATTTTAAAAGAAAAATGAAATCGATCGATGTGAACCAATCATAGGGATCAGGACATAGCATTTTTCAAAAAGTGACTTCCCATAAAAATGAACCGGTGAATATAACTTACATGGCGTTGGGCATAGAAGTATGACTTACAAACGAGTTTATATTAACTCTCAAATGATTGAGACGGAGAACTCACTTTTCAATAGGAAAAACAGTTTCCTACATAAAAATAAAGCCCAACACCATGTCACTTATTATCTTCCGGAAGTCGAGAGACATATGATGACAATAAAAAAAATTGAAACTCAAATCATTTCTTTAAAACCAGTTTAGTCTTAATCCAAACAGCCTCAGTAGCTCAGTTGGTTGAGGCGGTGGATTCATAACCAGGGTACTGTTAGTTCGAATCTAAGTCCATCCCCGCCTCTTCAAAAAATACTGGTCACAATAGATGTAAATAAAAGTCGCAGTAATAATTGCAGTCGCAATAAAGACCTGCAACCAATTAGTCTCAATCTATGTAATGTCTCCCCAATTTCTAAGATATAAACTTTCACATACAGCCCACAAGACGAGTAATGAATCAAAATACTTGAACTATATGTCCAAGCTGCTTATAGCTCTGCTCCTCGTTATTATTTTTACTCTATACAAACATTCTATAACACATCTATATAAATAGTATGAAAAATAAAAAGTAAATTAACCTGAACAAGAATTAAAGTAATAATAAATCAATTTACAAAATATTACACGCCACTATGTACAAACCATAAATACAAATCAAATAAACGTAACTTGGGTGGGGGTTTACCTTTCATACAAACCAAAAGCTTAACAAATATGATACTCTGGAAAAAGTATAATTATAATTCGAATCTTAAAATTAAAACTCTTATTTATATTCGTATTTACGAAAATTGTGTGTTTGTTTCATCGGGCTAAACTATCTTTTTCTATCTGGAACCAAAAAATACAATCGATTTTGTGGGGAAAAGTCGAAATTACAGAATGTCCGCAATCCTGAAATGAAGCGAAAACGGCATATACTCAAACAAGTATTCTGTATTGGAAATTATTTGTTCTACCTCCCCTAGGCTTGTGTCAATGTTATTCTGGTTTACCCGGTAGATTTTGGAAGTGAATAGAGAAAGTGAGTTTTTTGTCTATGTAACAGTACAGTGTGTTTACTTTTTAACTCCCCCAGAGAATTTTCAGAGAGTAATAATGTTTTCCAGGACATTTGTTTGTCAATAAATACAAAAATCATCTCTCAGACCGATCGCACAAACGGTTCAGGACTTAGGATAGGTTCAATGTCTTATGTCCTTCGTGCAGACATTTTTACGCCCAAAAATGAGACATTGAATCGTTCGATCGAACTGAGTTGGATTTCTTGTAAAAAAAAAAAATACAAAGTGAAATTTTGTAAATAGTGATTTGTGTATAAAAAGTGTATTCTGTGTATGTGATTTCTGTCTTAATGCTATTTGGATCGCTGAAGCCACAAGTGTAATCATATTTTTTGGATGGATATAGGTTATTTACGTATTTTTTACATCATTTAAACTATATTTTCATCAAAAGATTTTAACTTGGAAAAAAATATAGCCAGCATTATCAATTCTGAAAAAAATTAAAACATAAAACGCTTTCATTCTTTTGCTGCCTCGCAAGGGTAGATGATCATACATAACTTCCCGTATGAATTCAAACAATTAAAATTCCCCCAGGCCTTTCAAATCTCATTCTAGATAGAAAGCACTAATAAAGTACAATACCAATAAGAAAAAAATTGCGGCATTGGAAAACAAAATATATAGAAGGAAACAACAAAACAAAAAATCAACATTGCAACATCAAAAAAATATCTGTACACTAGAATACAAGTGTAGTTTTTGTAAAACATGAATAAAAAAAGTCGAAGGCGGGGTGCATATTGCAGCGCCGTTCAGCTAGACCTCTCAAAAATTTCTGGAGATAGAAAAAAATTTAACACTGCAAAACAAAACCTCTAAAATACTTGTCTAGACTATCAAATACAGAAAAGAAAATGACGAAAAACACTTTGCTCTTTATGCTATGCAATTTTAAAATATATTATTCAATGCGCGTTATTCTTAATAATGGAGTATTGAAATACGCGTATCGAATAATATGTTTTAATATTGTATAACATGCGTTGTTCTACAATCAAGTGTTGTTCGTCTTTTATATTTCTTCTACTCATAGAAGATCTTTTTCTTATTTGCCACGGATTTAATTTACATCACAGAAGTCCCCCCCACTATGGCCGGTGTATTCAGTATGACCGGTTTTATGTACGAATACAACCTGGAACGAATTATGTACGAATGCAACCTGGGGGGGGGGGGGGAAANGGGGGGGGGGGGGGGGGGGGTAACAAGAGAACCATTCAGTAAACACATATCAACTTATTTCCATCATTTTTTCAAACCTAAATCTAGAAATGGGCAGTTCATTTTGATAGAAACAAAAGCTACGACACCAAGGGATCAAAGGCTTTCAGTAACAGGAGCGAGAAGCTAAAAAAGAATCAAGTGCCACTTGTGCTTGCATACATATGAAGGGTTCCATATTGAGCATATTTTCAAGACATTATTTTCTGTGTTTTCTAACTTTTTACAAAGTAGTAAATTGGCCTCTTACAAACACACTCAGACTTGTACATTAAAGGTTGCATACAGAAGATATCGTGTTTTTTTTTTATTTGACGAAGAGTCTACTACACTAGAAAAAATCTTTGAAATCAACTCTCTATGGTTGGAATTACAAGAGTTGACACAGCGTACTTGCCAAAAAACAAATTGTAGATGATGTTGGATGGCAATACGTTCTGTCATGTATTAAAGAAGAAAAAAAAACAGCCCATATTTGTAAGACGTATATCTCTCGTGATAAAAACTATACCTCTTACCTTTCCCAATGTGTGGGTTGGTGGTGTATTGGTATGGTAAACAGTAGGACGTGGGTTCAAACCCAGCCAACCCATGGAATTTTATCCTCGTGAATTTGAGATATTTACCACATAATAATAGCACCCAAAAAACTGTCGATATCAAGGGAATCTTCAGTCCTATTCGGACAGTTGACAGACAGAAGGACGAACATCGTAAGCCAAGTAAAAGGATTCCTTTATCATTAATTAGATAAAGAACCCAAAACTAAAATAGTACCATTTTCGAACTTCCCTCATTCATGGTCGAATAAAAAATGTGAAATTGGCATATAAATTTATTTTAAAATTGTATTAAGAATTACCTATTTCGTTGTAAGTTCTGTATGTCTGAGAGGTCACCACTTAAAAAAGGACAAACAGGCATCGCTCCGACACCTTTGATTACATACGGAATAAAGAAATATTTGGAAAAGTTGATAAATCAAAAGAAACAATCGTAGAATATCTGTAGAACAGGGCGACACACACAATGAGATAACCAAACGAAGGTTTTAAGGATACACAAACAGGCGATGTGGTGTGTTCGGAAGCACTGTCTTTAATTTCCTCTTTCATTTTCACCAATAGAAGTATGTTGAAAACTAGTGTCCATGAGAAACTCGATTCATTGCAGTCCTGGATCGGATATTTGGAGCTTTGTTTTGACTCACTCATACAAGTCCTGTCATAGTGCCAAATAATTTAATACTCAAAGTACTTTTTAAATCGTTCAGCAGGTTTGTCCGATTCAAATGTCCATTCTGGATCTTCTGGATCACCGCTTGACTCTCCCGAGTCAGACATAAGTCCAGGTGATTCTGGTTTCTGCAAGAATTAAAAGAAATTTCACAATAGTTTTAAGCATATATTCCTAGATAAAAAAGGAGAGGGAGGGGGTTGTACAACTGAATAAAAAGATACTAACTTACCCTTATCGTTGAAAGTTAATTTCAAAAACACAAAACAAAGCTGCACACGAAAACATGTAAATTACACCACAAATAAAATTATTCATTAATAAAGGGCTGTTTAAACGTACATGTTTGACATTAATGCCAAAAATGATGGAAAAAATGTCGTCTAAACACAGAACTGACGGCATGTACAGTTCACCCGTTAGTTTTGAAAAATCTTCAACTTGTCAAAGTTTTACTACATGTCTGAATGCGCGTGCAAGTAATGAACGTTAAAGCTTAGATTGAACAGGGTCTACAAAAAAAAACTGTACATCAGAGACTACACTAGTGTACTCTAACACAAAACTTGACGAACTGTCATAGGTTTTGGCCATTTTTGTAAATGATTCTTTAAATTTGATTCAAAACCCGAAATAAAATAGATGTGCTGGCTCAGATCGTCTTAAAAAATGAATTACCTCTTCGGAAGTGGTCTGTACTTGATTGTCATCATATGAATAGTTGGTACCTTCCAAAGTTGGCCATCCGGAGGGTGTCTCTTTGAGCATGGAATGGTAGGTTTCTTCCGGTAAAGGAAATTGCCGTTCCGGATAAGGAGGGATCTGGAAATAATAAACAATAAATATCTTCAAATGGAATGAACGTATTCGATGAAAGTAGTCAGATATTTAAAACTAGGGCTCTAAATATTTGGTTATCATAATAGATATTCCTAAAAGATCTGTGGTCTTGTAGGTCACAATTAATTACAATGGCCACCAAGGTGTGGAGTTGGCCCAATAGATCGACCAATTCCATAATCAATTAATTCAAGAATTCATCAAAATCGGACATGGCATTCGAAAATTAGAGTGGTACAAAAAGACCTCTCTTTTATTTTCGTTGATCCTTATTTTGCAAACTTTTTCTGCCGTTACAAACGGCGGTTACACACGTAAGACGACACTCTCAACTAACTTTCTCATATATTCCTCACTGTATTTTTCCGTGGCTATACAACAGATTTCTTTTGAATAAATGTTAATTAAGAACAAGAGATACAGGTTTCTAACAAAAAAAAACTCAACGATACCAGATAAAAAATAATATTGTCAACAATAAGAAATTAAAAAGGCAACCTTGTTTGTAAAATCTGGCGTTATTTTTTAAGTACCCTTTAGTTTCTTTGTTAATACTCAAACCTATTGACACATAGGTTTTTGGACTCACAATTTAGGATTGACGCCGATTGTTTTTTGTTTTTGTTTTTTTTTTCACTTTCTAGTAATCATCTATGTACTTACATCGTCCGCAGAGTCGGGTGACACGCATCTTTGATCATCGCGACTCGACGACTCTGACACGGTGACACTTCTTGTTATTGAACGCCTTTTTATTCTGGATAACATTTCCGAGTTTTCTGTTATAGGTGGAATGGGTGGAGAGGTAAGCGGCGAGGTACCGTCAGTATCGGGTTGATGTTTAGGAGACAGAGCATCTGAGAAAAAGAACAAACAACAATTGGATTACTTCTACAGGACAAGGAATGTGTCTTTTCGAATTTGGATTGGTGGGTGAATTATTTGGTCAAATAAAGCTTTGGAATCGACCATGAAACAATCCAAAAATAACGTTCTTCACGATTTGATATTTTACGTTCCAAAAATACGTACAATACAAAAATCTAATAAATTAAACCATTCGTTCGCTATAAGTGGCAGTTTAAACACTTACTGCTGACCGAGTTATACATAATTTGGTATCGGGGTCCCAGTTAGGGTCTAGTCGGTCTAGAAGCTTTGCAGTCAATAACGTACCAGAGATAAAAATAAAAAAGTTTTTTTAAAAAGGAAAATTAATATTGAATTTTATAAACTTACTAAGAAAGAGATTTAATTAATAAATTGAAGAAAAAAAATGTCGACAGCTTTCGAGTACTGATGGTTGGTTCATCAATCGTTCACGATGTGGTATTGAGAGGAATGTCACTTACCCGGTGTATTTGCACCACTGCTCTCGGCTCGACTATCCGTTCGTTTTTGAGATCGATTTTTGGTAAGCGGAACGAATCGAAACTTTTTCCTCTCTTCAAGTTCGTACTTCTCATGTCGTTGACGGAACCGTTCGTCGGTTAAATCTTCGATTTCCGAATCGCTCTCGAGGTGGGGAATTGTTGGCAGATGATGACTAGACAAATTTGGTTTGGAAGGCGTCAGTAGATCTCCGTTTTTTCTTTTCGCTTTGTCCGAATAGAACCTCCATCTGAGAAATCAAAAATAAATTATGTTAGATTGAAAAAAAATATGTATATATCTATAACGCAGCGTCCTTATTAGTCTCCACAAAAAATATACGTTCGAAAATAGGAGCAAAGGACTTTTGCAAATACCTTAAGATTCGCTTGAAATTTAGTTATCTACACTGAGTGACAAAATTAGCGGAACGCTTAATTTTTTTCGATTTTGCTACCGATTTTAACTTTGTTTTATCTATTTGAACCTTATAATTATGACAGGTTGTATTGTTGGGAAAAGAAAACTTTTTTTTTATGTTATTTTTCAAAATAACGACATTAATGGAGAAAATCTAAAAAAAAAAAAAAAATGACGAAAATAGGAGCAAAGGACTTTTGCAAATACCTTAAGATTCGCTTCAAATTTAGTTATCTCAATTACATGAATTGCCACCCCAGGATCAAATAAGGCATTCTACTATCCATGGCATGCTCCATATCAGACCATCCATGGATCTCCAGAGGCATCCGGTTCTACTCGTCAAGCACTCCTCTTTTGGGCCCCACAATTGTCGTCGGTCTGAATTCCTTCTACCACAATGCCATTTCTGGGTGGTCTAAAACGTGGATTGTTGTGTTCATCTGTTCATGTCTGGCCAATGTGGAGGATGGCACAAAACTTTCATACGGTACTCTTCCAGTTATGCGCGCACGCAGTTTCCAACGTGTGGACCCAACTTGTCGTGCATTAGCACAGTATCGTTTGAAATAAACTGCTCGAATGGCCCCACAATACTCCTAAAATATCCGACACTTATAGCTGAAAAGTCTTAGACCCCCTCCTCCTGAAGTACACAGGACCGTGGATCTCACCAAAGTTATGCTCCTCACAACATGATTGAATTGCCACCATATTTCTAAGTTACGATGTTGTTGCACTTCGCGTATCGTCCCTTGGAACGTCTCAGCACTTTAACCCTTCTGTCTTCAGGTCGCAGATAGAATGTACAGTCATCGGTGAACAGTACTTTACAACAATCCTCCTTTGACCAATCCGCTAGTTTTACGCATATTCGCGCCTCCACACTTTCTGAGTCCTGACGAGCAGAGGAGCCCACATGGCTCAATAAGAACAAAGTTCGCCATCTTTGAGTATTTTGCTGACAGTTTTTTTAGCAAAAATTGACACCTCGACTGCGTTGGACCTCGTTACGCATGGTTTTGTCGATTAAAGGGCGATTCCTGAGCACCGTCAGCTTCATAAAGCCGCGGTCCTGTGCGTGCATATCGTTATCGACCCTGGCCAAGCCGTCTGTTGTGGTTGCCAGTCTCTTGGTAAAGTTTGACAAAGCCACGAATCCCAAATTTCGACACAACAAGAAAATTCGCCATCCTCCGGTAACTCTAAACTCTGTTTTTCGGATATTTGAAGTACACTTGCAAAAATTAAGTCAAACGTCTGATCAGCTTGTGGAAATTTTTGTTATTATCGTCACCTATATTATTTGTGATATTAATTTACTAAACTTAAACAGGGGCTCCTACCCATTACATATGGGCTATTCGAAAAATAATAGGGCGCTCCGCTAATTTTGTGACTTAGTGTAGATGTAAAAAGACCGGCAATTTTGATGTATTCTTAATGGCCGGTTCTTCGCAACAGGATGCATTCCATCACAGTTCAAGACGAGGGCATCCTTAAAATCTTTTCGGTTTTGATGGCCATTTTTGAAACAACAAATCTTTCTACCATATCAACAAAAACCATGTACTTCTTGTCTTCTAACTAAAAACTAACTTGGAATTGAAACTCAACATTTTTTACATCATTGTGGGCATAACGGAGAAAGACATCGTATAGTTTTTATGTCTAATAATAATCATTTAAAGAGAATTTTCAATCTCGGGCGAGCCGAGTTGTGTATAAAGATGGCAATGTTATAGTTTTTATGTCTAATAATAATCATTTAAAGAGTATTTTCAATCTCGGGCGAGCCGAGTTGTGTATAAAGATGACAATGGTATAGTTTTTATGTCTAATAATAAAGAGAATTTTCAATCTCGGGCGAGCCGAGTTGTGTATAACGATGACAATGGTATAGTTTTTATGTCTAATAATAATCATTTAAAGAGAATTTTCAATCTCGGGCGAGCCGAGTTGTGTATAAAACTGACAATGGTATAGTTTTTATGTCTAATAATAATCATTTAAATTTTTTTTTTTAAAGAAATGGAATACATCTGTAATAAGACTTACTTCGGCGTGGGAATTTCTTTGTATTGTAGAACCTCCACTCTGGTAGAGGCTGCCACACTGTATGGAATGACGATGTTGTCGATGTCGTATGAACTCTCCCTTCGCCTTGTCCTGTAAATAAAATCAAAACCATATTACTTTGTGATGGTGGTGGTAAACTTGCTTAAAAATTAGATGCACCGACTCATAATCAACGTAAATCCGCGATGGCTAACCTTAGAACCTTGAGACACATAATCCTTTAAGTATGCAGGTATGAACAAATCTATTGTTCCATCGTTTAAATTCAATTTAGTGCTCGAATATAATCACCGGAATCCAATCTAGAGCTCGAATATAAAGCTCCCGGAATCCAACCTAGAGCTCGAATATAAAGCCCCCGGAATCCAACCTAGAGCTCGAATATAGTCAACGGAATCCAATCTAGAGCTCCAATATAGTCACCGGAATCAAATCTAAGACTCGAATATAGGGTCACCGGAATCCAATCTAATACGAAGGTGCTGGCATCAGCCAGTAATTGATCAAGCATAGGGCTCAGCTGTCAGAGATCAGCGGTTCAAAAAAACATAATTACTATTTTCAAAATGATCATTCATCATTAGACTTTTAAAGTATGACAATATAGAGCTCGTCTATATAGACAATATATTAAAGTATGACATGGTTACTAGGCTTTCAAATTCGTCCTAGATGTTGGACTCTGTAAAAAAATATTTGTAAAAAAATAAATCTTATTTATAAAAAATAAATCTTATCTTATCTATTACAATAAAACCATGGGGAAACGTGGTCTTTGATATAACATAGCGTGATACCCCAATGAGCTCAAATAGGTAATAATTAGTCCGCCTTTTCTAAGTGCGGATATTAAAGACTAGATCATTCACATGATTCACCGCAACTGCGCATTCCATAGGTATGAGTTCCACTGTGTGCCACAGGGCTCTTGTCTCAAAAACGATCAGAGATTCAGAGATACTTGTACTTGAAGGGGGTGGGCAGAGTTTTTCATAGATTGAGTATGCCTTGTGTGGCAAAATATTAAACCCTGCTAACTCGGTTTATTTTTATTATACTTAGTGCAGAACCCACTGCACTAGAGCTTAAGGAACCAACTGGAACGGAAATGGGACTTACTACTTACATAACAAATTTTATTTAAATCCGTCAACATGAGTGATTTTTTTTAATCCTATTTTGGTTGATTCTCTTCTCTTAACTTAACGCATATCTCTCTATTTTCAATAATGAACCTTTGGATTCGTCACGAAAAAAAAAAATATAATTAAAAAAAAAGGTACGTAGAATCCAAAAATGGAATAAAAAAAAATCCGTTTGTCCGTAGTACGCCGTCATGGGCACTTTTGCCACTTAGCATTGACCGATTTGGTATATAGGTCCCATCGGGGCTCTAATTGTGCCCCGAAACTTTTGGGTGCAATCGAATACACCCTTAGCGGTTTTCAGTATTTTGATTCTATGTATCTCGAAACGTAAAAAATGTTGAATTTTGAGAGGGGATAAAACTTTTCCTTGTCAATTCCTCTATCAAACCAAATACCCGAGAACGGTCAGTAAGAATAAGTTTTTACTGACTTAACGCAAAAAAAAAGTATAATCATACCTAAATTCATTGCTTGGATTCGACGGAGATGGTACCGGACTCGTTGGGTAACTTTCGAACTCTTCCTCTGATTCTTCCGCTGGTTCTTCCTCTTCGAATTCGTCGTCCAACAGATGATTCCAGTTTTGTGTGCTGGAAGTTCGCTTTGGCCGGCTAGGTCTCAGTTCTTTCTCGAGATTAGTACTTCCTTTACCGGAGGTAGATAGGGGTGGTGCAAAGGATTTCCGTCGTCTTGTATATTTTCTTTTAGTTTCTGAAAAAGGACGGTAAGAGATTACTATGATACAAATAGTTATTTGTACAACGTCATTTGTGTTGTGCGTTGCACACATTGCAAAAACTACAGTAATAGCTGGGGCGAACTTAATGTTCGCTACAATATCAAAAAAAGATTCCTAATGGCTTCTATTACCACTTCAAATTACCAATTTATAGGTTCAGCAGATACCAAAATATTTTGGGTGAGACATCCAGTGCACAATTTGTTTGGAAATAAGAATCTTAGTACCTTCAACTTTCTGAGTAAACAAATCATTTTGAATAGGTAATTGCTTTTGCCACTTGGAGTAGATTTTTTGAAAGAAAAATATGACTTCTCATTTAGTACCTTCAATTTTCTGAGTAAACAAATCATTTTGAATACTTGCTTTTCCCACTTGGAGTAGATTTATTGAAAGAAAAATATGCCTTCACATTGCACAACACCTACATGATCATGGGAAGCTACCCTCAAATATCTAGAAGATCGGTCACCTTTTTTTTTGCTAGGAGTTTATAAAGTGGGTATGTCAGAAAAATATGTACCTCTTCAGAGAGACCTTTTAAAAGATAGGGAATAGGTAGTTCTAAAGGCTTTAGTTTAGAGCTGTTTTTTTATATAATAGAGCAGGTCTAAGTAGACAAAAATTGTTTGGATTTATGGAAAATAAATTGGGGCTAGGATCCCACTCTGCGCAACATTTTAACGCGCAGGATAACCAAATTCGATCCAAAGTTGCATTCTGAATGTTCAAATAATATCGAATTCCACTAACGGCAACATTTGAATATTTGGGCCCCTACAGGGGCGTCAAAAAATCGGATCAAAATCCCGGTCATATTTTCATTTCATACATACGGATCAAAATAAAGAGCACACGATTCCGTACGTCCCAAGTGGAACGTCGGACATATCGACTTCTAAAATGACCCAAAATAATGAAAATATGGCCCAAAAGCATTAGGAAATGACATATTTGATCTTTATTTTGAGTGTCGGGCTCCCGTCAAACGATTTTTAAGCAAAAAAATGTCCAAATTTTCTGCACGATTAAAAATCTCCTAATCTTTTTTCCCCTAGACGTAAACATTATTTTGTGAAAGCCCAGATGGAGAGGAAAAGAAAACTTGTCGACTCAAAACGTAGAAAGGTATTTCTATTAAGAAACGCGAGATACGAGTTGCAAAGAAAAACTCATGACTGTACATATCAGATTGGCCTCGTGCAACAACTAGAACGAATGTCAGCATTTTATTCTATTTTGCATTGTCTACCTATAAATAAACAAAGCAGCTATGTACATAATGTACGTACTTCTAGTTGCTAGGGCTAACTTTATTAGTTTTCTATTAAATAAATGGTCAAAATATAGTAAAAATTTCGTAAATTCAAATCTAGAATATTATTATTTAAAAAAAAAGGCAATTCGAATGAATGATGAAAATTATTTTTGTGAAGACCTTTCAAAAACTCGCATAATCATTTATGTTGAGTTCTTCTGCCTTAGGCACCTCAAGATCTGCATCATGACAAGTCAGGCATAGTCATATTTCAGCAAATTTTGAGTTAAAATACGACTTTTTAAATCAATGTTAGTGTGGTTATTTAGGCATAATGTCTGATACACTGGAACATGATAGATGAGCCCTCAGATCATTTCATTAAGATATTCAATCAGTAATTTTGTTGGAAGTCAGCGTCTATGGCACGTTGAATACACCAGTTCCCGTTAGATCACTGAAGATAAGCAACGTCTAGCGAGGTTGTTACCATGTGGGTGTCCACGTGGGTTTGCGCCCTCGTAATGCTGTTTTTTTCCGGCCCAACCCAGGCTGGGTGAGGTCAATGTGGGTAGCTGGTTTGCAAGTTTCCAACGAATGAAGGGTAAAACCTCCGTCTTGAATGACCAATAGATGTTAAAGAGACGTTAAGCCAAATTAAAAAAAATATATATATATTGAATAAACGGAAAAATGCGGGGGATAAAACAGCGAAGGAGACATTCTGGGAAGACGCTGGTTGAATATTTTCCTATTCCGGATCAACTTATCTGTCATCATTCTACCCTCCTTTTTTCAGTTTCGAGATACAGCCAATCCGTTCTGAGTTCTATACTTAACAGAAAGCCCAATTGGTATTCACTGAATCGACTCATGAAGAACATATCTTTAAAATGGCTAGAGATAGAAACTTGAAGATTACTATTAGGAATGTAGGTACGGAACGGGAAAACATCAAAAGTTTAAGTGGAAGGGAGTGATCTTGTCGATCGAATGAAATGAAAACATGACCGGGAATGAATCCCCAGGACAAATATATAATCCACTTTATTTTGATCCGTATGTATGAAATGAAAACATGACCGGGAATGAATCCCCAGGACAAATATATAATTCACTTTATTTTGATCCGTATGTGAGCTATGACAGATTTTTCGACATTTGCAAAGAAAAAACAAAGAAACTGGAAAATTATTTTAGGAGAAAGGAATTCTAGAGCCACGGAAAAAGTCGCTGCGAAGTTACGGACATCAGTAAAAAATAACTTACTAGATCCTTCACTATTGAGAAGGGGCACAGGTAAACTATTGGTATGTTTTTTGAGTTGTGTCAATCCTGATTTTTCCGGACTGTTAGGTGTAGTTGAAGGCAACGAGGATGTTACCAACTTTCGTTGCTTCAACGAGAAAGGTTGATTCCGATGTTGCCACCAGGATGTACACATCACAGCTTCTAGGTGAACTCGCCTTGATACATCTGTAAACAAAAAGCAAATATGAACAACTTGAGCTTTCATTCAAAAAACTCAATAAAAGAAAGAGGGGAACGATGTTAATCATTGGACTTTTTTTACACTTAAACTCCCGCTTAAAAAACGCACTATTTGGAATTTCCTTATTTTTGATCGTCGAGACAAAATATTTTACTTTTGCAAAAAGAATTAATTCATTTATTGATATGACAATAATAAAAAGTTGATCATTTGTCATTTGACTTGGATTTAGAATGCTACAGGGTGTACAGTAAACATACTTTTAAAATATTCTACTTTTGCAAAAAGAATTAATTCATTTATTGATATGACAATAATAAAAAGTTGATCATTTATCATTTGACTTGGCTTTAGAATGCTACAGGGTGTACAGTAAACATACTTTTAAAATATTCTACTTTTGCAAAAAGAATTATTTCATTTATTGATATGACAATAATAAAAAGTTGATCATTTGTCATTTGACTTGGCTTTAGAATGCTACAGGGTGTACAGTAAACATACTTTTAAAATAACCGGAAAATACACGTTTGGGTTATATTTGTTTATTTCTATTAAAAATCATTACATGATGATATTTTAGAAAAAGAAAGTTAAAATATGACTGAAGGAAGAAAAAAAATAATTAAACAAACAAAGGGAAACAAATCTCAAAAAAGAACAAAAATACAGAAATTCTCAGAACTGGTTGGGTGTTCGATATACCTTGAATTGAAAATTTTGGCAACATTGTTTTATCATCGATCTGGAACCGAGGAGCAGTATCTGCTCCTCGGTTTATCGCCGAGTGCTCCTGGTGACGTTCTAAGTGCAAACTCATCTTCTGCTCCCTCAACAATTAACCAGTTTCTTACCAGGCAAAATTTGAGAGGTAAAGATATTCCGTTGGTAAATAATAGTGATATTAGAGAGGTACGAAACCCATTCAATAATATGGACACAAGTGACCCGGGGATGCCAATCGCAGATAATAAATAACATTATCATAAACTGAAATCTAACCCAAGTCAATGACACACACATGGCACACAATCCTAACTGACATTGGAGATGGAGAGGTACTTGGTGATACTGATGCCTGCCTGCCTACGTCAACTCATGTAAAAATAAATCAAAGAAGTTGCCTTCTTACTATCGGCAGCAAAAGGGACTATTTTAAATTTTAATTTCGTCCATTAATTTTGTATTTTTTTTATAATTTTTGTTATACCGAGGTCTTCATTATTTGTTGAGTAAGGTAAAGATTTCGTCCATTAATTTTGTACTTTTTATAATTTTTGTTATACCTTCGAGGTGAAGGGTTTTGTTATTTTTAAGTTCTTCATTATTTGTTGAGTAAGGTAAATATTTCGTCCATTAATTTTGTATTTTTTATAATTTTTATTATACCTTCGAGGTGAAGGGTTTTGGTATTTTTCTTCATTATTTGTTGAGTAAGGTAAATATTTCGTCCATTAATTTTGTATTTTTTATAATTTTTGTTATGCCTTCGAAGTGAAAGGTTTTGGTATTTTTAAGTTCTTCATTATTTGTTGAGTAAGGTAAATATTTCTTCATTAATTTTGTATTTTTTATAATTTTTGTTATACCTTCGAAGTGAAAGGTTTTGGTATTTTTAAGTTCTTCATTACTCAACAAGTAAGGTAAATATTTTGTACATTAATTTTGTATTTTTTATAATTTTTGTTATACCTTCGAGGTGAAAGGTTTTGGTAGTTTTAAGTTCTTCATTATTTGTTGAGTAAGGTGAATCTGTGAAAATTTCAACTGACTGGACGTTTTTAAGATGGAATTTTTTGTTGTTGTTGATTCCTGTATTGTGAATAATACACTATCAGTACATTTGTAAGAGACTTTTTCACACACCAACACCAAACACATAGAGACAATATCATCGAAAATCCTACAAGACTCCATCAATATTCTGCCTCATCATATACTCGTATATAATAATAATTAAAACAAGAACGAAAAGAAAGAAAGAAAAATGGCAACAAACAAAAAAAAGAATATGTCCAGTTGGATTGATGGGTATTGGGTATGCTGTGTCCGAGCAATCAACGATATGTTGACAGCACCACTTTGCTCAAAAAGTTGTATCTCTCAAAATTATCCACAGGGCAAGCTTTTCCATTTTACGTGACCTTTTTCATACTAGTGTACCTACATTTGATAGGGGGTTGTATTGATTTATATAGCCTCCATGAGAATCAGTTGAAATTTTGCCTAAGAAATGTAGTGAAAACAATATAAATGCAAAATTGAGCGACTGAAGATTTTTAGATAAAACCAGCATCCGTAGCTCAGTGGTCACAGCGTCTGTCTGGTAATCCAAGGGTCGCGGTTTCGAAATCCAGCCGGGGTATGGTATGTTATCCGCTATATCAAATTTTGACCACATACGACTTGGGCTTGCTGCTGGCAGAACAAGGCCCTAATAAGGCCATGCGCGGATATAGGGGAGGACACGGGGGGCACGTGCCCCCCAGTTTTTTTAAGCGGGCGGTGTTTCTCAAAATTCATTATACCTAATCACGTATTTTTTTTAAAAAAAAACCAAAAGAATGGTGATCCGCTGTGTCTTTTATACCATTGAGAGGGGGGGAGGGGGCACGGGCCCCTAAATAATTTCCAATTTTGATACTAAATAGAAATACGTAGGTAAATAAAAAATTGTCAAAAATTCTGTCATCCGTCATGGAACTTTTTTTTTCGTCATCACGCTTATAAAATCGCTTACCACCCTTATGAAAGGTATTTGTGGTAAGCTCTACAGCTTTTAACAAATTAAGTATCGTACCTCGATACTGCCCAGGACTCGAACCCCCCAGTCCCTGGGTTACGATTCCCTCCCCCTCCCCCTCCAACTATTCTATTAAGTGTATTGTGCGATTGTGCCCCCCAAAAAAAGAGGGCTATATCCGCGCATGAATAAGGCAGTATAATAAGTCTATTATTATATCGAATTTTAATAAATGTTTCACAAGTTCAAATATTCTGGGTGTGTTTTTGTACTCATCAATTGTCTGGTATCGTCCCCCCCCCCCATTTCTTTAATTATGGCGACCATTGATTTTTATATAATTCTGATAAATTTCTCAAAAAAAGCTCCATGTTTTTGTTTGAATTAAGGTTATAGGTTCGATTTCAACACAGTTAATGGAAATATTTCGGGCTGAGATTTGGTATATTTTAAGTGCCAGATAGATCAAACAAGACGACTCCAATTTTGTTTGTCCTCAGAGGTAGTGACGATAAATAAAGCATCATGCAGCTTTCATCAAAACACTCGATAGTGCCTTAGCAGATATAATCATTGGACAAACAAAACCCAGAACATGCGACGATACAAACATAGGTGACAAGGTCGACATTTTATAAGAGTAACCAGATATCAGTTATTAAATCCAATTTTGTGTGTCTTCGGAGGTAGTGACGATAAATAAAGCATCATGCAGCTTTCATCAAAACACTTGATAGTGCCTTAACAGATATAATCATTGGACAAACAAAACCCAGAACATGCGACGATACAAACAGGTGACAAGGTCGGCATTTTATAAGAGTAACCAGATATCAGTTATTAAATCCAATTTGGTTTGTCCTCAGAGGTAGTGACGATAAATAAAGCATCATGCTGCTTTCATCAAAACACTCGATAGTGCCTTAACAGATATAATCATTGGACAAACAAAACCCAGAACATGCGACGATACAAACATAGGTGACAAGGTCGGCATTTTATAAGAGTAACCAGATATCAGTTATTAAATCCAATTTTGTGTGTCTTCGGAGGTAGTGACGATAAATAAAGTATCATGCAGCTTTCATCAAAACACTGATGCTCTCAGCTTGACGATACTGACAGACAAATAAAAGGGGTTCCGTACAAAAAAACAACCAATTTTTTTTTTATATTCCCAACTCAATTAATTGAAGAATCACCTCTGCGGACTGAATCACTATTTGTCTCCATATAAGACTAGCTGATAGCACTTAAATCCAGGCTTGGTATTGATCAACATGAAATCTCACGATACAAGAAGTATTTCCAATTTGCAACAAAATTACATCATCCATTCTTGTCTGCAGAGGTGTACGCAAAATCTTACAACGTGGAGGTTTCATGGTGTGCGATCAGCTTGGATATCTTGCATCATGCTTCCTCTATCTCTTTCTCTCTCTCCCTTCTCTTTATCTACAGGGAAGAGTTCGGAAATGATAAAATTATCTTTCTGTAAAAATCATGAATCATGACACGATCCAGTAAAAGAAGGACAAACAAACATTCGTATTTATAATATTGATTAATTAAGAGGATTTCACTCGTAGATTTCGTCAATTTGTTCTTAGTTAGATCGCATTTTAAAGATCTCATTTTGATCCAAAGTCTACATTGCACGATTCAGATTGTGAACAGCCGTGTTTTGGAAAAAAAAATATGATCATTGATCCCCTCAGTTATATGCAAGCCAGGCGCCTTAAAGTCATGGTGGCCTAAAGTCACTCTCCGTCGAGACGTATGAACTAATCTTTATGCAAATATCATGTCGATCCAGAAAAAAAAGATTACGTCAAAAATGTGGAACATACAAAACGATATAAGGACTTGGGTATTTATTTTAGATCTGTACTCAAAACGGGACCGGAGCAATTTCAAGTTGGAGTTGAGCTTTTCAAACACTTTTCAAAACATAACTCTCTCGGCCTGTCAGGGATTAAAATTTCATTAACTTGAAAAAAAGAAAAGACCATTGATTGAACCGACCCTGAGTGCAGCTCATATCTGGAGTACGGTTTCAAAGTTTGAAAAACACTAAAACACGTGTTTTTTTTTTCTTCTTCTTCAATTTTTTATAGAGANACGTGTTTTTTTTTCTTCTTCTTCAATTTTTTAGGGAGAGCTACGGCTAGGTAAATTCATACAAAAGTGCATTTTCAATTTAGAATAACTCTGGTCCTGTGCGGAGTACAGATCTCAAACGTATCTCAAAATAGTCTTTCTTTATTTCTTTTTCCTTTCAAAAAGGTTAATACAAAAGGTGTGATTATATTAAATATTTCAAGTGACCCCACTGATAATGCCCAAATTTCGACATTCACTAGAAAAAGTTTTACCCTTCAATTTTAAGGGCTCCACTCCTTTTTTAGAAAGACCATGTATTTCACAGTAGGATCTCACCGGTTGATTTTGCAAATATTCTCTTAATTAAATCATATTTTTAAAGAAGAATTAGTTATTATTATTTTATCTTTATGCAAAGCTTATCTTTATGTAAAAATCATGAATCATGGCAATCCAGTAAAAGAAGGACAAACAAACATTCGCATTTATAATATTGATTAATTAGGATTTCACTCGTAGATTTTGTCTATTTCTTCTTAATTAGATCGCATTTTAAAGATCTCATTCGCCAACGATCATACCACGTTGAGTACACCAGTTCCCGTCAGATCACTGAAGTTAAGCAACGCCGGGCGTGGTCAGTACTTGGATGTGTGACCGCTTGGGAACAGTACGTATCGTTGGCTCATTTTTCAGGCTCAACCCAGGCTGGGTGAGGTCAATGTGGGTAGCTGGTTTGCAAGTTGCCAGCGAACGAAGGGTAAAACCCCCGTCTTGAATGACCAATAGATGTTAAAGAGACGTTAAGCCAAATTAAAAAAAAAACGATCTCATTTTGATCCAAAGTCTACATTGCATGATTCAGATTGTGAACAGCCGTGTTTTGGAAAAAATATAATCATTGATCTTCCCACTTTTTATATACCAGCCACAGACATAATTGGCGAGCCTCTCTTGTTCTTTTGCTTTGAAATTTATTTATGACCAAACCTTTGATGCGCCAAAGCAAACGGGACAAACTATTGATGCAATGGCGACATTGTACAATCAATTACAAAGATCGTCAACGGGAGACTTTTGATTGTAAAGAGAACCTTGTAATGTCATGCAGTGATGTTCCATTCATATACAATAGTAATACACGAGATAGGAGTGACGTAACTAGTTCTACTTCGGTAGTAGGTAAACAAATTAAATTGGTCATGGAAAGAGGAAAATTTTAACCTTGTAAATATCTCAATATCAACAATGGAATGGGTTCTTCTGTGCCACAACGGACAGACATGAGAAACCTAACAGTGGACACTGAACCATGTGACAATGTATCTCCTTATAATATTATTTGCAATCTACAGGGTGTTTATGTGCCACAATGGACAGACATGAGAAACCTAACAGTGGACACTGAACCATGTGACAATGTATCTCCTTATAATATTATTTGCAATCTACAGGGTGTTTATGTGCCACAATGGACAGACATGAGAAACCTAACAGTGGACACTGAACCATGTGACAATGTATCTCCTTATAATATTATTTGCAATCTACAGGGTGTTTATGTGCCACAATGGACAGACATGAGAAACCTAACAGTGGACACTGAACCATGTGACAATGTATCTCCTTATAATATTATTTGCAATCTACAGGGTGTTTATGTGCCACAATGGACAGACATGAGAAACCTAACAGTGGACACTGAACCATGTGACAATGTATCTCCTTATAATATTATTTGCAATCTACAGGGTGTTTATGTGCCACAATGGACAGACATGAGAAACCTAACAGTGGACACTGAACCATGTGACAATGTATCTCCTTATAATATTATTTGCAATCTACAGGGTGTTTATGTGCCACAATGGACAGACATGAGAAACCTAACAGTGGACACTGAACCATGTGACAATGTATCTCCTTATAATATTATTTGCAATCTACAGGGTGTTTATGTGCCACAATGGACAGACATGAGAAACCTAACAGTGGACACTGAACCATGTGACAATGTATCTCCTTATAATATTATTTGCAATCTACAGGGTGTTTATGTGCCACAATGGACAGACATGAGAAACCTAACAGTGGACACTGAACCATGTGACAATGTATCTCCTTATAATATTATTTGCAATCTACAGGGTGTTTATGTGCCACAATGGACAGACATGAGAAACCTAACAGTGGACACTGAACCATGTGACAATGTATCTCCTTATAATATTATTTGCAATCTACAGGGTGTTTATGTGCCACAATGGACAGACATGAGAAACCTAACAGTGGACACTGAACCATGTGACAATGTATCTCCTTATAATATTATTTGCAATCTACAGGGTGTTTATGTGCCACAATGGACAGACATGAGAAACCTAACAGTGGACACTGAACCATGTGACAATGTATCTCCTTATAATATTATTTGCAATCTACAGGGTGTTTATGTGCCACAATGGACAGACATGAGAAACCTAACAGTGGACACTGAACCATGTGACAATGTATCTCCTTATAATATTATTTGCAATCTACAGGGTGTTTATGTGCCACAATGGACAGACATGAGAAACCTAACAGTGGACACTGAACCATGTGACAATGTATCTCCTTATAATATTATTTGCAATCTACAGGGTGTTTATGTGCCACAATGGACAGACATGAGAAACCTAACAGTGGACACTGAACCATGTGACAATGTATCTCCTTATAATATTATTTGCAATCTACAGGGTGTTTATGTGCCACAATGGACAGACATGAGAAACCTAACAGTGGACACTGAACCATGTGACAATGTATCTCCTTATAATATTATTTGCAATCTACAGGGTGTTTATGTGCCACAATGGACAGACATGAGAAACCTAACAGTGGACACTGAACCATGTGACAATGTATCTCCTTATAATATTATTTGCAATCTACAGGGTGTTTATGTGCCACAATGGACAGACATGAGAAACCTAACAGTGGACACTGAACCATGTGACAATGTATCTCCTTATAATATTATTTGCAATCTACAGGGTGTTTATGTGCCACAATGGACAGACATGAGAAACCTAACAGTGGACACTGAACCATGTGACAATGTATCTCCTTATAATATTATTTGCAATCTACAGGGTGTTTATGTGCCACAATGGACAGACATGAGAAACCTAACAGTGGACACTGAACCATGTGACAATGTATCTCCTTATAATATTATTTGCAATCTACAGGGTGTTTATGTGCCACAATGGACAGACATGAGAAACCTAACAGTGGACACTGAACCATGTGACAATGTATCTCCTTATAATATTATTTGCAATCTACAGGGTGTTTATGTGCCACAATGGACAGACATGAGAAACCTAACAGTGGACACTGAACCATGTGACAATGTATCTCCTTATAATATTATTTGCAATCTACAGGGTGTTTATGTGCCACAATGGACAGACATGAGNTGATAGTGCCTTAACAGATATAATCATTGGACAAACAAAACCCAGAACATGCGACGATACAAACATAGGTGACAAGGTCGGCATTTTATAAGAGTAACCAGATATCAGTTATTAAATCCAATTTGGTTTGTCTTCGGAGGTAGTGACGATAAATAAAGCATCATGCAGTTTTCATCAAAACACTTGATAGTGCCTTAACAGATATAATCATTGGACAAACAAAACCCAGAACATGCGACGATAATAACATAGGTGACAAGGTCGGCATTTTATAAGATTAACCAGATATCAGTTATTAAATCCAATTTGGTTTGTCTTCGGAGGTAGTGACGATAAATAAAGCATCATGCAGCTTTCATCAAAACACTTGATAGTGCCATAACAGATATAATCATTGGACAAACAAAACCCAGAACATGCGACGATACAAACATAGGTGACAAGGTCGGCATTTTATAAGAGTAACCAGATATCAGTTATTAAATCCAATTTTGTGTGTCTTTGGATAGTGAAGATAAATAAAGCATCAAGCTGCTTTCATCAAAACACTGATGCTCTCAGCTTGACGATACTGACAGACAAATAAAAGGGGTTCCGTACAAAAAAACAACCAATTTTTTTTATATATATTCCCAACTCAATTAATTGAAGAATCACCTCTGCGGACTGAATCACTATTTGTCTCCATATAAGACTAGCTGATAGCACTTAAATCCAGGCTTGGTATTGATCAACATGAAATCTCACAATACAGGAAGTATTTCCACTATGCCTTAATTCGACAGATAATCATTGGACACAATATATTTTGTAGCCATTTAAAAGAAAAAAAGCCACCGAACCCTTTCACGTTCATTCTCTCCTTTGTTTTTATAAACACCCCTAATGTTTCCTTAACTTTAATACCAGAGACACCCAGATCTTCGTCCCTGTTAATTAATAGAACGAAGTCAGGCCTATTTTAAACCCCACGATTTTTATTTAAACGTCTGTTTGTAGAACGATAACTCTCGAACGCCTTGTCCGGTTTTAATCATGGACATGAATTACGTTCATAGAATTGGCTGATTCAGTTCCCAATTGGCCACCAGGAGCCTCATGATGGTCCACAAAACTATTAGTTCATGAAAACTCATATCATCCCTTAAAATTTTCGTATCCACTAATGGGGGAGGGGTAAAAGAAGAGTTTAAATCACTATAAAATATGGTAGCGAACAATCATAGATTCCTAACTTTAGGGGGCGGCGTGTCCTTGCATTAGAAAGCGTTAAGCCTATTTTTGATGTGAATATAACCTCTTTAAGACGGCATAATACAGTTTCAAGGAACGCACTTTCAACGGTCACGTCCCGAGAAACGACAGATACAATATTGAAACGTTTACGAACGTTCTACCAACGTGCAATAAACGCTGGCTTACGATTTTTTTTTTTTTTTTTTTAAATGTTAATATTTTTAAAGCCTAATCGTAAAAGCTATGACATTAGATTGTTTAGAATTATTGAACTTCAGTTTGTCTTTTTGTACCAAAATAAGAAATAACTCTCGAACACCTTATTCCATGTTAATTCCATTTAGTATGAAATTAATTCACAGAAGAAGAAAAATCCATCGGCTAATTCTATGAATGAAACCATTCTATCATACAACTTTCATATTCGAAGAATTAACTGATATTGGGACATCCGGAATCAAATAGTGGTAGTTATTTTAAATGCGTGAGGTCTACAGTTCACTAAACTACTAATATCGGGAGTTCATTAAATTCTCACTATCTGTTTTTTCTTCTGTTTATCTTTTTGTACCACCACGATTACGGTCAGAATGACCGAATGACGGTCCGAAGACCATGTTAATTGTGAACATGCGAATGCAAAGACTGCAGATGTATTTGATAATGCAGCAGTGTTCTGCTCTGATGAAAACAGGTTGATAGGAGGTAAACGAAATGGTTCTGATTGCCCTTGGCTCTGGAATTGTAATGGTATGCGTTCCGTACCGATATGTAAAATCGGCTATCTTGAGGACGGGACGTATTTAAAGGTCGGGTCTTATTGACCAAGTGAATTGAAGTGATTGACCTCGAGGATTTTTCTTTACCCGTCTGTTCGTTCTACGATAACTCTCAAACGTCTTGTCCGAATTAGATGATATATCTTAACCGATTTAGATCTACAATTCATAAAACTACTAGAGATCAGTGTTACCAGATTAAATTCGGACAATGAATTCTGATTTCTCTGAGATTTTATTGATTTATTAATAACCATGTGAAAATTATATCTGAATCTCATATGAGATTTACAACTATTTCACTGCGATTTTATTGATTTATTAGATCTGAATCTCACGAGAGATTTACAACGATGTCACTGCGATTTTATTGATTTATTAGTCATGAGAAAATTATATCTGAATCTCACGAGAGAGTTAGAACTATTTCACTGCGATTTTATTGATTTATTAATAGCCATGTGAAAATTATATCTGAATCTCACGAGAGATTTACATGTGAAAATTATATCTGAATCTCAAGAGAGATTCAAAACTTAAAGTTGAACCAAGATGGGTATGCAATGTTCATTACATAAAACCACAGCGAGAAGTTCTCTTTCTCTCTCACTCTACTCCTATCTTGAGATGGAACAGTAGTCTGAGTCAGTATAAATGGCAATGCCTGGTACCTGGTACCACCACAACAACCAACTCTCATGATTCCCTCATCACTTGGTTGGGTTCATGTTACCAGTACCAGTTCGAACAAATTGTATTGTGTTACATAAAACCAACGACTCCCATTCCAAGAAACCAATAAAACACATTAGGGATATCTAACCCTAATATCTATGTATCCAGTTGGCGCCAGATATTTATGATCAAAAAGACCGCGAGAAAACAACCTGACCGCAGGGCAGTCACGGAAAAGACCAAGCTGATGAGTGCTACGGATCTCATCACAAGCGCTAAAGTTGCTTCAAATGGTTAATGGTGGAGTAAGTGAATCACAGATCTTAATCAATTGCTTCAAGTGGTTAATGGAGAAGTGAGTGAATCACAGAGCTTAATCAATTGCTTCAAATGGTTAATGGAGAAGTGAGTGAATCACAGAGCTTAATCAATTGCTACACATGGTTAATGGTGAAGTGAGTGAATCACAGAGCTTAATCAATTGCTTCAAATGGTTAATGGAGAAGTGAGTGAATCACAGAGCTTAATCAATTGCTTCAAATGGTTAATGGAGAAGTGAGTGAATCACAGAGCTTAATCAATTGCTGCAAATGGTTAATGGTGAAGTGAGTGAATCACAGAGCTTAATCAATTGCTACAAATGGTTAATGGTGAAGTGAGTGAATCACAGAGTTTAACTGGTGGTGCAGTGAACTGTAGACTCTCACTTAATTTCTACAACCATGAAGAGAGGGAGTGTGGGACCGAGAATAGCCAGCCAGCATCGCAAGGGCGAGAACTTACGTGGTCATCCCCTTATATACAGGATGTAACAAAATTCATGCATCAAATTAATAGGGCATATTCCTGAGACTAAATTAGGGTGGGTTTAATCTATGATTTTTTTTCGAAAAGTGCTTCCCCTTTTGTCCAGGAGCTTTCAAAATTTTAAAATAGCAAATTATCAGAGAAATGACGGTCACATCAGCTAAAAGTAATCATTAAATAATATAAGTACCAAAAAAATCATCCTACACCATAAGTAGTTCAGAAGTTATTGCGAAAAAACGATTCTTATTTTAAAACTATTAAAGCTCCTGGAAAAAAGAAAAAGCACCTTTCGAGAAAAAAAAATCATAGAACAAACCCACCCTACTTTAGTCTCAGAAATATGCCCTATCAATTTGATTGGTGTTGGTATTGTAGTGGTAAGACGCTCTGACCGGTAAACAGTAGACGTGGGTTCAAACCCAGCCAACCCATTGAATTTTATCTTCATGAATTTGAGATATTTATCACATAATAATAGCGCTGAAAAAACTGCCGGTGTCAAGGGACTCTTCAGTCCTATTCGGGCGGTATAAATAAGGCCTATTATTATTTTTATTAAACCTCTCCTAACTTCAGTGATCTAACGGAAACTGGTGTATTTAAAATCGAGTAAGGCATTCGAGAGTTATCGTAGAAAAAAAATGAAAGAAATTCTTTGCGAACTGCTTAAAAAGAAGACCCTTTTATCCAGCTACAAAATTTGAAAAAAAAATAATAAAATTGTTATATTGAACACTAGACACATACACTCGTACCTCGTATTTTACTATGAATCAGTCGAACAAACGGCCTTGAATATTTGGAAATAATAATATAGAATGAACTAAGTAATTATTACACTGGCAATGCATGCCATAGACACAGATAAGCACTATCTCATTATTATCAGGACTGGGTAGAACAAAAAACGCGCTCAAATGGTGTACGACCCGCTGAAGCAGGACAAACAAAAGTGGTAAAACATGATGGTGATCGAAAACATTCAGCCCATTTCATTACTTTTATTATTGTGGGGTAAGGAAAGAGAAAATTGTGACAAATTGGGAAAAAAAATTCGGTGTGAACATCACACGACTTTCCTTATCAATAAGAAAAGAAGAAAGTATTGTAATGGGCCGAAATTTTTGATGTCGATTTTTCAATGCCAAAACACGTTTTGAAGTCCCTAGAGCGGAAATACAATTACCTATATATTACACTTCTATCGACCCAAGTTGTATTTTTCAATTTCTTGTATGAAATTGATATGAATAGGCACCAAATTTCAAGTTCTAGCTCTTTCCAATCTGGTTTTAGGCAGAACCGCCAAAAAGCGGACTCCAACCTCTAATTAGCGGCCAACAATATATTACACTTCAACCTAAGTTGTATTAAATTGATATGAATAAGCACCAAGTTTAAAGTTCTAGCTATTACCGTTCCCATTTTAAGCAGGATATGCGGAAACATCTATAAAACGGCATAAAACTGCCAACGATATATTCGTTTTTCACCAAGAGCATAAAACTGACATACATACCAAATTTAAGAGTCTCTAGAACTTGCCATTCTTGAGATATCTTGTTCACAGACATACGGACAGACACACACACGGATCAATGGCTGAAATCGAGATTTGGGATCTGGGGACCCCAAAACGTGTTTTGGCATTGAAAACTCGACATCAAAAATTTTAGCCCATTACATTACTTTCCTTTTTATAGGATAAGGAAAATAAAAACACAGAGAATAAATAAAATAATAGTTATTTCAATTATTCAAATAAATAAAGTTATTTCAAATCTGGAAAAGTCCACCCTAAGAAAAACAATCTGAAGCAATATGGCATCAAAAGATGTGTCCTTTACGAGCTCATAAATACAAAGAGAAAAAGTGTAAGCGCCATATAAAATGTCTAGATCAAGACTAACCTGAGAGTGCCTGCTGCAAACCCTAACGAAACTGGGCAAGGTATATCTAGATGGGTACCGGGACATAAAGGATTGCAGGAAAAGAACACTCTGACCATCTGGCAGGGAAGGGGTAAAAAAAAATCTTTATTGGTCCTGAACCGGCAATTGGAATCAGCATAACTGATGCGTGGGGTTCGGTGAAACAATGGATTAGGGAAAGCCATGCGTCACACTGGACTAAAAACCATCATCGTCTCTAATGGCTGATCTCCTTCTCTCAAGTCGGAAAGAAATGAGATTGGTAACTGGACTGATAACGGGACATTATGGTCTTAGAAAACACCTACACAGTATGGGAATCTTCAGGGAAAACCCATTGTGTACACTATATGGGGAAGAAGAGGAAACGGCGCGGCGTCTCATGTAATCTTTGATCGCAGTGCCCTACTCAATTGGAGAGTGAGTATCATCGGGCCACTAAACCCCAAACAGGAACTTGTCCAAAACAATCTAGTAAGAAAGCTGCTCAAACTGTCTGAGTAGCTGAACATTAGCTAGAGAAATAGGCTTAACATCAATACACAAAAAGCCCAGGCTGAGATGTAAGGATTCCAAACCTTGGGAGGTGAAGCTCAATGAAATGAACGCCGCATACCTACAATTGTTCCACCTGTATTGGATATAGCGAAGTCATCGTTAGGTCACCCAGTTCACTAGTTCAAACAAAAACATTGTCCAACAATAATTATAAGAACAATATGTACATAGACAACAACTGTTCGCGCGGTGAAAGTTCATTCAGTTAGATCAAAATAGATTGACAACAAGTTTACCACAAGTGACCTAGAATTGATCGATCCACACAGTCCATGGCTTTCAAAGTGGAAAACCTTCCTTGGGATCGGACTGACATCAATATAGGTTATTGGCACGCCCGTCACTGCCACGCAAAGTAGGTATAAATTTTATTGCATACTTATTCACACTACAATAACACTGCCGTAATGTATTCTGTTTAATGCATTTCCCATTCATTCTAGCTAACACAGCGATCTCCCATTTTAAAGAGCATTGACTATTGGTCTCCTGGATTTCGTGGGTTCCACATTAAGGAGAATTTAGAACATGACTGTAAATCAAGAGAGCACCACAAAAAATAAAAAATGAATATGTTACAGGCCAAACTGTTTTTTAGGATAAACTTGTTTATTCTAGGACAAACTGATTCCATAGTGAATTCCTTGACTCAGACAAGTTTCCTTATTACATGCGTTTTTAGACGTGGTATAGTCGTTAAAACATTTCCTAACCTCTTCAGACGAGATATGGCTGTAAAAACGTTTCCTAAAGTCTGTTGGTGGGGGCGTACGAAATAGTAAAATAAAATGACATAAAAGCACATCGTGTACAGTTCCCTCCAAGTAAAGAGGTTAGGAAACGTTTTTATGGTCATGTCTCATCTAAAAACAATTAATAAGGAAACTTCTGTCATAGAAAAGCATCAAAAAATTAACTGGAATTAGTTTGTCGTAGGATAACTAGTTTATGCCAAAAAACACAGTTTGGCCTGTAACAAAATATTTCAGCACTACATAGCAATGCATGCCGAACAACGGACAACAGCTAGAAATCTATACTCCTAAAGCAGAAAGCCCAGTTGGTATACTGACTGATTGACTGATAATCAACGTAGCTCCACGATGGCTAAACCTAGAGTCTTGAAATTTATGTAGTAATAAGAAAGGAAAAAATCCAAAGTTCAAGTGGCAGCAAGTTACCGCTAAAAATGACGCTTTTTAGCGGGTCTATCTGCACTATACAAATTTCAAGTCAAACTAAAGGAGATAAGGAAAATAACCGAGAATGGACCCCCAAAATAATATATAAGGACCCCATAAAAAAAATATAAAATTTGAAATTTTCCGGTTTCTCCCCGATTTCTGAACGGTTTTCTGCAGCAAAAAATCGGAATTGAGAAGTACCACTTCGGGATGAGCGAGAAAGCTGAAATTCGATACTAACGGTGTTCCACAGTACAAAAAGTCATATCCTAGTAAAATATTGAATTTTCTAAATAGGAGCGGTGCTCACTGTGGGGGGTCGGCTCCACCAAAAATCTAATATTGAGAAGCTTTAATTTCGCGATCTCAAAATTGTTGTTGAATTTCGTAACTCTAGCGAAGAACGGGAAAACAGCTAGTGTACATATAATCATTGTAACCTCTTTCCGCATTACGAGGACTGTTGACAATGATTTCAAATGATGGTAAGTAAAGATGCGGGGCGTCTGACTGATTAATAAAACACCCGCCCGTATTTTAAACATCAATTAAACACTAACATGAGCTTGAAATACAAATCTCAAACACGACATGTTGAATTTCGTAACCGTAACGAGAAGCACGGGAAAACAGCTAGTGTACATATAATCATTATAGCCTCTTTCCGCATTACAAGGACTGTTGACAATGATTTCAAATGATGGTAAGTAAAGAGCCCCGCATCTTTGCTGTCTGACTGATTAATAAAACACCCGCCCGTATTTTAAACATCAATTAAACACCAACATGAGCTTGAAATACAAATCTCAAACACGACGTATAGGATACGCACATTGTCAAATGAGATGATGCAACAACGAGAGAGAGAAAGGTCACCTCACACTTCATCTTCCACGTTGGAAGAAAACAAAACTTCGTTCACATTAAGAATGAGAGATTTTCCTGGAGAATTTCCCAGCGTAACATAACTTCACTTCACCAGTCCCTGTTAGAGCACTGAATTTAGGCAGTGTTCAGCGAGGATGACCATGTAGGTTCAGTTCACATTAAAGAATGAGAGGTTATTCTGGAGGATTTCCTAGTGTAACCTAACTTCACTTCACCAGTCCCTGTTAGAGCACTGAAATTAGGCAGTGTTCAGCGAGGATGACCATGTAGGTTCACTTGCTAGCTATTCCTGGCCTAACTCAATTGGGTGAAATCAATGTGAGTAGCTGGTTTGAAAGTTTTCTGCGAATAGAGGGTAAAACCTCCGCCTCAAATAAACAATAGATGTTAAAAAGGACGTTCTAAATCAGCGATCTAGATAGCCGGTTGTAGCCCAAGGCCATCAAAACCATATCAAATCAGTTCCCAGCACTTCTCCAACCTAAATGTAGAAATGATGATGAGAGTTGATTTTGACATGTCTACCACTACAACAAGATTTTTTATGAAGGGATATAGGTCGTTGCCGCCACAGGCTGAACATTGTTTTTTCAACAAAAAATGTCTCAAAGGGCACAAATTAACGTCAGCTCAATAGATAACAACCGCCCGACACCATTCATCATTTCTAAATAAAGGTTCCCAAATATTAATGAGAAAGGAATACAAAATACAGACAGAAAAATTCTGGTGTGACCATCACACAACTTTCCTTATCTATATATAAAAAAAAGTATTTTTTTTTTTTTTTAAAGATCACGTCAACACTCGCATCACATATTTTACAATGTGAGGAGCAACACGAGACGTTAATGCTCACTACAACGGTTTCACCGTGAGATCCGACGCTCCTTTAAAAATGTCGGGTCTCCCAGGAAAACCATTATAGTGATCCATGGCTTTAATCAGGGACGATTTATAGGCATAAATTTTATTTCTATGTGGTAATCAGAAAGTGTGTTCCCTCTGTTCTATTTGCCTAAACTTCAGATTCGGGACATTAATTGATATGTTTTCGAGCATGTATGGACTGCTGATTTTGTTAGAAATTATATTTTCAAGTAGTTTTACTTGTTCACAATCTCGTCTCTTTTTTAGGGTGCCGTAGCCAAGAGGGAAGATTCTAGTAAGAGGGAAGATTCAATATATTGTGGGTAGAGTGGATAAAAACCATTCTCTTTTTTGAAGAGATATCGAATGAAGTGAGATTGTATTTTATCGATGGAGTGTGTGGCAAGTTTTGTGTCGGGTGTCCAAATAACCGCTCCATATTCTAATGTCGATCTTACATACGCCTAAAGCAATTTAATTGCATCAATATCTTTTATGTATTTTGAATATCTCATTAGCATTCCCAATCTTTTACAAGCTTTTTCTTCTATTTCGGTTAAATGATTTCTGAATGAGAGATTGGAAGAGAATGTGATACCCAAGTCTTTGCAATGATCGGAATAACTGATGGGGATATTGTCGATGTTGTAAGGATATGTGGTGCGGGATTTTGAGGAATGATAGGAGAGACAGAACATTTCTGAGGATGAAAATTTAATCCAATCGATTTTAGAAATATGCACAATTCGTTCAGGTCTTCTTGTAAAAGTTCACATTCTTTTTGGTTTTCGATGGTTTTATATATTTTCACGTCATCGGCGTACATAAGAACATGTGAGTTTTTAATGCAATTTACGATGTTGTTGTAAGTAAGGACAAATATTAAACTACTTAGTTTAACTGGAAATGTGGTTTTGGTATCGAATATAAATTTTTCGATCTTTTAAATAGCTAGCAAATAATTTTATAAGGGGTGGTGAAAAACCAGCAGCATACAGGGTGTTTAATACAGCGTTATGATGTATCCTATCGAAAAACTTTTCCACATCCGTGTATATACAATGTACCTCCCCTGAATTTGCAATTGCTCGAGCTGTGAAGTCGGTAAACTCGATTAAATTATTAATTGTTGAGCGACCCTGTATGAAGCCATGTTGTGATGAGGATACTTTGCTATAGATGTTTGGTGAGATCTTATTGAATAAAATGCTTTCAAATATTTTAGATATTATTTTCAGGTTGGAAATGAGCCTGTGATCTTTTATGTCAAGATCATTCCCTTTTATGGGTACGGGTGTGACAATAGATTCTTTCATGGGGGGCGGGACTTCGGAAGTGGTCAACCAGGCATTGAATATTTTTGTCAATGGAATGATAAGTACATTAGAGTACTGCTTAATTATACTGGGTGGTATTCCATCTGGGCCTGGAGGCTTATATGTTTTTTATTTCCTTAGCAACATCCTCCACTGAAATAATGTCAAAATGAATGTAATCAGTGTTGTTATATTGGATGTTGGTATCGGGTTGGTACTTTGCAGTGTGCGGATTGTACGCATTCTTAAAATGGTCCGCAAAGCAATTAACGATTTTTTGTGGGTCACTTATTTTCTCATTATTGAATATTAATATTTTTGTAGGTTCTGTTTTCCTTTTCGAATTTGTGTAGTGCCAAAAAGACCGACTGTTGCCTTTTTTTTATTTTCGCGGTTATATCGTATATGTATTTTTTAAAGTCATTTTTTATGTTTTTCTTTGTACTCTTCCTTAATTCGGCATACTCCTTTTCTTTGTTCTTTGAACTTTTTACTGTCTTTCTTAATCTTTCTTTTCTTTTTGTAATGTATTGTAATGGGCTGAAATTTTGGATGTCGAGTTTACAATGCCAAAACACGTTTTGAAGTCCCCAGAGCCCAAATCTATATTGGGCCGGCTCCAGAGAATTTGCCGCTCTAGGCAAAATGAATTTTGCCGCCCCCCTGAATATAATATTTAATTAGTTCGTTAATTAATATAAATAGTAAAAGTACTCATATTCATATTTTTAATGATAATACTGAATAGTCATCCCTACTAGTAGTGAAATTCATGATTTTTGCACAAATTTCAATCAAAATCTGGCCATGAATTTTCTTCTGGTTAATATTGTACAATTCAGAGTCATATATATTTACAACAGAAATAATGGACACTAAAACTTTTTTTTAAATCCACACAATTTTAATTACAATTTTTCAAGTGTATATGTGTGGGTTGTAGCAACGACAGATTTAGCCGGAGTGTCATACCCCTGGTTTCACTATTGGTTTTTATGATTGATAATTCTTGTTATGAATTATCAATCATATACACAAAAATGCACGTCTATGTATACATTTTTTTTCAGATCCCGCTGAAAATAAAATTACATTTGGATTTTGCCGCCCTAAGCGGTTGCCTAGTTCGCCTATATGGTAGAGCCGGCCCTGCTTCAACCTAAGTTGTATTTTTCAATTTCATACATGAAATTGATATGAATAGGCACCAAATTTCAAGTTCTAGCTCTTTCCATTCTGGTTTTAGGCGGAACCGCCAAAAAGTGGTTTTCAACAGCTAATTAGCGGACAACAATATATTACACTTCAACCTAAGTTGTATTTTTCAATTTCTTGTATGAAATTGATATGAATTGATATTCTAGAAAGTAAAAAAAACATCCTTATCAGTAATAGGTAACAAAAGAATACTCTTAAATATAACTCCTCTTAGATTACCTTATGACGTACAGTTTGCCCAAATCCTATTTTCCAAGCTGCCTGCAACACAGTAAATATCCTGTAGCGCACTGCTGTACAGACTGCAGTAACTGTTCGAGACAAGTCAAAATACTTTATCTTTTGACGCAGCCACTTTTAGGCATTGGCTCATTCCCTCAGTTTCTGTTTAGAACCAAATGGTCTCTTTACATGTCATGAAGGAAGACAAGAAAAGTCCCTCTATAGTGTGGGGGGATACTTGTTCGAAGGCCCTCATCATGTTTCTGTTTAGAACCAAATGGTCTCTTTACATGTCATGAAGGAAGACAAGAAAAGTCCCTCTATAGTGTGGGGGGATACTTGTTCCAAGGCCCTGATCATGTTTCTGTTTAGAACCAAATGGTCTCTTTACATAACATGAAGGAAGACAAGGAAAGTCCCTCTATAGTGTGGGGGGATACTTGTTCCAAGGCCCTCATCATGTTTCTGTTTAGAACCAAATGGTCTCTTTACATGTCATGAAGGAAGGCAAGGAAAGTCCCTCTATAGTGTGGGGGGATACTTGTTCCAAGGCCCTGATCATGTTTCTGTTTAGAACCAAATGGTCTCTTTACATCGGTTTTGCCATTTATTTCATACTTTGATTTTTTGGCCCATAGTCCAGGGATTTTATGAAGAAGTGCTATATTGTTGATTTCTCAAACCGTGGACATCGGCGTTGCCATTTATTTCTGGCAGCGGCTTTCAATGGCAATGTTCCGTCCGTTATGGATACACTGACGCTGGGATGATCGCGGGAAGAATTCATACTTTAATTTTTATCCCATAGTCCAGGGATTTTATGAAGAAGTGCTATATTGTTGATTTCTCAAACCGTGGACATCGGCGTTGCCATTTATTTCTGGTAGCGGCTTTCAAGGGCAATGTTCCGTTCGCTATGGATATACTGACTCTGTGATGATCGCGGGAGGAATGATGTTTTATACTTTAATTTAAAGATTACTCCAATTTTTTGGAGGGAAAAGTAGGAGGCAACACTATTAGAAGATGAAAACAAAAACATTGTGACACAACAAAGCAGAGGTTATGTTTCATGAAGATAGGTTCAATATGATATAGAAAGGAAAAGGAAGTTTGTCAGTCCTGATGATAATATGTGAAAGAGCAGCAACTCGAGAGCGAGAGATCAAAGCAAAATGCATCGGATGCGTGAGTTTGCGCAGAATGATTCTCACTCAAATATAACCGTCGACATCGTGTTATACTGTTCAGAGAATAAATAACATTGCATATGTACAATGTACGTACGATTATGTACATATATTATGAGATAGTGCTGTACTCGTTAAACAAAACCCAGAATGTAGTTAGTATTTATTATAATTATCATCCCATATGACTGAAGGAGAGTACAATAATCTGCATACCCTTAAAGCAAAATGCAACTGAAACCAATTTTACAAACTGCACTTCGTTTGAACACTCAGATGAAGTTGGACGAATTTGCATAAAGTACTTAAGGACGATGTAGTCAGACGAGCTTACTGTACTCACAGACGTTTCAGTAAGAGCAACTAACGAGATCTTATCTCTAGCAGATGCAGAGCAATAACTGAAAGTGATCAGTTTTGAGAAATTGTATTTTAGAATTTGAACAACACAGTATATCTGGCAAATGCAGTTGAACCAACTTCAAGAAACTCTAATGCGATTTTGAGTTACTGAAGATCACCGAAAAAAAAAAAATCTGCTTGTTCACAAAAAAACTTTTACATTTAACAAATTTGAAAAACTGAAAACAGCTCTTATAAAAAGACTCGTGGAAGTTAATCCACAGCACTCGTGATTCTCGAGGAAGATAACCCCAGGCATTTTCTCTATTACCCGAAGGGCTCTTTCTATGTGGTCAAATACTTTAATTAGGAGAAAATACAGGGTGTACGGATTGAATCGACACCGTAGGTGTAAGAGTTCTTAACTTTTTTAATTTTAGCACAGATTAGTATTGTCAGAGGGAAGCTTGACTCCCTCTGGCAAACCTAATAAACCTTAGCAAAACTTGATCCCAAGTATCAGTAAAGCAGAGACACCCAGTCACTGTCGAACTAAGATGGGGAAATACTGTAGGACGTCATCTCGAACACGGCAAAGAACATAAACAAGAGAAATCATATTACCAGAGAGATGAAGGTCGACAGCAGTATAAAGTCCCAGGAGATTTCCTAAGAAGGGATCAGACCAGTTTCAGACAGAGGAAGTGCACAAACTCCGAACGACCAGGACCAGCACCTGTTTGACCATAATTATAAGATCTGATCAAGTATTACATCAAACTTCCTTCCACCGTATCCAGCAGACAAAGGACCTCTTAAAGACATCTCTCAATTATCTCACAAGCCTCTCACAGTATTTCAAGACAATTCGTCTACGGCAGGTGTAAAAGATAAAACGTTTTAGAGTAAAAATCTTACCTGAAGTAAAAGACGAGTTGGGTTGGTAGGTTGAATCGACGAGCGCAATTTTTGATCCATTGTGAAAATAATTGAGCTCCTCTCTTGGTTTGGTGGGATCGGGTCGTCCCATACAGACGACACACGGAGGCCGATGCGATGTACAGCCACATCGAATATTTACAGGTACATTAATTTTCGGATGAGTCCTAAAATCTTTAATTTTGTACAATTTTCTTTTTTTAAATACACTGCTATCCAAAGCTCGCGTCCGTGCACACGACGAACAACTATCACTTTCGCCTGGATTTGGTAAGGTTGGTAAAACACCGTGGAACCCGTTTACACTTCCGTTCGTCGTCGTTGTCGAGGACGGTGAACTATTCGATTCGGATAGAACGACATTGCCTCGCGAACTGCGATATCGTTTTTGTTGATGTTGATAATCACGTATTCGATAGTCGCATTCGCTGATCTGCGTAAGTAACCAGGACCACTTTCCTCCAATCTTCGTCCGATCTTTGTTCCACCTCCAAGAGGCCCGCCTCCGTCTGAAATCAAAAGTCAAAAGTATTTTAGGGGTTTTCTTCGTTCGAATTTAGGTTGATAGAAAAGGTTCAGTAAAATAAAACTACATTTCTAGTTGTGAAAAAGTAATAATGATAAAAAGGTTTTTTATTCGATTAATTTCCTTATCCTATAAAAAGGAAAGTATTGTACTGGGCTGAATTTTCAATGTCGAGTTTTTAATGCCAATATGTTTTCAGGTCCCCAATGCCCAAATCTCAAGTTTCAGCCATTGTTTCGTGTGTGCGTGTGTCTGTTAGTCTGTAAAGAAAGGAGTCCTAGAAAAATGAAATTCTGTATGCGTGTCATTTTCAGGCCAAGAACGAGACACGAAACTTTTGGTTGCAATCGAATCTACCAATGGCGGTTTTTACGGCTTTTTAGCGATTTCCACGAACACTGCGGTTGACGGTCCAGTGTACCGTTTTTCTGCTTCGGTCAAAGACCATACTTTTGCACTATAAACTTTTACACTACAATTATTTTTTTTTATCGAATTTACTTTTGGCAGTTTTTTTGTCGATTTTTAGCAGTGTTAGTCGAAAAGAGGGGGTATTGAGTGCTAGACTTAAAATTTTGTCAATTATATACACAAAACCCAACAAATAATACCGTTGTTGAGGTATTTTGTGCAGATACACACCTGGACCAATGAATCTCGAGATTTGGGGACCTCAAAATGTGTTTTAGCATACTTTCCTTTCACACCAGATTTTTACGTTGTGGTTTGATCGAATTTGAGAGTAACTATAAGTTTTATTCATATGTCACTTATGCCACAAGTTCAAACTGGATTCCAACCCAGAATCCCCGCGTGCAAAGCCAGTGTGACAAATACTATTAAAATGACCGCTATGAGGTACCAGGTAGCCCAGTGGACTCCCTAAAATAATCAGCCACGCCTATAAAGAAATATTCCTATGAAGTTTCATCTGAATCGGATCGAGACTTATCGCGGCACACAAAGACAAAACGACAAAATTAAACGAATAATGGTACAGTTAAATCTAGACCTCACCATGTCCAGTCAATGAATAAAAGAGCAATTAACACAAGAGACAAAGTCATTTTCAGGTAAACAAAAAAAAAGAACCACATCAAAAGAGTCTTTTATATAAAAAAATATTTATAGATTAAAAAAAGGTCATCATTTGAAAAGAAAAGAAAACAAATGCCACATTCCCAAACTTTCTCCACCAAACCTGTCTTCATTTTCAAAAAAAAAAACGAAACAAAAGAGAAGCGATAAACCTAACGGAATAGTTGACGAGTACAGCGAGGGGAAAAAGAAGTAGGTAGCGAAAGGTTCAAAAAGAGGGATGGGATGTAATGAAAGTGTAACTAACCTTGCCCTTGAAACACATATACATAAATAAGATAGCTCTAATAGAAGATAACAAAAAAGGTTCTGACGAAAAAGAGGGTAAACTCTTACTTCATTCCTGTACACACAATGTAATACGTCTCACTCTCACGCACTTAATCTTTATTAGTACTGAATGAATGGCCAAGAATGCAGCGGACCAGATCTTGACGAAAAATAGGGTAAACTCTTACTTCATTCCTGTACACACAATGTAATACGTCTCACTCTCACACACTTTATCTTTATTAGTAATGAAGGAATGGCCAAGAATGCAGCGGACCAGATCTTGACGAAAAAAAGGGTAAACTCTTACTTCATTCCTGTACTCACAATGTAATACGTCTCACTCTAACGCACTTTATCTTTATTAGTAATGAAGGAATGGCCAAGAATGCAGCGGACCAGATCTTGACGAAAAAGAGGGTAAAACCAGGGTGTCTACCAAATCGTCAAAGTGAAATTCCCTGACTTTTCCAGGTTTTTCAGTCTACTTTTCCACATTTTCCAGTGTACTTTTTCAAGATTTTGACTCCCCCATCTGACTTCAAAAAACATAATATTGGGGCCCAGGGCCCCCAAAAACTATACAGCAAATTTCCTTCATACCCTAAACATGTATACCAAAATTTTAGAGGAAAACGATAATAAGCGCCGCAGGCGAAATTTTCCAGGAAAAGCATGTTCACGGATAAAATTGGCCATTGAGATAAAAAAAAATCAATTTGAAAAATTCCCCGACTTTTCCAGTCTCCTAAAATTCCCTGACAATTCCAGGTATTCCAGGATTTCCAGTCTGGTAGACACCCTGACTCTTACTTCATTCCTGTACACACAATGTAATACGTCTCACTCTCACGCACTATCTTTATTAGTACTCAGTTTGAACTGAAGGAATGGCCAAGAATGCAGCGGACCAGACCTTGACAATAGATAATTTAAAAACTAGTTTTGTACGCAAAACAAAATCTGGCTTACTTTCCTTATCTATAAAAAGAAGAAGAAAGTATTGTAATGGGCTGAAATTTTCATGCCGCGTTTTCAATGCCGAAACACGTTTTGAAGTCCCCAGAGCGGAAATACAATAAATTATATTACATATATATATATTTTAATTTGGCTTAACGTCTCTTTAACATCTATTGGTCATTCAAGACGGGGGTTTTACCCTCCATTCGCTGGAAACTTGCAAACCAGCTACCCACATTGACCTCACCCAGCCTGGGTTGGGCCGGAAAAATTAGCCAACGATACGTGGTGTTCCCAAGCGGTCACCCATCCAAGAACTTACCACGCCTGACGTTGCTTAACTTCAGTGATCTGACGGGAACTGGTGTATTCAACGTGGTATCATCGTTGGCTAAATTATATATTACACTTCAACCTAAGTTGTATTTTTCAATTTCTTATATGAAATTGATATGGATTGGCACCAAATTTCAAGTTCAAGCTATTACCGTTCTCATTTTAAGCAGGATGTGCGAAAACCACTAAAAAAGCGGCTTAAACCGCCAACAGTGTATTCAATTTCCACCAAAAGCTTATTTTGCCGTTCATGGCATAAAACTGACATACCTACCAAATTTCAAATCTCTAACACTTGCCATTCTTGAGATATCTTGTTCACAGCCAGACGGACATACAGACACATACGGACCAATGGCTGAAACTCGAGATTTGGGCTCTGGGGACCCCAAAACGTGTTTTGGCATTGAAAACTCGACATTGAAAATTTCAGCCCATTACAATACTTTCCTTTTTATAGGAGAAGGAAAGTAAAAAATACGCACTTATACAATAACTAGCTGTTGTGCTTCGATACAGCTGCGAAATCAACAAAAAAAATCGAGATTAAAACGTCTTAATTTCGTAATTGGTGGTACCCACCCCTAGGGGTGAAAAACGGCTGTCCTTTTAAAAAATCAATATTTTTATCAAGATATTATTTTTGTACTGCGAAACACATTTGAATCGAATTTCGGCTTACTCGCTCATCCGGAAGTGGTTCGATTTTTCAGATTTGAAAATCAGCAATTAATCGGGGAGAAAGCGGGTCCTTAAATAACATTTAGGGGGGGGGGATCGTTAATTTTTCGTTAATCTCCTTTAGTTTCTCTCGTAAAAGGTTAAACTAAAAACCGCTAAAAACGTCATTTTTGGTAACTCGCTTCCAGTTCAACTTGAGATTTTTTCCTTCCCTATTATGTTCCACCTATACTAATTGGAATCTGTGTGACAAATCCCCTATTATGTTCCACCTATACTAATTGGAATCTGTGTGACAAATCCCCTATTATGTTCCACCTATACTAATTGGAATTTGTGTGACAAATCCCCTATTATGTTCCACCTATACTAATTGGAATCGTGTGACAAATTCCCTATTACGTTCAACCTATACTAATTGGAATCGTGTGACAAATTCCCTATTATGTTCCACCTATACTAATTGGAATCGTGTGACAAATTCCCTATTACGTTCCACCTATACTAATTGGAATCGTGTGACAAATTCCCTATTACGTTCCACCTATACTAATTGGAATCGTGTGATAAATTCCCTATTACATTCCACCTATACTAATTGGAATGTGTGTGAAAAAAAAAATCCCTATCACATTACACCTAGGGTAAGAGATACGAACAAAAAGATATGTACAAGAATTCAGAATCGTTCATATGAGTTCATAAATTTTTTCGCTAAAATTGACCGTTCTCGAGATATTTGCAGAATTCTAGATGGTTGACGATAAAATCCAAAATCTTGTATTTTAGGTACTTTCTTTTATTTTGTGCGAGTATCTCGAGAACGATTAATATTATCAGTTAATGTACCTGTTCCAAGAAAAACTGATAAACTATACGGACCCAATGGACGCGGGCGGGTCCCACGGAGCCACGTGTTTGGAACGTTTTGTGGAAATTTGGACGAATTTTATTTTGAATTTTTTGACGCTTTCCGCTCCCAGCGGTCAGGAGGTCTTGTGGAATTACAGTTTTGGTGACGCTTACGCCAAAAAGCGTTATGAGCTCATATGAACGACTTTTAATTTTTCTATAATCTTAGTTTTATACCTTTTGTTCGTATCTCTTAGCTTTTCTGAGATATAGGAATGGCCAGAGAATTTTAGGTTAAAAAGTAATGATATAGGTTGTGAATATATTTGCCACTTTTGAAATTTGGGCACCTTCTTACTGACCGAAAGCCCCCGGGTATGGTTTCTTACGACACATTTTTGAACTCAGCGGATCAGTGCACTATTTTGGCGTTTGAATTTTTCGTGTACCTTATGAGGTAAATTTTGGTCCTTTTTTCAAATAAAGGCTTCTTAGTGGTCAAAAGCCCCCAGAAACCTTTTCTTGTTCAGGACACTCTGAGGATCATTTTGGAATTTGTTTTTTTCGTGTACCTTATGAGGTAAATTTTGGCCCAATTTTGAAATTTGGGCACCTTCTTAGTGACCGAAAGCCCCCGGGTATGATTTCTTACGACACATTTTAGAACTCAGGGGGTCAGTGCACTCATTACGGCGTAGGAATTTTTCGTGTACCTTATGAGGTAAAATTTGGTCTTTTTTGAAAAAATGCTTCTTAGTTGTCGAAAGCCCCCAGAAACCCGCGGGTCAAAAATGTTATACCTTATGAGGTAAGATATGGCTAGTCAGCTCCCGAACTATTAACTCTCACAGTATACATTTTGCGCATAGATACTGCGAGGAAGTCACTCGCTTTGCGCATCCATGTGCATGAAAAAGAGTAAGCACTGAAAAGAAGGTTGTGTCATAATTAAGGAAGGCAACGCCAACCCAAAATAGAACTGGGAAAAGGTAAAGTTATAGAAGAAAAGTTTCATAGAACTAATAAAAAAGTTCATCAATAGTGCAAGCAAAGCTCTCATATTTTCGCATAAGAAATGATAAAGAAAAGAAAAAGTGTTTTTTTATTATTATTATCGTGCATGACGAAATTTTGTTCCGCTATTAAGAAATCCCAACTCAATATCGACCGTGCCATGCCGCCCTTCTCCTTCCTCACTCGTCCAACGTATCCCGCAGTATCCTCCCACTTCAGCTCTCGCAGCATGTTATCAGCTGCGTGTCGTACATTAACCTCTTACTCTTCACATTTTCATATCTCCCGCTCAAAATTCAACATGAGAGTCGAAGCATTTTTTTATTCATTTTTCCAACAAACCAGGCCGATTTTTATTGTAGAAAAATTAATATTTTATAATTTTCTTTATCAAAGCAGAATATGTATCATTGAAATACAGATCAATAACAAAAACAATAAAATAAATGCTATTTATTTGTGTTACAGGTATCACAACTCATTGTAGTATTTTCCCAACATCTATCATTATCCAATTACATACTTTGATTTTTTTTTCAAATGTTTAATGCTGACACCGGGTCGCTATGAGCAATTATCTCCATAGCTACTCACTGTCCTTACGAGGCTAAGTGGGTACCGAAATATCCAAACCACAGTAACAAATTATTACCCGTCAGGATTCGAACCCGGGTCTCCCGAGAGTAAGACTAATGCAGTGCCCACTGAGCCCTTATAGTTTCATGCGGTATGAATGCTAGAAATATCTTCGCTCTTGTTTGAGTTATCTTAAAAAGAAGACACTTGTTTTCTTCATTTTTCAATTGAAATCATTTTGGTAATATTCGCACCCCCCTAACTTTTGAACGGCTTGAATTTTTTGAATTTTGAAAAGCTTTACGGATAAGAAAAGACCATTGTCAATTGAATGATTATGGTGAGATCCAGGTTCACAACCACCAGAAGTGAGTTTGATTGATAAAATGTGTCGATTTCTCAAGAAATTTGGAATGGTGCAAATATTTTTTTAAATAAAAGTAAAAATAAAACTTTCTTTTTTCATTTATTCAAAAAAATTTAATTGGGTTACACCCTGTAGAACGGTATATTATAAACTTTGATGTAAAAGTCACCTTATTGTGTTCCAACAAAGGTTTCTCGTCTACCTACACCCTGTAGAACGGTATATAATAAACTTTGATGTAAAAGTCGCCTTATTGTGTTCCTACATCTACCTAAACCATGAAAACTGTACATTTTTCTTTTCATCAGTGTCATAAGAGGACAAAGTCAAATCTATTTTTTCTCCTGGAAGTTAAAAATGAGCCGTTTTCAAAAGGGCCATTTTCAGGTAAAAATTCTAAAGTAAGGTGGTTATTTAGGACAAACATTGATAAGTAACTTAAATACGGAAACATATAACCAAAAACAAAAAAAAAACGAATTATTAGCCTTCTCATTTCTAAAATATTAAGCCTTCTCTCATGGCCCTGCCAGAGGAATGAGAAAATTTCAATGCAATTACATGGAAATAACTTGCACCTAAAACATTCTGATTTGGTTATAGGTAAGGTGGTTATTTAGGACAAACATTGATAAGTACGCTATAGGTATACAGTATATACTGTTTTCCGCAAGTCTATGAAGCCTGTCCAGATTTTTTTTTTTAATTATCAAAGTAGATTAGTTACATTTATTTGATTTTTGGGTAAAATGTTGGCTCCTATCGTGACCCATTTTATCCAGCTTCAAGACATAGCCTGCCCAGATGTCAAACTGGGTTTTAAACTTTTAAATAAGAACCCGCATTTTGCATATTCCTATTTCCCTACAGCAGGCTGAGTCTGCTTCGCTTGACGCCTCAAAGACATGACCGTTTCATGCTGTCAAATATTCTATGATATTGCTTACAAAAATCAACTAGTCGTATGTTGTTTCTCAGATTCATCATCATTAAGTCAACAGTTAACCAATGGTATGCAGTTGTCCTCCAAGTAAACGTTTCAAGTAAACGTCTAAGGAATAAATTGATGTCTAGGGTGGTTTCCCGCTGCCTTCCCTTTTTTTCTCTGATATTCACACCTTTCATTCCGCTTTTACAAAATGGATTGTAGAATCAGAACGAAGCTTACATCATATTTTAACACCATCAGCTCAGGCGGACTTGGGCCGTAAGGAGGCCACCCAAAAATATCCTGTATAATTCACCTTCTCTTTAAAAGAAGAGCCGGAGAAAAATTCGTAATTTTTCAGATAAACTAATCTGAAGCTGAAAATGGAATAATCAAACCAAATTTAATGAAAAAAATAAGAATTCTTCGGGGAGGGCAAGTGTAAAAAAAACCATATTTATGTGATACTGATAACATACACGAGTAATTATTAAGTCACACTTATACATTTGGTTGATGTAGACGACTGACGAATTTCGCGAGCTCTCCAAAATGAAGGCAATTGAAAAAATTAAATTGTATAGTTAGGTGGTCGATAAACCTAATGTGTCCTTTTGGAGTGGATGGAAAAAATGACACTTTGAGGCGTGCCCTGCCGTTGACAATGTTTGTTGAAATATTTGTCATGTAGAACATACCTTATATACCCCCTCGAATTTTCTCAATGTATGTGGTATCAAGGAAAGTATTTTTCATGCTACCCAACTGTATAGTACCTAACGAAAAGTAATTACTGGCGGCAAACGACCTCATTGTGACTTCAGCTTGAATTTGTTAAGAGATCTTTTCCATTTTTTATTGAATTGCTACAAAGAAATCATTTGAAAGAGAAAATTGACAGTACTCTCACGTGACAACGTGTATTATTTTTTTATTTCTAATGTATTTGGCACCTTACGGCTTTTGGCGCTACTCTTTAGTGATGGGTATTATTTAAATAAATTTAGAATCTATCTAAAAAATATAAAGCGCATTTTAATATTAGTGAAATTCATTAAATTTTCAAACATCGGCGAGTTTGAGTAAATTAAATGTTCCTTAAAATGCCTCCAATGGTCACCGCTACTCTGATCAAAAGCAGTAACTTATCATTTGTACTCCCGAGTCTTAATAGACAACCCGAACTTACAACAAATTTGAAAACACCCAGTGTTTTCAAATTTCGTTAATAGATGGACTACTTGCATTCTTTGATTGTATCGAGTTTGCGTTTTAAGTAAATCTGATAATGTCTAACTCATCAATTGAGTACGAGTTAGGGTGTCGACCATATGGATCCCAATCCGGTCGGTTGGCTTGGGTACTACAAGTTATAGTATTAACGAGTCACCTTTGCGGAGGATTCTCCCCTAAAATATTGAATATCAATAATTAAAAATTCAGGTATGCAAGCACAACTTAGTGAACTTAGGTATTTCAGCAAATTAATGAGTGTGATAATGAACAACAGAAATTTTTTTTTACGTAATCATACAAAATGATGAAAACACTATTTTTCCAATTATATGAAATCGATTCTCATTTCAAAGACCCTGTGTTGACACGGCCAGGTGATTTATTTTTTATCAAGGAGTCAATTATGATGAAGTTTTCAACATATCTCAAAAGAAGGATAAGGTCTGCTGCAATCGTCGGTGATAAATAAGTGTCGTAAGGGGATAATATGTTAAATCAGATCCAAATGCTACGTGCAATACTGAAAAATAAACATAATTACACCAAACAACATTATTCATATCGACCTTTTCTTTGGAAGTGTGAAAAAAAAACATGAAATAGAGCAATAGACAAATTGATCAAAAAAAAAACGGAAAAAAATATCAAATGTGAAAGTTAATGAAGCATTATTAACTCACAAGTTTGGTCACTATGTTTTAGAGATAATACAGAAGACACTTACATAGGTAGTTCCAATTGATGGGAATTGCTAAAATGTTGCATTTCATCACAGCTCTCAGCTTCAGAACTACTTGCAGTAGCATCTGAATCTACAGCACTTTGCACGGCCTTCAGTTGAGTTTGGAGGTGTCCAGATATTTCTTCTAGGGATTGAGTATATTCTGGGTTTAACTTGACCAGACTCAATGGAGTTTTGAGATCAGTTCCTTCAACGTCTGACGAACCAAAATATGAATTACCCGGAGTAATCAGTTGATGTTGTTGAATATTTTGCTCCAGTGTCTGCATTAACGTTTGCACGGATGAGTCAACAGTACCGTGTAGATAAGACTGGCTGATGCTGTCGAGAACACAGCTTATCTCGCTGCCAGCATGTGTGCCGATCAATCGCGTGTGAATTCTGCATGTCCTCTTTGTCAGAGATTTCAGTCTTTGTTCCAAGAGTTCTTTTCTTTTTTCAACTGTGTTTAACCTGTTTCTGATGACAGATTCCTCAAGCATACTTTTATTGAGGTTATCAGCAATACTCTTGGTACTTTCATCACAAATTTTCGTCACATCAACATTTTGAAAAAGTGCCTGTCCAAATTTTTCTTCAGAGTTCTGTGAGCAAGGCAATTGCTCTGAGTCAGTGCTCTCTTGAGCAACTATGGCCTCCTTAATTACATCCAAAAGGCTATTGGGAACATTCCTCAGCAACTGTTCCATATCACTATCTACTTTGTTATCACCGTGGCCCATAGTTATAGACTCATCTGCACCATTAATATTCATTGTAATTTTCCCATCATTTTTCTCAATGGACTCGGTAACCGTGTCTTTGCCAATTTGTGCAAATTTGTATGAAGGAAAAGTTAGACCATTAAAAAGATCCTTATTAATTGTAGAGTCTGGAGATGTGAAATCATCCATAGGCTTCGCAAGAACACTTGGAGAAAAATGCAATGTCAGTAATGGCTTATGTTTGGTAGGTAATCCAAAATCATGTGATTGAGAACTTTCTGTTAAAGCTGGGGCCATGTCAACATTGATGTGCCTCATAGAGGCAATTCTTGGTCCCATTCATTCATATAGTAGACACGCGATAAATGGGCTCGTTTTTTCGTTCAGAAAACGAAAGATAACGAACACTTCGAACGAGCCCATTCACATTGGTCTCTTTAAAATTCACAAACAAATTAAATAAATTTCATGTTTATTAATAAACATTTAAAATATATTATAATTATTAGGAAGGTTTACTGGGTAGTAAAAAAATAAACAAATTAAAATGTGCTATCACGGAACCGGCCGGCACTTTCATATCCCCACCACCCCGCCAATAAAAACAAACAAATATTTAAAATAATTATTTTCTTGGTTTAATTCACCTCTCGCTCATTATCGTTGAATTAATAATTTTAAAAAAAATATAACCAATTTTTTAATACTAAAAAGCACAACAATAACGGAAAGGATATTTTTAACTAAAAAAAAATAATTTGTTCAAAACGATTTGTTTATTTATCCACCACATTGACGCCCGTGATCATGCCTCAAAACAAAACAAAAGATCATTTTAGAGGGAGAAAAAAAAAAAATTAAATAATATTAAATTTTACCAAATATTTTTTTAAAGAAACACTTCAAAAATAATTAAATTTGAGAAATAACTATTTGAAATATTTTTAACACAATATAATTAAAGTTTCTCGATAAAAAGAAAGATGGCGTAATCGAGAAAAAAAAACAGCAATACTCCTCTCCCGTATGTTCGCTCGCAACTAATTTTTTTTTTGAAATTTTCAAGACAAAAGAGTACAACGAAACACAATTAGCTCAGCAAGCCATGCCCTATAGTCAATGAACATCTCGGTTTAATTTATTTCTGAAATAATTGTATAAAAAATTATATTTACTTTTGAATTTGATAATTTACTGAGAAACTTTTTTATTTAACATTATTTTTTTAAATAATAATCAACAAAAAAAATTAAAAAGCACTATTTCAAAATCAAAACAAAACAGAAGTTAGTTTGACTTTATTACGTCACAAAATAGGTGGGGAGTTAAAGAAGGGGAAGTCCCTTTCACACCTAGGGAAAAAATGCGTTCATGTAAAATTGTGTAATGAACTTTTTCTTCATATTTCTAAATTTCTTTTTGAAATTTTTAAACGCAATTTGAAAAAGGAAGAAAGAAGCAACAAGAAAAGGCTTTTTATTTTAAAAAAATGTGTGTAAAAAAAATAATTATTCCAATAGGAAGCATAAAAAGGGACGTCCTGACCTTACTCAAAACAGCTGATTTTTATCATTCTTAAGAAGCGGGAAATTTAAATGAGAACACAACGCACAATCAATAATTATGTCTTATCAGTAATCAGACACGTATCTCAAAAAAATCGAGGGTATCATTTTTTTATAAATAAGTATCGAAAAAAAAACTTCTTTTGACATAAAAAAAAACTTAAAAATAATTGTTATTATTCATTTTTTTAATTTGTAAATAACGTAGGAAAAGGTTGTTCATTTTATTAACTGTGGCAAAAATAACGTAAGATACTCGTACATAATACCAGGGCTCACGAGATGAACAATGTCTCAGATTGTAACGCTACGAGAAGATACATATAGGACACACAGTAGCCCATCACTCATCATTAATTTACCCAAAAAACTCCAAATAAACTGTCTCGTCACCAAAATTGCATTTCGCAAATCGTGAGGGCGAATCCAGGGTCGCCAAAAAATACCTAGAAATGATCGTAAAAATGGTTCATATCGATAGTTTAGGGGAAAAGTACAGATGTGTTTAGATTTTGCTTTTAAGTCATGTCTCGCAAAAAAAAAATCAAGAGAAATGAAATCCTAAATCACTTCCCCGTGTTGGGACTCTTTTATGGGAATTAAGTACCAACGCTACGGTGCCGCAGAAACGAAAAACTTGAGGGGTTCCCGCTGCCGATGTTAGTTTTATAATATTAGGATCTTGTGTTTGGAAGAGAATTCCTCAGAAACCAGACCCGCACCTTAGGATAAACTTAAATGGTTATGCAGACAGGCCATACTAGTTCTCTAAAATTTAAAATGGCAACCAGGAGGCCCCCCAAAATCAGCAAATTCAAATAACATAATAAATATCAATAACAAGTTTCATCAAATTCAAATAACATAATAAATATCAATACCAAGTTTCATCAAATTCAAATAACATAATAAATATCAATACCAAAAGACGTCTCCGTGGCAGAGTGCGCATCACACTCGGCTTGCACCATGGAGGTTCCGGGTTCGATTCCCGGACGGTTCGAAAATTTTAAAAAGGTTTTTTCGAATTTACTACTTGGTCTGGTTATGTTTAATAGCGTCAAGTGGTAGCATTATAAGGAAATTGTTAAAAGTGTAGCTTAGGCTTAGTGATATTGGAGTGAATGTTGAAAATACCTTATAATGCTATGATGCCCACAAACATTGTGACATAATAACACAAGGAAATATACATTTACAATATCAATACCAAGTACAAGCGAATATATCGTGGAGTTTACAATAGACCTCACTTCGTTTGCTCACATAAAATATAATAATAATTTCGATATTATTTTTATAGAGCAGCTTTATGAAGTACCTTATTTTTATAACTAGGTTAGCAGGCTATGATATAGCCATCCGTGAAATCAACAACAAGATAAGTTGTTCTCAAGAGACTGAATGCACCACCGAAAAGCCAACAAAATGTTGTGATACGCAGAGCGGACTGCCATCGGAGTACTCAAAATTCATTCAATTAATAATAAATACTTGAATAATTATAATTTTACACAAAATTTAGTAATCTCATGAGCAGTATAATGTAACTGTTACCGTTCGTAGCACCTGTACTATTTATAGAGCACTGAATTTGTACATCTCGAATTGAGAAAACTATAAAAACAGTGACTTACGAATTAAGTTGTAATGTAAAAGCACGTGCCACATAAATAAATGGCATTTTTTCCTTAGCCTGTGATACTATTTTAATAGATAGGTGGTGAAATGTACCTTGGGCATAAACCTAGCCTAGTGATTACTTTCCTTTCCTTTTTTTTTTTTTTTTTCATCCCTTATGAGAAAGCATAAACTTGTAGAGATCTTACAAATGTACTTCATTTTTTTAAAAAAAAAATTGATTCAGGTTTTACCCTCCATTCGCTGGAAACTTACAAACCATCTACCCACATTGATCTTACCCAGCCTGGGTTGGGACGGAAAAATAGCCAGCATCAAGAGGGCGCGAACCCACGTGGACACCCACATGGTACAACCTCGATGGGCGTTGCTCAGTTGTCTAACGAGAATTGGTGTATTCAACGTGCCATAGACGCTGGCTATACTTTATCTTATGAAGTATTAAAAGAAGAAAAATATAAAACGGTGAACATTTTTTAATCATGATAGGTATTATTATTCAGTTTTGTGTCTCTTTCTTATCTCGAGATAAAATCTGAACACATTAATAACAATGCCAAACTGTTTTGCATAATAACGTTAAATACAGAAAGTGGATTTCGTATCCTAACAAACTATTGGAAATGTTACCAATAAATATTGAAACTTACCACTTTTTTGTAATATCCCGTTGAATAATCAAACATCTCCACTGTCCAGAGAGCACAATTTAACAAACACATTTCAGCGAAAAAAACACTTGTATAATTCTTTTGCGTTTCACTTAAGTCACTATCTTAATAAAGTGAACTACGAAAAACATTTAGCATCATTTTGTTCACTTGAAAATATTAGATTACACTTTTAAATAATTCGAAAAATTTGATTACCTATTAGAATAAAGATGGTATCTCAAAAAAATGGGACTCATTTTTACTGTTGAAACTCTTGCCAAATATCTTGATCTCAAACCACAACCACTCAGATTACTTTTAGACCATTTCAATGCGTAATCATCAATGCTGTTTCTAAAGAGTAGTTGCAAACCCAACCGTGGCCGAAAATTCTATTCTTCACTCACATGTAGGTCCCCACGAATAAAAATATTTAAAGTACTTCTAAGAAAAATATTCTACTTGTAAAGGACAAATTATTATTATAGATAAAATAAACAGTATTGCCAAGCCGTATTTATTGTTCTAAGATACCTATTATGATTCGAAACCAAGTTTCCTTTCAACTTTTAACCAAAGAAAATAACATAAATAATGACTGGTTGAGTTCTATTAGGTATTCGTACACATCCGAGCGTGATATTAATTCCCGTATTCAGTCAGATGGTAATTGTTTTTATGAAATGAAACATCATATCTTGGTAGAAATATCACATGAACAGATCATTCTCTATCAAACATTGGTTGTAAAAAATGGCGATCCTTCGTTTTCTAGTGTAAAGAGCACTGTAATTGGGAAGGACGCGTGTGGATTCCCGCCGTCTGGACAGATTTTTCCTCACAAGAGGAATTAATTCCCAAGCCGGCTTGAATTTTCACTTCCCTTCTCTCTTTCCGAGTTTAAATACCCGCTGTAGTTGAAAGTCCTTCTATCAAATGAAAATAAACCAAAATTTGGAAGAACAAAAAAATCATTGCAGTCAAACACGAACAGATTAATGACCGCAGAACAAGAACGGAAACAGACGAAAAATTTTAAGGTTGGGATATAAGATTAGATAATGGCAAGCATGTTGATGAAAATTTGATTCTTAAATGTATTGAAAAGGGTTGATAAAAGTTATACGCGAAAATACCTAGTCGTTAAACATTATTCAGATCACAAAACTTCTTTGTTCGCTGGAAAAGCCTCATGAAAAATGTAAAATAATGACATCGGGTTTAACTGAAATCGGAATTCCTTACAAACCCTAATATAGCAAATGGATAATCGTGTTCATAATAATTCGCATGCAGTCATGGCCGTAAATAAACGTAACCTAACCATACCACTCGTGCATTAGTATTCATTCCAACAAAGGTATTGCCGGTTTTCTTTTTTGTTTCCCTAAAATATTTTAGCGACTATAGTTAGTCTTCGGGACATTTACCAACTTATTTTTCACAATAACCAAGAGAGGGAGAAAGGGTAACCTTTTTTATTAACCTCCAATATTGGTACATTACCGTTATTAGTACGATGCTAGCAAATTGTTTATTCGATATTGTGATAGTATCTAAATGCTATCCTAGATTAAAGAAAATCAAGGTGGTGGGCGTATAACTCTTGACACCCTGAATGGATATTTTTTTTAGATACACACAGAAACTCTATAATTTATTTGACAGACTTGTACAATAGAAGATCAACCCATGCAGCTATGGAGAATGAAAGATCATCCTTCAAGTTCAATTTATAAAGGTAATGGGGCTAACCTCTATAAATTCAACTTGAACCAAAAGAAATTGAGCAACTTGTAAATGCAATTATACTATCCAGCACCTAACATGATGAGTAAAAAAAAATCAATAAACTTGATTCAATCTTGCAAATTGATAATCTTAAAGATATACAGGGTTCTTTTGTGAACTGACTGTAAAAGTGAAATACAAGCCTAAATGTAGATTGTAGATGTCAATTTAACGATTACGTATTTTGATCAAGTAGAAACTGGAAACTTGATTTGAGTTTGAATAATAAGCTTGAAATGAATGACAAAATCATGGATTAATGTTACAAGCATAAGTAAAATTGGGAAATTATACTATCCTGCACCATTCGGCTATAAGAAAATAAATCAGAGCTTTTCTACCATTACCAATGCGAAGAGGGGGGGGGCATGAAATACAATTTTTTAATCACAGACTAATTTCATAAAAAATCACTAAATTTGCAGAAAATAGAAGCTGATCTTCATCTACACAAAGCCATCAATATTATTTAAAAATCACATTTGTTTCACAAATCACTTCTGTTTATCACTCCTATTATATCACGAATCACTCCTTACTGGGACGTTATAAAGAATTGATTTTAATCTGAAACAGAAAAAATGACGAATGATGCATGAGTATTTATGAGTTTCTGATTGTTTTTTGTTGTTTTTTTTTCTAAAAATATATGGCTTAATTTCAATTTTCAACCAATAAAAAACAATTAAGTAAGTCGAACAGCGGGTTTTCTTGTACAAACCTTACACATGACAAACACTTTGAAATTATTCTCTTTCGTTGTCTGAATCTAGATCTACGTTTCAAGCTTAGATAATGTTGGAAATTTTCGTTGTAAGGGTATAGATTAATAATTATGACGATTGGATGAAAAATTTCCAATTCTTAATTTTGATACAAGACAGGCTAAAGTTGAAAATAGGTATGGCGGACGCTGGAATGGAAAATAATACAAATTGAGAAATAAATTGGGTCTCTCTTCATTGTACACTTACCCATAAAATCCGAGGGAAGAATCTGAATGAATTTTAATTCCATAAAATAGGTACTACCTAGTAAGTCGACTGACGAAATCGCGAACCGAATAACAACTAGAGAGAAAGAATATAAAATTTATATTTTATTCTTAAAAAAATACTCATCACTACCTATACCTATTTAACAGATTTTTAATAATTATTAAATTATTGCGAGGTACACCGTTTACTTCAGAAACACTGATTAGGTGATTAGAGCTTGATATCTTGATAACTTACTATCAGGCGACAAGAAATGATTACTGACTTCATACTACTGAAAAGAGTAGCGGGCAGTTTAGGAAAACTTTAGTTCTAAATTGGCAAGTTATGAATGGGTCCTACAACTGGGAGATGTGTTGAGGCAACTTTTTCTCGTTTTCTTATTGGCCATCATGGGCCCATGTGGGATGGTTGTACATACGTAATAGAGGCAGAGCCGTAGAAACGTTTCCTAACCTCTCTATAATTGGTTAGAAATTTTTTTGGATTGCCTCAACACATCTCCCCGGTGTAAGATCCGTGATGAATTCATACGTTTTCGGTTTGATGATGAATATGGATTTGGAACCCAGCAAAAACAAAACATCTTGAAACTTCGTAGTTTCCAATATTTTGTTCGGGATTCCAATATTGCTGAATCAGAAATATCAGAATTTAACCATCGCTCAATCAGAGATAAAATCGATCGAACAATCTGAGACCTGCGATCGAGATTACCTTTTACCTAAAACCTATGACTGTATTTTGAAGCTTCTCTACGATTTATTATAAAGAATAAGGAACAAAAAAAAACGCCAACGAATACGAAGCACGAACTCTAACTCTCTAAAATGTTCGACTGCTTTCTAGTACATGGAGATATACGATGTAGTGACCGATAGAACGCCCTGCGACTCGACAAATCGGATGAAGATGAACTACGAGACTGCGACGATGATTCTACTATCTACTACAAGTCTACTTCCTTGAGTCTCTACGAGTAGTAATGATCTAATGATAATGAATACTGAACAGTTTGAACTTAGTAGTTTCACAAAATAAATGTAAAACTTACCATTGTTCAAAAAGCCCCTTCCGCTTTGAGTTTAGACTACCGATTTGAGATATTTACAAAGTTGTACTATGCTAGCCTAACTTTAAAATTGAAGGGATAATCATATGAAGCTAGCAAGTGATTGAAGCTTTCGACAGGGGTTACAAAATGATCTATTGAAAACGACGGACCAATTGGAACAAAATAATTGTGAACGTTAGTACTTTTGACCCCGGTATACATCCCGAAATGCACTTGTATGTATGTATGTTTGTTACGCGATGCAAGCCACAATTTTCATCTGATTTTGAGGAAATTTGGTATACATGTTTAGGACATGAAGGAAATTAATTTGCTGTATAGTTTCTGGGGGCTCTGGCTTTTTGTTTTTTAAAAAATATGTTATCTAGTCTTAAGAACATTTCAATTTTGAAAAATTTGGACGCCCTTTTGAAAACTTTGATTTAATTGAAATGAGAGGGAAAATTAATTATTTTTGGCAGTCTTCGTTACTTCGTTGCAGGCCCGTTTTACACCCTGCCAGCGCCCTAGGCACAACGAAGAGTAGCGCCCCTTTTTATACCCCTGCCAGCTGATTACGCCCCCCCACCCCACCAGCCCTACCATAACGCCTATACCCCGTAAATTTAGATTTAGTCTGAAATGCCAGTTTTGGTTCGGGAGGGACTTTAAACTTAATGTCCCATAACTCTCCTTTACAAATTATCCTGATTCTTTTCGAGAGCCTTCCCATTATCCACCACCTATGGACCCGCCGTGTCCCGGACTGGCAACCGGTAGCCGTGAGGTATCTACTGGCCTCCGGTGGGAATGCGTGTAACATATCTCACGACATCACGGACCACCCACCCTTCCTTCTTTACATTTGAAGTATTTAAATTATTTACAGTATTCGTTTAATCAAATTTTCATTGTATTATTTTTGATTTGTTGACTTACCACTAGACTGACTAGAGATTCATACAATAGCTTTTTTTCTGGTTTTCCGTGTTGCAAAGGCGGGTTGTGTGGCTGGCACACCGCCACACGTGACACGTCAGGTACAGCGCGGAGCGCCGGGCGCTGCTGTGATTTGGGTCAGATGTCTGCTTTCGGCAGTGGCCAATAAATGATGCATGCAGATACAACCACGGCAATTTTTTTTTTTTCCATTTTTTTTGCGCCCCCCCAAAAATGCCAATTGCCTAGCGCCCTAGGCACGTGCCTACCGTGCCTATTCGGTAAAACAGGCCTGCTTCGTTGATAAAATGAAAACTTTGTGATTGGTGATTTCAAATTTGTACAATTTAAATTTTGATTTTTCAATTTGATTTTTCGTTTTTTGAAAATTATTTTTTTAAATTTGATCAAGATATTTTTTGCTATAAATAACTATAACACTAAAGTGAATTCCTGATGAACTTGATACACTAATTAAGATTAAACAAATCCATATGGACCGCAATCCACAATTAGCAGTGGGTGTCCTTGATTGGTTCATAGTCATAGGGATCGACCTTTAAAAAAAGAAAATTTTTAAAATGCAATATCTAAATAAATACTTTCTAGTACACTTATCGTGGTACTAACAGAAAAATATACATTAAATAGAAAATAACAGACTTCATTTCATCAATTAAATATAATAAAACTTGATTTTCTGAATAAAGTAGTACCTAGGTATTTTTTGTGTCGCTTCCAAAGGAAAATTTGAGAACCACTATTATTTAATTGAAATGAGAGGGAAAATTAATTATTTTTGGCTGTCTTCGTTACTTCGTTGATAAAATTAAAACTTTGTGATTGGTGATTTCAAATTTGTACAATTTAAAAATCCTTATCAAAAAGTGTTATCAGTAAAATAACTTATCAGTATGATAAGATTAATACTATACATTAAAGAGAAAATAACTAATAGGTACCCAAAACCAATTATTTTTTATGTTTTGCAACATTATATTTTGAATGATTCTAAAATTTCTTCATAATAATGTTTTCGAAACAAATGATTTTTAAAATGAATAGGTATGTAGCGGTGTATTCTATATTAGGTATGTAGCGATTCTATATTAGGTATATACCTACTCTTTTGATATTCATTAGAAATTTCGCCTTTGGCATTCTGATATTATATTTATTAATGAGGATTTGTCCATCTTATGCATCCATTTTGATACTTTCTCTATCTCAAAAATGTTTTCGTTGTGTTCCAGGTATTTACTTACCGTCCACTCGCCAAAAAAATCTTTGTCCAATGTCCTATTCGCCAAACGAATTTCCTCTATGCCAATACCTAATATTTTTAACAGAAAAAATAAATTTGTAAAATTGGTAGTCACTGTCTCTCTAACAGCGTTAGGTGGATACTCAATTTATCACGTCATAGGTGAGTACTGAGTCGGCTTTAGGGGCGAGTTTTGGAGGCTTAAATCTCAAGCTCACTTACCTTAAATGGAATTTTCATAACCTATTGTTGTTACAGGAATATTAAATGAATTTTAGACTAGGTCAAATCTATTCAATCAATCAATAGTGGCATGCATCACCGGATGTATGAAACTGCAGCACTAAAGAAGTTGTTTTTTGCTGCTCTTTTTTTTTTTTTTTTTTTTTTTTTTTTTTTTTTTTTTTTTTTTTTTTTTNTTTTTTTTTTTTTTATTCTAATCATACTTAATATCTTGAAGGCTATTAATTAACAATCACTGCACTATAATTACTTCAGTAACATGATAATATTTCAGGGTTGTTCAATGTATTATTTTACACCATCAGCTCAGGAGGTTCTGGCCCTTAAGTATTTTATCCTCACATACCCAATATATGGCAATGGTAAATATAACTGAAGGAATAGATGTAAATAACAGTAAAATTTTACTCTTTTGCTTTCTCGATTTTTTTCATGTATGAAATTAATTAACATTGCTTGCGTACATTTTATTTTTAGTACATTGATTGGGCCTCGCAAAATTGACCAAAATCTTATCAATGTATTTATATATATATATTTATTATTATTATTTTTTTTTAAGGAAATCTAGATGGTGTAAAAACATCTAGTCCAATTGACCATCTAAAAAACTCTGCTGGAGAGCCAATAAATTCATTACCCTGGTATTCTCTTGTTGAGGTTCAAAAACACAACAGTGTAACGTCGAACATCTGGGTCATCTTTAAACAAGGAGTATATGATATTACTGAGTTTGTGGAAATGCATCCTGGAGGCGACATTATCATGAAAGCTGCTGGTGGCTCAGTAGAACCATTTTGGTATCTCTATGCAGTTCATTTAAATAATGAAGTTTTTGAAATTTTAGAAACTTATAGAATAGGTAATCAAATTTTGTGGTTTGTTGTATGTAAACCACTTTTTAGAAGAAATACCAATGCGTCTGGACAAAAGTAAATATTTAATTATTTTTTCTGTAGCACAAAAATATATAGAGTATATTTCTACTTAATATTGTTTGGGATTACGGCGAAACGCCAAAAAAAAAATGGGTTTGCAGGAAGTCTATCAGTTCGACGAAATATTTATGCTTCTTGATTATAGGTCTCGGTGGAGTGGGTTTCAGATAATATTTTTGCTACGTTGTTTTAGTTAACTAGATAACTAGGTAGATATCGAATATTCGATTCATTAATTTCATTCGATTTTTTCAGGCAATATTTCATTAGAAGATTCCAAACTTGCCGCAAAAGATACAACATCGGACCCTTATGCTATGGAACCTCTTCGGCATCATTTGTTGAAGGCCACTAGCATAAAACCGTACAATGCCGAACCTCCTCCGTCTCTATTACTTGAAAATTTTCTGACACCATCGTAGGTATAGGTTCTGTTAATGCATGTTTTATGAACTTAGCTTGTCCGTTGCAGTTGAGGGGAGCGGAACTTGTGTGTTTGCCTCAAACATAATATCTTAAGACAGTTTGTTTGTATCTTTAATTAAAAAAATATTCAGACTTTTTCATAATTTGAAAGTTTGAACCTCTAAATGTAAATTATATTTCCCCATTTTCCGTTGGTGATTATCATTCAAATTTGCGGTTATCGGCACCTATTTTTTAAAAAGGTATACGTCAATTTGAAGACAACTTTCTTCCTGCGATTTCTCAAATCTCAATATGGACCTTATTTATGATACACAGCATAATAAAATTATAACATATTTATAGAATAGTCTTAACTAGTGGACACAGAACTTGGAACTTTGAAATTTAAGACCGCCGCAATTAATGAAAATGAAATGTTTACAGGGACATTTTTTATGTCAGGAACCATCTCCCAGTACCACTCGTTGATGAAAATTCATTTAAATTAAAAATTGAAGGCAATCATGTAAGAAATATAGAACTAAGTTTGAATGATATTAAAAATTTACCACAAGTTACAATAACTGCAGCCGTAATGTGTGCTGGCAACAGAAGAAGTGAAATGACCAAAGTTAAACCAGTCAAAGGATTAAGTTGGGGTCATGCAGCCGTAGGAAATGCTACTTGGACTGGCGTGAGACTTGTAGATGTACTAAAACTGGCAGGTCTTCCTCAAGATGCATTGGATAAATACACTGACATTCAACATGTTCATGTAGGTTGATATTTCAAGTATAAACTGTTGCACGAGACTGTTTTTAAGATAATTATTTCAAAAGTCGGTTCAGTTTGCCTTCCAGGGCGATTTAACATCATTCCAGGTTGCTTTTTTAAAAAAAAAAATAAATAAAATAAACATTACTACTTTCTGCGTAATCCCTATAAATTATTGGAACCCTCTTTTGTTAAAAAATGATGTAATATCCCGGTATTTTAATACGAATAATAAGATTTTAAGTGACTATATTCCAAATATTTGATTTTTTTCGTTTAAAATTTAGTGCTTTGTCAACTACCGTTTAATTTACTCTTTCTGAACTAATCGAATCAAAGAAAATACGCCTTTTCACACATACCTATATTTTTTCAGTTTGAAGGGTTAGATGTTGATCTGAATAAAACTCCCTATGCTGCTTCAATTCCTGCTGAAAAAGCTTTAGATCCAAGAGGTGATGTTATACTTGCATATGAAATGAATGGGAAACCTTTGACGAGAGATCATGGGGCTCCCCTTAGAGCTGTTGTGCCGGGAGTTGTTGGAGCTCGTAATGTGAAATGGTTAGGTAAGTGAGTAAGTGGTCAGATATCCTCCCCTCAGAGCTTTGGCTTGTTTTTAACAGAAGTTTTTGGAGTAAATATATTGAAAAAACGCATCAAATTGTGAAGATTTTACGAAATGAAATCTTCAGTTATTCAAGAGTTACACAATATACTAGCCTTTGAAATATCTGTATTTCAGGCAAAGTGATTGTGTCTGAAAAGGAATCTAATTCTCATTGGCAACAGAATGACTACAAAGGATTTTCACCTTCAGTAGATTGGGATAGTGTGGATTTTACAAAATCTCCTGCCATTCAAGAGCTACCTGTTATATCAGCAATATGTATACCAACGGAAAACGAAAATGTGAAATTGAAAAATAAAAATGTTGAAGTTAAAGGTAATGAAAAGTGAAGTATTATTTAGAATGATTCATGTCAGAATAAAAGCTAATTATCTTTTACAGGACTGGAGCGTTCTGTGGATAACACTGTAATACACCAGTACTCATCAAATCACTGAAGAACTCGTATAAGTGATCGATTTGCAAAAAAAAAATATTACCCCGCACAGTTACTGACTTCTCACTCACCCCCTTTAATTTTCCCATGTGATGTCAATGAAAATAGTTACATATTACAAAAATAATAATAGATAACTCGAGAAAACATTTTGGTACCTCGTATTGTGGTTTTTGCAGATTTGGTATATCTCTACTAATGCATTTTGTAACACACAAAATCAACTATTGCACCAAACCTCATTAAATCTATTCAATTTTCAGGCTATGCTTGGTCTGGAGGAGGTAAAGCCATTGTTCGAGTTGATGTATCTCTTGATCAGGGTAAAACATGGCATGTCGCCAAATTTACAGATCAAGATGAAAGTGCTAAGTTAACAAGACATTGGGGTTGGACATTGTGGAGTGCAGATATACCAGTAGATGGCAATTTGAACAATGTAAGTTTGAGGGAGGAGTATTCTAGGGGTCATAAGAATAGACGTAAAATGACATGAAAACGTTTGCAGTGATATCACCTAATAGATCCTGGCTAGTAGTTGGTGGTTAACCTGCTTAGGCCATTTTTTTTTTTTTTTTAAAAAAAAAAAAAAAAAAGACATCACCTAATTATTAGTGAGAAAGTAGGTAATTTTCTTGCGTCTTGCGTTCTAAATGCTGATGCCACAAGAAAACCGTTTTTCTCTTCGGCGCGACGTTGTATGTTACCTTGTCCCTTCTAAGTATCATGATATTTACTACCCCGTTTTTTTTTTTTTTTTTTTTTTTTTTTTTTTTTTTTTTCAGATTGAAATTTGGTCTAAGGCTGTGGATTCTTCTTACAATACTCAACCAGAAAGTTTTTCAAATGTTTGGAATTTGAGGGGAGTACTTGCCAATGCTTATCATCGTGTGAAAATTCAAATCAGCTGAGATATTGGCGACGAAGCTAATATAAACCAAACTCTATTTTCGTTACCTGCTGACCTGAATCTATATGGCAACATCAAGGGCTGTTTAAGGTTTTCAATTATGTGCCATATTGAAATGATTGTTTGTTGATGATAAATGTTGTGCCATATTTATATGAAAGCATTTCATTAAATTTATACAGACCTTGGCAGATGACTGTTTTATTAGTTTTTAAAATGATTGACAGGATTTCATACTCAATTGAGGTGGAAGCATAGTTAGTCTCCTCAACGTCGTTTCTTTGTTTTTTAAACTAATATTGTTTAACAAAGGGTCATTTGAAAAACAAATTCATGAAGGACGGCACGAGATTTCTTTTCGTAATCAATTATGAGTCTTATACTTTTAGTATTATATCATTAGAGAATACCCATTTTAAAAAATTAGTCACCTTTCTGCTTAACTCTGTATTTATACACATACAGTTTTTTTTTTTTTTTTTTTTTTTTTTTTTTTTTNTTTTTTTTTTTTTTTTTTCAATTTTTATAGTGAATGCCCTAAAATAATTTATTATATTCTCTAGACCTGCCGCTCTAAGATATTTTTGCAAAAAATGGCTGATATTTTTTTTATTATTTATTTAATATTATTTTCATTTTACCTCTTTTGAGAAGAAGAAAAAGTGAAAATTTTAATTATAATTACTTACGTAATATCATGATTTCTCATACATAAAAGTTCAGCATAAATTTTCGCACAAAATATGCGCACAAAAAATCATATTTCCATACACATTTCCTTATCTAATCGGGATAGTGCTGCTAATAGAACACTAGATTGCCTCCTTGTGGTATATTCTGCTGAAGAAGTAAAACAACATCTTCTAACTCCTTCTCAAAGACAACCCCCCCCCCANGCAAAAAGACGCCAAGAAAATGTCTACTAAAAATTCAAGTGGCTCATATCTCTCCTAAAAATATGGTCACAAAAGAAGTGATATCATATGAGTGCCAAGTTCATGTCACACCAAAATTATTTGCCTACAAAGGAGGTGATATCATATGAGACGCCAAGATTTTCAATTTTAAATTTTTTTAGACAAAGGCACTCTTCCTAACTCTGGGGCTTATTTTGGTAAAACTTTTTTATACCTTTCAGTGGTAGGTACCACTATGGATAGTCGGTCAATTTACCGCAAGATATCTCGGATTTATTTTATGTTTGGTACCCCATAACTCGAAATCCGTGCATTTATCGAAAATATTACTTTTAACAAGGAAAAGTTCTGACAATAAGATTAATCTATCCTCAAAATTTCACGTCATTACGATAAAGCGTTAATGTACTTATGCGTATTAGAGTAGCAAAAAACTTCTTAAAAAATCGAAAAACTCGAAAACGGTTAAATATAAATCTTTTTTATGACATGTCATTTTTTTTTTTTTTTTTAACGAAACAAGTTACATATCTACAAAATTTCAGCTTTCTGGGACCAGCACTGGCCGAGATATTGAAGATAGTATTCCCAAGTTTATTTCACTTTTTTTCATCTTTGACAACCCATAACTCGAAAACCGTACATTTGTCGAAAACATTACTTCTAACTAGGAAAACTCCTGGCTATATGATGAATCAGTCCTGCAAATTTCACATCGTTACGATAAAGCGTTAATATACTTATGCCGTATCGAGTTGCCAAATTTATACGAGTTGCCAAATTTATATGTAATAATTCAAAAAGTCGAAAATATCGAAAATGTTTAGAGTTATAATTTTTTTTATTAAATATAAAAAGTTGACATTGCAACAAGTAATACAACTACAAAAGTTCAGCTTTCTAAGACAATCAGGAGCAGAGATATAGGGGGTACCGCTAAAGCGACACAAGGTGTCCGCGGGGATTTTTTTTTTGAAAATCTCGAGTTAAGGCCAGAAGGACCCCATATATAAAATCCCGCTTCTTAAAGTTCAACACAGTGGCCGTGGTAAGGGCGAGGTGGANTCGGGTGTCCATAAAAGACATTCCCGTTGGCGGATTAAAGTAAGATAAAATTTGAACTTCATCTATTGCACGTGCCAAAGACGAACATGAAAAAAAAATAAAATAAAAAAAGTTTAGTTGAAAAGGGTCAGAATTGAAAGTGAAGATACTTACAAACTATGTTTAGCATACTTATACCACGCTCGTTTTGTTTTTCTTGGCGATGCAAAACTAGCGTTTTGCTTGATTAATTGGCACCACTATGCCTACATAGATAAAAGCTATTTCGAACATGATCAGAATCTCAAATGAACCTCTCGGTTCACAAACAATATCTCTTGTTGTGATGTATGTTGTCCGGTTACATGTTTGCATTAATGTTGGAGAAATCATATATAGGTCCTATCCCTTGTTTTGTTGTACAAATTTGTTTGATATTTTCTTTGTTTAGATTTTGCATGTCTTTCTCTGTCTCTTCTTTTACCTCGTCGTGATTTTTCTTTAGATTGACGCACGCTTTTATTTCCTTTTACTGGAAGTTCAATTTCACCATTAAATATTTCTTTTTCTCCAGGTACTCGTAGCTTTTCATGTCCATCGATGTCGATAAGCTCTCCTATAGTTCGATTGGTTTGGGGTTCATTTTCATCCCCCCGTGATGGTGATATGTGTTCCGTTGATTTTTCCATTTTTTTAATATTTTCATTTGATTGAATAGTCAGTTTATTAACCATTGCTTGAATGTTGTTGACAGCTTTAAGAGTTTCAAAAGAATTGACTATTAAAATTTCTTTTCCAGATTGGGTTTGGTCCTCATTGTTGTCATTTGTTTTATATTCTTGAGTCTACAAGAAAAAGAAACAACATATTTGAACAACTGTTAAGATAATACACTTTTCCTGCGCTTGCTAAATCTAGACTCACATGAGTCCTCAAAGGCAATCCAGGCCATCTGTTTGGTGTGATCTGTAACTTTGGATTACTTTCTGAGAAGAGAGGGTTTTAAAAAAATTTGAGTTTCTGTAACTATTTTCACCGTTTTATTCTTACAAAGATAACTGTCACGGGTGTTTCTAATGTTACACAAATGATCATCATCAATAAAGCTCAGTCTGCCATAGGACATAATAAACCATCGTAGATAAGTCTCCCAAAAATTATAAGGTTTGAACAAAATCTAATTATACTGCCGCCTGGGTGCGCGCTTTCGATTTTTTTTGGCGTCATGATAGATCTTATTTTAGATAAATGTTCAAAATTGATAATTACATTTATGCATTGGGCCTCTTGGGGTATGTCCTTTATGTATTGGTAATATGTTCTATTTCACCAGCGCTCCTGTGTATTTCTTATGAAGATACTAAAAACCACCTGGTCATTCATCATGTTGATTGTCTCATAATTAACGTAGATGGATATTGAGTGTGTTAATCTAACTAAGTCTCACCCATATAATTTAAATACACACATGTATTTTGAGATTTTAATACCTAAAAATTTTTTGTGGTTTGGTGATTTTTATTGAAAAAAGGAACCATTGAACATAGCTTACCTTTGTCAGTACAAATCTGGCAATGCTTGGAAGTGCTGTTATATTTGTATAATAAAATGAGCCATAAGGTTCTTTGGGGTAGGTAGAATTTATTTTGAAAATTGATTCGGGTTCCTCGTTTGCATAATCTGGGGCAGTGAATGTAAATCCTTGATCGGTACCAGCGTCTATTGGTTCCGCCTGAAACAAAACATTGAATTCATGTGCTAATTATAGGTTTAAATCTTTGAATAACACTAATTTTACTTTTAAAATACATTAAATTAAAAAACACCAAAAACATTATTTATAAGGAAATTAGTTTCGAATCATTCAATTCATCATCAGTATAGTCGAGTCGATGAATGGAGAGGTGCATGTATAAATTATTATCTTTGAACATTCTTCTTGTGCCAGAAAGTTTCGCGGAAAATTTGAATATGTTCTGATTTTTTTTTTTATTATTATTAGTTTTTTTTTTAGGTTTTTGCATTCGAAGGAGGCCCACAGAACAATATTATTTAGCCTTGATATATTTTATATGTTTACCTTTATGAAAGTTTTTTTAAAAAAATCTCCATGAATTTTGTACAAAGTTCTTTGGGTTAACTCCTTTTCACGTTGAGTCAAGTCCAGAGGTCACATTTTTTTAAAAAAAAAACAATCGTTCTACTGTAATACAATAAACAGACAATAAAAATCTTACATGAATCGTTTTATATTCAATCCAAGTTCCATTTTCACATAGCTCCAAACTATCCACTCCGACAAACCAATCTGGAGAGGGGTGGATCTTTAGTATAAAAGAAACCTGAAAAAAAGTATAAATCCATTTAAAAAAATCTCGGCCAAATATGAACCACTATGAATTTTATTAACTACTTTGTACATGCACAAACAAAATAATCTGGTAGAACTATCAGCACAATCCCTGAAAGTATTATCAAAATCGGAAAAAATATTAATTTTATTTTTGTATAAATTTCAATAAAATATTGTGTATCAACTACAAATAATAAGGCGAGTCACGAGCCAAAGTCAACTTGAGAATGTCGTAACAGACGAAAGCGCTCGTGACTCGCCTTATTATTTGTAGTTGATACACAATATTTTATTGAAATTTATATTTCATAATGACTACAAACATCCTAAATACCATTTCTAAATTTATTTTTGTAGATAGCTACAAGAAATTTCCCTGGAATACAAACTGATTCCAGGGATTCAATCTTACCTTTGATTTCACTGAATTAACAAAAAAGGAGGCGCTGGTATTACCAACTCCTGTCCTGATTGGAGGAGCATAAAATTGACTCAAAACATTTGCATGTTCCAAAGTGTTCTCAAAGGTGTCTGTTTTTCCTCCTTCCGAAAAATCTTTTAAGTTTTTGTTTGCAAATGTACCAATTTGAAATAATGATAAATTACTGTTGTGTGAAACTCCTGTAAAATAAATGGAACGATGTTGTTAGTTTGATAATTTAGCAATCTTCTGATAAACCATTATTGCCGTGAAAGTATTTAAAATATCCTCACTGTTCTTTGTTTAGGAGCAATCTAGAGTGGACAATGTTGCATTCTTGTCGGGTGCAATCAAACCTTCTCGCATCTATCGTTTTAATGTTTTTTTTTTTTCTTAAAAATCTAAGTACCCTAAACTGGTCAACTTTATCCCAAAATTTACGTTCCTTCTTGAATAATTTCACATACCTAATTGTGACAATACTTCTTTGATTTGGGTTTGGTCAATACCATGTACTGCGTAGGATAGTAACTGTACATGCGTATTAAGTCTACATTAAGTAAGTACAATATCATACGGATCGCAAGGTAAGAATTACATAGCGTAGATACAGTCTGCTTAACCAGCCCCTTCGCAAAGCAACAAAAAACAGTAACCAATCCTTAAAATGTTTTTTAGGACATTTTTTTTTTTATTTCTATCGAGTAGGTACACAGGGGCTTTTAGAATTTAGAATCTTGGGTCACATTTGAAAGGACTTTGGCCATCTTTGTCCCAGCTATCGTCTTCAATTCTAAATATACAAAATCCTATGTGTGTTCATTGTTACTTGTTATACAGGGTGGTTTTAAATTTTTGGACCACTCATGATACCTCGGAAATGGCTCGCAATTTTAATATTGTTTTTTCAAGAATTTATTTGGTGTATTTAAAGTTTATGTCGACATACGTTGCAATAACACTAAAAAAAAAACGGAGGGCACTATTGTAAATCAGAAACATTCATCTACATACAGAGCTACAAAAAAGTAAACGAGTAGGTATGCAAAAAATCTACGGCCTCAGGACATTGCGTTCTTCTCGAAAGTTTCGTCGTAATCAAATGAATGGTATTGGAACGCTATCATTTTTTAATGATGATAAAGATCCTTCAAGCCAGATTACCTACCCGATCCGGATGACATACATAAGGAATGCTTAATTTACGTTTCGTTTACTCACCATATAATTTTGACCATTGCGCTACCGGACGAGTGTCCGGAAAATGTTTTGGAAATAATTCTCGAGTCCAAAAAGTTTCAGTAACCAATTTATAGTGAACCAAGCTCTTCGGATCACACTCTTTGTTTGATATAAATGATATTAGAGAAATCAGTAATAATGCTGATACCCTGAGGTACATTTTCCTGCTGACAGGCTCAGAAACCTGTTTTAATAAATATTTAGAAAATAACAAAAAAAAGTGAAACGATTAGTGGAAAAGTATACTAGTCATATATATTTTCAAATATGACAAAATAGTAAGATGTTGATTAATTTGTACGTTCTCGGTACGTTCATGGGCGTCAACTTAGTTTTTAAAGACTTACATTAATTGTAAAACGTGCACTTGGCTTTCTCAAATTTTATTAATAATCATCATCAATAGACTTTATCAAAGACTAGCTTTGTCTTTGTTGAAGCGCAGTTCCTCTCAAAATCAACTGCTCCTGAATGAGGTTACCAATGTTTTTATGACCCTTGACAGTGGCGCACCCAAGATTTTCATTCGGGGGAGGGGGGGGCAATTCGAATTTTTATCTTTAGTAGTAACTACTTACTTTCCGTGTCCTCTTCTATCTCATATTACATGTTTCCACTAGTTTGCGACATAAAGGGCGCGTTCCCGTGTGGGGTACCTGGATCCCCCATCGGGCGCCTCCCCGGGTGGCGGATAGGGGATCTCTCTGATTACTCCAGACCATCCAATGATCTGAAGCAAAGAGGGTTACAGACAACTGTCTGGGGCGGACCAAAATCCAGAACATAATCTCAATGACTGATATAAATAAACCTACGGCCCTAATTCCGGGGCACCTCTTAAGTGGGGATAGGGCGCTTACAATAGCCCCGTTGTCAGTTAGTGAGAGTGTGTACATCGGAGACACGGAAGGAGGCCATAACTGTAGACCATCATCAGCATCTGCGTCTCCATTCTCCATATAGTGAAAATTTCACTCGATCCTTCCAACAGCTCAATATCTCATCTAGTAGTAACTTAAGATGTGCGCTAACCTACACAGCGTAGCCAGGATTTCATATCGCGGGGAGGGGGGGTGTATGCACGGCAAACGTATTTTTTGATACTGTCATACCTATCTGACTGACCAGTCTGGTCAGGTCAAAACATTGGGTGAGTTCAATGTGGATACCTGGTTAGTAAGTTTCCAGAGAATGGATGGATGTTAAACCACTCATCTCGAATGACCTTAGATATTAAAGAGACGTTAAGCCAAAGAAAGATAATAACTAGTGGATCAAGATGATCGGGTGTTCACGTTAGTGTTGTAGTCATTTAGGTACCTATAGAAAAAATATCTTAATCAAATTTTAAAAAATAATTTTCAAAAAACAAAATATTGGGCCCCCATCTCCCCCTCGGGGGGCCGGGGTACCCAAAATTTTCAAAATCGAAAAGCCCTTAATACCAGCCATAACATATCAAAATTTCTACAACAAACCGCTATAAAGATAAAAAATATTTTCAAAAAACACAATATTGGGGCCCCAGCGGCCCCAAAAATTATAGGTACAGCAAATTTCCTTCATGTCCTAAACATGTATACCAAATTTCGTCAAAATCGAATGAAAATTGTGGCTTGTATCGCGTAACAAACAAACATACATACATACATACACATATACAAGTGCATTTCGGGATGTATGGCGGGGTCAAAAATGAAGTTCACTAACGTTCACAACTTGAGACAAAATTTCCTTATGTTTTTGTCAGATTTTTTTCAGTTTTTCGGTTAACAAGCAATAAAACGGGAACGACCATCATGATTGCAAAATTTTGAAGCTGATAGTAAAAGCATATGAAGCCTATTTCACAATAAAAACAAGTTAATATGACGTGAATTGGATTCATTCGCTCTACATAATATATGTACATCAAATAATATACAAGTAGGTACCTACTTGTAATGTTAATTTTTAGTTGATTATGTAAAGACCCCCGAGAACCAAAATGTATCCACAAATAAAATGGGAGAGTAATAAAATTGGGACGTCAAGATTGGCTCTAATTTTATTAAAATTCTTAATTGGAAATATGCTGAAATTGGCGAGTGGGAGATGGAACAATGTACTTACAGGTACTTTAAAAACGAGTGGGAGGACGATTTCGAAGAACTAACAAAAACATATTGGGTGGGTGTTGAAAGAAGATAATTCTATCCCAATTTTAAACAATTCAGAATAAAAGACTAGCACACTGTATTCGTAGCAATTTTTGGTTCTTAGTTAGGTTATTAGTTTTTGTAGAAAGTTGCCTGCTACCTCCTTGCCTACTGGCCATTTTCCAGACATTTGAAGTTCTGCTACTTATTTTATCTTATCTAATTTGAAATAAAGGTCAAAATTATATTGGTGGGATCAATGTTAGATTGCAAACATATACCTCCTACATTTTGTTCAACTCTGTAAGTATAGAATGTTATGGTTTGGGCCTCAGAATCAAAATTTGTTTGAGGCTAAATATTTTCAAAGTTAGAAAACAGTTCAGCTAGGTATCTGATGTATTACATTTAGTTAAATTGCAGGCTGCAACTCGCTAACACCAATGGATTAGGCACCTGACCAAGAAAATGGTGGTAATAAATACCTAATAGCAGTTTTGTAAATTATAGACCTCACTCAAATATTGAACATTATGAATGTTCTTAGCGCTTGAGGGTTGAAAAGATTTACAACAGCCTCTATGGCGCCAGTTCCCGTGAGATCACTGCAGTTAAGAAACGTGCAGTGATGTTTTACTTGGTGGGTGACCACGTACCTAGATTTGAACCCCGTGATTTGAATCCCTACATCATGCATAATTTATGTACGTAGTACGTAACACATTATGTAGGTATGTTCACAATGTTAGATAGAGTGATGCTATTGAAAGCGATAGTGTGATTTTTTTTATAGCCATCGCTTTGGAAACAGGCCTGGTCTGAGTGGAAAAGGGGGAATTACACCCGGCTCTGAGTTTTCAGAGGGGCCTGGTATAGTTGTTTTTTAAATACACAACGATTTAGCTGAAGGTGGAATGGGCGGAGCCCGTAAATTCCCCCCCCCCTGGTCTAGATTTTCTCTCTACGGCCTTGTTTTAAAATTATTAAAATGTTACCGCTTCCATGCAATTGTTATTTTTATAATGAAAATTCTATTCTTGGTTTTTATGACCCTTTGGAATCGTCACGAAAAAAACCGTCAAAATTTGATATTTTACGTTTTTTACGTACCTATGTCTTATGTAAATGGATCTTTAGTATCGACATCGACTGATTTTTAATCGAATTGAAAAGGTTATATGAATAATCGATTATCGAAAATGTTTCATATTCGTTATTCGTAATTCACAGCTCATAAATTTTGAAATTCGAAAAAAATTGATTTGAATATTTGAAATCAACAATTCCACAAATAAAAATAATTGTATCATCATATAATTATATTTTTAATAGGTATCTTTATCTTGTCAATCTGTCTATGAAGTAATTTGTATTTTAGAAATGAATTAATGTAGTAAGTTTTTATTTTTATTAATAATTAATAATGATTTTCAAATTTCGATTCTTCGCATATTACCGATGAAATTTGATTAAAGTTATGACACTAGACACTAATGTAATAGATTTTAACCATGATCGGGATACAATACAAACTAGTCTCTCTGTTATCTTTTTGATTCAAGATGTGAAGTTATGGCATAGATTTAATCTTGTTGATGGTGAAACATGATTGGGCCATCATACACGTGGTTTTACTAGGTTCCCCTGTCCTCGAACCAACGACCTCTAGGTTTATTTACAACAACTGACCAGGGTGAGACAAGCATGTGCTTCTTTTTGGAATAAAAGAACAATCGGTTGCGGACAATGGTGAAATATATTGTTGAATTGATAGATTAGATTTCGAGTTAGGTATTCATAAAGTAGACAAGAGTTAGTATAAATAGTTTAGGTTTTATTAAGATCGTATAAACGTAACATAACCATATCACTCATGACCTGATATAATCAAATTCACTATGTTCTTCTCACGATGGCTGGATCCACGCCAAAGGACAAACTGTAACATCAGAGTTCCAGTCAAGGGCCATCAAAACCTTTTCGGCTACCCCATATCAACCTGTTTCGGTCATTTTTAACACACTAACTTATTACTGAAAAATCTATATGTATATTATATATGATTTTTGAAGCTAACAATAATGGAATTACACAAGCGGTCAAGAGTTTTTATATAGATCCTTGCTAAATCCTGAAGTATCTAATCGTTGTCGTCTATGTATGCTGGCTGCTCATGATTTACGTCATAAGCAGCCAGCAACTATCCATCAAACCCAACTAATCTAGAGCCGTCAGCATTATGGACAGATCCAGTTGGAGAGGCCGCTTTTCTTGGCCTGGAGACACAGTGAGAGTCGTTGAGAACGTTAACAATAACAATAATAACAAGCGGTCCTCAATCTAAAAATTAAATTGGGTTTCCTCACACATCATCATAGGTTAACATCTGTGAAGCTGGTATGTAACTGAGTTGTTGATACTAAAGAATCGTTACGGATATTAAGTAGCTTCTCCTTGCTTTCTGCATGGGTAATCGAAAAGATACCGTTTGCGACCTCAGTCGCCTTTTACGACCGTCATGGATTTAGATTCCTTTGAAGTATTCTTTTTAAGTCCCCTTATCCACAGGCGAATTTGTTATTTCAATGCCATTCCTCACTAATAGTAGTGAAATAAAGAACATATTTTACTCTTGATTCTGTGTATAGAATTTAATTTCTTTGTGCTGTATCTTCTACATTTTCACGTTTTCCTATTTTGTAGACTGTGTCAGTATTTTGAATCCTGGTTGTTATTTTTGTGGCGACCATTTTGAAAATAAAACAAAATATTCAAGGAAATCCTATTGTCCAAATCATGGGTGATACAATTACTGCCAATCAAAATGGTATTACACTAACCAAAGATATTTCTTCAGAAGATAAAGAAAAAGCAGAGGAATTCAAGGCTGAAGCTAATGAACATTTTAAACGTAAGATTACGTTTAGGTATTGAATGAAACTGTTGTACGTTGTACCTGATGAATTGAAAAATCAACAGAAATGACTGTTACGGGGGTTCCTTAAAAAGATATCAACAACAAAATACATTCTTCCTCTTTAACTCAATGCGTTCTATTAATAGGTACTCAAAGTTTAAGATTTGTGGGTTCAGTGGATGCTGAGATATTTTAGGGGGTACAGAGGACATGTTTTTTTTTTATTATTATTACATACGAGAGCTAAGATTAATTGCCTCCTCTTTAGGAAGAAATTCATGGTAGACAATGTCCTTCCAGACAAAAGAAAATCGTAGGTATGAACATTGGGTTTCCCGTTATCAGGTTCAAAACCATGAATAATCCTGTTTATTGCAATAATTGTTACTTTACCTCAGATTTTCAGAACACCTTATCAACTATCTGAAACAACTGCGATGAACCGCTCTAAACAATGGTGCTATGCCCCCCGATGCAAAGTTTAGGTGCTATTCGAATAGTCCAGGAACTTTTTCATCAGCCCTCGTACAATTCACTGTAGGGTTATTTTATTTCCTTAAGCGAGTGATACTTTCTAAGATCGTTGCCTGAAAATCTTGAGTGGAGAACTTATTGTCGTTTGGTTAAAAAGTTCCTTTTTGTGGTTTCAGATCAAGCCTATGACAAAGCTATAGAACTGTATTCTGCTGCTATCGAGCTAGCTCCAAGCGCTATTTATTATGCCAATCGAAGTTTTGCCTATTTTAAAACTGAAGCCATTGGTTATGCTCTCAACGATGCTTCAAAAGCAATCGAATTGGATAGAACTTATACAAAGGCATATTACAGAAGAGCCGCAGCATATATGTCATTAGGAAAATTTAAATTGGCTTTAAGAGATTATGAAGCTGTGAGTTGTGACTTTAAATTTATTTTTACCTCATAGGAATTTTATTTCATTTATAGTGCGTATATGGTCATTGGTCATTGCACCAGAAATGAAAATAGTAGGGTATGATGTATGATGAAACTATACATGATGGACACACTGGAAGTTAGTAAACAAAATGAGCTTGTTGAAGATGTGCATAATCCACCGCGGACACTTGATAAATCGAGGATTGACACACTTCTTTGACATTGGATTCAAAATAATCGCCGGTTTAATTCGCGTTGACATCGGTGTAAATTTTTTCACACATACTTTATCGTGGCTGAATATTTTTAATTTTATAAAATGTCTATCCGATGCGTGCAACTACATATGCGTCTTTTCCCTTGGCTGTAAAATTCCTTGTGGCCAAAATAATTCAGTCATTTTTCGTTTCAAATTCTGAAAACATCTACCATAGTTGGTATACCAAGATACAGTAGAATTTCTATTTTCCTGAAGATATTGAGTTCGAGAGGATCCAATATTGTTTGTGCTGTGTATTTGTACTTCTGAAAAGCTGAATTTTTGGAGATAACTCGCTTCCAGTTTTACATTAAATTTTTTATGTCTTTCGAACCTACCAAAAGGAAACGGTGTTCCAAATTTCAAGTTTCTACCTTTAGCCACCGAGGAGGTACGTTGAGTTTACGTCAGATAGTATACCATATGGGCTTTGCTTTTTATTATTATAGACAGATAGATGTGTTTTTCTTCTATTTCAGGTCTACAAAGTGAAGCCCAATGATAAAGATGCAAAACTTAAATATACAGAATGTAATAAAATTGTTAAAAGGTTAGCTTTTGAAAAAGCTATCGCTGTTGACACTAAAAGTGTATCTGAAACAATTAATTTTGATTCTATGAGTAAGTTAAATTTATTTACGAGTATTAATCAGTGACCTGATTAATTGAAACGGAAAAATTCACCCTTTTGTTTATGAAAATTCAAAATATGGTTTCGTATTTTTTCTCGTCATCTCTCAGACTGTCTTTCCACAAAAAAAAAAAAAAAAAAAAAAAAAAAAAAAAAAAAAAAAAAAAAAAAAANATATTACTTCAACTACCTGGTATTATTTTTACGTAAAAAAGTCATCAAATATTTTTTTAGGACTAGGATATATAAAATAATTGGGAATTTATGTATAAGATCAAAAACCGTGTTTTGAGCTTTAAACTTTTTGATTGCCTGTAAAAAATTATTGATTCTTTTTTCACAAAACTTCGTATAACGACGTTTGAAATGTAGATATCTACAAGCGTTTTTTTCCTACGAATCGGAAATAAAATGGCCTATTTATATAACGGTTTTAATTAAAAAGGGCTTATAGCAGCTTAAACTCTTTTCATATAAAGCTCTTTTTCAATTGGCAACCCAATATTGATTTATATTTTTGCAGGCATTGAAGAAGATTACACAGGACCTGTATTAGAAAATGACAAAGTTACTTTAAAATTCATGCAAGATCTTCTCGAAACATATAAAGCTCAGGGTAAACTACATAGGAAGTATGCGTACAAAATATTGTTGGATGTCAAACAACTGTTTCAAACTCAGGACTCTTTGGTCCACATTAAAATCGAAGATAATGCCAAGTTCACCGTGTGTGGAGACATTCACGGGCAATTCTATGATTTGATGAATATTTTCAAATTGAATGGACTGCCTTCTCCTGAAAATCCTTATGTATCCTTTATTTATAGACATAGCCATGATAAAGCGAACCAATTTAGGAGGATTAGTTAAAGTCGTTTAGTGACCAAATAGGGGTGAAATACTCCAGAAAACCTCCGTTCCATTGAAATTAGTGTTCATATACTCAAGGCCGTAACAACGTCACATATCTGACCCACTAAAAGATTAGTGTTCTTTTCGGGGAGGCATTCCCTATTTCTGTTTTCGGGATAGTCTAATTTTGTTTTACAAAAAAACATAATTATTTAAAATGAAACCATCATTAGGTAGGGCGTAATCTGAGACACACGCGACGCAGCACACAAAAGCCACGTTTTGCGGCGCAAGCAACGCAACACACGATTTTTTTTTACCAGCGCATGCTGGAGCACACGCATGCCATTGTTGCAGTGAAGATACCGATACCAACTCATCCGAATCAGAATTGTACGCTAAGTGCCCGGACAATCGATTTTTTTTCTTTCGATTTTTGGATTCTACGTACCTTGAAACGTAAAATATCAAATTTTGAGGGGGTAATTTTTCTTTTCTCGTGACGATTTCAAAGGTTCATTATTGAAAATAATAAACCAAAAATCCTTGTAGGTTTAATTCCTTGGCTATGTTGGTCCACAAAGAGTCTATACGTTTTCCTGCTATAATCTTCATGACTCACATCGTATAGCACAGGTAACCAATCAATTGTTCATTTAATAAAGACATCTTCAATCAATAGTTGCGTCGCGTGTGTCGTCAAATCTGTGTCTGTACTACAAACTGTGACATGCCGGCACACGTATGTGCTGGGCCCGCACACGCATGCGTCTCAGCTTACGCGGTACCATTAGGAAATATGGCGACATAATTTTCTGACGTGTGTTGTGTTGCATGTGCTGCGTCACGTGTGTCTCAGCTTACGCCCTACCTTATGATATTTATGATTAAACTGGTTGCAGGTCTCTATTAAGACTGATTTTAATTATCACTGCGACCTTTATTTAGATCTATTGTGACTAGTATTTCGAAGAGGCGGGAATGGGGTTAGATTCGAATTAGCTGATACCAAATGGTGGCCATTTAAGGGAGTGAGGTTTACAGTACACAGATCCTTTAGTAGTGTGTTTAATTTTTCTCGTTCCTATAATTCTTTAACCTATTTAATACTTTAGCTGTTCAATGGTGACTTCGTAGACAGGGGATCTTTTTCTGTGGAATGTATATTTACATTATTTGGTTTCAAGTTGTTGTATCCCAATCATTTCTTTATGTCACGAGGTAAGAGTTTTTGTATTTATTAATTTCTTGTAAGGAATTTGACGAGCCATTTTTTTTTCGATATCTACTTATTACAGTTTGATGTGAATAAGTCGGACTCACAGTCACGTACTGGTATTTATAGTTGTTGTTTTTCAAATGGTCTATCACGTTAATTTTTATATGACCAGTTTCGGTAGACCATAAATTTGGCATTCTGTATTCAATTCTACCAACTGCAGATTACTCTTGATAGTAAACCTTAAAAAACACTGTTTCAAACCGGTGATGGGAGATCATCAGCAAAAAGCTAGTTTCTATGGATATTGTGAGGAGCAAGCCAGGGTTATCGTGCCAGGAAAAGAGTTACAGCCTGGGAGAGTAGGCACCGAACAAAAGATTGTGGCATGGTAGAAAAAGTAAATAGAATAGGCGACGGTGAAGTAAAGCTATATCTCTTCCAATAAAGTAACTTAAGAAATCCGACTTCAGCCTCTCAATTATAACTTTTTTTGCTTAACGTCCTTTTATCATCTATTGTTCATAACGGGGGGTTTACCCATTCCCTGGACACTTACAGCCAGATGTTAACATTGACCTCATCCAGCCTGGGTTGGCCGGGAATAGCCAGCATCAAATGGGTACCCACTATGGACGAACCTTTTTAATTGACTGATGATTACTAATATTTTTTCAGGAAATCACGAAAGTGCCTACATGAATCAAATGTATGGATTTGAAGGCGAAGTCAAAGCTAAATATACAGATCTAATGGCCCAATTTTTCACTGAAATATATAATTGGTTGCCGTTATGTCATTGTTTAAATAATCGAGTTTTAGTTATGCATGGAGGTTTATTTTCTAAAGACAATGTCACGTTGGACGACATCAAAAATATAGATCGAAATAGACAGCCTCCTGATGAAGGTAAGATACCTAAGTCTTTGAAATTATTGAGTGAACCTTTTTTAATGTCACTGACGTTATTTCACTAACAGATAATACTATGACGTCGGACGTTATACATTTTTTGTATCACCGTGTCCGCAAGTCCATGAACTCTACCGTGGTATCAGCGGACACTATCGCCATGTCCTAAAAGCTGCTGATACACTATAGCGGGGTTCGTTAATTCTGTGGCGATGAAAACCAACTATCGCGGAATCTCTTTCATTGATGATTCACCTAAATAGTAAGTTTTTATGTAAAATCAGTTCATCCATATTTAAAACGTTTTAAAATGAAAACCTCAAGTTTCAGTGATGATCACTAAACGACTACAGTATGGTTTTCTGGTAAAAATATTCTATTTTAATTCTTTTGTTTTTAGGTCTGATGTGCGAACTTCTCTGGTCAGATCCACATATACAAAATGGCCGCGCTCCTAGTAAAAGAGGAGTGGGAGTACATTTTGGACCAGACGTTACCAAAGCATTTTTAGATAAAAACAAATTAGATTATATCATTCGAAGTCACGAAGTCAAACAGGAAGGATATGAAGTAGCTCACGATGGAAAATGTATAACAGTTTTTTCAGCACCCAATTATTGGTAAGTAGTACTTAATGGCCAATGCAAGGATCTGCAATAAAATATTGCTAGTGGGGTCCGGATGCCTTTTAGATTAATTTTCAGTCAGGGTCCGAATTCAGTCAAAGCACCAGATCTCATATGAGTGTGTAGTTGAGAATGGAGATGATGCCAAGGGCACACAAAGGTGTGATGGCCCTTGGCTGGTATATTTTGTCTCCTTGAGTGTCCCAAATCGTGTCGATGCGTAAAACCGGTCATCGTGTAGAACAACCAGATCTCGCCTGAATTGTGAATTTAAGTAACCTCAGTTGGATTTTATTTGGAGTCTTGGATGCTAGTAATGCAGACATATCAAAGTGTGTTTTTGCTTGTGCACACTAACTGAAAAAAACTAGCTTATCAATCAGATTGAGGATAGTTCTTATGTCGAATAATTGATTAATTGTCATGTTCAGAGATATTCTTATCGAACTATCGGTACCACACTATTTCATATGTTTCTTAGTATGACAACAACGGAAACGGTCATGCCTGTAGGCGTCAAACAAACTGCTAGTTTGTAATACGAGCCATAGTTGATTCCAGACCAGTGGTCGCTTGGTGCAATGTGTCCTCCTATATCCCAAAATAAAATGGTCACTAAAACATTTATATTTTGGTGTTCCAGTGATTCTGTAGGGAACAAAGCTGCATTCATTACTCTCAATGGAAAAGACATGATCCCCCATTTTACAACATACGAGGCTGTGGTAAGTAAAATCCAGATCTGATATAAACAGACTGCTTGCCGCTAATACTTAAAAAAAAAAAACAGCTACGACGAATCTTACAAAGAAAACAACCACAGTACAAGTACAGTTAAAAATCGTCTCCCAAGCAGGTCGGTTTAGTAGCTTCGTCACCAGAAATATTTTAGTAGTAAATGGCAATTAACATGACATTTTCATGTTAATTACCGTGGATAAACATTTATTGCAGTCGATATTTCCGCTGCACTGCAATTATTAAGTATGTGTGGCCGCACTCAATCACTCAAAAGATACTAGCTTCGTCACCAGAAATATTTACAGTCCATGGCAATTTAACATGACATTTTCATGTTAATTATCTTTATATATAAAAGGCAATGTCCTGAGTTACTGATCCACGTAGAGCCGAAATTATTAATGCTACAGACTTGAAATTTGGCAGGGACCTTCGTTGCACCATCCTAGTGTGCACTAAGGAAGGATTTTGCAAAATTTTAGTTTTAAGGGGTAGAAATCGCGAAAAATAAACAATTCCCATAAGAAATAATTGGAGCGAGAGAGATAGCATGATACATCATTTAAAATATGCGCGGTCGAAGCCGCGATCAGGGGATACTAGTCTTAGATAAACATTTATTGCTACTCAATCACACAAAATGCTTAATGTAGCTTTGTTGCCATAGCTTTCTCTAAATGGAACTAACAATCAAACACGATATCTTCTACTTATCAAATGAAACCAGATGTCCCCTATTCGCCAGTGGGTAGCGCCTCAGTCTCTGATGCATGGCTCTTAGAATCTCCGATATTCTTTTGCACCCTTCATAATGTTTCAATGTAATTTTCATATACCCACGGGTAAAACAAAATCCTATGATAATTGCTATGGACGACTTGAAAGTTAACACTGTACACAAATAGTCACTATTAACAATACAAAATATCAAAATAGAGTGTTTTGTGGCTGGGAATTCGCCTAAATATCTTTGAAATGTCATGGTATTTATTTCGTCCAATTTTTACAGGAACATCCCAGTGTGCAGCCTTTGAAGTATGCCAATCCAATGCTTAGTATATTGTCTTGATTTATTTGGAGGTGTTTATTGAAGATCAACACCATGACCTCCATCGTCGCCGACATTCTTCTAGTAGTTCTCTCCTGTTGGTTCAGGGTAATACAGAATCTAATATGGGACCCCTTTCTTATTTCCATATCAATAAATTTGTGTGTCATAAAGGTCCATCACCATCGACAAACTCTATTTTCACTTCGAATAAAATTCCCCATCACACTCGGCTAATAAGTAGTAAGAAGCTTTTGAGTTCATTTTCCGGTCGGGTTGAAATTTTGAAAAAATGTTATTTGCCATTTTGTTTGCACATGTTTGAGTGTAGCTCAGCTTCCTGAAGGCTATTGAGTATTTTTGATTATAGCGTTCAGGGACACAATTATAAGGTAGATTTTAGAAGATGCCTTGGAACTTTTTTATAAACGGGCGAAAAATAAAGAATTTAACTTGACTGGTATAGAGCAAAACCAATCAACGGTTATTGGAAGAAGCCAGTTATTATTTATTTTTGCAAAAATAGACATTTCTTTTCATTGGTAAGGGTCATAAGAAAATAATGGTCGACTTTAAAGGCTCGTTGTTGAAAATAACAAACCAAAATAATGATTTCTGATTGGCGGTCAGTTTGACGCCGGAAATGATTTTTCATAGTAAGAAAAAACACTCAAATCAATTTTGAGGCATCGTTGTATCAAGAAAAAACTGAGGAATACACTTTATTGAGATTTAGTGTACAACCAGATGATGATAACCTTTATTAGCCGAATGACACTACTGCCTCTCCCCTATCTTCTTCCTTTATGACTTTAGGTTTATTCTGTTGCCCTATTCTTGTATCTCTTAGTTAAAATGAATTAATAAACTATGGAACAAATTTTACATTGTTTATTTATTTTGTAGATTTACTCATTCATAAACAATCTGCTCAACTTTTCATGTTGGCGTTGGTCAATCAACGGTAAACACTTCGTTCCATGCAACATTGGAATGCTTCTATTACGAACGCTTTGTTTGTCATATTTAATTATGATATAGTGTCTTAGTATTGAAAATTGCGTGGCGACAAATAAAGAGGATTTTTTTTTTAAAATAAAAAAGAACTGGAACAAAACCGTCCGTCGATTTTATAGTTAAGTAGCATCGAGACATGACCGGTCTAAATGTAACCTAACCATACACCATACTTCATATGGATTGGTATTCATTTTACGAACGTAGAACGCTACCTGATGTCCGGGTTCCTGATGGAGGGAGGAATATCCATTATACATATCTGTTGATAATTTAGGATTCCGTTGTTACACTTCAGGTACGGAACTCGCAAAAATAATTTTTGTTCCTGTTTTAGTCATTTCCAATTGCATTTAGTTAACTTTTATTATGAATCATAGTAATTTCCAATTTCATTTAGTTAACTTTTATTATGAATCATAGTCATTTACAATTGCATTTAGTTAACTTTATTATGAATCATAGTCATTTCCAATTTCATTTAGTTAACTTTTATTATGAATCATAGACATTTCCAATTTCATTTAGTTAACTTTTATTATGAATCATGGTCATTTCCAATTTCATTTAGTTAACTTTTATTATGAATCATAGTAATTTCCAATTTCATTTAGTTAACTTTTATTATGAATCATAGTAATTTCCAATTTCATTTAGTTAACTTTTATATGAATCATAGTAATTTCCAATTTCATTTAGTTAACTTTTATTATAATCATAGTCATTTCCAATTTCATTTAGTTAACTTTTATTATGAATCATAGTAATTTCCAATTTCATTTAGTTAACTTTTATTATGAATTTTTTATTATAATCATAGTCATTTCCAAACTTTTATTATGAATCATAGTAATTTCCAATTTCATTTAGTTAACTTTTATTATGAATCATAGTCATTTCTAATTTCATTTAGTTAACTTTTATTATGAATCATAGCCAACATTTTGTTTTTCACCTCCTCAACCAATCGGTTTCTATTTGTAGGATGGACCTGTAAAAAATACACGTTAACCAATCAATAGCCGTCTTCACGATGGCCGGTTCTACGCAACATGGCGACCTGGAACGCATAGTATCACAGTTCCCGCCAAGGGCCATCAAAACCTTGTTCATTATAATAATAAAATAAAAAATCAATCAAATTATTAAAAAATCGAAACGGGGAGAGGAAGAAATTGGATAAAGGTCTTATAGACAGCGCAAGGATGGCGTACATCTCTCGAGTTATAGAAGAAGAAAATAATCGGGAATTCGGACCCCTAATAATCACCAATTGAATTATGCAAACTGACGCCGAAACCAAATTCCCCATTGTCCCCACATTTAGATAAATATTTACTTACTTTAATAAGGTTCGAGCCAACCTGAGATTTAAAATGTTCTACCAAACTAGAACCTCTGGTTGGTACAGTCGCCAAAATAACTTGTGTTGATTCTAACAGTTTTCTTATAACCATTTCAAACTGTTTGCTACAGAGTTCCATTTTACCAATTTCGTCAATTATCAACACTTGGCAATTTTTGATATTCTGAAAAAAAGAACAAGAGGAACAAATGTTATAATAAATAATTCGGTTGGTTCAAAGATTCAAAAAAGGGTTGCACAGGTGTATTCTCCAGGTTTTGATATCCCAGAATCACTGAGTTTCTAGTTTGGTTCGGTAGATGGAAATTTTAATTAGTTTGGTTTAATGCTGAAAAGCTGAATCGCCATATAAATACATCTCTAAATCGTACTAAAAAGTCTCAGTTTTTCAACACATACCCAAGTAACAGGGCCAATGAGGCAGGAATATAAAAATACTGGAAAACTAGTTGGAAATTTTAATTAGTTTGGTTTAATGCTCAAAAGCTGAATCGCCATACAAATACATCTCTAAATCGTACTAAAAAGTCTCAGTTTTTCAACACATACCCAAGTAACAGGGCCAATGAGGCAGGAATATAAAAATACTAGAAAACTGAATTGAAAAAGATAATTATAGCTAAAAACTTTTCCTAACTGGAAGCAAACATCCTAATTGACTTACATCTGAAGAGAGAATTGGTAGTACTAGATTTTCCAAGGATTTCACATCAACTGTATATTTGCCAACTCTTGGGCCGTTGGATGATGGGGTCCTGAAATTCATTATAAAACTGAACTCAAAATGGGCCAGTGTAAGGTCCTTATTCTTGTAATGCTAGGTTTTTGCTTTAATTTTTTTTATTACTTGCCAAGGTTAGGACGTCAATACAATCTGTCAAAATTTCAACTAAAACAATTTAGTACCTGACCCCAAAAAAAAAATTCTATAGCCATCAATTACGTTTTTGAGGTTTTCTTACTTGCCGCTGTTACCAATTTTTTATTAATATCAATATTCAATTAAACCTTCCTTATCTTCAAATAAAATTTTAGGGACCACACAGATACTATTAATTTTTTTCTGAGCAACTAACCAAATTAAAATATGATTAATTGAAAGTAGAAGGTTACTTTTCACGATTAAATGGTAGGAAATACGAGAAAACTCACTTTTAAATGTTTAATTCACAATTTTATTGCTTGAAAATCGACGAAACTTTGGAGAAATCAAATGTTTATTCGGATTTTTTTAAAATATATTATGCAGAGTTAACATGAAAAAAAAATCACTACGATTTCATTTATTTTAGTTTTTTTTCCGAATGGCGCAAGAGTTTTTAGGGAGCGACTTTATGAGAAGAACAAGTTTAATCGAGGCATGGCCGATCAAAACGTTTCCTAACCTCTCTGGGAGAGCGGGGCGTTCATCTTAACGCTTATATTGATAAAATAAACAAACTGGCACTAAACAAACAACTATGTCTGCTTCAGTTCAATATATTCAAATAATTCAATAAATATGGAAGAAAAAGGTTTTTTTCAAAATAAATTAAAGTGAATTAATTTATCTCCCACCCCTAAAACGTTTAAAAAGACTTTTTAAATTATATTAAACCACATATTAAGTTTGTAACTTGCTCCAAAAAAAATTAATAGTATTTGTCTGGTACCCGGAAGAAAAAGGTTTTTTTCAAAATAAACTTAAAGTGAATTAATTAATCCCTCACCCCTAAAACGTTTAAAAAGACCTTTTAAATTATATTAAACCATATTTTAAGTTTGTAACTTGCTCAAAAAAAAAAATTAATAGTATCTGTCTGGTACCAAATTTTAAAATGTACTCACGTCAATCTGGCCAGAGGTCCTCTGGTTCCATTTAGCAAAACCACATCAAACCCAATTCTCTGTCCTTTATCTCTCAATTCTTCTGTGTAGAAACCATCAATTTTAATAGAAAACTTCAAAAGTTCTGCATAAACTTTTTGAACTAAAGTTGTTTTACCACTTCCTAAAAAGAAAAAATGGTTTCTCTTAATGGTTTTGAGCCAGCTTGACGAGTGATAGGTACTTGTGAAACAATGCCTCATAAGATGCGGGAATTCCAGTGGACAAGGCATGAATGGGTAGCCAAACATTATCGTAAATAAAATACATATGGACATTTACAGATTGGTAAGCAATTGATGAAATAATTCCAGCAAATTGTGCATTATTATTATAAGATATTTTAAAGAATAGAGGGGGTAACCCTACTCGCTTCCATGAACAGCCTAAACCATAAGTGCCCCCCCCCCGGGTGGTGCTAAATGGGGAGCAATCCTGGAGGAATTTTAGAGGCCAAGAGAACAGAACTGACAGACCACAAAATTGAACATAGAACGAAAACATGAATGCTAACCTCTCCCAGAAATCCAAGCCCTGGAGAATATTGGGACGCTCGAGGGAAATTGATCTGATAGTCATGAAACAAACATACCTGGATCACCAGTCAGCAAAATTTGATTTAGTTCTTTGGTTCTATTCATATTAAATTTAGTCTGAAATATAGATAAAAGTGTAATTTTAGACGTCTTTTGTGCGCTTTCAAATCAATGAGATAAGTTGAGCAGAAAAATAAAAATATGGAGGAGGACGATAAACAGTAGCAAAACTGCCACTTACAACGGCGCAGCGGACGATTGGACCATTTTATTTCATTTTTGGATTCTAAGTGTGTATCTGATATCTGTAAATTTAATTTTCATCTTGAGTAAATATATTAATAATGTTTTTTAATACTACTTACGTACGTACCTTGAAATGTAAAACATCAATTTTTCAGGGAATAAAAGAATCGTGATCGAAAGATTCATTGGTGAAAATAATAAACAAATATGTGAAGCAGTTTTGAGGAGAAATTAATAAGAAAAAAAAAAACGCATAAAAACTAATGAAAACGCGTTGTCAGAACAAAAAACGGTGCCAACACTTAATAACCAACCTTTTGCACAGCACCACTATTAAAATGTAAAACTAAAATTTAGATATCGGCATGGCTGCAGTTTTTTTTGCAGTTTTTTTCGTAACAAATTGTACAGCAATTATTTCTATCTTAATTTCAAAAAAAAAAAACTGTATAAGTTTTTTGGTTTAATGTCCAAGGGTGAGCACAATTCAATTTCAAATTATATTATTAGAAGAGTAAAAATATCATTAAATAATAATAAAATGAATTAATAATTTACAGTAAAATGGGGTGAATGGATCCAGAAGAGTGAAAAGAAACAATACTTTAAATTATATTCATCTCTTTGTTTAAGTGTGTATTTTTGTAACTACAGAACAATATCGAATTACAGAGTATCTAGTTTAAAATGTTTCATATTAATGAAAAAATACACCCGCAAACCAAAGATTACTTTTTAAAATCTTTATCTTCTGTAAATATGTAACTAATTTGTAAAATTTGCAAATTAAAATCTTAAGTCAAGTGATAACATAGTTAGTTTTTTATAGAGATTAATTTTAATTGAGTTTGACAGTTTGTTTCTTTTCAACCAACTGTCCGTATTCACCCTATTTTACCATAACTTGAGATTAAACTAACGAGACCTTTTTTCTATACATCTAAATAGAAATATGTTTAATGATTATTCTTGAGGAATGAAAAAATACAAGAAATCGTTTCATTGTTTACGGGATTTATAATTATTTACCAACATAAGGCACATTTAAAAAAAAAATCAACTGGCTACCCCTCAGAATTTCTGAGATGTAACCTTGTAACAGATAAACGGACGTAACGTAGGCTTAGTAATAAAGCTCTAGTTGGTACCCTTCGGGTATGATGGATTCCTAAAAAAACTTAATGGGTGTTTTTCAGACAGGCAGCTTGTGAGTAAAAAAAGACTTCATTTCTCGAATCTCTCAATTAAAGTAATTTTATCTTTCGCTCCAATTCTAATTAATTTTATTATTTGAAATTCATTATTCACTCAAGTAATTTAATTACTCATAATTTTATCTTTCGATTCAATTGTTAGTTCACTCAATTGGCTAATTATATTACTCAATCTCGCAATTTTATTTTTTCGATTCAATTCCTAATTCATTCAATATTTTAGGTAAATCTTGTAAAAGTTGTTCTCGGTTTAATTTGAATTCATGCTCGGACCAATGCTTCTTCATAGCTTGAATTATGCGACCCATTTCTCGACCAGCTGAAAAGAAATTGAAAAAACTTGACCTTAATGTATAAAAATTAAAATTACCTATATTATATTTAAAAATAGGAACATTATTCAATATTATTTCAATTTACTTTATACCAAATGAAAGAAATTGCAGCTCTAGAATGAGTCTGTCTACTTCTGAAGATGTTTCAATTGACATCAGTCACATTGACATAATGTTCATTATGTATAAGTTATTTTATCATTCTAACCATTCACCCCAACAGACAAAATTGATCAAAAAAGTTTAATGAAATTTATTAGAACCAAATCAGAGCAGCCACTTCAAAAATATGAGTGTCAAGAAAAATATGTTTCCGCATGAGCAGACAAAAGTACTAATTCAAATTTAACCCATGGGACCAGAATTATGAATGTCGAACACAAGAAGCATGTTCCTTGACGTTTGAAACGTATTTGGTGAGTGGAGATTTGCAAATTTGATGACAATCTTTTTTCAACCTCTGAATAAAGGTAGTTTGGAAGCAAAACAAGTATTAAGTGTAGAAGACACCTAAAGTATAAAAGAGTGACGTTTTCTAACTCACCTTCTATTCCATGTTGTCTAATAATGTTTCCATTTAATGGAAATGGTGGCAATGTCCACGTATTGAAATCTTTTATTAAATTTTCTTTATTGGAGTATTTGAGAAGTTCCACAATGTACTCCCTCATTGTTGAAGCTTTAATTTTTGAAAAAAGTAAAAGATTCTGGTAGAGTCTGAAAAATGAAACATAAAATTTTCATTTTTCATTTCATGGACTGCGCTTCTGCATAATAGACAATGCCTCCCTATTGAAGTGGCTGTCTTACTTGGTCTGGACAAGGAGTGATATAAATTTGATGTTGTAAACGTTAGCAACAACAACAATTACTTTTTTCTATTATGACCAATATGAGAAGTTGGTTGAGAGTCAAATCTTTCGGGTCGAGGTTTGCTCTAGTCATAGTTTATTTGTAGAAGTAGCGACTGCGAAATCGCCTCCTCTTTGCAAACTTCTTCCTGCGTCTCCAAAATAATAAACGAAAATGTATGCATATATCTCAAACCCAAAGGAAACACCGTCTAATCTGATATGATAAGATTGTATCTTCTTCAACTATAAGACAACTTACCTCAGTGGATGATGAGGGTCTGCCACATCCTTTCTATGTTGTATAATAAACAGGGCCATATCTCTTTCATAGGCTGATAGTTTGAGTCGCGCATGGAATTTTAGGAGCTAGAACAAAATAAAGATTATTGTTTGTAAAACTAATAAGGAAATTTAGACAAAAAATGTTTTTTGTGTGTGAAAATACTTTTTTAATTTGTCAATATATTTCCGCGTTATTCGTTAAAAAATCAAAGTGCATGATGCTTGTTTATCATCACTTTCCCTGACTAACAAAATAAAATCAAAGTGCATGGTGCTTGTTTATCATCACTTTCCCTGACTAACAAAATAAAATGAAAGTACCTGGTGCTTGTTTATCATCACTTTCCTTGACTGACAAAATAAAAGTGACTGGTGCTTGTTTATCATCACTTTCCTTGACTGACCAACGGTCAGACATTGTGGGCTTAATAATAGGATTCATTAGACATACTTTAGGAAACATAAAAACTTGAAAAAAAATAAAATGAAAGTGCCTGGTACTTGTTTATCATCACTTTCCCTGGCTGACAAAATAAAATGAAAGTGCCTGGTGCTTGTTTATCATCACTTTCCCTGACTGGCAAAATAAAATGAAAGTGCCTGGTGCTTGTTTATCATCACTTTCCTTGACTGGCAAAATAAAATGAAAGTGCCTAATGCTTGTTTATCATCACTTTCCCTGACTGGCAAAATAAAATGAAAGTGTCTGGTGCTTGTTTATCATCACTTTCCTTGACTGACAAAATAAAATGAAAGTGACTGGTACTTGTTTATCATCACTTTCCTTGACTGACAAAATAAAAGTGACTGGTGCTTGTTTATCATCACTTTCCTTGACTGACCAACGGGCAGACATTGTGGGCTTAATAATAGGATTCATTTGACATACTTTAGGAAATATAAAAATGTTAAAATCTTACCTCTTCTTCGGTGTGAAGGAGGGCTGCTATCTTAGTGATCGGTTGGACAGAATTATTACAATTGTGGAGTCTCTTAAACTCAGTTACATTAAGGTGTTCTGGAAGTCCTAGTGATTATAAAAACAAATTCGAAAAAGTTACAAGCAAGGAATCTTTATTTTGTGACGAGTGCAGCGGACATCACTGACTCCCGCGTCTATAAGCTAAACACGGACTATCGTATAGGCAGGACTATGACAAACTAAACCGCAAAATGGTTTACATTACAATATTTTGTTATGCATGATTTAGTTGTCAGTATTTAGTATCTACTATAGTGCTTCTTACTTCCTGAGATCCAAGTGTTGATTACCACTTAAAAAATGTCTGCCAAAGGGTGATACGGTTGGTTTCCTCGAACCTTTTACAAAATAAGAGCAACTGTTTCTGAAATTTCCGCAATCAAAAGTAGGGTCGAAAATAGTGTACGAAATGCATATAGATTGATTAGTAGATGTGTTAGTGTAAAATAATATTTTTTCTAATTTTTAAGGAAAACAATGTTTATCACTCAACTGTTCATGTTCACTGTTTACCATACTGTCATCTCATCAAACAGATTGGATGTCTTACCTGTGTAAGGAGCTATTCCCAAAGAAATCATTTTCAACATAATTTCTTTGCTAAAACTGCCTCCCAAAGTTTTACTCAACTCCAGCCAGATCCGTTCTCCGGAGATGTTTTTCAGTCCATTTAAATTGTCTACAATTGCTTTCAGTACTTCTGGTTTGTGTGCATTTGGATCTTTACATATTCGACCAAAGAATCTGTAAAACAAAATAGATTTTACTTTCAGACATCTGAAGCAAAGTTCAGCAACTTTCTCCTTTTCAGTATCGCAAATAAGGAGCCTCCATGAAGATAGCAATTTACGATTTATAAAGTGTAGCTTTACACTTAGCAGGAAGATATCGGGTTCGAACCATACTAGGGTCGAACATTAGATAAATGTTTGTTCTTATATTGTTTTGCTCCCTGATCTGGTTGTATATGGGAGGAATTCAGCCTCCTGAGTACTTTTTTGTGTAGTTCATGGCATAGTGATGTTTGAATTGTAAAAATGCCTTGTAATGTTATGATGCCCACAAAAAATGTTATATGATAACACAAAGAAATATACTTACGAGAAGAATATTAAAAAACCCAAAGTAATTGGACCAACCCGAGCGTAATCAACGACTAATACTTTGAAAGTCAGTTTCACTCAAAATATATTTATTCTCACATCTTAACCTGATAAATCTTATGAACTATTGTTTGTTTGTTATACAGGGTGAGTCATGGTCAAATATCTCGGAAACCGTTGGAAGTAGGAAGAAAACGTTCGATACAAACCTCCCTTATTTTTGGGGGAGAAATTTATTGGTGACCTTGAAATTTTTCTCTAAGGTCGCCTTCAAGGTTATTTTAGGGTCAACTCTGTTTTATTGATTGTGGTATTGAATTTTGAATTAAAAATGAAATCTTAATGGCTTAAAGTTTTCGACATAATTTTTACCTTGGCGTGCTCTGAGTAAGAGATATGAAGTTTTGTCGGCACAAACATTTTGAAATATTTGGGCACAAAGGTTAATTTGAGTGAAACATCAAGGTTTTATGCACCAAATAGGCGTGCCGTAATGCTACCCATGTTAGATATCTCTTTCTAAGAGCATGTCAAGGACAAAATTATATTGAAAACTGTTAAATCGAAAAAAATAAGCGAAAAAGATTTTTTTTCAATATAAAATTCAATACCACAATCAAAAATATAGGGTTCTATTTTTTTAAAAAAAACTTTAAAATAACCTTGGAGGCGAGCGACCATGGAGAAATATTTCAAGGTAACCGTTAAATTTCCTCCTAAAAATAAGAGGGATTTGGATCGTACGTTTTCTCCCTATCTCTAACAGCTTCAGAGATTTTTGACTATGTCCTTTAAAGTGACTCACCCTGTATACCTATCAAAACCAGAAACCCACATTTTTCATCGATTAAAATATAGATGGATTTTTTTATGTGGAACTAGACACGAAAAGTAAGTAATAATCGAGATACCGAAATCCACAAAACCTACTTTATAGAATTAACGTAGTTACCTAAAGTATCGCAATATTCGAAGATAATCTTCTTGTATCCGTTCAGCTGGGTCACCAACAAATGCGCAAACCCCATTTTTCAAATCTTCATGGCCGTTGAAATAGTCGTACAAAGTCCCATCTAGTCCTAAAACCAAACAAGAACATAATTATAAATTATAGAATAATTTTTAATTGTGGTATTATCTCCAGAATCCACATTGGTATCCTATATTGCAGTTATAAATTCCTGATGGGAATGGCAGAGCATCCATTAAGTGAAGTCAATAATATACATTTCGGTGTAAATGAGATTCTGTTAAAATATTCTATTTTGGACTATTATACACCCTGGTACTTTCTTGAGCCTATCCAAGATGGCCACCATGACAACGCCATACAGACCACAGAAAACGAGACTTCAATCACTTGCTTCACACGGTCATGTCATCCCTTGACATTAGAATCACTTTTGACTCGTTTGCAGAGAATACTTGCCTTATTAGCTCTAAGGTCCAGTTTATATGTTCCCCCTGAAACTAGAGTCCAGAATCCAGATCTGCGATTATTTCTGGTCAGTTAAGATATTTGAGCGGGTTTTTTATTGCTCAAATTTCACTGGACAACCATGTATAACGTATAGCCGATCTTAGGACAAATAGAATAGCAGAAAGCCCACTTGAGTATTAATAACCAAACATTAGTACCTACCTTACCTAGAAACATAGAATTGACCGTCAAATCTCTTCGATTAGCATCCAATTTCCAATCTTCTGTAAATTGAACTTGTGCGTGTCGACCATCGGTTACTACGTCAATACGGAGAGTTGTTATCTGAAATTAAACAATTATCTATTATAAAAAATAATAAAAGTAAATGTATTTTTGTTTGATTTATGACGTCAAATCTTTGAGTGGTTCTCACAGCATTACAAGATTTCAATACTGACTAACTAGCTCTAAGTATGCTCCACGAAAATAATTTCTTAATAAATTCACTAAACGCTATTAAGAAGCATATTAACCCACGTACAGAATAGAAGGGACAAAATCTGAAGCTTTTTAACTTCAAACTGTTATCAACCTTTCTGTGTATAGGTTTTAATCAAATTGTCATAGCTTGGTACTCTCATTCCTTTTGACATTTTTGACTTCACCACCAGGGCTGCGGAGTCGGAATTTTCCTAATTTTTTACAAAAGGAATTGGAGTCGAAATATTAATATGAGGAGATTGAGTCGTGGAAACGAAACTTTCCTAATTTTTGACAGAAGGGGTCAGATTAGTCTTATAAAAACTCCGAAGTCAGATTTGGATATAAGCATCCAAAAACTTGTTGAAATGATCCTCATCTTTTTCCCCGTGACCTCTTCAATGGTATGGGATAGTTAATTTACATAACTTGGTGTTACTACTACCATATCAACTCATTTGTTCGCAGGAAGTTACCCTCCCAAAAACGATAAATCTATAAATTTTAAAAAATGCAGATTCAAAACCCTGATGTCCAATTGAGAGTTGTGTTCAAATTCAAAGTTAATTTTCGCCTCATCAAAACAAAACTTACTTCGAAATTTTCCTTATCGTTAATTCTCGCACACACCGTCCCATGTTTCTCTCCTTTTTCATTGAAAGTTCTCACTCTTTCTGCATTAAACATATCTTTCATTTGATCCGGAGTGGCATTCGTGGCAAAGTCAATATCATGCGGTTTCTTACCCATCAACATATCCCTGAAATTTATAGTGTTGTATTAGTACATAATAATGTTAAAATACTTCTTCAGCGATGAGTGCCCTTAAAAATCTGCACTTCGTACATGCGTAATTGTACATACCTTGTGCTTAGAGTAAGCTTAAGTTCCCACTATGAAAAAAATACCTGATTTTTGTTTGTACCATTATTTAGTATTTGACACTAATGAGATGTGGGTCAATAACAAATAATCAGATGAGATCTAACAAAAAATTTCGTGGGCTACATAGTGCTAATTAAACTATCTTAAATGCAAGCTATTCAAGTAATTCTTAATGTATTGCATTTTTTGGATATCTAATAACGCCTGAGCAAGATAACGTACCATTAATAAATCGATCAATCAAACAAAAATTCTTGAGAATAATTATTCTGAGAAGTCTAAAATGACTTGGGAAAAATACTTAATGGTCATGTTAAAAATAAATAAAGAATAAAAGAGAATATTTGAAGGAAATTTCGTTATTATTACTTTTCTTAAAGCCTAAATTTGAAAAATTTTATTTAGACTCAAGCCAAACACGAAGCCTTCACATTCAAAGGTATATTTGATAGAGAAAATTTGACTTGTAGTAATTTGAGAAAATACCATATTAGTTTTATCTACATTATTTTAAACCATCAAATTTTGCGGGGGTCGGATTAATTTAGTACTCGAATAAAAAGTTGTTGTTTTTTGACATTGAGGTCAATCCATACAACCCGATTCCAAAATTTCATTATTGAAATTAAAAAAAAAAAAACTTTCATTAAAAACTTCCTGAAATATGATTGTTCATTGTCAGATGGGGTCCATTTTAATAGGCATAATCACTATAATCTAAAAATCCACCTAAAGCGATAATGATTGCAATTAAAAAAAAGAACACCTTCATTTCTTCTTGTTCGTTTTATTCAGAGAATTAACAACAAACCTAATACTACGCACTATAAGAATCAGAACGAATTAAATGACAACAGAGACCTTATTTTATGGGAATAGTGCCTCTGTTGGTTTTGATAAAGTGATAAGATTATTTCATTGATAATTTAAAAGGTTCAAGGCCGTCAGAAAAGAGATGGAAAGGTGTTCGACTCTGTAGCAATGGTTTCCTATTCCAAATTAATCTTTTGGTCACTTGGAGCTAGTGTAACGGCACCTGTTGTAAATTATCCGCAAAATTCGGGGTTCGACTATAAATAAAATATTTGTACAAAATGATAAGTCTTTTAAAATAAGCTATCGAATAAGGGAGGTTTTTATTTAAGAAAAAAAGTTGTCCGACTGGTGCCCCGTAAACAGGAAAAATACTTCTACGAAGTTCATTTTTATACTGTAGAAGCACACAAAATATTTTTCTCCGTTTACGGGATATTTAGCCAGTTCCCCAGTTTTATTTGAATACTACTAAAATCAAAATATTGATACTTATGAGGAATTTCTGAATGCCTTAAAATAAGTTGTTCAAAATGGGGTGGGGGGTCTATCTAAGAATAAAGTTAAAAAATATCTTCTAAATTTCAGCTTTTTATCTACTACCGTTCATAAGATATTTAATGATTTCCAAAATTTCTTATAACTATCCCTATATAAAAAAAAATAATGAAAAACATATCTTACCGTACAGCGCCTCCAGCTATCCTCAATTCATAGCCATATTTTTCAAAAATACTCGCAAGGCGATTCAATTCTGGTGTGAAACAAGAACGAAACTCTGGAGAATTCAACTGCATTGCACCACCTGATGATTGCTTAAATCGTACAGGAAATCTTCCAAAACGTCGTCGATTATTATTTCTTAAATTGTATGAAAAAAATGAACTCTGCCGTCGTGTTGGTTTTTCAATCAAGTCGACAGTTTCAAATAATGTAAGCTGAAATTGGGTCGGTGCTTAGTTTAAGGATTAAACTAAAAAAAAAAACTCTGCCAATGTGCCACATGGGTTTATTATTTTCCTGTCTTGAAAAAATGCCCCTCTCGTGGAAAACGTAGAACGCAAAAATCAGATAAAAAATCCGTTCGTCCGTTGCGTCGTACCAGTAACCTCTACAACCCACATCGTCCGCCGTGAGCGACAGTTTTGCTGTCGCTCACGTTTGCATTCTCTTTCGATTTTAGAACATAATCTACTCTCTATTCTACTCGTGCAGATTTGTTTTACAATAAAAAAATACGATGATAACATTATAGTTGTAGTCAAGGGCCATTAAAATCTTTTCCCTAACTTTCAACCTGTTCCAAAAATCTTTTAAAAATATGAATCTATGAATGGGACATTCCAATCAAACCTAAATTTAAAAAAACATATACAAGAGATCACAGAAAAAGGTTATAAAAAACTTGGTATGGTTATCAGTTATGCCAAATACATCTGGGATCCTGATACCATTAATCTCCTGTACCAAGCTTATGTACGATCTGCGCTTGTATACGGATCTTTCATATGGACAACGGAAGGTGTGGATACTCAGGTTGGATCGAAAGTGCTTGAAAGAGTACAATCTAAATTTGTTTGTTACCTGTTTCGAAAATTAAACGGTTTCTACCCCAAAATTTCCCACTATATTAAGTACGATTTACTCACAGAACATCTTCTGCTGGAGCCCCTTGAAGCGAGAAGACGAAACGAACAAATCAAATTTCTCGAAAAAGTGCTTCAAAATAAAATATCTAGCCCCTACATAACAGAAAAAAATCAAATTCAAGTTCTGAAACCCAGACTCAGACTTACAAACACTAGGGGACAGTTGTTCCATGTACCAAACAGAAGAGAAATATTCAAATTTAATTCTCCGATAATACGAGCAATGGATCTATACAACAGCGTAGATCCAAAGCCAGACCTATTCAAATAATAATAATAAAACAAGCGCACACTCAAATGCATACTTATACACTACTCTGTGTACACTCATCATAACTAATAACTACGCATACATACACGTATATCATATATCAGGTATATTCTCATCATTCTGTCGCCCTCTTTGCTCATTATCATTCTCTTACTCGTACAAACACTCTTATACACCCACCAATCACATATTCAACTAGTTACTTTCCCATACACACTTACACACACACACTATCATTTACTTAAGCCTTCGCCACTACATTGTCATTAATTATCTCCAAAAACACACTTAACATTCAGTCACTTTCACACACTCGCCACTTCTATTAAACAATCATCTCCTCTGTTGTACACACCCTATCACAATCAGCGTCAGTAATTGCTCCACACTTCTTGGAACATAGAAGTGATGGTGCATAGACGACTTATTAAAAAAAAATGGGATGAACGGTTGATTTCGAGAGAAACATTGCTACTATAACATTTCCTCAATAGTTCTTTGAAAACTGCTTTCACGGAAGCAGGATTTCCGCATACACAATTACACATTGATATGTAAATGAATCCACCTGCAAAGCTCTTTAACAATATGAGAAGTCCTAATTCAACCTATCGGCTAAATCCAAAATACTAATCCCCTCAACTTTTTTACTTTGTCCAGGAAATCATATCCTATCAACAGTCGTATTTTAACTTCTCACTTTCAAGCTTTAACTTGGAAATAAATAAAGGAAAAAACTCACGAGCAGCATAATGCAAAGAAACAAGCAATACATTGAGCAATCACAACACAAGAATGAGACTGCATGTTCAGAAAATGGCATGGAACCAAGACGACATTACCCGAAACTAATTAAACAATAATGAATAATCGAACAATACAATAGAAACAATCGATAAGACACTGTGCAATTAAATAATCAAACTCTATTGAAAAGGTCATGCTAGAATACAATTCAGGAGACCAAGATTCAAATTCTGGAGGTGCCAAAATTTTGGAGACTCCAGTTGATGTCTAACACTTCAAGGAACCCTATTAAATTACTCAGCGTTGTCTGACAACAGTAGCCAGTGGAAAATTTCAAAAAGTGTAGTATTGCGGCCTTAATCATGCTAAAAAATAACATTTTTTTAAGCCTCGCTTGTTGTTAACTTCGCACATCGGTTAATTTATTTATTGATATCAATAATAATTATATTTTAAGTTTCATGATGTACAGAAAATAAAAATCGCATGAAAAAAAAAAAAAAAAGTGTTTGTCCGCAGTACATTGTCAATGGTATTCCGCACATTTAAATACTTAATTGAAGACTCAGTAACTTTGTGAAGGTCCTCTCAAATGGTGGTTTAAACCCCCATACAACAATTTCGCACAATGTAAATGGCATTTACATCGCCCGTTAAAAGTTTTGTATATGGGAATCAATTTTAGATATATTTTTTTATCTTCGGGGCTAGACATTCCTGATGTCATTCAGAAGGGATTCCGTACTATTAGGCCGGCCATACACGCACCGATAAGTCTGTGCAGACTTATCTGCGCAGACAAGTCTGTCGTGTATGGCAGGATCTGCACAGATTTTGTCTCCGATTTTCAGACAAAATCTGTGCAGATCCTGCCATACACGGCAGACTTGTCTGTACAGATAAGTCTGTACAGACAGACTTATCGATGCGTGTATGGCCGGCCTTAAACACATGTTAATTTGCATTATGGGCTAATCTGTCTAGTGTCATTAGGATATATTTATAATTAAAAACTTACATTAGAAAAGAATTTGCTATGTTGCAAAAATAAATTCGGAAGTTTCGATTTTAAAACGTACTCCTGAAATATACGTTTACCTAATTGCATAACGAGGCATTTAAAGATGATTATAGAGATCTGAAAGAAAACAGAGACGAATTATTATAAAGATGTAGGAGAGGAGGGATAATATCATTGATATAGCGTGGGTACACTGCCCTGTTAGTCTCTTGTGTTTTTAAGAACTTGCAGATCACTCTCTAGCCACTCTAGTGTATATTCAATGGCATGGGTTAAAAATTTGGTAAGATTTTCCCCAATGGATTACCAATCTCTATTGCGCGAAAGTTCATTTTATTTAAAAATATTTATAAAAAGAATCGTAAAATAATAAAAAATATTCAAAAAAAAAGACAATATCGATTCTAATTGAAATTATTAGGGCGAGCTTTCAATAGCACTCAGGCTATCATCCTCAGGCCAGTGTTGACTCTACGATGTTCAGAATAGAAGTCCCTTCTGAATGACATCAGAATATTCTGAACATCCGCGAGAGCAATCTTACTGCGATTCGGTTAGCAATAATGCTTTGCTTTTTAGCTACAGGAGACTACTTTGGAGTTTGATGAATTATGCAACTCTAATTAGGTACCTAACCACAACCGGAATAACACAAAAAAAAAGTTCAATTAAAAAGAGGACTAACTTTCATTTACATTTTTTCGAAGAAATCATCGGGGCGGAATTGGAGGGGTGTAAAGTTCCATCATTTTACACCCTGTATAATGTCCCCCGTTTTTTTTTTTTTTTTTTTTTTTTTTTTTTNTTTTTTTTTTTTTTTTTTTTTTTTGATGTAATTATTCACTTAGTGGATTCCAAAAAAGGCTTAACATAAATAACCGAAATAATGAAAATCTACATTTTCAATTTTGTCAATGTCGTAAAATGAGGCATTTTCGAAAATGGCCATTTCCGGTTAGAAAGTCTGAAGTAAGGTTATAAATTAGGACCAATAATGGATACCTAACAAAACAAAAAATTTTTTTTTGTGATGTACATAATACTAATGGTGTGTACATAATACTAATGGTTTAGTGTACAAGTGAACATGGTGTACATAATACCACTGGTTTGGCGGGTGAGCGGTACTGTATAGTAAATGAATAAGCTTTAATACCTGTTAGATTAATTATTAATCTCGTTCTACTAAGCTCTAATCATACAGGAGAGTTGACAATATTCGAATTCGAATATTTATTTGATATCTGATATCAGGACATCACACTCACACATCACTTTCAAATTTATTCAAAACGGATTTCAAATTTACGCGCTATGCGGCGCTATGAAGTACTCCATGGAACTTAGCAACAATTTCATAGAGCGACAACCAGGGAGACCAAAATTACGCAAGATCTGCGAACCAATGAGAAAACCCGAAAATTGGAGTTGTCGGCGGGGATTATTTAAGGATAATTGACCTAACGAAGTGAAGTCTAGTTTTAACACTACGATTTTTCATTTGTTAGCCCGATAAATTTTTCAAGAGTCCTGATTAAGTAAAATATAAATAAAAGTGAGACGCTAGAACTGATAGAATCTGGCCATTCACGCTTATGATGTTTATAAATTACCTATTCTCCATCTCTCTCTCTCTCGCTTTATAGTCGTCGAAATTGAGAGAGGCTCACTAAACCATTAGTATTATGTAGGTACACCAAAAGGGCAAATACATGACCATATTAACTTACAAGTTACAGACTACCCAATTAATCCTTGGAGCATTCCAAATTCTGGGATACTAAGAGAAGGGATATGCCGGATGCCCTCGGATAGTTCGTTTCGATTCTCATTGGAAATATTGTGATCCAACTTGTGAATTTTTTTCCTCTCATTGGAAACAAGGAGATACCTACAATCTTTTGGACATAGCTTTAAGAGATTGGGAAGCGTAGATTCAAGGTTATCCGGTTACGTTTTCACTCTTACAACATTTCCTGATCCTATAAAAAGGAAAGTTTCGTAATAGGCTGAAATATTATCGGTATTAGTTTGGTTTATTATTTTATTAGCCAGCGTCTATGACACGTTGAACACACCAGTTATCGCAAGATCACTGAAGTTTAACAATGACCAGCGAAGTTTTACTTAGTGAGTCACCACGCACCACTTAGGTTTGCGCCCTCGTGATGCTAGTGGCTTTTTTTGGTCCAACCCAGGCTGGGTGAGGACAATGTGGGTAGTTGGTATGTAAGTTTCCAGCAAATGGAGGGTAAAACCCTCGTCTCGAATGATCAATAGATTTTAAGGAGACGTTACGCAAAAAGAAATATTATAACTTGGTCATTACTCTTTTTGAATGGTTTTCGCCTCTTTATCGGGTTTCCCGAATCCTACCTAAAAAGGGAACGCTAAGTTTGGTACCCATTAGTGTAAATTTAAAATAAAGTATACTGTTGGAGGTTTTTTGCCGCTTTGCGCTTTGTAAGAATACTGAACAGAAAGAGAACGGTAAGTGAGCATGTGATCAATACTTAATACTTCAAAATTGATATATTTATATGACACTATTATACACGGAACGCTCCACGAAACTCTGAAATTCGAGTGGGCTTTCACGAATCCTGCTAAAAAAGAGGATCGTTCGAAATTTCGAATCATCAGTCTTCACCTTTCATCATTCGATTCGACTGATGATGAATCGAACGATTCGAAACTAGTTTCTTTGTCAATAAAGAAATACATTTTCTTTTTATAAATAAAATAAATTATTTTATTTTAATTATAATTGGTGTTTTTCGTAAGTGTTCTGAGCGCACGGCAGTGCGCCAGGCCAAGTTCCGGAAAGCACCAGTGTATCTTTACACGAAGCAATTCACCGGGTTTTTCACACCGTCAGATATCCGGCTCTACAAGGAATAGGTCATTAAAATTTTGAACATACATTCCGTAGTATAGTACAATACTACAGGATAAATTTCAAAAGTTAATATTAACCCGGACAGGAGATAGGTAATTTCAAAGTTTGTACTTTTGGATAGTCACTGACTGACTGACATATTGACTGATTCACTCATCATCATAAGTTTCAGACACTTCCCGTATACCTAGAGCGCTGAAATTTTGCATGATGTTAGCAATTGACATCCACGTAAAGGGAAAAATCCGAAAAATTGAACTTTTTAACTCTAAGTGCTCCAAAACGGTGTCGCTTTAGGGAAGACAATACAACGTGTTTTAATGTAATTTTAACTGATAAAACACTGAAATCTTGCATAAAGTTAGATATTTACATGTCTTTTAGCAGGAAATAATTTATATTTGAACCATTCACTCCCGGTGCTCCAAAACGGTTCCGCTTTAGGGAAGGAGATGCTCAAAAACTAGTTTAAACTGGTAGGACGCTGAAATCTTGCATGAAAGAAGATATTTACATGCAATTAAATGGATAAATAAATATATTCACTCTTTTACTACCAGTGCTCCAAAACGGTTCCGCTTCAGGGAAGAAAATGCACGAAATCTAGTTTCAACTGCTAAGGCTCTGAAATCTTGCATGAAGTTAGAGAGACTTAAATTCAATTAACCCGCAAGTGTCAAAATTGAAACTCGTCAATTCTCAGTGCTATAACTTCAGGGAAGAAGATACACTATAAATATTGCTGTTTTTATTTGCTTTGTAGAGTATATTACTTTATTAATACTTTGGTGTTAGATTTTATTGGACATTTGGGTCCGGTTTACACAGAAATTTCCTGTTTTCCGATATGTTGTGTAATCGAAAAGAAGAAGAAGAAATAAAGAAAAAACGACCAAATAATCAGTTACATATAGTAATCTTTACAAAAAGTATTGATATCTCACAAAAAAATTATCATTGAAAAAAAGGCCAAGTTCCTCCAATTCTTCCAAAAAATTCCGTCTATGAAAGTAGTGATATCGATTATTGGGGCCAAGTTTATTGTTGCTGCTGTATATCCCGCACTTGAATTTATTATTGCACGTTCTGCTGTCTCAATTCTTATAAAGTAATACCGACTTTACACTTGGCCAGTTTGTAAAAAGGTAGCATTTTACGAATCCCCTTAGAAAAACTGACCAAGTGTAAAGTCGCTATTACTTTATAAGAATTGAGACAGCAGAACGTGCAATAATAAATTTAAGTGCGGGATATACAGCAGCAACAATAAACTTGGCCCCAATAATCGATATCACTACTTTCATAGACGAAATTTTTTGGAAGAATTGGAGGAACTTGGCCTTTTTTCAATGATAATTTTTTTGTGAGATTTGTTTTTCATTAAATTGTTTAAAAATAAATATTTGTTAACACTTATAATTAACAGGTTATTCAAAAATTCATATCCGTCTTGAATGACCAATAGATGTTAAAAAGACGTTAAGCCAAATTAATTTACATCCTGTATTACCAATAAAAAAAAAGATTCATATCGTCTAAGAAAAATAGTTTAAAAGGGTCAGAATTGAAAGTGAAGATACCTACAAACTAGGTTTACCGTGCTATATAGCACGCTGGTTTTGTTTTTCTTGGTGTTGCAAAACTAAGGTTTTGCTTGATACCATTCAAAAACATTATAGTATTTTAGAATAATAAACACATGTGCCAGATTGGCAGTCTTTTATTTTATGTATTATTTTGAATCAAAAATTTTATAAAAATCCATTCAACTATAAAAATAACAAATTATCTATTAAAAAAATATCATAAGTGTTCGTTATAATTTTGATTTGATATCTTCTGAGGTCACTTTGCTATGTTCTGGTATGACATTTACAATCGAATTCAAGAATCCACAGAGTTCATTTGAATATGGCACAAGATTTGATTTGTTTATTTTGTAACACACTGAACTGTTTCTGAAACACAAAGCGATTGATGGTTCAATTTGTGGTAGGAACTGTAGCGGTGTTCCTCCAGAAATCAATATCAACTGCTCTAGCCAATTCTTCATATTCAGGTTTGAAAAAATTGTGCAAACGGATGGATATGAGTCTACCGAAAATGTTTGGATGAGGCTGATTAGGTATGTATTCATCAAAGACTTCAATATCAGCATATTCACTGAACAAACATTGAATTTTAAAGCGAAGTTCAAGATCCAAGGTTATTCGAGACGGAGGTTTTTACCCTCCATTCGCTGGAACCTTAAAAACCAGCTATCCACATGCACTACAATCAGCCTAGTTTGGCCGAGAACAGCCAGCCAAAATTACGAGAGCACAAACCAACATTGTAACCCACCAAGTAATCCCCGTTAGGCGCGGCTTAACTTCAGTGATCTAACAGGAACTGCTGTAATCAACGTGCCAGAGAAGCTGGCTATGTGCTGATTTCTTATACAAACACGCTTCGCCACAATTCAATTTTAATTTTTCATTATTTTCTTCAACCACATAACTTGAGTTCATAAATAAAGACACTAATTTCATAATGCCTGGCCATAACTTTAAAAAATTAACCGAAAAATTAGCACCATCTCGAAAACCGTTTGATGTTTTTGAGTTCGAATAATTTTTCTGAGGTCAATTTCACCTTTGTATATTTAGATATGTATTGGAAGTCAAACAACTGCTTTAAGATGACCAAGTGAACTCAAACAACAGTTGATGAGATCAAAAGAGAGAGAGAGAGTTTGTTTTACCTTTTGATTCTGGTAACTGCTTTACGATGACCAAGTGAACTCAACAGTTTATGAGATCAATACAGAAAGAGTTTGTTTTACCTTTTGATTCTGGTAACTGCTTTGAGATGACCAAGTGAACTCAAACAACAGTTTATGAGATCAATAGAGAGAGAGTTTGTTTTACCTTTTGATTCTGGTAACTGCTTTAAGATGACCAAGTGAACTCAAACAACAGTTTATAAGATCAATAGAGAGAGAGTTTGTTTTACCTTTTGATTCTGGTAACTGCTTTAAGATGACCAAGTGAACTCAAGCAACAGTTTATGAGATCAATAGAGAAAGAGTTTGTTTTACCTTTTGATTCTGGTAACTGCTTTAAGATGGCCAAGTGAACTCAAACAACAGATAATGAGATCAATAGAGAGAGAGAGTTTGTTTTGCCTTTTGATTCTGGTAACTGCTTTAAGATGGCCAAGTGAACTCAAACAACAGATAATGAGATCAATAGAGAGAGAGTTTGTTTTACCTTTTGATTCTGGTAACTGCTTTAAGATGACTAAGTGAACTCAAACAACAGATAACGAGATCAATAGAGAGAGGTCGTTTATTTTACCTTTTGATTCTGGTAACTGCCTTAAGATGACCAAGTGAACTCAAACAACATATAACGAGATCAACAGAGAGGTCGTTTATTTTACCTTTTGATTCTGGTAACTGCCTTAAGATGACCAAGTGAACTCAAACAACAGATAACGAGATCAATAGAGAGAGATCAATCATTGATCATGGTCATCTTAAAGAGATCAATCGTTTATTTTACCTTTTGATTCTGGTAACTGCTTTAAGATGACCAAGTGAACTCAAACAACAGTTTATGAGATCAATAGAGAGAGGATAAGGGTGGCGTAACTTTCCAGACAGGAAAAACACTTCTACCTTCCTTTGAACAGATATGAAAATTTCTTTCTCCGATATGACGTCATTCGGGAACGTCTGAAATAGATGGGTACTTTAATTAGTATGCACAGTAGTTAAAGAGATTTATTTGTCTCCGAGAAACACTCGTGTTGTGAAATAGCCATTGTTTTACCCTTTGCCCCTTAGTTTTTAACCTTGTTCATAACAAACTCTAAACTGAAATTTTAGTTCATTTGTAAAAAAACAACTTTTTTTCTTCCCGTAGAGCATTTATTTTACTTGGCTCATATTACACTGTTAACTTTATTTTTTTTTTCTAAAAAAAGTTGACTTAGACTTACGGATTTTTTTTTTAATTCGGGTTATAAAATATCACCTAAAATATTATGGATTCGCCAGAGGGCCAGTCTTAACAAACCAAATGTCCAAAAACGTAAAAAAAATGGTTTAAAGAATTTGAGGCCAAAGCTTTCATAACTTAAATAAATTCAGAAAAAATAATTTCCAAAATGTCCAGAAATGTTTGATCCATGACTACTCATTTCGTATTAGGGCTACTGCACACTATACACTTTCTTCAACCGACTTAATGGACATGGAAACATTCGTGAATACGCCGCTGCATAATGAACATATATATTTAGCCTGCGTCACTGGATCACTGAAGTTAGGCAACGTCCAGGGAGTTTTTATTTGGTGAGTGACAATGTACGCTCGAAACCTCGTGATGCTAACAATTTTAGGGCCAACTCAGTCTGGGTGAGGTCAATGTGGGTATCTGGTTTACAAGTTTCCAGCGTATGGATGTTAAACCCCTGTCTCAAATGACATTAGATCTTAATGAGACGAAAGTATATATATGCCCATTAAGTTGGCCGATGAAAGCTTTGTAGTGTGCGGTAGGCTTTGGGGATAGTGAAAATCGGCCACCGGTTAGTTTATGACTTAAAATACAACAGCTTACGATTGCAAAATAACCTTACTTGTAGAAGTAATTCGTTATAGATAATGTAATACCCAAAAACATATGGGTAAACCATTGAGACGAATAATGAACACAAATATTTGGTGTGAGAAGACGACACCAACTGGAGCTGAGAACCAACATGGCAGTGAATAGCGTCAATGGTACCCAAATGAGAAAGTGTTTCCTCAAACACCTGAAACAGAGATCACATCAGTGCATTTTACTAAAAAAAGGGTATACCATGTTAGGTCCCCCGCGTCCTTGGAGCACATTAATGCTGTTTTTAGACCAGAGAGGTACACATACACAATCCCGAAAAGATCACTGCAGAATAATATATGATCTACGTTGGTGGGATCTGCATTCAAATAAATTATTTTATTGTGATCTCCATTTGGATTCATATTGTTTGATTGATACTAATTAGATCTAGAAGATTTTATTTAATTTCAGGATCTAGCTAGCAGTTTTTGAAGTAAACCAGTTGTAATCGGCCGCAGCACATACGAAATATCTTAGGGGAGTTGTTGTTGGAGCTAAAGGTTGGTCGAGGAAAAAATCCCGAGTACTTGGTACGTAGTACCAAACGTCTCCAAGACGTAATGTACCCTTGATAATGCTAAAGAATTGACAAATCAGGGGACCAGCCAATCTATTATCATTGATCTTCTAGTCAACTGTCTATACAGGATGGATTCGAATTTATACGCACTTCCTTTTAATTTCAGCAAAAAAAAAAAAAATGGAAAAAACGGAAAAACAAGTGTTTCTTTTATTTTTGACCAGTCACTGTTTTAAACAAAAACTAACCTTTTCTGCTAGAGGAGGATAGAATACAAACTCATGCAGAAATAAAAGTCTCAGTTGAACAAACTTTTTGAGCAATGAATCTGAAACAGCAAATGACATAGAGTAAGTAGGCACTAAATATATATATATATAATATATATATTTACCTATTTACTAACGAAAAAGAAAAATGTTAATCCCTTGAAAGCAAATGTTCTAGGAATCAAATAAGGGAAGAGTTTGTGAGCATTCACGAAAAAGAAAAATGGATCAAATAAAGGAATTTAGTTGTTAATTTAGTTGAATAAAGGAATTTAGTTGTAATATGCTTGTCACAATGTAGTTCCCCGTGTTATTGTTAAATCTCATGTTCATATTTGGAACCAACAGCCTCCCAGTTACGAATATACCGTCTCTACCAAATGAACTACTGAGACTGCTATGAATCAAATAAGCGGGATTACTTCTATAAAACATTTCCAACGGAAGGAAAAGTCTCCAAAGTTAAGATCCTGAGGGGCATATTGTACCATCTAGCATTGAATCATCAGAGGTGGAGTTTGTGGGGTGTTTCAATAAATAGAAATTATGAGAACTTAACGTTAAGTTAAGTTAAGAAAAAAATGGAAAAAACGTTATTAACTAAATCTATTAACGTTATTCCAACGTTAATAGATTGGCTGGTCCCCTGATTTGTCAACTTAACTGGATGTCCCATGAGTTACAACTTAACGTTGGAAATGTTTATAAAGTTCATAAAAAAAATGTTATATATGCCTTTTTTTTTAAAAAAAAAAAGTTATGTTAGCTACTTCAGGGCACTTCCTTTTACAGTCATGATATTCCGAGAAAGTTCGATCAGAAAAATTTTCGAACCCTCCAGCTCCGGACCGAGAGTCAATGGTCTTAACAACTCGGCCACGGAGATCGGAAAATGCGAAAGACTGTTTAAACAATATCAACTGACAAATATTTTTTTCAAAATTTTGGCCTTTCGACGAAGAAGTAAGTCAAATTGTAATTGTAATGTAACTCTAATAATAGTGGGTAGACATATAAACCTAAATGGCGTTCCAAAATGGTTTCAAAAAACTCGGGTCCAAGTTATTCCCTTAGAAATAAGACATCGCTCAAAAAAAAAAAAAAAAAAAAAAAAAAAAAAAAAAAAAAAAAAAAAAAAAAAANAAAAAAAAAATACACTTTCAAACGTTTGTGCCAAAATTTAGGATTTTTTTACTTTTTTTTAAAAAAAAATTCTATGAAATGAGACATTTTCCGATTTAATTTGGTGCACCCTGCATATGGATGTCCCATGAGTTACTAGACGAGAAGCTCAACTCAGTAGATATAGATAGGTACCTAACTACGATCACGAACATGTTGATAACTCCAACATGTGCGTCATATTATACCTAATCTGTTGACCAATCTCCTGCATTCGTACATTTCATCATTGTTTCTTGTGTTCAGTGTACAGTGCACACACTGTATTACCCATTCATTAGTTTACCCATTGTTTTCCTATCCACAGTCAGTTAGTCATCAGTAGACTATTTGTTAAGGAATTTAAAAAATGAACGAGTTTCTAGGTTTATTAAATTTGATAGTCAATAGTTTCTCACCTTCGGAGTAATTTTCATGTGAGTTCGCACATTCTTCTATTTTTTATATAATATATATATATATATTTTAACATATTTGTTGTTTACAGTATTCAGAATATCAGAATTTGATTTTCTTATGTAAAGATTAATAAAGTAATCATTTAAAAAATGAAGAAATAACTCAATTAATCTAAATATATGAATCAGAAATCTGAGTGTTTGTACCTATGAGGTAGGGATTGCCTGTCCCAATACCAAAATTATCAGAACTAAAATATGTCCAAACGTTTTCGGTAAAAAAAGAAAAAAAAATTGTCGCGTCAAAATTATTATAAACTCACAAGTGAGATAGTTTCAAGTGGACTTTAATTCTTAAATTTAGGACATGGTTTGTAAAATTTTAACCAGCTATTCCAAAGTTATAAGTTTGAATGCGGGATCGGGCAAAATAAAATTTAGATAACACTAGTCACCCAGTACGGCCATGCCAAAACTTGAGAAAAAAGTTCTTCACACGTGTGCTGATAAAGTAAAAAGTCCTCAATTTCTCAGCTAAAACGAGTTTCATTTTACCTATTCCACATAATTATACATAGCACAGGTCAGCGGCGTAACTAGTCTTTTCGCGCCCAAATGCAAAGAATAAAATGGATGGGTCCCCATTGCCAATTGTGAATACGAACGTGGACTGTCAAGCGTTGTATGAAAATTAGGTTAGCGGGCAGTATATCTGAAATTTGGGTTGTATAAGTTTTTTTATTATTATTTTTTTTTTTTTTCATTTGTAGTTACATACATCACAATCACAATATGGAGGCAGTCAGTGAAGGTTTGTTAGCTCCTATTCACTGACATTTTCTCTTCTTCTTTACTATTCTTTCCTCTTCCTTTTAGTCTTAATCCTTCTCTCCCTTGAAGGTTGCTAGCTTGTGCACGGAACACACGTCCATGACGTGTGTTTGCGTTAATGAATGATTTTTTTTTTTTAATTCAATAGGTGGTTTTATTGCACTGTTTNTTTTAAAATATATAAGTCCTCTATTTGGACTGTGAGGGTAAAGGGACTCTTCAGTCTCATCCTCGCAGTATAAATAAGGTATAATAATAAAATATAGGTACTGTTATAACATTAGAAAATCATTAAGTAAATTTTACTTCGCTAAACGACGTAACTAAAATGTAAAGTAAAGGACACTCTCACAAAAGGGTCAAATTTATTAAAAAAGGTAAGTTTAGAGTAGCATTCATAATTTTTATAAAATAGGTGTTATCATACCGTGATCCTCGTAAAAAATAGTACAATTTCAAACGTATGTTCCGAAATTTAGGAGACATTTTTTAAAAAAAAACTTCTATGAGGTCATCCTCGAAAAAGTATTTTGAAGTAAAAGAATTGTCTGGGGCCCACCGAGCCCCTTTGAATCAGGATATCCCATGTGACCGCATTAGCATAGCTACACATGGGCAATGGCACAATTAAGGTGTTCAAGGTTAGACCCCCCAAAAAATGAATAATGAACATTCAAGTTTTCATGCCCCATTAATCCCCGAGGAATCGACACTTTTTGTTAGTCACTTCTGAGGTTCTAACCTGGATCTCACCATAACCATTCAATCCCTTTAACTATAAAAGTTAAAGGGATGATCAGTCATTCTATAGGACACGATGTATGTTGCAGAATTCACCTATCTCTGTCACCTATGATATAGATAAATAAATTTTTAATAATCGTAAAATAATCATTATTATATTTTAATTAAAAATGTCGATTTCTCGATTCAAAAATAATAATTATTATTGTTGGTGAGTTTTCAATATCACGCGCTTTATATGCTAGTAGCAATTGTAGAGACTGAAAAACCCCTAATATGTAAAAAACGCATTTAAACATGGAAAATTAAACAAATATACCGAAAAAGGAATATTATTTTCAGGTAATTGACTGAAGTCTGAACGACGTAAAGTCTAGTTTTAACAAACGATTTTCCTTTAAATGTCTTTTATCTGTTCGTTACACGATAGCTGTGGAATATTTTGTGAAATTTTGATGAAACACGGTAAGGACAATTGGACATTTATTCTGTTCATAGAATTTGCTGATTGGTTTTTGGCCGTATAGGGCCACCCAGGGCCTCATGGTGGTCATTTAAAATAAGTGAGATCAACAGTTAACCGAATTACTAGATAAAGTAAACTTACTCATTCTATACATCAGTGAAAGACAAGATTTTGACCCACCTTTAGCTACCCTATTTTTGCAACTAAATTACATTTGATAGGCAAAGCCTCCCTTTGCTATCTCTGCTCACGAGGTTGTCCTGACGAGCCAGAGTGCACACTGAAATAGCCAACAACCCACGATGTCCCCGTGCAGACTCCCATTTGAACACCTAATTAAAACGTCTTATAAAATGTGTTTTTTTTTCTTAAAATTTCAAAAGAAGAACTCTCCATGTCAGCGCCGTTGCTATATATTAATTTATTTGTAAATGGAGGGTGCGAAATGCTTTGGTCGCGCTTATGGCTGTCCCACATGGCAGATGTTTGGAAATGAAAAAATTCTGGTGTGAACATCACACGACTTTCCTTATCTATAAATGAATGGGCACTAAATTTCAAGTTCTAGCTCTTTCCATTCTGGTTTTAGGCGGAACCGCCAAAAAGCGGGCTTCAACCGCTAATTAGCGGCCAACAATATATTACACTTCAACCTAAGTTGTATTCTTCAATATCTTGTATGGAATTGATATGGATGGGCACCAAATTTCAAGTTCTAGCTCTTTCCATTCCGGTTTTAGGCAGAACCGCCAAAAAGCGGCCTTCAACCTCTAATTAGCGGCCAAGAATATATTACGCTTCAATCTAAGTTGTATTTTTCAATTTCTTGTATGAGATTGATATAATAGGGACCAAATTTAAAGTTCTAGTTATAACCGTTCTCATTTTAAGCAGGATATGCGAAAACCGCTAAAAAGTGGCATAAAACCGCCAACGGTATATTCGGTTTTCACCAAAAGCTCATTTTGCCGTTCATGGCATAAAACTGACATACATACCAAGTCTCAAGTCTCTAGCACTTGCCGTCTCAAGTCTCTAGCACTCTCTAACACACATGAACAAATGGCTGAAACTCGAGATTTGGGCTCTGGGGACCCCAAAAAACAGACTGAAATTTTTAGGCAAATGGAATTCTACAGCCACAAGAAACGTTCATACGAAGTTGCAGGCATACATACATATTTATTTAATTTCAGGTTCTCCAATCTGACCAAAGATTGTGTGCTGAAATGGGCCTAATGGATCATGAGACTGGATTCAATACATCCTATGGCTATGGAGAAGATGTCATTCAAGGATGGGGAGAACGATTTTTCTTCACCTTTTACACTGAATTTGGTGTCCGAGACTTTGAGTTGTACGCCGAAATGTTTATTCTGGGTGTTATATTTGTTACATCTCTTTGTTCAAATATCTTTGTTTTGGTCACCGTCTTGATGCATCCCGTATTACAAACAGTTACAAATTATTTCTTACTCAATCTAACAGCGGCAGATATTTTGTTCGCATTGGGTATACCTGCTATTATAATAGCAAGGGTATCAACAGAATGGCCATTAGGAAATATTTTCTGCAAAATTCTGCCTTATTCACAGGTAAGCGTACAGGGTTTCTCAAAAAAATTGGGCGGAGCCCAGTATCTTGAAAACGGATTAGAATTTTGAAAAACGACGTATTTCTTTATTTCGAAGGGGAGAAACTTTTTCGGGTGAATTTAAATCTCTTTGAAATATTAAATAGAATTGCTCACCTTTTTCAAATATTTTTGAACAGTAATCAAAAGTATTTTTTTCACCCGATCTATATTCAAACCAAGGCTGGAGTTATTCTAATGTTGTGCTTTGGATGAGATTCAAGTTTAGGTAAAAAATAACAACAATTCAATATTTATGGAGCGATGATTATATATTTGATAAAAAGAAGGTCATTGATCCGATCCTGAGAGCAGTTCTTAAATGGGAGAGTACGTTTTCAAAGTTCAAAAAACACTGAACTTTTTGTTTTACTTCAAGTAAGAGAGCTTTTCTTTTTTTTTCTTTTTTTCAATTTTTGGTAAAAACTCAACTTCAATCTGGAATAAATCTCCGGCCCTGTTTTTAGTACAGATCTCAAATAAATCTTAAAATTTCATTTTCTTTTAATGTTTCAAAATTGACCCCCTGGGGCCTTTCCGGAAAACTGCCCGAGGGGCCAAATTTGAAAACTGCTAGAAAAAGTTTCCTCTTTGGAATAAAAGATACGTGTTTCTGCGTTTTTCGAAATTCCAATCCGTTTTCAAGATATTGAGCTCCCCTCCTTTTTTGAGACGCCCTGTATAAAGACAGAGGCAAAATGTTTAATATTTCTCATATTAAAAACCCATTAGGATAAGTCTCCCAATATAATAGGACAAAGACAAAGAAGGTTCCATGACAATTTAACGTATACATTGGATTAGTAATTTGTCAGATTGTGTCCACTGCACATAGCACGTACCGTCGCGCCGCAAGGCGAGGCGAGGAAGTAACCAGGAGATGCATACAGCATAGTTTGGCCATGATGCGTGCCAATAATATCGTCAATAATAATTATTGTTATTATTAATAATATCGTCAATTATCCAATTATTGGTAATACAGGATGTAAACACATTTGTACAATCTGTAGGAGAACGCAATGCTAATATAGGGAGCTTTGTGCTTAGATTCTTGGAGAAACCTAGGGAAACAACTCCTTATGCTTGTTTCTTATTTACAATAATGAGCCTTTGGAATCGTCACAAAAAAAATAACGCCGTCCCTCTAAATTTGATATTTTACGTTTTAAGGTATTAGGATCCAAATCCGATTTTGATGAAATTAGTTATTTAGTTTCTGGGGCAAAACTTTAAAATGCGAAAGTGATTGTGTCCCTCTTTCACGAAGCAACTTATTTTGAATGGAAATAATTATTTTGCCAGAGATTGACATGAGAAAGTATGGTGAGCCGTGGAGTTTATAATCTATATGACAATAAAACTATAATATTTATGTACCGAACCACCCTCAAAATCATAATCGGACAATGCGTTTTTGGGGTATAGTGGAAAGAACAGAAAAAACATATGTTTAAAGAAAAATAGCGGTGCTAAAACTGGACTTCACTTTGTTCTGTCATCAACAATTATTAATATACATTTACATTATGTTATTAGTGCAGATAAAAGGTATGAATGATTTTGTGGTCATCAGGTATTTACTTGATGGACGTATTGTGGCCTTGTGTATGAATAATTCAATGTAAGAGTTTGTCCTACACCCAGTGCCATAGTGCGTCAAGTGTGGTAACATATTACTGCTGATTAACTAATAACTACAGATATTACTGCAGGATGATTCACTCGTTGGCTCCTAGAACTACTGCCACTAATCAGTATGCACATGTCACACTATTTGTTTTGTTGTTATGGGTGTTTTTCTTTATTTTGGTTTTAACGTAGTCAATCTACATCACGCTGGCGGCTGGCGCTGTAACTAGGTCAAAGAGTACTGTATCCTCCACTGGACTTGTCCATGGGGATGATGGGTATAGGCAGTTTGGATAGGTGAAGACATGTTGGGCATAATGGGCAGGATCTTCTTGTAGCCAATGACGATTCGGGGTGCACTCAGCCTCGTGAGGATAACTGAGTAGCTATTGTTAATTGCAGCGAGGCAGGGATGATGCGTTTTTGGATAACTTGGATAGGTGAAGACATGCTGGGCATAATGGGGAGGATCTTCTTGTAGCCAATGACGATTTGGGGTGCACTCAGTCTCGTGTGGACAACTGAGTGGCTATTATTAACTGCAAGGAGGCAGGGATGATACGTTTTTGGATTATTTGGATAGGTGAAAACATGCTGGACATAATGGGGAGGATCTTCTTGTAGCCAATGACGATTCGGGGTGCACTCAGCCTCGTGAGGATAACTGAGTAGCTATTGTTAATTGCAGCGAGGCAGGAATGATACGTTTTTGGATTACTTGGATAGGTGAAGACATGCTGGACATAATGGGGAGGATCTTCTTGTAGCCAATGACGATTCGGGGCGCATTTGGATTACTTGGATCGGTTGAGACATGTTGGACATAATGGGGAGGATCAGGGGTCCCGGGTTCAATTCCCCATGAGATTAGAAAATTTTCGACTTAGTGCTTGAGATATCGGGGTGCAGTCAACAATGGCATTACCAGAATAGAAATATTTGTTTTGGTTGAAGATTATAAAGATTATTAGTACGTGAGGCTCTTAGTAATGCTGTGATACCTTACACAACATGTAAGAAGGCCGTTGGCGCTTACCACAAAGAAATTCTACATATACAGGCTATACTTTGGTTAACCTAGTTGTAAAAAAAGGGACCTCCCAAAGTTACTAAAAAATTAACCTATTATTGTTACATTTCCAAACACTATTGAATGAAATTTGCGAATTACTCGATAGGGTTTCGATAAACCAAGCTAACTACCAATTTCATGATCAATTGACAGCAAATGTTAAACAATTTTGTTTTTCTTGAGACATAGTTGCTGAACTCAAATATGTCTGAAAAGTTAGTGCTCATCATAGAAATTTAACGCCTAGTACAACCGCCCCTAAAACTAGACCATTATTTGTGATTTTCACAGGTTAGGTATTGTTATTGTATTAACTTTTAAATAAATTAAAACAAAACACTTACCAAAAACAATATTTATAATTATTTATGAAGAAACTAGTCTAGTCGAGTCGAAAGATGGAAGTTGCTCGACTAGACTGATAAATAATGAATCGAATGATTCGAAACGAATTTCTTCATAAAAAAATGATGTTTTTGGTGTTTTGTTTTAATTTATTTAACACTTTATATATATAAAAGTGAATGTCTGTTTGTTTATTTATTTATTTGTTTGTTTGTTTGTTCGCTTATAACTTACGAACTACAGCTGGGAATTGCACGAAACTTTGCACACTTATTTGTTTTTACCCGGGGAAGGTTATAGGCACGGTATTGTCCGGCCATTTTAGTTACGGCCGATTTTATGGCCGATTTTCCG
>CM022878.1:29219009-29249362 GCA_012654025.1 Pachypsylla venusta | reverse complement strand
AAAAAAAAAAAAAAAAAAAAAAAAAAAAAAAAAAAAAAAAAAAAAAAAAAAAAATGCGTGTTCAAGTCTGCGCAAGGTTAGGCTTGGTCGCAGACCCAGCCTAAGGTCCTCCTGGACCCAACCTAGAACCGTCCATCGTAATGACGCTGGTTAGATATTCACGCTATTTTGCTTTGTTTTTTCCTCGTGTGGCTACAAGGTTACGAGAAAAATCCCAGTCTTGTTAATTTTTTCCTCATGTGGAAAATCCCAGTCTTGTTAATTATTAATTCTGATACACACTTGTAGATGGCTTGAATTAAGAAGATATTCTTGAAAATTCCATCTCTATCTCAATCCACTCACACGGAAATGGCCGGGGTAATCAAAGTCTGCTAAAATCTTAAAAATTACCGATTTATTTTCCTTTTGAAGTTATTCAATGAAGAAATCTTACTCTACATAGATTGGACTAATGAACACACAGGCCTTCATTTGACGGGGGGGGGGGGNGGGGGGGGGGGGGGGGAGCGACCAAGGTGAATATCACCATCGAAGATAGTTAAGTATTCTTGTAGTTACAATGTGTCTCTCAAAATCAACTGCTCATCTTATTTATAGATTCATGTTTTTAAAAAATGGTACAGAAAGGTTAATGTGAGTTTACCGAAAAGATTTCGATGGCCCTTGATGGCAACATGATGGTATGCGTTCCAGGTCGTTTCGGTGTCTAGACTGGTCGTCGTTTGTCTTCTTTTTCAGTGTTATTCAAATGATAAATCAACTTTTAGGTGTAATTCACAGAGAGGTAGTGTGATACGTAGTACAACCATCGTAAGAACCAAGTTTGTTGAAAGAAATGAAAGAACAAAAAACGAATGTAATATTGTTTCATGTAATTTGGGTCTAGGAACTTATAAGGAAGGGGAGGCTCGTCACCGTGTAATTATCACAATCATGATGTACTATTTAACACTTGTGTGACTTACTATAAAGAATGACTGTACAATAATTAAATATATTATGGTGACCTCTGACATGAAGAATCATTAGGAGTCATGCGAGTGTAAGTACAGTACTCAACTCATCAATGAGTGGGTGTGGAAGTTACTTTATTACATCCACGAAATAGATACAGGGTAGTAAGACAGGAATGCATTTCCTTAGGGGGGGGGTCCAATCTTCAAAATATATTTGTGAAATGCAATCAACAGACTACAATCTTTCATGTTACCCCCAATTTTCTCCGAATCTGTTCGGGGTTTTAAAAGGATAAAAAAAACTCGGTCTTCTTTGACATTTTCTAAGGCCATTTTCGTGGTATTCACATTCGCAAAAAAAATAAGCGAATAAGGTATCTACTTTGTTTTTGTCTGTAACGAGAACCCTCATTTTCATTCCTTATTGACTAATTGTTTTCCTTATTGACTAATCGGTTTCGTGTAGTTCGGAAAAAGAAGAACTAACCACATTAATCAAATGTCCTTGTGTGATACATCAAATCACATTGTCTTTACCTCCTGAATTTCAAGGTGTTGTCAGTTTTCAATGTAAACCTCATCTGCAGACTACGTATATTTTTGTGTGATTTTCGCGAAGAGCGGCAAGTTCTAAATTGCCTAGGGGCGGCGAAAGTTTAAATCCGCCACTTCCTTTAGGACATGGCCGTCTATATTGAATGAAAATTATTATATATCACTCTGAAACTTATAGACTTGAGGGTGTAATTTGTGGTAGGGATACCAAAGGTTCAGTTTTCGACAATAATAAACTAAAATGTGATGTCGGCTTTACAAAACCCTTGAAGTGTTCAACTTACACTTGGTCAAGTAGGTGTTGTCACAATATTATTTACATACACCCGGTATTTGTGTTATAAAAAGGGTTTGTCTGTATTAATTATTATCTTCAAGGAAACGCAAAAAAGCCTGCACGATCCACGATATCCATCAGCTAAGATCGTTTAATAATAACGTACAACCTCATCTACAGATCAAGAGTTCAGTGAATCGAAATTATTTACGTTTTATGATAGCTATCCAGTAGTCATATCGCCTAAAAAATGTAAAGTATGAGACGATTTGGGTGTGGCCCTCAAGATGGTTGGTTCTTCGTACCGGAGCTACCCGTGCCCTCGGGCATGGCCAAAGACCATCAACACCGTTCCGACGACAACTCACTGTGTTTTTCCTCCGTTGGATCCAGCCGTGCTGCTCCAGATACTTCCTCAAATAGTTTGTATATAAATCCTTGCTAAACCCTGAAGTATCTGATCGTTGTCGTCTATGTATGCTGGTTGCTCATGATGTAAATCATGAGCAGCCAGCAACTATCCATCAAACCCAACTAATCTAGAGCTGCCAGCATTATGGACAGATCCTGTTGGAGAGACTGCCTTTCTTGGCCTGGAGACACAGTGAGAGTCGTTGAGAACGTTAACAACAACAACAAACAACAACGATTTGGGTGTAATTTAGTACCTTAAACTACGTATATTTTTTATGCTATTCATGCCTATTTCGGGGTTCCAAAAAATAGGGTCAGATTTCAGTACAAAATACAGAAAAAAAGTTTGGATATGACAAACTAAAACGATGTCAGATCAAAAAATATTTTTTATCAAAATTTTGTGATTTTTGAACTCAAAAAATGTTATAAGCGATTTTGTGGGGAAAAGTCGAAATTTACAAAATGACCGCAATCTTGAAAACGAAGCGACTCATCAGAGCATTTTCAATAATTTTTATTAGTATTCACAAAAATGTAATGCTAGTTTTGCTAATTTAACTTATATATCAAGACCAAATAAAATGTAGCGATAATTCGAAATTCACAAAATGGCCAACACCGACATCTTGAAAGAAATCGGGAATGGCTCATAATCATTATTGCATTTTGTGTTTTAAATTATGTATTCTCCCCTCTGTCAGCCTTATTCTGGTTCACCCTGTATAATAAGGCATTATCCTTTCAGTCTGCAGAGGAACTGGTTGCTACTTCAAATTCTTTTCAATCTAGAAGCAATCTCCAGTCAAGATGTCGATGCCGATTTCTCTCCTGTGTTTCATTTTAATCAAATTGTCATAACTCCTCATTACGTGATTTGCCTTCTGATTTCAGTTTGTATGCGGGTTTGTACTGCTGTGGACATTGACCCTTATCAGTATGGATAGATACTACTGCCTCGTGGTGCCTCCTTACAGATCTAAATTGACACCCAACACAGCCACAGCCCTAACCATTACTACATGGCTGATAGCTTGTATTCTATACTTTCCTGTAGCTTTATGGTTTCGAGAACAAGAAGTCTTAGAAAATCGAACAATCTGTACGATTGTTTTTCCTAAAGTAGGAGGCATCATATCCCTGTCAACTTCATTTACGTTAGGGATAGTTCTTCTGTGCTGCATACTGCCGCTCTCATTGCTTATGTTCTACTACTATTCAATATTCAAAAGTTTGGTCCTTACAAAACGTATTTCGCAGCGATCTCATACACGACACGTAAGACCCGTGCGTATGCTTTGTATCAGTGTCATTCTGGTGCTTAGTATGTGGCTTCCTATTTTTGTCGTAATGAGTCTAATCTATATAGATGGACGCAGACCTACTCCCGATACACATTTTTTTCTAAGATCCCATCATTTCCTTTGGAGTCTTCTACTAGCTTTATTGAATACAGTGGTCAATCCGCTTCTGTATGGTGCTTTGACTGAGAACTTTCTTGTTTGTCTGACAAAACGTAACAAATTGTTAGCTTCAAGTTCTCCAAGCGTAGCTATAATTAGCTGACACTTATTCATCGGTGTTTATTTTAAAGTTTTGGTTTAAAAATGATCATCAAGTAAGCACATTAAATGGGCTAATACGATTCTAAATTATTGTGAAAGCTTCGAAAAATCTGTTAACCTTTTATCTCACCACTATATATACAGGGTGACTCATTTTAAATAGAACTCACTCAAATATCTGGAAAAAATCTAACCATGATATTGAAGGGTAGAACATGTCATGGTGTTCCCGATAAATCTTTAAAGGTTAACTTCTTCAGGGTCATTTCAACTGACCATGAAATTAAACTTTAATAGATTGTCTGTGTGAAGTTTCTTTGTAGTAAAGACCAGCGTGTAGGTATCACAGCATAATTAAGAACCTCATGTGCTAATAATCTCTACAATAACCAAATCAAATCTCTTTACTCTGGCAATGTCGCCACTGGTCGCGGCTGAGTGCACCCCAAAAATCACAAGTACTAAATCGATTTTTTCCAACCATGCCGGAAATTGAATTCAAGACCCCTAATTATAATTCCAAAGTGATACCCACTAGATCGGGAGGGTTTTTATTTTTTATCCCCATGAATCTGTTAAATTTACCACGAAATAATAACATTCAAAAAGTTGCCGGTGTAAAGGGTTCTATAATGTTATTCGGGCAGTAAAAATAAAGTTCCATAACATATTTGACAGTGCCATTTAAGATGACTCAAACTCTAAATGAGCACCGCGGTCTCTGGTGCGGAATTTATTTAAGAGATCGCTGTCTTTTTGCTCATCACCACATAAGCGTAAGCTGTGATCAAAAAAAATAATTTTTTAATGAAATACATATTAATATATTTTTTATATTATTCTTTTTGTATGTTTATTCTACGGTAAATCTGACAATTTATTGTCTTCATTATCAATAGTGGCATTATAGCGTAGTAGACTGCAGCTCCACTTTTGGTTTCTCGCGATAGCCGGTTCCATGACTGGAACGCATACCATCAGACTTCCAGATATGGGCAATCATAACCTATTTTTTAACCTCATATCAACCTATTTTTACGTTATTTCTTATCATGAAATGCAGAGGAAAGCTGATTTGAACAGAAACACCGCCGCTACAACAACTGCAGCTTAAATGTTTGGTAAAAAAAACCATTTCCGCATCCTAAAATGAATGGTATTTACAAAAGACCGTACTAATCGACTCCTCCATATTTCAAAGTTTCGACCTGCGGCCGACGTTAATATTACAAAAAAATATTATTTTCTACCAAATTTCAATAGGTGATGTCAGACTTCGGCTAATGATGATGCTCTTTATACAGCCTATTTCTGTTGCTGTTTCAGAGCAAAAAAAAAAATCCTTAATTAATCCATGCAATGCCTACATCCATATAAGTCATGCATAGATTACAAGTATAGGCATACATGGGGGAGGAAATAGGAGCAAATTGAAGATCTCGCAAATAAGTCGGTTGACTTTATTGGGGCGATTTACCGTAAGTGTAAGTTACATATTTACTTTTTATAATCATTCATTGATTTTACTGACTCTGATGATGATGATGATATTCAGAGTAAGCCTCAATTCCCCCCCCCCCNAATACTGTCCCCCCCCCAATATTTTATCTTTTTATGTGTAATCATATAGAAAAGGAGTATATTGGGTTTATAGAGGAAGAAAAAAATCTTCGTAAATCGTATGTCAGTTAAGGTGGTATCACACTATTTGTCATGATGCTTTGGCTATTTGTCATGATAATTTTTTCGACTTCAAACAGTACCAAACAGTGTAATGGGCAAATATATTTGATGAAATTCGCTATTTGATTGATTTGATATCAAACACAAAAGTGACCATAAATTGTCTAAATAGTCTGATGGGGTTTAAAAGCATGACAAAAACATTGATCGTTTTTGAAAACTATTCCATTAGCCTTACGTTTAAGTATATTTCTGAGGCGTCTGTGGACACCCAAGTCCTCAATTATCGAAAATACGTATGTGTAGAAAAACTAAATTAATTTTCGATCAGAAACCGTATTGGAAAAATAGAAAATATCAAAATTATATTTATTACAGATACATATTTGGTTGCTATGGTTATAAAAAGCAACAAAATTTGAAAGCAGATAATTCTGAAAGTCTCATGAAATAGTGTGATAGGGGCACAAATTAAAGAAATATACAAAATTTTGGCACAAATAAATTGTTCCCAAATTTTGGAATTATGAAAAATAGTGTGATACCACCTTTAGGAATATAGCTCAATATTTATAGAGCGTTAGGTTGCATAAGGAATTGATTTATTTCCTAGAAGTGACGGAAAAAGCTTCTAAAAATAAAAGATATAGAAAAAAAATAGGTTTTTCCATTTTTTTGCAACTAGATAAGGAATTAGAATGAATAATCCCAAATGTATCTTACCTTTTGATATTTTCCCACTTGGACATCTGAGCAATAGAAGACAAACAAAGGCTGGCTCGATAAGATAGTGAACACATGAGTTAGAGTAATTTTGTACACTTATTAACGACAAACTGTTTCTCAATGTATGAGACTGGAGCTTGAATCCTGGAATTAATACAAGTATTTATGGTATGCTAAGATACACTTTCATGGGACCGTTTCACAATGTTCATAACAGCATTAAAGAATTTTTTATGTACCGTACAACACTGGCGGCCCGATTTGTCCCATACCCTCTAATCATAATGATAGTTCTAATTTATACTGACCAAATAGGATTGAAGAGTATTTTACACCCAGTTTTTTTTTAATGCTATTAAATATCTTAAATAAACGAGGATAAAATTCTATGGTTGGCTGGGTTTATAACCCACGCCCTACTGTTTATCAGTCAGATCGGCTTACCACTACCAAGTTTAGGGTATTCCCCTAATCATAAGACAGCTAGCCCTCTAATCATTAAAGGAATTTATATGAATTTCATTACATTCCTGACAACACGTTCGACTCCGCAAACGCAAAATATTTAAAAAGCATAAATGGTGAGGAAATTTTCCATAACGTTTTTAAAACAGTAGCTTAGTGAAAACAAGTTTTACCATTTAATGTGTTAACCAAGTAGCATCTGGATTCTGGGTAGTTAGTTGTCTGAAAGTGCAGCTCAAATATTTCAAAAGAATACTTCCGAGGCATAAGTTCTTGTCGGTCGAAGAAGGCGATTAAAGTCTTGGTCGAACATTTTACTCTTGCTTAATGCACAGCTACAGCGCAAAAATGATGTGACATTATTCTCGTAATACCGAGAGGTCAACTACCTCCTACCTTTCAGTTTGCTGGGATCCAAGTCATCGTATTTAATCTGAATAGGAACTATCTGGAGGACTTGTTTTTCATTTTCCACAGACATTTTGACTAGAGACTTGTGTACTTGAAGACAGTCTTTTAGTGAGAGTATCACAGCACCTAAAAAAATAAATCAGATTACTGCAAACACAAGTTTGGGGTTGGTACAACGAAGAAATTTCCAAGATAAAAAAAAAAATGGGTGTGTGTACTTATGTACGCGCGTGAGAAGTTATACTTCTTTTTTAAAATTAAATTTAAAAATATTTAAAAAAAAGAATGGGTGTGAGACGTTAAGCCAAAATTAGAAACATTCTTATATGGCGAACTCTCCTCCTTATTTGCAAAGGTTATTTAATTTAAACAATATTAAGTTCAATTGATTAAAGTGACACGTGTTTTAAAAAATTATACAACACCGAAAATTTAGAAAGTGATACAAAACTGAAAAGTTTAGAAAGAGATACAAAAGTTAAAAAATTAGAAAGTTATACAAAAGTTAAAAATTTAGAAAGTGATACAAAAGTGAAAAGTTCAGAAAGAGATACAAAAGTTAAAAATTTAGAAATTTATATAAAAGTGAAAAATTTAGAAAGTGATACAATAGTGAAGAATTTAGAAATTGATGCAAAAGTGAAAAATTTAGAAAGTGATACAAAAGTGAAAAATTTAGAAAGTGATGATGGATTGTACAAACACTTTTCTTGGTGATACTTCTTGCTTGGTGTTCTCATTTCTCAATTAATATAATTTCTCTGTTCTTGCTCAAAAAATGTTGAAAAATCAATTTTCTTCCTACACTAGTTTAGGGGTAAGTGATGAACTTTTAGTTTAACTTCCCTACAGGTGAACTTTCAAGAATGATATTTGTCAAAAGCCAGAGATACACGATTTGTTTACAAATTTAGTTAGGAGGAAGGGTATAACGTTCTTGAAACATTTTGTTTTCACATAAATATACACATGGACCAAAGGGCTCGGGATATGGCCTCTGGGGACATCAAAACGTGTATGAAAACTCGCCATCGAAAATGTCAGCTCCTACAATACTTTTCTTTTTTGGGTGTCTATCTATAAATATTGTATCCCNAATTAGCGTGACGCTTTCGCGTCTCGCAAAAATAAAATTTCACTCTCAACATTTTTTCATAACGCGCCTAAAGAAGTATAACTTCAAAAAACCTACTCTAAAATGTGCAATGGCAATGGAGCCTAAATCTTTTGTTTACTATTTCTTGGACTTTTTACCTCACCTCACTCAAAGATGGGCTCATCGTTTCAACTTGAAATTTTTTTTTTTATATAATTTTGAATAAAATAGAAATAATAGCACTTACTTTTAGGAACATCAACTAAAGCTCCAAATATTTTCAAAATATTTGAAAACCAATAAAGAAATTGGGTGGCTGTAGAGACCGGAAGTGAACAAGATGGGTTGAAAATGTGATGGTGAGTCAACAGAATGGAAAGAACATTGAACAGAGAGAGGACAGAGAAGTTTTGCTGTCTGGAAGTAAAAAAAAATACTAAAGTTGTAAGTATGAGGTATACGTTACCCTCCCTTCCTAAAAATGGACAATTGCACACCAAGGCAAACCACTGACACTAGACTTGCAGCGCTACAGAGTGCTGCGCGCTGTATGTAAAGCATATGAAGAAACAGGTGATGAGGGACGCCGGTGGTGGCGAAAAATATCTCATCCCTAAACTACCGCATTCCTGGTTTCATCACCAAAAACCATTTCTGGTTTCTGGTTTCATGGAATCTATCTTTTCTTACATACCAATTTGGTGGCCTAGTAGGAAAAAACCTAACAATTTCAAATATTACAATTTAACCGCCAAGCTGAAAAGTATGAGACGCCATTTAATATCTCAAGATATGTCTATATTTGAAGATAAGTCAGAAGACATGGTATGTAAGAAGAAAAAATGCGTCAGCACCCCTTATATCCCATTTGGAATCTCATCTTTTGAAGACCTGGACCGGAAGTCAGAAATACAAGTAGGTATTAAAATTATTTTCAAAATTAATCAAATACTAAAGGCTTCGACTTGTGGTTGCCACCATTGGAATCTATCTTTTCTCACATTTCCTTATTGCATTTTCTCCTTTTTATTTTTCCTTGCGTTCACCGAAAAAAAAATTCATAGCCCAGTTGAAACTGTGATGGTAGATAAGTGTTCCCGGATGTCTCGGTATGCACCAAAAACCGGCCATCGTTCCAAATACCTCATTTCCATTGCTTCTAAACGTTTAATGCTGTTTAATTAAGACTCACGTCTGCCAGCCATATAAGTCTAAGATAGGTATTTTAAACTAAATTGCTAAGGGTCAGTTCTCATGAGTTGTCTCATGGCAGTCAAGTTAATATATTAAACCATTGTCCGATTATATTCTAATGGTCCTACCTCTTCAACACTTCATGTCCCAAATACAACATCATATTTGAATGAACTGAAGGATCGGCAGTACAAAAAAAATCTTTAGCGTATACAGGATCTGCGAAATCTATATAAATATTTCCATACAATTCATTGAGCGTATTCACAGATTTGAGAAAACTCTGTTGAATACAAAACAAACAAAAAAATATTTTATTAACGTTTGTATGTATAACGCGAGAACAGGGAAACAATTCCCCTTCAGATAAACACGGTGTTGTTGATTTTTAGCGAATTAAAGTTTTTAACGAGTAACAAGCTATTTTTTTCGGAAGTACTATTGTCTTAATGTTTTCAGTTTTAGTCTATAAGACGGCCGTTGAAATCCATTCCACGAACAACGACAACAAAACGTGTAGTGAGAGTATTCTCATTTAAACAGGACTAAAAGGGACTGTAAGTCTGGTTTTGCTACAACAAAGATAAAATTGATCAATGTAAATGAGTCTTTAAATCAACTTTGTAAAAGAAAAAAAAATCAATATACAAACCGAAGGCGTAATTTCTTCCAATCCATTTATAACTTACTAACTCGTGAAAAATGGGCCATACTTGATATTTCGTGAGAACTTACTTCAGGATGACAAGTTCACCTGATCTGATGGTGAAAAATAAAACAGAAAGCATCTCTGACATAAAGTGTTACTGATAAATTATATTGCAGTGATATTGTGTTACTGACATTGTGTCAATTATGAGCCTCCAAGATCAGTTGCGAGATAAGAATTAAAAACTTTAGCAGCAGACAACAACTTATTCTGGCTAGCATCGGAAACAATGATGTCACTATTGATTTATTAATTGATAAAATACGAACTTACCGAGGTAGATTCTTTAGGTTTGGGAATACCAATCAGTTCACATGAAAACAAAACTTCTTCTAAATATCTCTCATAACTAATACTAACAGGTATTATCATAACATCCTCAACTGCATGGTCCAACAAAGGGTTAATGACCATCGAGAACAGGCCTGAAACGGAAACCCAAGGATAAATTATACACGTACAAGTATAGAGATTTTACACGTGCAAGACTATTATTATAGACGTTTTCTTTATACTTCTGTCTCTAGCACGATAACTATCGAACGCAGTCTTGGATTTTGATGAAACATGGGTATCGTTTATTATCATTTTCATAAAATTTCCCGATTCAGTTTTTAGCTACCCGGGGACTAGTATTATTAGTTGCTCTTCTTTTTCTTGATGTCTCAAGAAAAAGAAGAAACATGTCAACTCCTTTACCTAATGATACTGGTTTACCACCGAGTGGAGCAACTCAGCTTCATTTGGCGACGGTCCTAAGACCGTGGTGTAAATACAGTTTGGTGTTAGGAAGGTCATCTAGTCTTTAAAAAACTCTGCTTCAAACCAAAGATAGGAAGTCATCAGTAAATTGCAGTTTCTACGCATGGACACTGTGACAAGCAGGTGAGGGTTACCGTACCTTTCCTGGCACGGTGACCCTCACTTGCTAAAAATAGTAGGCACTGATGGTTAGACATCAGTAAATTGCAGTTTCCACGCATGGACACTGTGACAAGCAGGTGAGGGTTACCGTGGGAAACGCCTATCCTAAATAGAATTGGGAAAATGTTGAGTTTAAAAAGAAGAAGAGTCAAGTGAAAATATATTTTTTTTATTTAATTCATGGTGAGTGAATAGAATAAAATAGTACTTTTGGAGGGCTTAATTTTTAAGAGATGAGTCAAGTGAAAATATATTTTTTTTATTTAATTCATGGTGAGTGAATAGAATAAAATAGTACTTTTGGAAGGCTTAATTTTTGAGAGATGTGCATTTTATAACGGTGAAGTTTATTTTGAAGTTTGAATTTACTCGAAATCATATAAAATAAATTTACCTAATTTTGGATATAAAGATTTTCCAGTTCGACTTCTAGTTCCTTCAATAAAAAATTCAATTGGAGCATGAGAAGTCTGAACAAGATATTGCACATAAACGTTGAACACACTCCAGTATAACTTGTCATCGCCATAGGAACGACGCATGAAGAACGCACTGCAGTCACGAAGCATACGACCCATCATCCACATCGAGTGAAAATCTAGAAAAGAAAAATAGTAAGAGTTAGGTACTTGGTATACTGAAACCTAAATACCTAAACATTAAATTAACTGTGACGACGCATGAAGAACGCACTGCAGTCACGAAGCATACAACCCATCATCCACATCGAGTGAAAATCCAGAAAAGAAAAATAGTAAGAGTTAGGTACTTGCTATACTGAAACCTAAATGCCTAAACATTAAATTAATTGTGGTCATTTATTTTCTGAGGTGTAAAAAGGTATTTTATATTTTCTTGTTCAGTACCTACTTCATTCAGAGTTAGGTACTTGCTATACTGAAACCTAAATGCCTAAACATTAAATTAATTGTGGTCATTTATTTTCTCAGGTGTAAAAAGGTATTTTATATTTTCTTGTTCAGTACCTACTTCATTCAGAGTTAGGTACTTGCTATACTGAAAACTAAATACCTAAACATTAAATTAACTGTGGTCATTTATTTTCTCAGGTGTAAAAAGGTATTTTATATTTTCTTGTTCAGTACTTCATTCTGGTTATTTATGTTATCGACGTCTACGTGGCAGAATGTGCATCACCCTCGGTTTGCACCAGGAAGGCACCGGATTCGAATCCTGGTCGGGTCGAAAATTCGATTTTTTTTAATTTTTTTTCGAATTTTGAACTTGGTCTGGTACACAACCAGAGGGGTAACTCAGTCTCCTGTGGACAATTAGGGGTAACTCAGTCTCCTGTGGACAATTTAGTAGCTTGGTTGAGTTTAGGGGTAATAGCGACAAGTAGTAGCATATTATGAGGTAATTGTTAGAGTATAGCTTGGTGTATTGGAGTGATTGTTAAAAAAAATACCTTGTAATTCTATGATTTTCACAAAATTGTGATATAATAACATACAGAAAAATACATTTTCTTTTTTATTTAGGCTATCACTGCGCTATAATGTAACTAGGCGCACATAAAAAAACTCGATCCAAAACTTGCGTGAACCAAATAAAAATAAGTTTGGTTGGGCTTGTTTGAAAAAAAAAAAACATTACTGAAATACTGTCCAACAAGGAATCGAACCTGGTATTTTCCTAGCATAACATAAAGATTACTGAAGTATATTACACTAGCAGGATACGCCCGCTTCGCTTGGCGGCTTATAGGCATGGCCGTTTATAGTTTCAATCCCTTTTTTTCGCGATAAAAAGTAGCATATGTCCTTTCCTAAAGTTTAGTCTATCTCCATACCAAATTTCATCAAAATCAGTTCAGTAGTTTAAGCGTGAAAGCGTAACATACAGACAGAGTTACTTTCGCATTTATATATTAGTATGGATTATTCATTTATGTATTTTCCGACTCAAAACAATTATTTTTTGGTACACCTGCTCAAAGTAATAAAGTTAACTTACCCATTCCCGCCGCCACACATGGTATTTCAATTTCATATACAAAACATAAAAGAGCTATCAGTATGAAATCACCATAGCTTCGATGACTTGGAAGAAAAAGAACTGGAGTTTTACCCCAAACTTGTCGAAGCTGAAAGAAAGAAACAAGATTATTCCGAAGGCATAAAAGGAAAATCCTAATAATCCATGAATGATTAAAAAAGCTGTGAGATTTATTTCCCTTGTGAAGAATTTGAGATTGTGGAAAGTTATTTCCAATAACGACGTACTAACAAACAGAGTCTACCTGAGTTGTTGACTAATAAGTGAGATTGTATCACTCTTTGGAGTTTGGAGAATTTTACGCACCAGGCCGACCTGGAACGTATACCATTACAATTCCAGTTAAGGGCCATCAAAACCTTTTCGATAACCTTATAATAACCTATTTTACCAATTTTTATTATTATTATTATTATTTCTTGTAAGGGCTAAGGTTTCCCTATTAAGCCCAGATTATTATATTATATTATTCCAAAGATGAATCTAGAAATAGACAGAACAGTTGATTTTGAGAGGAACACCGCTACAACGTGGATGGTTCAAATTTCATGCAATCTAGAAATAGACAGAACAGTTGATTTTGAGAGGAACACCGCTACAACGTGGCTGGTTCAAATTTCATGTAATTTAAATTGCCGTTCAGAAATGGTTGTCCACCAAAAAAGTCGTGTCTCTAAGGTGTTTTTGTTCATCCTGTATAACTAATTGACCAAACGAAGTTTATTTCCAAGACAACTCACGAACGCCTAAAAATTGACTGATTAGTTTTTACAGGATGAATACCTTCATAAATTTTAAAGGACCTCTGCTCACCTGATTCAGTCTTAATTCATTTACATAAAGTGCTCGAAGTGTCTTTTTTAATATTTTGATTAGTAACAATCCAAGCCATCTTACAACAGGCAATGACTTCGAGAACCCGATTTCATTTAAAATGTCAATTACTTTAAGACTTATTTGTTCTTTAGAAACTTTCAATTCAAGGCACACCTGAAAAGTTTACAAAAAATAATACTAAATGACCTAAAAAATAGGGCTTTGGATATATTCGGTTGGGGGTGTAGTGGGACAGACTTAGACAAAATACACAGAAATGAGGTGTACCCCGTAGATATTTTTATGTATTTAAGAAAAGATTTCATAATAAAAAAAAATCTTTATATGTCCATATAACATTTTTTTTTATTGAAATTTATATTTCATAATGACCGCAAACATCCTAAATACCATCTCTAAATACTAAAAATATGTTACATTTATTCTTGCAATATTGTGATGACTACTTTTTACGTTTTTTTTATTATTATTTGCCGATGTAAAGACTACATCAATACGCAATCCATCAAATTTTCAATTGATCATCTCAAACTGTTCCTGAGCCTTGTGAATAAACAGTTTCTACTATTACAATGTTTTTGTCGAATCTTGAGGGCTGCGTTTTAAAGGGTTTTTTATCCGCTGTTGAGATCACACGAATACATATTCTGAGTAAGTTTCTACTGACCACCTTCTACCGTTTTTGAGATGGAACTCTGTGCCAACGTAGACTTAGTAATAGAGTTCGGTCGTTACCCATCGGGAACCCAAAAATTCGTCGACCACGACCCTATCCCAATGGTAAATATATAAACATATGCCCCACATACATCATTCACAATCTTCTCGATTTCTGGACTCTTCAAAACGTTGTGTTTAAGAATTTCTGGATCCGTCCCAAATTTTAACTGATTATAAGCTTTTGTTAAATTTATTTTTCTTGAAATCCAACCAAAATCACTTCCATTTCGTCTCTCTTCTAAAATGTCCACAAATGATGAGAGAGATCTCTTATTTTCGTTCATCATCTGTAAATAAAACCAAAAATTTATAGTCAACTTAATGATCCTGGTTCCAGCAAAGTTTTTTGTCAGTAAAATATTATTCGAGTCGCAAGAAGAAGAATTATGTATCGCTAAAATAGACAACAAAGGTTAATTCTCGCGAGTTGAGACACGAAAAAAATACGCCTTGTTTTCAAATATGAGCAGGAGTAGAGGCAATGTGTGCTGTTGTTGTTTTTCAATAAGTAGCAGGACGTATTGCTATGATCATGTACACGCTATTTCAAAACTATAGTGGTCAAATTTTAAAACAAATCGAAAAATGCACCAGTAGTAGGTGATACAAAGTTCAATTAAATCTACATTTACAGAAATGATTGAAAAAATACAAAAAAAATATTATAAGTGTTAAGTCCGTGTCCATTAGAAAAAGTTTTCTTAGATTTTTTGGAGAAATTTGGAGGAACATTTAGGGAACTCATATTTTCCACAATAACGCCCTGTATAAAAATAGTAATAGGGGACTTCGTTTTACACTTCAAGTATGGAACTTTCAAATCGGGACAATCTCGGTGACTGGAGATTGCTAGTTCAAATCCAAGTAGGGTCATACGGGGAAATCGAAGTATTTTAGCGGTGACAATCTCGGTGACTGGAGATTGCTAGTTCAAATCCAAGTAGGGTGATACGGGGAAATTGAAGTATTTTAGCGGTGACAATCTCGGTGACTGGAGATTGCTAGTTCAAATCCAAGTAGGGTCATTCAATTTAGAATTATCACGGGGAAATTGAAGTATTTTATCGGTAACTGGAGATTGCTAGTTCAAATCCAAGTAGGGTCCTACGGGGAAATTGAAGTATTTTAGCAGTGACAATCTCGGTGACTGGAGATTGCTAGTTCAGATCCAAGTAGGGTCATTCAATTTAGAATTATCATGGGGAAATTGAAGTATTTTATCGGTGAATTATTTCGAGAGATTTAATCTGAAAGGATTACTCATTTCAGTGTACAATATTTTTCATTTTTATACACGCTTCTACAAAAAATTCATTGAAAAAAATGCGATTGGACATCTATGAGACCCAGAGTCATTAACACTTCCACATTGTGATATGCTCATATGAGAGCATTACATAAAGAGTAACCAACACCATTCCATTAATGCACCAAGCATCCACTAGTCATACCACACAAAATTTTATCAGATTAAAATATTACTTGGACACGCGAGAATAAAGACGTAAGAATTACTGTGTTGTAATTCGTAAGATGTGTAACAGACACGGTAGTAAATTAGTTCTGATATGAGTTCGTCTTTAGAGTAAATAATATTTGTATCAAACAATTATTTTTTTATGAATTTTAAAATACCATTGTTCGACAAATTTTATCTTTATGGTGGCATCAAATACAATAATAGATATTTATATTAGAAATTCAAATGAAAAATATTTTTCGAAAAGGAAAATACGATTAAATAAAATAGCTCAAAATTATAGAACATTTAAGTAAGTTGATATAAATTTAGATATACCTAGTTATCTCCCGTGGTCTAGTGTCAAGAGCGGATTCAATTAATATCCAAGGCAGATTTTTGTAGACAAGGAGAAATCGTTCCAGAATCAGCGGTCATTTTCGTCATCAAAAAGGAAGATGATACGACCAGGATCCTTTGATCCTGTCAAGGATCATCAAAGCTTTTCGTTAAACTCATTTCTGCCATTTTTTCAAATCCAATACGTATCTAAAGGACAAAACAGGTTATTTTTAAAAACCGCTACAACCACAACCGGGGAAAAAATGGTACCATGTTTCAAGGTTACAGTTTATAAATTTGTTTATGCATAACCAGTAACAACTTTTGGGCTATAAGGTCATGTTAGGTAATTTAAATTTTGCGTTCTTTTTAGGACATAGGCAAAGTAAAATATTTTTCCAGCCGTTTTCCCATTTTTTTCCTTTTGTAATAAACGTTTTTCTCAAAAATATCATCGCATACAGTTTTGAACCGTAGGTAACACAGCTAATATCTTATCAAACACAAAGATGAGTTAGTTAGAGAAAAATTGAAAGTTAAACTCGAAGAGAGATATCGGCAAAAACGATGCTTTTAAATTTGCATTCACAAAATACACAAACAAAGACCAAAAATTCCCCCCACCTCACAAAACATACCCAAAACCTTCAGTGAAAATTTAAAATTAATATATGACAGATTTTACGATACCTACTTGCAAAGATTAAAACAGACTGAATTATTTTGGTCAAAAGTAATTCTATAGCCGGAAAAATACGCATACGATGTAGGGCATCAGCTAGTAATTGACCGAACAAAGGTGAAGTCTACTTTTGCACGATATTTTTTCTTTTGATTATCGATTTGCCTATTTATACAACATAACTCTCGAACACCTTATCCAATTGTGATAAAATTTGTTGATATTCTTTATATTTAAAAAATTGGCTGATTATTTTTTGTCCTTATTTACCCAAAAAGGACAGCCTCGTGGTGGCACTTCTAAAAGAATGAGGTCTACAGTTCACACAACTACTAATTTATAAAACTCTTGTTTATTTCAGAAAACTTTACAAGATGAAATATATTCTGTTAGCAATGTGTTTGTTTTTATGCATCTTACAAATCAAAGGAATAATCAATTTCATACCAAATTGGTTTGGAAAGAAACCTGTTGCCAGTCCAATAGATATGAAATTATTTGATAAGGAATTGGTAGAGTTGGCAGAAGAGTTGGAGAGATTAAAATATCATGATGAAGCACTTACTAAATATTTAGAGGTTATACCACATTCTATAAAGGAACTTAAAAAACATTTCAATAAAAGAAAAAGTAGTTAAAACACAATTAATTATGTAGTTTCGATATGTTTTCGCAGTAAAAGTATGATGGACCACGCGACGAAATGAATAGGTAATTCCAAAACACACCGTAATGAGGCGTATCATGTAAAAGATGATTTATCAAAAATTGATCTGTCGAAAACCAGTTTCACACAAAATAAATTTCTTAATCCTATTCTGTCTTTGTAATACTAGAACTAGAAGGTATACGTTCCTTGAAATCAGATTTACAATTGGTCAAATGCCCCTCTCAAACCCTTTTATATATAAAAAATAGAGACGTCCCCAGATCCCAGAATTACACTAAAGTGAACATCGATTCATTTATTGTAAGGTTATGTTTATAGGAACATGTCTGGATGAACTGAACACTAATCTCACACGAATGGGGTCTTTGCGGATCACATTGTTTTTTTACTTGCTAGGTGCTTGTCCAGCTTACATACTTTGTTGCTCAAATAAAAAATCTCGGAGAAAAATTTACTGAAGTAAATGCTAGAAAAATGTAAATCTTTGTATTTACTATGGACAGGAGATACCGCCCTTCCAGCCACACTGCCGACCTGCTAAGGAGGATTGGCAACGTCGTAGTCGTTACTTTTACTTTTCCCTATCCTATAAAAAGGAAGATACTGTAATGAACTGAAATTCTCGAGTTTTCAATTCCAAAAAACGTTATGAGGTCCCCAGGGCCCAAATATTCGCCCAAGTGTGTGTGTGTTTGTCATGTTAGATATCTCAAGAAAGGCAGGTGCTAGAGATTTGAAATTTGGTATGTATGTCACTTTTATACTACCTTTTTGTGGTTTTCACGAATCCTCCATAAAAAGAGCTAGAACTTGAAATTTGGTGCCTATTCATAACAATTTTATACATGGAATACCGTTCTTTTGCCGATTTCACGAATCATAGGCACGGCAGGCGCCAGGGACTTGCATAGCACACATCAAATCCTACTGTTCATGAGACATCTTGTTTACAAACACACGCGGATCAATGGCTGAAACTCGAGATTTGGACTCTGGGGACCTCAAAACGTTCTAAGAGCCCAAATTTCATTTATTGGCATTGACAATTCGACAACGGAAGCTTCAGCCCAATGCAATACTTTCTTTGCCCTCACGATGGTCGATTCTACGCACCAGGATGAATTGGAACACACATCATCACAGTTCCAGCCAAGAGAAATCAAAACCATCAACCTATTTCTACCATTTTTTTCAAAACCTGAATCTAGTAATTGGGGACCAGTTGATACAGCTACAACAAAAATACTTTCTTCTTTTTATAGATAAGGAAGTTGTGTGACGTTCACACCAGATTTTTGTTTGGTTGTCAACTACAGTGTCTCAAATGTTGTAATTCTAACTAACTATGATAAATTATGTACTCACGTATATAGGTTTTTTCTTCGTTATTTAGATCCTACATAGTAAAGTTTTCAGGTTTATCCATCGCATTGTCCTGTTATTTTGTTTATAAGTCAGTTAGTACCAAATGGGCTTTAAAATGAATCAGATTTTGTTAGAAAGACTCAATAGGAAAGGAGGGCGGGGTTGCTATATAAATATCGTTTAGGATGTTGACATTATTTTATAAATAAATAATGTACATTATCTTTTTACCTTAACTGAAGAAGTGCCTTATTGTTCGTTTTCAATGGCAGAAAATGTAAATTTAGACGGCAGGCATCGAATTTTGAAAATTCAGCTTATCAAATCCATGCTTCAATTTTTGGCTTCGATTCGAACACAGCGACACAGCCACAAATTAAAATCAAAAGTTATTTGAAATTTTGAATGAAGAAATTTTAAAATTTCGAGGGTAAAATCAATGAAGGTCAATGACCTTACGTGTATGTTACATACATGTCCGGAACCGGGGAAGTGTGTCGGGCAACAAAAAATTTAACAATTTTTTTTTTTTTTTTTTAAAAAAAAAACTTTAATGACTCTCATAGTTCAATTTTGGACGGTTGTACATACGAAATTTCCGTATAAACATTTTATAACATCTCCAATTGGGTTAAAATTGGTTAAAAATTTCAAAGGCTTGCCAGACACTCCTCCCCGGTTCTAGAACCCGATACCAACAGAGTCTTGATAAGCAGCATGCACAGGTATAAAGCAGAGTGAGGTATATCACAGAGAATCCTGGACAAGAAAAATACCTTTTTTCAAAATCCCACCACTTTTAATTCCGTGATATCCATATTTTTCCCCTTTTTAATCTATCTATCTCTATACTCACTTATAAAACGCAAAGTCCAGTTGGTATATTGATTCACATACTGACTGATAATCAACGTAGCTCCACAATCCACAATGGCTTAAGCTAGAGACTTGAAATTTGGCACACAGATCCCTTTTAGTAGGAAGGTGCGTAATAAGAAAGGGGAAAAAAATCGAAAGTTGAAGTGGAAGCAAGTTACCGCCAAAAATGAAGCTTTTTAGAGGGGTTCTTTGCATTTTTTTTCTGGACAATATAAAGGAGATAACGAAAAATGACCGAGAATATAACCCCCAAAATATTTTTCAAGGACCCCATACTTTAGAAGCTACATTCGATGATAGTCTGAGCAACATTTACATTTTGATTGATAGGCCGGCCATACACAGGAACAATAGATTTCGATATCTACACAGATCTGAAAATAGGAGACAAAATCTGTGCAGATCCTGCCATACATGACAGACTTATCTGCGCAGACAAGTCTGTCGTATAGTGGCGACTTGGTTCTAGAACCCTTTGAATATTTTTAAGTACTATTGTCGTGGCGATTAAAAAACTGTAACATCAAGAAAAAACGGAGTATGACTCCGGGGAGAACCGTATGGTCCCATAGTTGTAGGATTTTTGGGGATTTTTGTTGCGTGCGGCGTGACACATCGCGGGAAAAATCCCACCATCCATATTTTTATTTTTTCCACTTCTCTTTGTTTTGTTTTTAACTTTTTATGTTTACTTGTTAGCTTTATTGACATATTTTAACCCCCCTCGACAGGTTAGGAAACGTTTTTATGGCCATGCCTTGATGAGCAATATTGCTTGAGCAAATATTCTGAACGTGGGATTTTTCCCTTGTTCGACCCTCCGGTTCTCCCCTAAGTCGGACCCAGCAAAACGCTAGTTTTGCATCGCCAAGAAAAACAAAACCAGTGTGCTATATACCTACAACGGAGAACAAAGATACCTCTGTGCATGCTGCTTATCAAGACTGTTGGTATCGGGTTCTGGAATCGGGGAGGAGTGTCTGGCAAGCCTTTGAAATTTTTTAACCCAATTAGAAAGGTTAGGAAACGTTTTTACGCCCATGCCTCTGTTGCGAATGTACTTCAAGCGTCTAAAATGTATCTAAGATGGTCAATATAAAAGCGAGTTTTTTATATTTAAAAAAAAATTGAAAAAGGTTGCCAGACACTCCTCCCCGGTTCCAGTCCCGTTGTTATCGCTGATGTGTTCATATAAACAAAAAATAGAAATTTCCAATGAAATTATCGAAATTACCCTTTCATGTCATACAAATTCATGTAAACTTGAAAGTTAATGTGTAATAAACATATATTTATATAAAAAAAACTTTATAATGAAGCAAATGCTGTATATTTTCCTAATAGCTTTTATACCATTTTCTTATTCATTATATTTTCACATCGCTGAAACAGAAAGAAAATGTTTTATAGAAGAAATTCCGGAGGAAACTCAAGTCATAAGTAAGTTGTGTCATACAATTTGAAGCGATGTGTTGAATCTTGGAGGAGAACTTTCAAGAGCTTCGAGAATCAGTAAATATGCCCACACCTGCTTTTTTTTTTACTAATATTTACCACACAATGACCACCGACACAATCGCGAGACCCCTACAAAGTTGAAGTTAACATGAACTGCATGGAAAGACTTCATGTTTTTGAAGCCGCATATTTGCCCTCACCCAAACAGTTGAATGTTGTTTTTGTTGAATAATTTAAATGAGCACATACTTTAGGTAAGTTTAGGTAAATGTGTAGATAGGTATTTTCTCTTATCTGCAAGCCGAGCATATTGAATAAAATATTGGTATAGGTACAGATTCGCTATTCGGTACTACCGAATTTCTTCATGAATTTTCGTTTATCGCACAGAGATTAAAAAATGAGTTCACACTTACTAACATAATGATTATTTGGCCTTCCCGACTATAGAGATCTAAAATTTCATAATTAATCCGAAATGTAATACAACCCTAAAGTAATAAGTCACAATTGATCTACCTATATTTTGGCTTTTGTATTCGTGCAGTTGGATTTAATTAGTCGTAAATAGCTGTAAGTATCCTGATTTCAATAACTACTTTATCGTCAATTATACAGTGTCTTTTTTTCAACCATCGTTTGAGGAGGTGAAATAAGATTCTTTTCTCTCTGAGCATATGCTTCCTAACGAGTATAAGAATACTTCAGACATCCATGTGATATTTTCAGTAAAATTAATAGCAACAAGTTCAATTATTCACAATTGTTGTATTCACTCTTCAGTTTCATTGAACAAAATGTCGTCGTATTTGTGACAGTCTTTACTTTCATTCAGTAATGTGGTTAAACCTATATTTCCCAAAACCTGATTCCAAGGTGAAGACTATCTTCGGTTTTACATTTAATAATGTGTATCCTGATTCAACCTGATTTAAATTTGGACATGGTTGTAGTATATTTGATTTTCAATTTTCTTTGAGATAGCATTTGCGGGCATGCATATGCTTAGGGAGAAAAAATATTATCTTGACCTCCCCAATAGTCATCCTCTATAATATGTGTGGAATACAAAGTAAAAGGATTCTTTATCATAAATATTCAGACTAATACAATTTAATTCAATTTAATTTTCAGTTAACTATAAAACAGAATTGTATGATTCACGTACAGGAGGCTTTATGGCGTCTAGTCCTGGAGTTGGTATGCATGTTGAAATTAAAGATCCAGACTCCAAAGTCATCTTATCAAGGGTAAGTTTTTTTTATAAAGCCAAGCCTGTCCAAGGTTGACTTACGCCTGTAATCTGAAAACAACGTGGGCTGGGACTAGGATTAATTCAGCAAATTGAGATATTATTTTGTTTGGTCAACTGCTGCTCAACATCTTTCAATCCTCTGCGATGAGAATGATATGGTATTATTTCTTTGCGTTTCCGAAGGCGTAATTTCTTCAAGTTCAATTATGACTAAATAACAGTAACTCTGCAAAATAGTTGATATTGTAAGAGGAGGGTTACAACCTCATTGTCCGAGTCCACCTGAGCTGATGGTGTAAAATAACTCAAAAAGTAACCTTGTAATATGTTAGTGCTACTGATGTAATTATATTATAGTGATTGACATGATTTTGGGGGCCCATTAGCTTCTAAAAATATATGTATGATGTCAATTTAAAACAAACACTTTTTTAAAGTTGCACTGTCATACATCTGGCTACCATCGGAAACGATGATGCCTCGATTGATTGTTATCCCATGAGTGTTTCACAATTTTTTAGTAGTAAGCTTCACGGGAATCTTGTATACTTCATATATTTTTCATTTTGTATAGTTCAAATATCTCATGTATTAATTTTCCACTATAATGTTGCCCACCCCAATTGGCAGGGAGACCCTAAAATACAATAATTAAGGAGATATTATGTCAAAAGTAACAAAAGTGTTAGGTGACAGTATCATAAAAAAATAACTTCGAATATCACCATTCTAAGCTTCATTTTTAATTTAATTTTTGTGGAATGCCTTATAATTCTTTGGTACTCACTAAAAATTATGAGTTAATGCAATGAAACGTGCATTAAATCAGTTTTCTATTCTTGTTTTAGCTTTATAGTTTTGAAGGCAGAATATCATTTACTTCACACATGCCTGGTGAGCATTTGATCTGTCTCTATTCTAACAGTACAAAATGGATAGGAGGATCCCAGCTACGAGTTCATTTAGATATACAAGTCGGTGAACATGCTATTGATTATGCTCAAGTTGCACAGAAAGAAAAATTGTCAGAATTACAATTGAGAGTGAGACAGTTGCTAGATCAAGTTGACCAGATTACAAAGGAACAAAACTATCAACGAGTAAGTAAACCAAGAATAAATTATTGAAAAAAAACTTTCAGGTTTCAAATGTAGTGATTGATTTTATTTCAATAAAGTTTTATACAAATATAACATTCGTTAGTCTATAATACTTCCATTTTTATATTCATGCTTAGAATTGAACCAACAGCCTCCTGGTTACCAATCTACCTGAGCTACGGAGACTGTCTCACTTTTTTATAGTATACCTACTGGTGGCAAAAAAAAAAAATACGTCCCCTGAATGTTCTATTGGTTAAATGGAGTAGGACATATTGAGAAAAATAACCTCTTAAGTGGATTACCTACCTGAGTCATTTTTTACCCCCTAACCCTCAGAGCTCCGTTTTATGCAATAAATACTAATGAGGAAAACATACTGCTTAGGATTGAACTCACACCCTTCTATATACCAGACAAGCGTTTATCAGCTATGTTATCGGGCAGTCTAATATTTTCTATTTAAATGAATGTTTTCGAACTTAAACTACAAAATAAATAGAAAGCATGAATAGAACACTTCTCTTGAATGAAAGGTAACCTCTAGACGAGCTTAATGACTGAGCCATTTCCCACCACCTATCCCTCAATGCTCCAATTTATGTATTTGACCACATAAATTAGAGCTCCCAAATTAATGAGGAAAAATTTCTGACTCAGCTGGGATTTAACCCACGCCCTTCTGTTTACCAGACGAGCGTTTTATAACCACTATGTTATCAAGGCAGTCTAATATTTACTTCTTTTTTTTTAAAAAAAAAAGTTTCTAACGTAATGGTAACTACAAAACTTAAATAGATGGAATCTATTATTTAACCACGAATAGATTGTTTCAATATTGTAAATAGTGAGTAAGAAAATCTTAACACTGCCAAAAATGAATGATAACACACGTCAACTGTGCCAGCATAGTAAATCAATCGCATAGGTTTCTGACACATTCTAATAAAAAATGAAAAACCTTTGACATTTAATTTTGCTCTATTCATAGTATACCATTGGAACGAATAGATTGATCGATACAGTATATCGTTGCCTTCATCAATAATTTCCGAACTTATTGTATACGAATAGATCATGACGACTATGACAATATATTGAAAAAATAGTTGAAATGCTCGACCATCGATCTTGTCCACAGAACTCAGTTGATATAAAGAGAGTGTTAATGTTAGATTGTAAATGAATGTCTTTAATAAACAAGTATTGGAGAGAACTTGAGCAAGTTTGTTTCTAAAATTGAGAATGTGTTGATGTTTCCTGTAGAAATAGTTCATGTTGATAGGACGATGTTGGTTGTCTTTTTTGTTCGTTGCTTCTTGAAGTTGCAAAGCTAACATTTCATACTGACCTTTTATATGGATACTAAATATTGATGTGTTTGACGTGAGACTGGTTGCTGAAAGGAAAAGAAAAATCTTTCTGAGTGTTTGTTTTTTTGACAATTCAAACGCCTCCAAAATTAAGAGGATCTTATGAGAAACAATTTGTGATATATGAACATTCTGAGTGTTCGTTTTTTTGACAATTCAAACGCCTCCGAAATTAAGAGGATCTTATGAGAAACAATTTGTGATATATGAACACTATCTTTTTGCTTCGCTACGGTTATGAAATTCAACAACAATTTGGAGATTGCGACATTAAATCTTCTCAAGTGTGAATTTTTGGTGGAACAGACCCCCAGAAAAAGCATGGCTCCTATTTAGAAAATTCAATATTTTATTCAAGGACATTACTTTTTGTACTGCGGAACACCTTTGTATCAAATTTCAGCATTCCCGCTCATCCCGAAGTGGTACTTCTCAATTCCGATTTTTTGATGGCGAGAACCGTCCATAATTCGGGGAGAAACCGGAAAATTTTATATTTTTATGGGGTCTATATAGTTGTTTTTTTTTGGGGGGGGGGTCCATTCTCGGTCATTTTTCGTTATCTCCTTTAGTTTGCCTAGAAAAAAAATTACAAAAAGACTCGCTAAAAAGCGTCTTTTTGGCGGTAACTTTCTCTCACTTGAACTTTTGATTTTTTCCTTTCTTATTACGTACCTTCATACTAAAAGGAATCTGTGTGCCAATTTTCAAGTCTCTAGGTTTAGCCATCGTGGAGCCACGTTGATTAACAGTCAGTCAGTATACCAACTGGGCTTTGCGTTTTATAAGTATAGATTATTCTATCGTTACATTTATTATTATTAATGTATTTAGATAATACAGTTCACATAAAATTTCCATCCCAAGCTACCATCGCTAAAAAAATGGGCACTCAGAGGCTCCTCTCGGTGCCTGATCCCATGAGTTTTCTGACAATTTTCTTTTCTGGGTGCCGTTTTTTGTCAGTTCAAATGCCTCCAAAATTAAAAGAATCTTATGAGAAACAATTGGTGATACATACACACAGATGCTTCTATCGATCGTTATGTTATGTTTTATTAATAAGTCGTGTTTACTTTTTGGTCTACTTTATTACATACGTTTTTCTTGTAGGTTATACTGATTTGAATTTTCATCTTCAAATCACTTCTAAAAAAGTATTTCAGTCTTCCATTCCCGGTTAAAATTAATATAGGGGATTTGCTCTGTGCTTTAAGATGCCTTTATATTCACCTAATATTGATGTGAGTATAACAGCATACAAATTTAGGACTGCCATAAAATAATACATTGGTGACTGAGTATCGTCAAATGGTAACCAGAAAACCATTGGTAATTGTCTCTCGGGATGTGCCTTGTGGTAATAATATTTGGCCGACTCTATTTCTTCTTTTGACAAACCGAGTAATAATTTTTGAAAATATGATGTCACCACTACCATGTTGACTGAAAAGAGAAACAAGTGGGTACTAAGACAAGAAGCAGTAATTCTATGTTAATAAAATCAATTATTTGTTTTTAAAAAAAATTTATGTAAATTTCTTATTCTAATAAACCGATTTTTTTTTAAAGAAAAATAAGATGCGTCCACCTCCATATTGACATAATGGAATTACGGACTGATGAGGGAAATGGTTGGTGCACAAGATTTTCTTTTGCTTAACGCCTCTTTAACATCTATTGGTCATTTGAAACGGGGGCTTTGCCTTCCATTTGCTGAAAATTTACAAACAAGCTACCCATATTGATCTCACTCAGTCTGGGTTGGGGGCGGGAATAGCCAGCATGACGAGGGATTGAACCTCACACTTATTAAAATCTGGACGTTGCTTAAGTTGAGTGATCTAATGATAACTGTTGTATAATTTAGTTCACAACATAGCAGAATTTGTGAAAATTTAATCAGGCTACTTCTTATAGGTCCCGAAAGAGAGTCCTATGACAGAAGGCCGAGCTGACTTCATAGGTTTAGTAATAGGGTGCCGTTTGGGAACTTTCGGATTCAAATCTGTAAATTATATAAAAAAAAAAAAATACCTGCTATGACGGAAATCATGAACACTCTCCTTTCACTTTGAATGCATTTTCTTATAATGATTTCTTCACTCATATCAAACGTGTTGCGCATTTCTTTCACCAGAGGATATAATTTTTTAATGAAAATGTGCATCTCCAGAATGAATAGGGGTCCCAGCAATACTTCATAACAACGTTGAAAAACCTCCGTACCTATCCGGTAATAATAGAGTGTGTTAGGATGTTTCAGGAAAGTGAAACCAAATGTAGTGTAGACAATTTTAGAAGGGGAGAATAAAAATATGGTTTCCTGGGAGGCGTTTCTCTCACGCCTCTAAAGTTTGCTAAATAAATTTATTTCACCTTTTCGGTGAAATAAGTTTGGACTTAAATGCTGTTTCTTTGTGTTACTATATCACAACTTTGGTGCTCACTGCAGCATTGTAGGATTTTCCCAATATCAATCATTATCCAATTCCTTTAAATTTTTCAACTTTACCAACAATGCTGGCACCGGATCGCTATGCGCATTTATCTCCATAGCTATTCATTAGCCTCACGAGGCTGAGTGGGCCCTGAAAACATCCAATCAACAGTGTCAAATTTTTGCCCCCGCCAGGATTCGAACCTGGGTCTCCCGAGTACAAGACTAGTGCAGTGACCACTCAGCGATGGGAGCTGGCTCTGTGGTCACTGCACTACTCTTGAACAATATTTTGACAAATAAACAGAATTCTTACATACACAAACGCCCCAGCCATTGGTCGCTCCTCTCATTAAAACATCTGCATATTTGTACTCACGGCGCTAAATGGGCACCTCAGGCTTTAAGTACAGAGATGTATAAACAAATTCATTTGACCACCCCCGCCGATTGAATCCGGGTCTCTGGGATGATATATCAAGAACAAAAAATTCCCAGATGATGTCAGGATAAATTTTCCGCCTACTCTTAAACATCCTTATAAAATATGTGGATGATTTGATAGAGGGACTCTCAACATCAGTTGTTATAGCATATCATCCCAGACATCATGGAGAGAAGAAAAGTCAAAGCTACTTAGAAAAAATCGCCCCGGTCAGGAATCGAAACGGGGTTCATTTGTGCCAGACATAGATGTGCGCGTATTAAATTGTACCTGATGAAATTTTGTTACGCTCACCTAGAATTTCCTCTTCGGTTATTTTAAAATATTTCATTAGAACATTTGCCGTGTTTAACGATAAACTTATGCCCATGAAATAAACAAAAATCCAACTTATTATTGGTACGACTCGACTTAACGGAGTATCCGTTGGCTGCTGTTCAACTTTGAACAAGTTGCATATTTCATAAAGACGTATGTTCAAATCAAAACATGGATATTCTCGTCGGATGTTAGTTTTTCGACTTCCTGTGAGGGGGTTTGGTACTGCAGGAATCGACATGGTGATATTCCTTCTGAAATTGAAAGAAGAATATATATTTGGTTGAATTGAAATACTAGTAAAACGTTAAAATACTATATCTTCACTTGACGATAAAAATTAAAATGATGTTAGCTAATAATGTGCTCAGGAGAGTACGAAACTAGTAAGCTGTAACACAATTTTAATGTTTATCGTCAAGTGTCCATAAAGTCTCACCCTACCCCCGTATCTCAAGAATGGCTGAAAATATAATAAAACGCAAAAACACGTATCCTTTAGATTTTAAGGGGATTCATTTTAGACTAAAAAAAATTTTGGCCTCGGCCTATATTAAATGATATTAAATGCTATATTAAATGCTAGTCGAGCCTGTACTATTTGTTATTGAAGTATTATTTTCAATAATGAATCTTCGTCAAGTGATGATATAGTATTTTATCTGCCTTATTAAGAATATTTATATATTAAATGCTAGTCGATTCTGTACTATTGGTTATTGACGTATTATTTTCAATAATGAATCTTCGTCAAGTAAAAGAACAATTCTGTTGTTTACCTGGGAATTTAAGAAATTCTGTAAATATTGGTGTAAAATAAATAACTAATCGTTTCTCTAAAGAACAATTCTGTTGAACAGTTGATATTAATTTTAAAAGTTTTTGTTGATAGGTTCCATTTTGTTACTTTTGAAAATGATAACAACATTCGTGATGACTTTATTTTTTATTCGGACTTCCTCTATACAGGGTTGATGATTTATATTAACTAATAACAACATTCGTGATGACTTTATTTTTTATTCGGACTTCCTCTATACAGGGTTGATGATTTATATTAACTAATAACAACATTCGTGATGACTTTATTTTTTATTCGGACTTCCTCTATACAGGGTTGATGATTTATATTAACTAATAACAACATTCGTGATGACTTTATTTTTTATTCGGACTTCCTCTATACAGGGTTGATGATTTATATTAACTAATAACAACATTCGTGATGACTTTATTTTTTATTCGGACTTCCTCTATACAGGGTTGATGATTTATATTAACTAATAACAATATTCGTGATGACTTTATTTTTTATTCGAACTTCCTCTATACAGGGTTGATGATTTATATTAGCTAGAGGGACAATAATTTTTCGGGCATCAAGTAAACTTTATTCCATCAAATAATCAATATTAATTTTGGATATTCAATGATAGATTAATTAATGAGATTATAGTTATAATCACTATACATATATATTAAATGCTCGTTTTGTTTTCCTTGAAACTGTAATAAATATGTACACATCTTTCAACATTCATGACAACAACCAACAATAAGTTTTAGGGAGACCTAATATGAGTGGTGAAAGATTAAATACATGTTTACAAACTAAGAGTGATCGTAAATCGAATAACGATATAAAGGACTGCTTAGCATCCCAGGAGGTAGTCACGAGATTACAAGTTGGTGATTCTTTATTTCTGCAACTCCACTGGAGCGTGTCTCCGCCTATCATCTTCTGTACAGGCAAGACTTGACTCAAAGGATCCTAAACTATAAGTTCTAGGATACTACGATTAGCACTAAAGCGTTGCCAACGTTGGCTTAGTAATCTTTTTTTTTTATTGATTTAATTCAAAGAAAAAATTAAAAATATATTTAACAATGTACGGAATACATACATATATATATATATATATATATATTTTGTTGCTAAAAAACGTTTTGAATGAGATAGCATTCAGGAACACATAAGTGTTTTGAATGAGATAGCATTCAGCAACACATTAG
>CM022878.1:29199620-29218142 GCA_012654025.1 Pachypsylla venusta | reverse complement strand
TTTTTTTTTTTTTTTTTTTTTTTTTTTTTTTTTTTTTTTTTTTTTTTTTTTTTTTTTTTTTTTTTTTCATTGTTTGTGCTAAATCACCACTCTGCTTCAGACGTTCTACCCGAAAATGGCCGTTTTCACAAAGGGCAAATTATAACACTCAGAAAGGAAAAAAATATTTATTTTTGTCTTCCTAAGACACTGATGACTACGAATTGTGGACTTTTTATGTTTTAAGTAAATTAGTAACCTTTTTTGGAACACAAGAAGTGAACTTTTACATTGAAGCTCAAAACGTAGATCGTTTTACAGAGTGTTCCAAAATTAAACTTTATACCCCTCTTGCTACGCCCATGATTGTTGTTCGAAAAAAAAGAGAAGGCTTGTTAGTACTTATTTGATTATTGAAATAAAAAAAATATTTGTTGTACCATTCCATTTAAATCGCTCGAGATATTTACACTTTTTGTGAAGAAAAAAAAAAAAATCAATCCCGGTTTTTTTATGAAGAACCCGGAATTGACTCCGGGGTTGCCGGGCTTTTCAAAAAAGGCCGGAAGTTCAAACCGGGATCTCACCATAACCATTCTATTGGTCATTGTCTCTTCTTTATCCTTACAAAATTCAAAAATTCCAAGACGTTCAAAAGTAGAGGGTAGTCATTCAGGGAAACGCTGTATTATAGCAGACTTCGCCTGGCACCTAAGGAAGCAAGGTCTTTCCACAAAAAATAAATTATAGCCTATACTGCTCGGGCTTTTAATATTGCCATTAAAAGTGTATAATTTATCTAAACATTCAATCAATTAATTATGTTTTAAATAATTAATTGTTTTTAAAGTTTTATAGAAACATAATAAAACTTCCGAGCTTTAATCAAACTTCCGTACTTTATAATGTTCAGGGTATAAACTTTTCTCTTAAATTATGAAACTTGAATTTTTCCGATTCCAGATTTTGTAAGGAATATAATAGAATACATACCACACAGAACGGGAATGTTCGTGCTTCTTTAAGGCACAAAGTAAAACAGACGGAGTCTGCTAATTTATGTTAATAATATTATTTCTCCACCCGGGCATCCTCATAGCAGGTCTTTATGGTTTTGTATTTCAAATTGTATAATAATGATAAACAAAAGGAGCAAAACTTTTATATATGTATAATGTCCCTTTTAGGTTATTCCAAATCGGGGGGGGGGATCCTATATTTGTTGGAAACTTACAAACCAGCTACCCACATCGAAATTGGTCAGCGCCAAGTGGCAAAAGTACACATCACTGCGTACGGCGGACAAACGGATTTTTTTTAATCGATTTTTGGATTCTAGGTAGCTTGAAACGTTAAATATCAAATTTTGAAGGGGCATTTTTTCCGTGACAATTCCAAAGGTTCATTATTGAAAATAATAAACAAAAAAGGAGCAGCTGTGCCAGTCGGTTTGCTCAGGATGCTAATCTACATAAACGGGAACCAAACAAAACTCAGTAAATGCCTCACTTTCAGCAACTGACAGCTTATGTAGACATTTGGCTTGATCCTACCGACAGAATTCTTGAAGCTACCAATTGCAAGGGATAGTGAATCGACATAACTTGGTGAGACTAATACTACATTCAAGCAACTTTTATTTTGTTTCAGTACCGTGAAGAAAGATTCCGTGCAACCAGTGAGAGTACCAACACAAGAGTATTCTGGTGGTCACTTGCACAACTCAGTATACTGATTTGTATGGGTATTTGGCAAATGAAGCACTTGAAGAGTTTCTTTGAAGCCAAGAAATTAGTGTAGACCCACCCTATGATCTCTGTTAAGGGAAATATTATTTTCTGGTCTTTTCTTACATAAAAATAAATTTTGTAAATAGGGTTGTTGTTGTTTTTTCTTCAATTAAATGGTTTTGGGGTACAAAATATTATGTTTCACCGCACCGCTCTACAAGATATACACAAAATACTGTATAAGTTGAATGTATATAAATCCTATCTGGGCTCTAATTGTGCACTGAAACTTTTGGGTGCAATTAAAAAAGGCGACTCTTTGCTCATTGAGAATTTTCGACCGATTTCGCTCACAACAGCGTTTAGTAAAATATTCGAACGTATTATTAAAGCCAGATTAACCAAGTACATTGAAGAAAACAATATCCTCCACCCAACCCAGTACGGTTTCAGAGAGGGTAGAAACACTAATGATGCAATCATAGATGTATTAGAATTTGCTTACGACGCCATAGATCGGGGTAAAATGTCCGCCATTTTATTCTTAGATATGTCAAAAGCATTCGATACGGTCGATCATTGGGTGTCTCTAAATTTGTTTAAAAATTATCTTTTAAACCGTAAACAAAGAGTCAAAATAGGTTCTACTTCCGAGTGATGATTCGACCAGTGGTCTCTATTCAACCCCCCAAGGTACTGTTCTCTCACCAGTGTTATATCTATATATATAAAAGAGAAATAATATATATGTCCATCAAATATATAATTTAGTGCTCGATGGTAGACTGGTGTCTTATGCCAATGACACGGCTTTGTGTATAAAAGGTGACACATGGTCAGATGTCTACTCCAAAATTAAACATGATAGATAATATTAAAAGCTTGGTTTGAATCATATAATCTATTTCTAAATACAAACAAAACGAAAATTCTTCCTCTGTCACTTACCAAAACCAAGCTACCACAAGAGCGCTCCTTAATAATTCACGGAACGGGGTGTAATAATGATCAATGCGATTGTAACACAATAGAAATTGTATCGTCTTTTAAATACCTTGGACTGGAGATCGACCAGCACCTACGCTGGGAAACCCATACAAATTATTTGGTTGGAAGATTGATAAATATGATGTATTCATTTTTAGTACTAATATCCTTTTTGGGTTAAAAAAAAAAAAAAACCTAAAGGAAGTATATTTCGCTTTGTGTCAGTCATCCCTTGAGTACCTGTGCTATTTGTAGGTACGGAAGAGCGAATAAAACCGCTCTCCGTAAACTCAATGCAGCTCAAACTTCAATTCTTAAGATCATTTTTCGAAAAAATAGACTTTTATGTTTTAAATAAAGAAAATAGACTGCTAAATTTACATAGGCTCTTTACAAAAAATATATGTTTTTATATGCACAAAAATAATTCTACTATCTTCTATCAGGCCCATTAATACAACATCAGACAAAAAAATTATTATCATACCTAAAACAAATACAGTTAAAGGGCAAAAATCTAGAAATTACCGAGCGAAATAAAGGAAGAAACTGACAAAAAATATTCAAAATTAAACTCAAGGCGTGGCTGATGGAAAATGAGATCACTCTCGATATTCAGCAATAGATACCCATGGTACCTGTTGCTGGGTATCTCCTAAATTGCTGAATTTCTCCTATAACTCATCAGAATTTCTTACAAAGATATTTTTAGTATGATTTTTTCTGTGTAAAAAATGTATAAATTTTTCATTAAGTAACAAGTGGGGGGAGCCAAGTACCAAACAGACTTTTAGGTGCAATCCAATACGCACTTGGCGGTTTTTGCCGCTTTTTAGCGGTTTTCAGTATTGCTGTCTAAAAAGAGAATGGTAAAAGCCAGAGACTTGAAATTTGGTATGTATGTCATATTTGGGGTCTCAGTATTCTTCAAAACTTTTGGGTGCAATCAAATATTCCGCTGGCGGTTTTTATCGCTTTTCATTAATCTTGTCCAAAAAGAGAATGGTAAGAGCCAGAGATTTAAAATTTGGTATGTATTTCAAATTTAGGGTCTAATTACGCCCCAGATTTATTTTGGAGGGGGCTATTTTTTTAGCCACTAAAATAATAAACCCATGTGTCACATTGACAGAGTTTTGATATGAACACCTTTCAACTATTTTTTTGATTTTGTAAAGGCTAGGAGCCCTATAATAGAAATTATTGCCAACTTTTTTTTTTTTTTTTTCCTCTGCTAATAGATTTGTACTTANTTTTTTTTTTTTTTTTTTTTTTTTTTTTTTTTTTTTTTTTTTTTTTTTTTCGTCACCATTGAAAAATCTTTTTAAAAAATTGAAATTTTCTTCAATTGTGGTCAAGAAGAAGAAAAAATGGATAAGTATTGATACCTTTTTGGTTTGAAATTTTCATTAAAATTCCAAATAGGAGGGTTATTTGGTAAACATTTTGGTAAACTAGTTTTAACATTCTTTCATTTCGCACCGCGGTGCATGCGGTGATCACCGCGCGGTTTGTAATTCCTGCGGTTTGCGGTTTTAGCTTTGCACCGCACCGCACCCATCACTAGTGCAAACAAATTCAAATTGATTATGTATCATAGACAAAAATATCAATGATATTGATAGACCTATGTGAACAGATGGTGTTTACCCCCCCCCCCCCCCNNTTTCCCCCCCCCCCCCCCATAATACGCGGGGCAGAATTTTGCACCCATATTTCAATTTTGGTTAGTAACTTTTTTTAGGGCATTTAAATAAAGTCAATATTCTAGGAATGTGTCATTGATATGTATAGGAAAACGTCAGTGTCCTTCGCCTTTAAATGTATGACCCATATATCACGCAGAATTAAGGCATTTAGGTGAAGGTAGTGTTCGGCAGCATTTTGATGTATCCTTCTGTGTGTGTATGTGAAATTTTATCAAAACAAGATGGTTTCAGAATTGTATTACTATTTTTATTTGGTAATAAATTTCACTAATAAATGAGTAACATATTAATAGAAAACTTAATTATCAAAACTTCAGTTCATTATAAGATAATTATTAAGTTTTTTGTTTGAGGAAAGAATTTTACATATTTAATTTTCGCCGGATCGACTTTTCCAAATTAGAGTTCATTTTAAGAAAAATTGAGTATTTATTGATCAACAATTGAGAAAGCCAAATGCTGCCCCACGTGAGTTTTCCTAAAAACTAAGGGCGTTTGTGATGGGGTGTTAACGTTATCCGCTGCCTAAAAACTAAGGGCGTTTGTGATGGGGTGTTAACATTATCCGCTGCCTAAAAACTAAGGGTGTTTGTGATGGGATGTTAACATTATCCGTTGCATAAAAATTAAGGGCAATTGTGATGGGATGTTAACATTATCCGTTGCATAAAAATTAAGGGCAATTGTGATGGGATGTTAACATTATCCGTTGCATAAAAATTAAGGGCGTTTGTGATGGGATGTTAACATTATCCGTTGCATAAAAATTAAGGGCAATTGTGATGGGATGTTAACATTATCCGTTGCATAAAAATTAAGGGCAATTGTGATGGGATGTTAACATTATCCGTTGCATAAAAATTAAGGGCAATTGTGATGGGATGTTAACATTATCCGTTGCATAAAAATTAAGGGCAATTGTGATGGGATGTTAACATTATCCGTTGCATAAAAATTAAGGGCAATTGTGATGGGATGTTAACATTATCCGTTGCATAAAAATTAAGGGCAATTGTGATGGGATGTTAACATTATCCGTTGCATAAAAATTAAGGGCAATTGTGATGGGATGTTAACATTATCCGTTGCATAAAAATTAAGGGCAATTGTGATGGGATGTTAACATTATCTGTTGCATAAAAACTAAGGGCGTTTGCTATGAGGTGTAAACATTATCTGCTCCCTAAAACCTAAGGGCGTTTGTAATGGGGTGTTAACATTATCCGCTGCATAAAAATAAAGGGCGTTTGTGATGGGGTGTTAACATTATCCGTTGCCTAAAAACTAAGGGCGTTTGTGATGGGGTGTTAACATTATCCGCTGCCTAAAAACTAAGGGCGTTTGTGATAGGGTGTGAACATTATTCGCTGCCTAAAAAATAAGGGCGTTTGTGATGGGGTTTTAACATTATCCGTTGCATAAAAATTAAGGGCGTTTGTGATGGGATGTTAACATTATGCGTTGCCTAAAAAATTAAGGTCGTTTGTGATGGGGATTTATTATTATCCGTTGCAGTGACACAACCAGAATTTTCATTTGGAGAGGATGTCAATTCATCTTTTTTTTCTTTCATAAGTTAACTTGCCACGGTGACTAAAGCATTCCTTATGTAAACTAAAAAATAAATTTAGCTCGGTGATATACCCCAACTAGGCAATTGGAGTCGACATCGATCACCGTATGATTTTTTTCTCTCTTATTGATTGGTAGACTCTCCCCTTGGTTGGGATCCCAGAGTCGTAGATACGAACTACCAACGCCAGGTTAAACACTACGAAAAATTATCTTTGTTAAGAACTTTAATACATTAACAAATAATTTAAATAAGAAATGTCTTTTATTTCATTTAAACCAATTCCTTTCTACATAACTTTAATGTGCTTTTTTTAATTAATAAAATCTGTATCACAAACGAAATAAAAATGGTTTTACATTACTAATAAATCTACTTTGTTCACAAAACGAGGTTTACTACTCAAACCAAAGATCATTACTGCTAGCACCAAATTCCGTTCACTTCCCTTTTGGAAGTCCCCCCCTTTTTTTTTTTGAAAAAGTTATGCCCCGGAACTGTTCTCGAATTAATTCACTGCACTCCTTTTTACAGCCATGCCATTCCGTAAACGAGAAAATTTGATCAGAAAATTTTCGCTCTGGGCTGGATTCGAACCCACAACCTCCGGATCAAGAGTCAATGCTCTTAACAACTCGGCCACGGAAATCGGGAAGACCACCTTATAACCGATCTATTCCAAATGGTTGGGGGTTTTCCCTTTATTTAGAGAGAATTTCTGAATAATAGTGCAGAGTCATTCACTCATATTTAATGCCAACATTTTCGATCAAAGTTGTTAGTGAAAGATCTAAACACTACGATTTCTCATTAATCTCTATGTCCCTCAATAACTCTCGAACGCGCTTCTTACGTTCATAAAATTAACTGTTGAATTTTTAGGCTGTTGAAAACAGAAACACTAATAATGACAGTAAAATTATATTTTATTTTCAATCTGACATATTAATTCTTTACAAATATAATCCGGTTAGGATTTGAAAATTATTAACTAAAACAGGTCCTAGAAAATTGAGAATCTCCTAGCTACTAGGTATGACCTTATAGCGGGTCAAAGCATTAAGAAACAAATCTTTATTTAGAATGAAACGTTTTTAAAAAAATACAATAATTACCAGGGCTACGAAATAACCTTATCCTCGAATCTGACTCCAACTCGTTAACTATCAAAAGTTCCCCACTCCTCATATTATAAAATTTCGACTCCGACTCCTTTTGTCAAAAGTTAGGAAAATTCCGGCTCCGCAATTATTTCATTTTATTTCAGCCGGAGTCAGTAGTAGTAACAGCAGACGCACCAAGTTATGTCGATTCACTATCGCCCGCAACCGGTAGCCTCCGGAATTCTGCCACTTCGGTAGGATCAAGCCACATGTCTAAATAAGATGTTACTTGCTGGAAGTGAGGCGTTTACTAGGGGGATCTTCTTTAAAAAAAAGAGCATTCACCAGTCTGTCTGTTTGAGATGCTAGTCTACATAATTGGAACTAAACAAAATCCAACTCCATATTATAAATTATATTATTGACTCCGACTCCTGTCTACAAAATCCCAAATATACAGTATCAGAACATTTTATCTTTAATTGTTACTTGTCTCCAATTATTTTGCCATCTTAACTATTTTCTCATTGATTGTTACGTTAGAAATTTTAGAAAGTTTTTTATTAAAATTTTCTCTCACTTCTTTTGGTACTTCTTGTTCGCCCGTCTTATAAACTGCAAATACCATTTTCTTTAAAGATTTTAATTTAAATTCAGTGCCTGGTTTCAATAACTTGAGTACAATATCTTTGAATTGATGTCTATCGATTTCTTCGCTTTTTCCTGAAAATATAAGAAAGACATTTATTATAAAAAATAATGATAATGGCGTCGGAATTTTCTCAATTTTCGAGTTTTCCAACACTGACTACGGCTCAAATAAAATTAATTAATTTAACTCAAGATCAAATTGTTGATGCTGCACTCTAGTACACTTCAATCTACCAAATATCACAATGTGTACTTATTTTTTTGTCTAATAGTATGGGTATTATGTTTCAAATATATGATTTGAGTCGGATTTGGAGTTAGAAAATTTTGATACTTGGGAATTTATTTTCGCAGACGTCTCAAATTTGACTTGCAGAATTTCATATGTGGTTTAGGATGACCACAAAAGCATAGAAGGATTCGGATTCACCCGAAATTTTAGAAAAAAACAGTGTTTATTAGGCCTCAGTAGAAAATAGGAGGATAAAAATGTCGTGATTCTGTGAAGACGAAAAGACTAACGCTCTGGATAGACCCAAATTCCGATTCGTGAGTAAATTGAGCGCGAGCGACTCTCCTAAAAAAGGTGAATCGCTATAGAAACGTGTAATTCCTATTTGTATTTCATTTCACACAAATGAATTTCTAAGCTTACTTTTTTTCTTCGGTGATTTTTTTGTCGAATTAGAACTCAAATTAAGATCCTCTTGTGTACCATTCAGTTTGCTGTCAGAATCTATCACAATTTGGACATCCGCAAATGATTTCTTTGCCTCACTATTATTCGCTAAACTTTCATTGGTCTCGCTGGATTCACCAGCTTTATTTTTATTTTTCTTCTTCTTTCTCTTATGTTCACCACTTGATAAACCAGTATCCATGTTTCCATTTGATAAACTATCGTCAATTTCATTGGTCTCCTCTTCTATTTTCTCATTGGATTCTGTACTTTCAGTTTTATTTTTATTCCTCTTCTTCTTCCTCTTATTTTTCTTACTTTCACCATTTGATAAACTGTCCACATTTCCATTTATTAAACTGATATCAACGCCATTAGTTCCAACCGTATTCTTATTTTTCTCTTTTTTTGTCACCTCAGAGACGTCTTCCATGACGATGTTATTGTCGGTACTTACTGATTGTTTTTTCTTTTTTTTCTTATTCTTACTATCTTCCACCTCTTTGTTTTCTTCGTTTGTTTTAGCTTTTTTATTTTTAACTCCTTCATTTTCATTATTGTCAAGATTTCTCTTCTTTCCTACAACTGATTCTTTATTGTTTTCTTTATTATCAGAACTATTTTTAGATTGATTTAGTTGTTCTGCCTTAATTTCTTCTAAATTTCTTTTCATTTCATTTTGTATTAAATTAAATACCGTTAAGATATCTTTATCTGTAAATCTTCTCAGATGAAAATTATTTTTGCAAAAATTCTAAAACAAAAGAGATAAATAAATAGGAAACTCTGCCAACTTAGTACATGTGTTTGTACGAAATCCTTGATATATGACTGACAGAAATACCAAGTTTCCATGATCAACTAAATCCCGATTACATATTATCTTTAAAATCATAACGACAGCGAAAGGACAATTTTTTTCATTCGAGTATAAAAATATCAAATTTAGCGGTAGGGGTGGCTGAAAAACATTAATGAAAATAAAAAGAATAATATTGCAGTTGTATTTACTTGAGTTATTTCGAATACTTCAGTGACTGTCACGGAGTGAAAATAGATCAGAGAATATTATATTATCTACACTATTAAAAAATAGTAAAGTTTAAAACAAAACATTTATGGGCTCCCGCACTGGGTGTAGATAAAAATTATATATCAATGAGTCAATTTTAATTCACTTCTTTTACCTTAAACTTCGCTTCTTTTCGAGGTACATTCTCAGAGTCTCGAATAATATCTAATATGTCTTTTGAAGATTGAATCAATCCGTCGCTTTTTGAAATAGTCTGAATGATTTCACTCCAAGTCATTTGTTTCTTAGCACCTTTATTTTTAGGCTCAATTGCTACAAAGGTTCCTTTAGCAGAATATCTTTCCTTTTCTGTATAACAAGACGTATGATCTACATAATTTGGCCTAAAAGACGAACAACAAATACTGTTACACATTTTTGTTTGACGAATACATAATTTTACTTACATATAATCACTATGAATGACAAGAGCAATTAAGACCGAGATATTTAAGAGAATTTCTAAAGATCTCAACATCCAGTGAGATTAAATAGGGGAAACGTTTACCATATCAACATGAAAAAATGTAGATACAAACAAGGTTAACAATAGGTTGTGAGAATGGGTTCGTTTTGAACGAGGTAAAACTAATAACCTTACCACGTCCAACGTTGAATACAAGGCCACTCAAATTATACAAAAACCGGAAAGTGTCAGTAATCAATTGGATAGCCCCTTAAATTCATGACATATCTTTACTATTTCGGAGCGAACTAGGCCGCGAGAAACATTCCGTAGCTATTGCAGTTGAACGACAGGAATACCCGAGATGAACCATTACAATGGTCAAAAGGGAGCACTATTGTAAAAGGAATAGAGTGTAGAAATGTGGGTGACGAGAAGTATCAGTTTGAACATGATAATGAAACAATATAAAACATGTGTTACACACCCAAAATCTTTTAAACAATCGATACAGCATAAATTGGGGTTTCCACTTTTTCTTTTACACTCTATAGTGCAATGTTTTTCTACGCGCACTTTCTTCACTGAATCACCACAATTATTGCAGGTAAAAGTTACCATGGTCAATGGTACATACAATTCTTGTACAAGACAGTATATCAGATATTTAAATGATCAAAAAGAAAGAGTTTTTCAAGAAAAATGTCCAATCAAAAAAAAAAAAAATATATCAAAATGACAATAGGACGAGCACGTGTTTTTAAAACTGGTAACCTGTTAAACATTTGCCTACTTCACATAGGTAATATGTGTTTCTAAAGGATCAAATATTATTAAGGTCGGCAATGTGCGAATGGTCTTTTTAAAGAACTATTTTACAACCTAAGTTGTAGTAGTGTGTGTGTGTGTGTGTGTGTGTGTGTGTGTGTGTGTGTGTGTGTGTGTGTGTATGTTTATTTGGCCATAAATGTAGGATATCAAAAAATTGTAGAAAAGTTATCAGAATTCCATAAAGTTGAACCGTTTTCGAGTTATGGCCGATTTTTGCTAAGTTCGACAAGTCACAGTTCAAGATCTTAAATTTTGTTGCGACAACATATCAACAAAAAGCAAAAAAGTTTTAGGTTGCTCTTTAGACCTTAATTTAAGACATACTTTGCAAAATTATGACTAGCCAATTTTTGTATGGAATCGGGGAACAATATTGGCGCGAAAAGGGCTATGATTCTAAGCTTCCTAGCGAGATAGGCGCAGAATTCTGGTCTCAGATAAATTATCACAACTCAAAAATGTTCAATTTTCAAAATAAAGCTAATTTTTCAGTCAAATTCTACAAATTTTAACCGAGGCGAAGCACGGGCACAGCTGCTAGTTATAAATAAATGGAACACAAAATATTAAGCATTCCATAACCAGGGCACCTGCCACGTCAGAAATGCCTCGCCAACAAATATGCGAAACCTTCTACCACGCCGGATATTTTTCTGGGTTTCAAACCCAGAGAAATGTCCAAGCTACGGAATCCCTCTTTCCTTATCTCGAAGAAATATAATTTCATTAAACAACTTTTTTATTTTGAGAAAGAAATATTGTAAGCGTTGTTTCTCTAATATTTATATGTATATCTAAATGGTAGTGGTGTGTAATTTCAAGTCCACAAAGATTAGAAATATCTCCATCGAAGGGAGGAAGCCAGATTCATTAGGTGACGGTCTTAAGATCGTGTAAATACAGAAGGTTTGGCATTCCAGTCCTTAAAAATCTATGTTTCAAACCAAAGATGGAAATTCACTGAGCTATCTGTATCGGTAGCTCAGTGGTTAAGTGCTCGCCTGGTAAATAGCTGGCGTGGGTTCAATCGCCAAACCGAGGCATTCTCATTAATTTGAGTATTTGACCACATAAAAAGAGAGCTCTAAGGATTAGGTGGTAGAAAATGCCTCATTCATTAACCTCGTCTAGTGGTAACCTTCCACTTAAGAATCTATAAAGCTATCAGCAAATTGAAGTTACTACGCATGGAAAGCGAGGGTTACCGTGCCAGGAAACAAAAGGTTGTAGCATGTTAGAACAAAGGAAAACAAAGCCGACCCCAAATAGAATTGGTAAATGGTGAAGGTAACTATGGAAAAGAATGATTACAATTAGATATTATATTTTTTGCTTAATTTTTTCACCATATTTGAGCTGTACTTATTCAGGTCTGACGGGGAAGGGATTTAAATATCATGCTATAACCTTACTACCAAAGAAAACTGCAATGAACAAAAGTGCATGTAAAGTATAAGGATAATCTTCTTTTATCATGACTATGATTTGAACACCATACAATCTTAATGGAACCGCGGATTTTGGAGAAATTTACATAATTTATTTCATTTAATCAGGTACTTCTACACCTGAGTAGTCTCGTTTGAAAATTCCATTATTTGAGAAAATTAAAAATAACAATAAAATTATAATAGACCTGAGTTGTTATGGTACAAGAAAATTTACCGGTGAAATACTTGTATTGTCAAATTGTCATATATTTCTTTTACTTACCCACAGGATATTTTTTCTATTGTACCACTACAAAAATCCGTACATGGATTTTAATTTCTTCAACAGCTGAGATACATACATATCTTGAGAATCCTGAGATAACTGACTTGAGAATCCTGAGATACATAATTATACTTCAGAGAACAAGCCTAACTTTAGGAGACTTTGAGAAACAGTTTTTTTTATTATATTTTAGTTCTGCGAACTGTAGATCTTACTCTCTTAAAATGGTCACCAAGAGGATCCGGTTGGCCCAAAATCGTTTTACAAAAATCCAAAGGAATTATTTCTGTGAGAAGTAGGTATTTGTTAATAGTTTGTCTGTTTGTAAGTGTTAAATTTTAATAAGGCAGATTTAATATTTTGCAAATGTTCAATATTATGTTGTAAATATTAAATAAATGTTCTTTCATAACCGTCTAATTTATTCGATCGAAAGATTATAGTCTTCCATACTTTTGCTTATAACAACAGAAGAAGAACCTGCTAGTATAAAAACCATTGATGTAGATAAAAACCTATAATAAAAAATATACAACGGAAATCTCAATTTATGAATACGGAATTTTATATTTGTAACTTGGCAACATTGCTGTAGTGTTTTTTTAAAAAAATCATTTATAAAAATCAAAATTGAAAATTGATCACGCGCTCAATCACGAAATTAACTGTATGACTTTTTATTTTTAATTACATATTTTTTATTTTGGAATAATCTGTGTTAATTAATTTGTTAATTATTGTTTAATAAAATTTTGAATTAATTTTATTATTTTCCAAAACATGAAAATGTTTTTTATGCACTTGTACCTGAGTTTTAAATAAATTGAAAGTAAGTATTACTTTTGTTTTAATATTATTTTGAAATGAATGGGGCGGAATAGCAAGGACGCAATCCCGGAGCTAATTCTTGGAATTTTGCTAGGTATAATGTTACTCAACTAATGGTAATTTGCAATGAATTAATTATGTATTCTTATATGCATTGTATTAGGTATAATTTTTTACCAATTTTATTTTGATAACCTTTCAAACTTGAATTTTACACTTGCTGAATGAATAATTCTGCTATTTAAATCTTAACGGGTGTATATATATAGGTATATTTCACTTTGAAATTATTTGATACACCTGTTGTGTTTTAGTGTTATCTCTCAATTTGCAAAAATTCTATATCGTAGAAACTTTGGTAAATATTCAAACTCTTGTGCCATCGAATAATGATGTAAAAAAATATCGACAAACGTGTAGGATTAAAATTCAATTTCTTTTATTTTTAAAAAATCTTGAGAAAATTCATTGAGTAATTGTTTTATCATTACCGACTGCAGGGAACTTTTCTTTTAAGGCTGAGGTAGTAAAAAATTACCCTGAATGATACACATCGAGGATCAAACAACATATTTGGATTCTTTGATCCAGTTCCTTCCTATCTTCAATTCTTTGCGTTCGTTCAGGTGCATTAGATTTCTCCGATTTTTCAGGGTTTATCGGTTTAGGCCCAGAGATTGTCCCAGATCAATTTTATTAACTTTGCACTAATTCTTTTGTCCACTCATGTGTAAAGTAAAATTTCTTTTGTCCTCTCATGTGTTTTTCTCGACACTTTTATTTTTGTAATGACTTATCTGATTAGCTTTAAATTTGGAGGTAGGTTGAGAATAGTCTTTTAATGAATATAATCATAATTTCATTCCTATTATATTAGAATTCAACACGGAATGAATTGCAATAATTGCATTCTAGTTCTGTGGTCATCACATTTTCACTCAGGAAATTCCGGGTTCCATTCTGGACGTGTTCGAACTTAAATTAGATCTTTTTTTCCCAATATTTTGATTTCGTGGTGTTACGCACTTAGCCTCGTGAGGACAATTGAGTGTCAAGAGAAGGTGACCAGAAGTGGACATCTAAAAAAGGCGGAAACGCTCATGGGAGTGTACCACAAAGATATAATTATAGCATGTGCATTCATGACCATATTATGCTGACAGGTGTGATAGAGTGAGGAAGCTATACTGACCTACACTAAACGTCTGTCAACAGTATAACTACAACAATAAACATAAGAAAATGCAATATGTTCGAATAGAGTTGTTAATGAAATTATAATTATTTATTTGTAGAGTTTATTGCTATTAATCAGAGGACATTCAGAATAAGTTAATTAAAAATAATATTATCGTGTTGGTTGTATCCAGAAGTTCGAGACTGTGCTCAAGCAAGGAGTTATACATCTTTCTTTTTCGGATATCGTTTGACATGGACCCCTGTTGCCACGTCAATCTCTCCCCCATTGTTCTATCAGTATCACATCAAAATGATTGATTAGTTGGCTGCATAATTTTACAACCAACCTCTATTTTTTTTATATGAAGAATTTGTTTGGACACCTGAGAGACACGAGACATGGCCCCTCTGTGTGTGTGTTTTTTTTTTAAATCTAAAGTACCTAGTTAAAGGCTGATGAATAAACATCTAAATCTTTGTTGCGAACTGTTGATTTGTTGTCGCCTCTAAATTTTTAGATATTGTGTAGAAAAATGGAAAATTGGATTTTATTCGAAAATCGATTTTTTTTCTTAGACAAACGAAGCATTTTTTAAAAAGCTCTTAAGCTTTGGTATCCAATATTGATATATGCACACACGGAATTTTTTTATTATTATAGAGCTAAAATTTCTTTCACACAACTCTTAAAGGAGTGAATTATCTGAATCGAAATTGTCATATTGATGTAAATTAATTAAATTAAAAAATAATAAAAAAGCTGGATTTATAAGATAATAAATCCAGCCATTAAAAAAACTCTTGCTTCAAACCAATGATGAGAGATCATCAGCAAAAAACAAGTTTCTTCGCAGTTTCTATGGATACTGTGAGAAGCAAGCTACGGTTGCAGTGCCAAGAAAGGGTTATTCCCTTTCTTGGCACGGCACTCTCTGTTTCAAACCAAAGATGGTAACTCATCGGTAAATTGCAGTTTCTACGATTGGACACTGTGACAAGCAAGTGAGGGGTGCCGTGCTAGGAAAGGCATGCTAACTCTCACTTGCTATTGAGAATAGGCATCGAACAAAAGGTTGTGGCAGGGTAGAATTAAGGAACGCCGACCCCAAATAGAATTGGGAAAAGGTAAAGTTATAGAAGAAGAAGGCAAAATTTAATATCTTTCGAACGTTAATTTTAAACCAAACCTGACAGTTATTAATATCATAAGAACGCCATTGTTAATTAAATAAAATAGTTTGCATTCTCAAGTTTTTGTAAGCAATAACATCGTTGATTATGAGTATTTATACATGGGCAAATTCATAAGTATCTGTGTTGGGAATGAAGCAATGAATATGCTGGCTCCTAAATATTTTCCACTCGCATGTTTTAACCTAATCTTCTTTTGGGACTACACACATATCTCCGTATTCCTACCACTTCTTTAGTTCGCAGAGCCGTCCAAATTTATGATTGTTCAAACTACTCAAAAACACTCCATTTCATGATAATTATTATTATTCCTATTTGAGCTGAATCCTTGCTCCAGTCTAAAATTGTATACCTTAACCAAATTTGTGGTCCTTAAAAAGCTAAAATTTGGTTCAGATTTGCTTATGTCTAGAGAGTATCCACTTCTGTACCTAATTCCTAAAATTATTTAAACTGAGTACAAAAATACAGGAGTAAAAACCTTTTAACTTTTTTTCTCCGTAGGGACCCCTTTGTAAGCAATTTTGCAAGTACTAGCTTTTAACTATATGCACTGTGTTTTCCGTCAACAGAGAGTTTAAAAAAACAATTTTGATTGATGAATATTCCTTTTAAAATTCTGCCCGTGTGCCTGCTCTTCTGATTTAAAAACAATAATAATTAAATTATTTTTTAATTAAGTTGGGTACCCTTATCAGTTGAACATATTTTATTTTCCACAAGGTTGAAGTTATACTGCTAATTAAATACACAGACTTATTTAACCTTTTCGCAACAAATATAGTAGTACTACCAAGGACAATAGGTCTGAGCTCGCTCTGCTAGACACCTTAATAGGCTTCTGGAGTTAATTAAATTCCCACACTGTAACCTTTTGGTCTCTACTGTTGTTGTAGCAATGTTCTCCTTGAAATCAACTGTTCTTGATATTTCCAGATCCAGGTTTCTGGTGTGAACATCACACGACATTCTTTATCTATAACAAAAGAAGATAGTTTAGAATTGGGCTAAAATTCGTTGTCGAATATTCAATGTTTTGAGGTCCCCAGAGTCTTTCAAAATACGTTTTGAGGTCCCCAGAGTCCAAATCTTGTGTTTCAGCCATTAATTCACGCATGTATGTGACTGTGAACAATATGTTCCATGAGTGGTAGGATTTGTCGTGCTCTCTGTATACTTATACCTACTTAACATGCATGTGTGTGACTTTGAAAAATATGTTCCATGAGTGGTAGGATTTGTCGTGCTCTATGTATACATATTACATATACCTACTTAACATGCATGTATGTGACTGTGAACAATATGTCCCACGAGTGGTAGGATTTGTTGTGCTCTATGTATACATATACCTACTTAACATGCATGTGTGTGACTATTTGTGAACAATATGTCCCATGAGTGGTAGGATTTGTCGTACTCTATGTATACATATACCTACTTAACACGCATGTGTGTGACTATTTGTGAACAATATGTCCCATAAGTGGTAGGATTTGTCGTGCTCTATGTATACATATACCTACTTAACATGCATGTGTGTGACTGTTTGTGAACAATATGTCCCATGAGTGGTAGGATTTGTCGTACTCTATGTATACATATGCCTACTTAACACGCATGTGTGTGACTGTTTGTGAACAATATGTGTCCCATGAGTGGTAGGATTTGTCGTGCTCTATGTATACATATACCTACTTAACATGCATGTGTGTGACTGTTTGTGAACAATATGTCCCATGAGTGTTAGGTTATTTTCGTTATTCTCCGATTGCACCGTATGTATTATAACATCCCATGGAGCAATATCCTCACACGCCTCACTGTGGTGCTCTTTACAGGGAGGACGTCTTTATGAAGATTTTCACTACTCTGAACAAAAAAACTATATCCGACCATTTTATTTTCGTTATTGTTGTTGTTGTTAACGTATTCGACTGCGATCACTCTGTCTCAAGGCCAAGGGAAGCTGCTGCTTCCACTGGATTTGTCCATAATGAGGAAGGCACTAGGGTGGTTGGGTCCGCCGGGCAGTTGAAGAGGTGGCAGACGTCATGTGTGGCTTTCCTACATTTAGGACATAGCTCTACGATGGCCGGATCTATTCTTGATTTGTAGCTCTGCAATTTGTGGCACCATCCTGAGCGCAGTTGAGCCAATGTTGCTCGGGTGGATCTGGGCAGAGATTTTTCTGACTCCGCTATTTCAGGAGGGGATGTGCCAAGGACACGGTTTGGGCTGTAATTTTCGATGACGGTGGTGACAGTGTCATGGTGAATTTGTTGTAATATGGGTCTGTAGGTTTCATTGCTCAGATTAGTGGTGTTGAGGTAAGTATTTCTTAGTTCAGCCAGATAAGTATTTGAGAGGTTTCTTTTTATTAATCTTGGGGGTTGAGATGCAACAACTATATTATTGCATGTGTGAGAGGGAAGAAGACATCCAAGTAGGTATTGCTGAGCTAGTAATTTGTTGTGTGGTTTTACAGGCACAATTTTAGTTTCTTCATGAAGATGATCTTGGTTGGACATCAAATGGCATCCTGTAATTGTCCTGAGTGCAGCGTTTTGTGTTGCTTGAAGTTTCTTCCAATTGGTTTGACATGTTTGAGGAGTCCATATGGGTGCAGCATAATTTACCAGCGGTCTGCAGATGGCTTTGAAAGTAGTTGTTAAGGTTTCTTTATCTTTACCCCATGTGCTCCCAGCTAACGCTTTCAGAACATTATTTCTTTTTTGAGCTTTGACCTTTGTGATTTTCAGGTGTTCAGTGAAAGTAAGAAGATTATCTAAAGTTAGACCTAATATCTTGGTACATTTGACGGTCGGGATGATGTTGCCGTTGATCTTCACCTTTAGGGTAGAGTTCACTTCTTTGGTCCATGT
>CM022878.1:29141376-29198113 GCA_012654025.1 Pachypsylla venusta | reverse complement strand
AAAAAAAATCAAATCGTTCTCTAGATATTATGGCTTTGACATGTATATTTAACATGGGTTGGTGGTGTAGCGGTATGAAGAAGAAACTATACCGCCCTACACAACTGTGTTTTTCCGAGAAAAAAAATCAAATCGTTCTCTAGATATTATGGCTTTGACATGTATATTTAACATGGGTTGGTGGTGTAGCGGTATAAAGAAGAAACTATACCGCCCTACACAACTGTGTTTTTCCGAGAAAAAAAATCAAATCGTTCTCTAGATATTATGGCTTTGACATGTATATTTAACATGGATTGGTGGTGTAGCGGTATGAAGAAGAAACTATACCGCCCTACACAACTGTGTTTTTCCGAGAAAAAAAATCAAATCGTTCTCTAGATATTATGGCTTTGACATGTATATTTAACATGGGTTGGTGGTGTAGTGGTAAGAAGCCCTGACTGGTAAACTGTAGGGTGTGAGTTCAAACCCAGCCAACTCCTGGCATCATCCTCATTAATTTGACATTTTTTACCATTACTGGGGGAGATGAAAGGGGCTGGCGTTATCAACGTCTAGTAAGGGCAGGCGTCCTCAGAGTTAATATGCTACCCAACCTTTTCGCCGCCATTACCTTTCTGCTACCATGGAGTATGGGTTTAAAATTCCAAGCTTGTCCAAAATTTCAATTCTAGATCCGGCTTGTTATTGAGGAATGGCTGCAAGTATGACATGTGTTCAATGTTTTGTGTTCAAATAAATATTTATCAAACATCCGTTATTTCTAGGGGTCTAGACTGTACAATTACACATACCAAACATTTGATATCAGATTTGAATTCAGGATATGATATGAATCAGAAATCATAAGAATTACTTGTAATAAAAACAACAGGTTCTATAAGGAAAACAAATATTGGGTGCCCTGTTGGTTTTAAGCAGAGACCGAGCGAATGACGTCGTATAAAGCAATTTTTTTTATTGTAAACTGGCCTTCGTAAGATCTTTCAGGATCAATGTGTATCTATAAAACTCAATAGCTACAGATGTAGGCAGTGGTACAACCGGCGAGGGTGTCTGTTATATATAAAAAAAAGAATCACAGTGAGGAGTGTGAGGATATTGCTCCATAGGATGTTAGGGTGTCTGTTAGAACTCCAACGCATCAATAAAAAATATATATAGAATGAAAGTTGATAATGAAGAATTCCATAGGTAGACACATTTTTCTTGAAAACAATAAACTCTTGAGACTAGACGAGATGCATGAGACATTTTCTACCACCTAACCCTTAGAACTCTCTTTATGTAGTCATATAATCTAATTATTTAGCAAAAATACTACCTGTTTTGGGGATTGAACCCATGTCCTCCTGTTTGCCAGGCGAGCTATCGAGACAGTCTTCTTCTTCTTTCTTGATAGGGGTTGCTCCTCAAGGCAGTTTTTTTTTGTTTAGGGAGGTGTCACAATCTAGCTTTCTTCCTTATACAGTTAATTGTAACATACGGGGGGGGGGGGGGGNGGGGGGGGGGGTGAGCAAACGCATTGTTCCTTCATAGAGGTAGAGGTAATAGTAGTTGTAGCAAAAATCAAATAAACATTTCTTTCATCACATCAAATCATAACCACCGCAAAATATGAGTATGATTGCTGTGAGAGGTTGTGGTTCTTCTTTTGGTTTGCATTGCTGTAGTCTCTTGTCAAACGCATCTGTTTATTAGGGTAGTAGTGGTGGTGGTGGTAGCGGTTTTTCTCACGAAATCAAACATTCTTCTCATTTATGATTAATTAAAATGGTAGAAACAGATTTATATGAGTTTACCGAAAAAAAATTGATGGCCCTTGGTTGGAACTGTGATGATATGCGTTCCAGGTTGTCCTGGAGCGTAGAATCGGCCATCGTGAGGACGGTTTGTTAAGGTCGGAAGGAATAGTTTTCTTCTTTACAGAATTCGCCGACCAGTTTTTCTTATCCAGAAACTTTTTTTGTGTGCAAAGAATGAATGAAACATGATATTGTCCTCATTTAGACAGGTTTTAAATTTCTATGCTTCATCGAAGCCTCAACATTTTTACGGTTAGCGCACATCTTACCATAGCTTACCTTTGCCATTGTACTTTAGGGTTGCAATTGTCATCGTAGAAATCTAACTTTTAAACCCAAAAAGTCGAATTGGCGCCATATTGGATGAAGATTTTGGCATATCGACCAGAAATTGGATCAGCATATTCATTTTCTTTCGTCAATTTTTTTTGAACGAAATTTGCTCTTTGTTTTTGTTTTAGGTCACGTCTAGATTTTTGAATGAATATGGCTTTGTGGGCAAAAGCGCAACAACTCCAGGGCAGTGCCCAAAATCAAATTCACAGCATTTATGGGGAACATTTTCCTATTGAAGTTCGTCATTTTTTAGCATCCTGGATAGACGAAAAAAATTGGTAAGACTCTATCACTCACTTTTCCACAGTTTTTTGCAGACCACTAGTTTTTGCACGCATACACTAGTTTCTCCATTCCGTTTCATGCAGTTGTGGGAGTTTCGTGAATGAAATTTTTGGAGGTTGCAAAAAAAGAAAAAGGTTCAAGCTTTTGTATGTGACTGAATGTAAGAAATAAGTTTGAGGAATAAATGGGATGCTCACAGAAAATTTCATTAAAATTGGTCAACTCTATGTGGGACGGCGGATGAGCGGATTTTTGGACCCTGCGTAGCTTGAAAGTGTGTCATAAATGGATTGCAAGAAATTACCGTACTCTAGAAATTACCGAATTACCCTAATATACGGTAATTTCTTGCAATCCATTTATGACACACTAATTTTCTATTTTGAAAAGTAAATCATACTTAAGATTGTTAGAAGTTACTTCAGAGTGACATCCTCACGGGCCAAGTCTACCCTAGGTGATGGTATAAAAAAAAGTTGCTTTCTAACTATTTTGTGACCCTTTTTCTTGTGTTACTGACATACTAATTTTGCAGTGATTAACGTGGTTCGAGGGGTTTTGTTTTTCTCATATTTTATTCAATTTTAATGTGTCGCAAAAATTTAGCACACAATAAATATATACATACATACCTAGTGGCCACCATCGTACACGATGTTGCCACTAATGAGAGAATGGTCTATTCCAAACTTTCATTATTGAAAACAATATACTTAAAAGACGCGTTATTGTGATTTTTTCCGTATCTATTAGAGTTTTGGCTGTGTTGGGTATTGGATCAGACAACCCCTACGAGACACATAAACACTTATTTATGTTAAAAATAGGATACTCTTCACTTTCCTCTCTGATTAAATGTTCACCTAAAATTTTGCAGGACCGATATTGATCTTGATAATCCCCAACATGAAAACTACGCCACTAGTCTAATCTCCTCCCTCATTCAAGAACTTGAAAACAAAGCTAAAGCTATGGAAAACTCGGCGGATATGTTTCTACACAGACGTAAACTTTTAGAGGCGAATGAAAATTTTAGGGTAAGTGAGATCTTGATTTATTTGTAGTCTCTTCCTTTGCCACCAAATCCGTTTGTCATCTGCTTTGACTATTCTTCTGACCTTTTAACTTCCTTTTCAAATTTATGTAAAGTTTCTTTGTGGTAAGGTCCAACAGCCAGTGGCGTAACTAGCCTTTTTGGGCACCAATGTAAAACAATAGATGGCCCCCTTTGGCTATTATTAAAACAAACGTGGACTGTCGAGCGTTGGACAAGTTGGTCAGTCTCTTCTTTTGAGATCTTAATTTAATCTGTTGAACTTCGGTATAATTATTTTTGAATACTCTGAAAGCTCTGTTCTGTTTTTGTATTGACATCTAAAGGTAGATATTGTTATCCAAGTTGTTGTTGTTTTTTTTAGGGTAAGCCAGTGGCGTAACTAGCCTTTTTGGGTAGTTACGCCACTTGTATGCTGGAAGTGTATAAAAAACTTTATACACTTCCAGCAGTGAACATCTGGAAGTGTATAATAAGTGAATTAAATCTGAAGTTACAATTGTTTTTTTATTTTCAAGTTGTAGCTACACACAACACAATCACAATATTGGGCCTGTGGTAATATTAGAATAACATCAAACCAATTTTAAATAGAAACATACCTTCATTACATGCGATGGCGTCCGATTCTTGCGAGATCTCGCTGACTTCCGAGGCATCCATTCTTTCTTCTTTTTCTGCCTCGATGCACAGTGTCTGAGGCCTCATGCGACCGCATTGTCATAGCAAAGCCATTGCCAACAGCTCGTGATCAATTTTAGTCGCTATCAAAGGAAATCATTTTACTCTTATAATACCGCCACTGGTCGCTACTCACATTTTTTGCTTAAACATCTATTGATCATTCGAGACGGTGGTTTTGCCCTCCATTCGCTGGAAACTTACAAACCAGCTATCCACATTGTCCGACCCAACGCAGGTTGGGTCGGAAACAGCCATAACGAGGGCACGAACCTACGTTTCACCCTCTTAGTAAAACCCCGCTGGACGTTGCTTAAGTTTAGTGATCTAACGGGAACTGGTGTTTTCAGCGTGCCATAGGCACTGGCTAACTACTCACATTGAAGCAGCTGCTCAATCGTACTCACGAAGACGAGTACACCCTGAAATCACAAGTCGAAAATTTTCCGAACCCGCTGGGAATTGATTTAGTGGGTATCCTTTGTACTGAGAAGAACAAAAAATTTTTACTTTCGCAATCATTAGTTTTTTTTGAATGGGGAATCTATACTTAGAAAACATTTTATTAAATTAGAAGACGGAAAAAACAAAGTTCATTTTTTCTCCCTTTTCTAATCGGAAGCCGGACGTTATTTTCCGAATAAAACATTCTACAACAAAGGTTTTCTTATTAATTAAATCTTGAATGGAAAACAAACTTTTTAAGTATGTTTTGTTCTGTAATGATTAGCAGAAATACTGAAATTTACTCTTCAAATTTGGTGTGAGCTTCACTTGACATTTACTATCCATAAAAAAGAATAAGAAAGGATTGGTGTGAAATATTCGATATCGAGTTTCAAACATCGGGATTTGTAGTTACGGAACTTAAGACCTGTTTTTTTAAAAAAAAACTTAGAAGAAAAAAATAAAAGCCTTTAAAAAAATCGAAAATATTTTAATATTTTTAAGACCAATTCCTGAAGAATTGAAAATTTCTCTATTCTCCAAAAGGTTTTTTGTTTGAAGGATTATTTTAAATACAGTATGTCCCAGAAGTCTTGCCCGGTGCCCATAACTTTTGAACCGCTTGGAATTTTAGAATTCAGTTTGTTTCTAGGGATAGAAAATGGCCCATGGCCATTCGAATGGTAATATCAGTATCCAGGTTCGAATCCCGGAAGTGGCTTTTTTTGACACAAAGAGTCGATTTCTCGGGAAATTTAAATGGAATGGTACAAATATTTTTTTGAAAAATAAAAGTGCCAATAAAATAAGGAATATTCCCATTTTTGTTTTTTCAAAAAAATAATCAGGGGCGGAGCCAGAGGGGTTCAAAACCAAAACTTGTTACACCCTGTATAACGAAAACCGAATATTATTTTGATGTAGAAATTCGTTAAGAGTGGCTCAAAAAAGGTTTTCCATCTACATAAGTAATAAAAATAACAACTTTTAAGTTTTATCAGTGCCGTAGGTCGGGAAAACCAAATCTCGTATTTCTACCAGAGGTTAAAATGACGACTTTTAGAAAACGGCCATTTTGGGTTAGAAGGTCTGAAGTAAGTATATGATTTAAGACTTAAAATGGGGAGTGGCCTCAATAAGGAACCATTTTAGCCAAAAAAAATAATTACTAACCCTCACACTCATTCACAACAGGGCCGTATTAATGAGAAAATTTCCATAGAAAAACTGCATATTAAGAACACTTCAATTAATATGCAGTTTTTCTATTGAAATTTTCTCATTAATACGGCCCTGTTGTGAATGAGTGTGAGGATTAGTAATTTTTTTTTTTGGCTAAAATGGTTCCTTATTGAGGCCACTCCCCATTTTAAGTCTTAAATCATATACTTACTTCAGACCTTCTAACCCAAAATGGCCGTTTTCTAAAAGTCGTCATTTTAACCTCTGGTAGAAATACGAGATTTGGTTTTCCCGACCTGCGGCACTGATAAAACTTAAAAGTTGTTATTTTTATTACTTATGTAGATGGAAAACCTTTTTTGAGCCACTCTTAATGAATTTCTACATCAAACGAAAATTCGGTTTTCGTTATACAGGGTGTAACAAGTTTTGGTTTTGAACCCATCTGGCTCCGCCTCTGATTATTTTTTTGAAAAAACAAAAATGAAAATATTCCTTATTTTATTGGCACTTTTATTTTTCAAAAAAAATATTTGTACCATTCCATTTAAATTTCCCGAGAAATCGACTCTTTGTGTCAAAAAAAACCACTTCCGGGATTCGAACCTGGATACTGATATTACCATTCGAATGGCCATGGGCCATTTTCTATCCCTAGAAACAAACAGAATTCCAAAATTCCAAGCGGTTCAAAAGTTATGGGCATCGGGCAGGACTTCTGGGACATACTGTATATTTTTAAAATAAAATAATCTACTGACCTTTTCATATCAAATTTGAAAAAGTCAGTAGACGTAAATGAAAAATATTTAAAATAATCCCTCAAACAAAAAACCTTAAAGTCATCAAAGGCATTAAATTTGTTTTTAAATTTATATTTCTTTGTGCTATTATGTCACAATTTTAGTGGGCATCATGGCATTACAATTTATTCTCAGCAATCACTCCGGTATCACTAAGCCTAAGCTACACTTTAACAATTTCCTTATAATGCTACTACTTGTCGCTATTAGCATAGCTACCCAATTGTCCTCAGGAGGCTGAGTTACCCCCAATCAAAACCAGACCAAGTAGAAAATTTGAAAAAGCTTTTATCAAATTTTCGACCCGTCCAGGAATCGAACCCGGAACCTCCTTGGTGCAAACCGAGTGTGATGCGCACTCTGCCACGGAGACGCCATTCAAAGACGTTGAAACAAAAAATATAATCTAATCTATTCTCCAATTGCAAAAATTTTTAATTTACTACAAATAAATCTTATCTATTCTTCAAAATTTTCCTTTTATTATAGCAGTTTTTTTTATCATTTTTTAAAATTTTGAAATAAAAAATGTTGTTTCTCTTTGACTTGAGATATAAGTCATAATAAAAATAGTTACTCAGTTCAATAAAAAACAGGCCTAACTATCTCATGAACGGTAGGATTTGTCGTGTGCTATTTCTATGTTAAGTACCTATACATATCATTGACATGTATACAAAATTGTAAGTTTAGCACTTATCGTTTTCTTTTTAGACAGGATTTCGTGAAATCCACCAAATATTATAGCAGTTTGTTTTTATCATTTTTTAAAAATTTGAAATAAAAAATGTTGTTTCTCTTTGACTTGAGATATAAGTCATAATAAAAATAGTTACTCAGTTCAATAAAAAACAGGCCTAACTATCTCATGAACGGTACGATTTGTCTTGTGCTATTTGTATGTTAAGTCTCTGTACATGTCATTTACATATATACAAAATTGTTAGTTTAGCACTTAGCGTTTTCTTTTTAGACAGGATTCGTGAAATCCACCAAAAAGATGCAACGGTAGATTCTATTTCAATAAAATGTTTTCGTGGTTTTCGTACCCTGTAAAAAATGGATATGTTCAGGCACCAAATTTCAACTTCTAGCTATTACCGTTTTCTCTTTATGCCAGACTCGTGGAAACCGCTAAAAAAGACCAAGGAAAGATTCGATGTTAACCAAAAATGTCATGCATTCCATGCATGAAATTGATATAAATAAAATAGACATCCAATTTAAAGCTCTAGCATTTATTTAGGCAGGATACGGCCAGAGTAAATTGAATTTCAACCAAAAGTTACCCTCCCTTTGCTAATTGGAAACGGGACTTCCCGAATAAAATAAAACAAATTTCTTTTTACTGTCCTCCCCCCATAAAAAAGAAAGTATTGTTATGGGCTGAAATTTTCGATGTCATATTTTCAATGCCAAAATACGTTTTTAGATCCCCCGAGCCTAAATCTCGAGTTTCAGCCATTGGTCCGCGATTATGTTTGTCTTTCTATGAACAAGATATCTCAAGAACGATAAGTGGTAAAGATTTGGTAGGTATGTATGTCATTTTTATGTCAAGGACGAATCACAATGGTTGGAATAGAATCTACTGTTGGTCGGTTTTTGCCGCTTTATGAAGGCTTCACAAATCTTACCTGAAGGGGGAACGGTACGAACTAGAGCTTAAAATGTGGTACCTATTCAGTTCAATTGTACACGCTCACGGTGTGCGGATTATTTATTCGATATATGGATTGTACCTAACTTAAAACGTGAATTATCAAATTTAAAAAAATAAAATACCCCCCGTATTTTATTTTTTAGCCAGTAAAATAATAAACCCATGTGCCACTATTGAAGAGTTTTTTTCATATAGTGAATTGTGAAGATTTCTTATTTTTATAGTCTTAAAGAGAAGTAAGAAGTTGCTGAGCCGCGCTAACTGCAGTGAGAACGCTGTCATAGGACTAGGTGCTTTTTTTTTTCAAAATGTTTTATTTCCGTATCATTTTACATCCCGGAGGATTTTTTTCAATTTTTTTTTTTTTTTTTTTTTTTTTTTTNGAATTTGTTTGAGAGTTCGCTTTCCAACACCCAGATGAATTCAGAGAATATTATTTTTTACTTTACCTGTTATATTCATACCAACCTTTTGGCAGTAATTTTTTTTGTGTTTCATACTTTACTATTACCTTCTGCAGTTACCCCGCTCCGCTACATTCCGCGTCAAAGTATGCCCGGAAATTCATATACGCGGTGAGGTAGAATTGTGAGACCAAACCATACGAGTAATACAGCACATCATTTTCTACACAAAAAGATGAGCTGAGATTTTGCATTTCTCATTTTATCTAATCGGGCGTAAAAAAGCACTACTTGCATTTTAATATTCAATTTGAACTAGAACTGTATTGACCGAACTAATTGAAAATTTGGAGTCGGATCTTTTGGACCATGTGCTTTTGGAGCTTTTCGACTTCACTTCCAAAGCCTTTGTTCTTGAGACGAAAGGAGCGGGGGTCGTACTTCAGGTTTCAAGGGGAACGTTCCTTCGTGTTTAACATTCTGCCTCAGGGGAGTGCCGTTGAAGAAGTTTTTTACATGTTGTAAATATAAGATTATTTTATTCAGTTATTCATAGAAATAGCTGATACTTGTGCCACCCGGGGTTCAAATGGTGGTCTTTTTAATCAGAGAGGCTCGCAGAACTACTATTTATACACTCTTATAGATTTTTTTTTGAAAAATACTCTGCCAATGCGACACACGGGGTTTATTATTTTACTGGCTTAAAAAATACCCCCCCCCANGCACTTTTCCACTTAGCGTTGGCCGATTTTGATGAAATTTGGTATGCAGGTACTAATTTTTTAATATGGAACCCCTATATATATATATATATATATATATGTGTGTGTGTGTGTGTGTGTGCCTGACGGTGACCAAATTTCATCAAAATTGGACCATTTGGATGTAATTGTTACCTCAAACTTTTTGTCACTGTCAAGTCACATACACGTACTACATAGGGTTTCCTGCTTATCATTATTGAAAATAATAAACCAAAATCATTCTTCTTGTTAGTCATCATAATACTATGATAAGCTGTTTCGTGAAAAGTTTTTGTGTTTGGGTGTTGTTGAGTGGGTGTTTTTACCAGACACGATTTGTGTATCTGATGGAACCTGAAACCAATTAGAGCAAACAAAGTATTAGAACACACAAGAAATTTGAGATTCAAGGTGTCCATTTTGTGGAAATTCAGCAAAACTGAAGATGGTTAGGGAAAGTCAGTGAAAGCAAAGGGGGTCATCTTAGCACGGAAATAGGGCGGTTACAAAAGTTCGTCGCCTAAACTAGATAGAGAAGGAAAATTAGAACCTCAGTCTCCCTTGACTTCAATACTTTATTTACATATTTTGAATAAGTAGATACTATTTTCACAGTCAAAGGACTCTAAAACAGCCAATCTGATCTCTTCAGCACTACGCAGCTCTCATTTCAAGTTTGAAAATAAATAATTGTCTCCAGGAGCCAGATCTGGATTGCAGGGGTTCTGAGATATCTCAGTAAGCTACACTCACTCACAGTATAGCTTTTGCAATGAGGCCGGTGAGGACAGATGCTTTGTTATTTAGGAGCTGAACACATCTTAAAAATGTACTCGGAACCTAAAAAAGATGGGTTGTCAAAATTAAAATAATCAAAATATTTGCATTTGTACTGAGATATTTTAGGTCTGGCAATATATATATTTTTTTAATTTGGCTTAACGTCTCTTTAACATCTATTGGTCGTTCGAGACGGGGGTTTTACCCTCCATTCGCTGGAAACTTGCAAACCAGCTAACCACATTGACCTCACCCAGCCTGGGTTGGGCCGAAAAAAGCCATAGCGAGGGCACGAACCTACGTTTCACTCTCTTAGTAAAACATCATCACGAGGGCGCGAATCCAGGTGGACACCAATCCACGTGTACACCCACATGAAACAACCTCGCTGGGCGTTGCTTAACTTCAATGATCGAACGGGAACTGGTGTATTCAACGTGCCATAGACTGGCTATGGCAATGTTCTTAAGACATGTAAAAATATTGTCAAACCTACAATACATTAACCCCTTATTGGTCGGGCCACTTACTTTTGGAACCACCCTCGTATGAGATTTTACACTGTTTAAAAGAGAGTAAGAAACTTTTGTCAAGGTTGGACCTGATTTGGTACGACATCAATTTTCTTGTATCAATGTTTTGTTTACATGAACCGCTGATGATAAACAGTTTATGTTGTTTGACTGAAACATTAGTGAGACTCAAAACGTTCTAAAGACAGTTAATTACTAGTATGAAATTCTGTGAATTGTAGACCTCACTCATTTAAAATGCTGATAAGATATAGAAAAAAGCCAGCGTCTATGGCACATTGAATACACCAGTTCTCGTTAGATCACTGAAGTTAAGCAACGTCCAGCAAGGTTTGTACCATGTGGATGTCCACGTGGGTTCGCGCTCTCGTGATGCTAGCTATTTTTCCGGCCCAACCCAGGCTGGGTGAGGTCAATGTGGGTAGCTGGTTTGCAAGTTTCCAGCGAATGGAGTGTTAAACCCCCGTCTCGAATGACCAATAGATGTGAAAGAGACGTTAAGCCCAAAAAAATATTAAAAAAAATAAAGATTATTGTTATTTGGTGGAGACGTAATATAATAAGAGGTGATGATTAGATTCGGAAATATTTTTTTTTTGTAACATCGGCCTGATGATGATAGACTGAGTGCAGTTGAGAGATGGCCAAATTAAATAATTCTCTAAATCAAAATCTCTTGCTACTCTTTCAAAAAAAATATATACTATACAGAAAACCCGTATGATTTATCTCAACATCTGGACTGTAAAAAAAATTACCCGTCCCAGTTTGCCCAGCTTTCGGTTTTCTCACGTTTGCCTATGTCTTTCTGAACACCAGGAAAACTTGGAATGCATAGCGGCACTGGCTATGCATTCCAGGTTTTCCTGGAGTGCAAAGCCAGTGAAATACTGGCTGGCTATTTTTTCGGTCCAAGCCAGGCTGGGAGTGGTCAATGTGGGTAAATGGTTTGCAAGTTTCCAGCGATTGGAGGGTGAAACTCCCGTCTTGAATGACCAATAGATGTTAAAGAGACGTTAAGCCAAATAAATAAATAAATAAAAAAAATATATAGAAATATGTCTTTATTGTATGGGAAATATACATGACCTTGCGATAATGTGATATCAGACTTTTTAAGTAATCGTATTTTGTTTATCAGAATCACTTTGTTTAAAAAAAGTGTGCTGTGTATGTGATACACATACGATCTTATTTAATTGTCCCATACAATAAATGTCAGCTTTCATTGCAACTAAATTAGGCATTTAAGAGTGGAGACATTTTTTTTCTTCTTCTTCTAAAAATCGATGTAAACCGGTGTACTAATCATTAATATGGGGGGGGGGGGGGNGGGGGGGATAAATTTCAAAATTAGCGACATTTGCGCATTATTGTTGGGGGTATAAACCTCGGAATGCACCCTTTACAATATTGTTGATTTGTGCTGATGAAGTACAATGCTGAGAGTGGCGGCCATCTTTATTGTATGAGATTCTAAGTAATTGTTGTTTCCGTGAAAATTGTTGACACGTCTTCATAGTATGTATCTCAAGTTGAGATTTAACAGATATCTCTCGGGAGAGTTTTATTTTCCTTGAAAAATTATGTAAATATTCCCCCCCCCCTCCAGATAATGAAAGGAAAATCATCACTGCTCCTCGATTGTTTTTTTTTTGTCGAAGTTTCATTTCTTCCAATCTAAGTATGACTAAAATCTCATTGTGAATAAAGGTCATACTTGCAGGGGCACATCCTCACGGGCTGACTCCACCCGAGCTAACATAATACAAAAATCATCTCATCAATATGTCTTGTTACTGACGTAATTACATTATGGTGATTGACTCTGGTTCTGGGGGCCCATGCAACCAAGATTAGATGTAGGACAATTAAAGACGCTATGAGCATACAACTTTTTTTATAGTACCTACTGCAAGTACTGCATTTTCATCATCTGGCTACCATCGGAATCAATGATGCCACTATTCATTGATTGATTAGGAGAAATTTCTAACCCTGAACAAATTCCCTAGGGTCGTGTCCACAATCTCTCCCCTCAAGCTTTGTATTCTCTTAAAATATACTCTGAAGGTTGTAATGCTGTAGACATGTTCCTCTTTAAAAAAATTGTTGTATCCATTTCTGGAATCCGGTTTGGAAGAAATGCTAGAAATAGATTGATATAAGGTTACCGAAAAGGTTTGTTGTACCTTGGCTGGAATTGTGCATTCCAGGTTTTCCTGGTGTTTAGACATAGGCAAATGTGAGAAAAATCAAAGGTAGAAAACTCTACCCACATTGACCTCTCCCAGCCTGGCTTGGGCCGGAAAAATAGCAAGCCAGCATTTCACTGGCTTTGTACTCCAGGAAAACCTGGAATGAATAGCCAGTGCCGCTATGCATTTCAGGTTTTCCTGGTGTTCACAAAGACATAGGCAAACGTGAGAAAATCCAAAGCTGTGCAAACTGGGATGCGTATTATTTTTTACAGTCCAGTTGTTGAGAATAAATCATACGCGTCTTCTGTGTAGTATATACTCGTATATTTTTTGAAAGAGAAGCAAGAGATTTTGATTTAGAGAATTATTTAATTTGGCCATATCTCAACTGCACTCAGTCTATCATCGTCAGGCCGATGTTACAACAAAAAAAATCCGAATCTAATCAGCACTTCTTAATTATATGGCCCCACCAAATAACCTTAATTTTTGACAAACATTATATTAACTGAAATGTGTTTATTGAATGATTTTATTTATGAGAGGTCAATATTTTTCGAATACATATTATTAATGTAAAAAATAAAAATGTATTTTTCTTTGTGTTAAAATTTTTGTGGGTACCATAGCATTCATTGGTATGCATAACAATCACACCAATATCACTTAATAAGATATGCTTAACTAAAATCATTATCGCTATTACCATTATTTACTCAGTTGTCCTCAGCAAGCTAAGTTACCCCCAAACACAACTGGACCAAGTAGAAAATTCGAGAGAAAAAAATCTCTTTCAAATTCTCGACCAGAATTCGAAAACAGTACTTTCCTGGGGCATGTACGAGTTTACATCACTCTCGGGCTTGCCACAGAACCAAAACGGAAAGAGATATTTTTTGGAAAACATCTCATCCATCACTCAAGTACAATAACAAATCGTGTTACGTGCGTTTTAAAAGCGCTCGTAAATGGAAAAATTATTTATAATTGATTGACTGAACGAATAAGTGAAGACCTAGTTTGAACACCATGTCTGTTATTTCCATGATAACTCTCAAACGCTTTGTCCTATTTTGATGTAATTTGTTATGGATATTCATTTATCTATACTTATAAAACGCAAAGCCCAGTTGTTATACTGACTGACTGATTGATAATCAACGTAGATCCGCGATGGCTAAACCTAGATACTTGAAACTTGGCACACAGATTCCTTTTAGTATGTAGGTGCGTAATAAGAACGGAAAAAATCGGGTCTTTTTGTAATTTTTTCTGGGCAAACTAAAGGAGATAACGAAAAATGACCGAGAATGGACCCCCCCAAAATAATAAATAAAGACCCCATAAAAATATGAAATTTGAAATTTTCCCGTTTCTTCTCGATTTATGGATGGTTTTCGCCACCAAAAAATCGGAATTGAGAAGTACCACTTCCGGATGGGTGAGAAAGCTGAAATTCGATACAAAGGTGTTCCGCAGTATAAAAAGGCATATCCTTGAATAAAATATTGAATTTTCCAAACAGGAGCGGTGCTCTTTTTTGGTGTCGGTTCCACTAAAAATCCATAATTGAGAAATATCACTTTGGGATGAGCGAGAAAGCTGAAATTTAATACGAATGTGTTCCGCAGTGCAAAAAGTATATCCCTGAGTAAAACATTGAATTTTCTAAATAGAAGCCGTGTTTACTCTGGGGATCAGTTCCACCAAAAATCTAAAATCGAGAAGCTTCAATTTCGCGATCTCGAAATTGTTGTTGCATTTCGTAACCGTAGAGAAGCACTAGTATTATTAGATAAAGCTGTTTTTTGGCCCACTTGGGGACCAAAAGGTGGCGGGACCAAATTCAGTGAGGTATACAGTTGAGAGAACTACTAGAAAAAGTATATGGACACAGGAGACTTGTTTATCGTGTAGGTATTTCTAGAATATACTGCCATTTGGCTTCCTCTAAACATAGACTATCTTTTAAGCACTGATTTTTTAATCATTAAGGTATCCGTTCAAACCATTTTTTAGGAGTTTTATTATTTGACGATTTACAGAATGATTATTGTGCACAATAAACCAAAAAATTCTGGGTGATTGGGAAGAAGGGTACGGAAGTATTTGGAAAGTTTCAAGATGTGTTTGTGGAGGAGAATGGAAAGAGGGAGAGAGATGAGGTGAGAAATAAAGTACGAAAAGAAAGTAGGAAATGTTGGTTAGGGTACATATTGCGTAGGAAATTGTTTACAAAAGGACGATAATTGAAGGAAAAATTGAGGAGAAGGGGTAGAAAAAAATTGAGTAGGGATGAGTGATGTAAAAAGAAGTAGGAGTTATCAAGTGATGAATAAAACCGCCCACAACCGTGAAATGAGAAGGGTTGATTGTATTTTTGGATTTTTACTTTCCTTATCTTATAAAAAGGAAAGTATTGTAATGGGCTGAAATTTTCGATGTCGAGTTTTTAATGCCAAAACAAGTTTTGGGGTCCACAGAGCTCAAATCTCGAGTTTCAGCCATTGGTCCGTGCGTGTGTCTGTCTGCGAACAAAATATCTCAAGAACGGCAAGTGCTAGAGACTTGAACTTTGGTATGTATGTCAGTTTTATGCCATGAATGAAAAAAAAGTTTTGGTGGAAATCGAATATACCATTGGCGGTTTTATTCCGCTTTTTAGCGGTTTGCGCATATCCTGCTTAAAATGAGAACGGTAATAGCTAGAACTTTAAACTTGTTGCCTTTGGTAATAGCTAGAACTTTAAACTTGATGCCATTCATATCAATTTCATACAAATTTTTTTAAAATACAACTTAGGTTGAAGTGTAATATATTGTTGGCCGCTAAGTAGCGGTTGAAGGCCGCTTTTTGGCGGTTCCGCCCAAAATCAGAATGGAAAGAGCTATAAAACTTGAAATTTGGTGCAAATTCATATCAATTTCAAATAAGAAATTGAAAATACAACTTAGGTTGAAGTGTAATATAGATTTGGTCTCTGGGGACTTAGAAACTTGTTTTGGCATTGAAAACTCGACATTGAAAATTTCAGGCCATTCCAATACTTTCTTCTTTTCTTTTTATAGATATGGAAAGTCGTGTTATGTTCACACCAGTTTTTTTGGTTTATTGTGCACAATAATCATTCTGTAAAGCCGAAAGATTTTTTTTCTCAAAAGTTGATGTTTTACTTGTTAGGATTTCAAAGGAATCAAAGAAAAAAAAATCCCCCTGGCACTTTACGATTTAACGTTGACCAAAGGTGATGGACCCCGGGTTTTTATTTTGAACATATCGAATGATGCATCACATACAAAACAAGATAATAAGCGCAAACAAAAACTCTTTCTCATTTACCGTTATGTAGAAAATCAATTTCAAACATTCAACTTTAAGTTACCGCCATTTTGTTTTGTAATGTCGTTTTGAATAAGACATTCAAAAGCGGGTCATTTTTTCAAACGCAGCTTATCCTATTTAAAATTTTGACATATGAAAAACCTTGGTTATTCAAAAGTTAAGAGTGCGGAAGAATTTAGGAACGCATTGTATACTAGGGGTTCCGGGATAGTAAAACAGACAAATTAAACCCCCTGTGCGATATACCTACATACTGTTTTTCTTCATCATTGTATCCCTGTGAGAAAGCTGATGATATAATTGACCGCTCTCGAGTTATTTCTTTTCAATGAAATGCATTGTTTGGAATTTTTGTTGAGATTGAATGTACATTTTGTTGGCGTTTTGCCCTTGAGTCTACAGAGGGATCTTCACACAGTAATTAATTTTAAATCAATGATTAATGGGAGAACAGAATTAAAATAGTGATAATATCGTTTATTTATCTTACAACACACGCGTTTGGGAAGTGTAAACAAAAATACAAGGAGCAATGCAATCGGTCTATGGATTGAAAAAAAATACGTGTAATATTAAGAAATTGTATTATATCCCACGCAAGGACAAGTATAATATTAAGGCATTGTATTGTATCCCACCCAAGTACAAGTATAATATTAAGAAATTGTATTGTATCCCACCGAAGTACAAGTATAATATTAAGACATTGTATTGTATCCCACCCAAGTACAAGTATAATATTAAGGCATTGTATTGTATCCCACCCAAGTACAAGTATAATATTAAGAAATTGTATTGTATCCCACCCAAGCCCAAATAACGAGACAATTAATGTTATTCAGGACCCAAAACTGACATACATACCAGATTTCAAGTCTCTAGCACTTACCGTTCTTGAGATATCTTGTTCACGGACAGACACACGGATCAATGGCTGAAACTCGAGATTTGGGTTCTGGGGACCCCAAAACGTGTTTCATCGAAAATTTCAGCCCATTACAATACTTTCCTTTTTATAGGATAAGGAAAGTAAAAAAGTTTTATTGATATCAGGACATTCATAAGGATTTACCATTTGAGAATATTAGGTACGGAAAATTACATCAGGCATCTTACGCCCGATTTCGTCAACGTTCTGAAGCCGTTTCCGGAAATTGCCATCTACTCCTGCCAGAATCTCTGCATTGATGAGGGTGATTTGATGTTCGATTCACACTTTCAGTTCTTGAAAAGTGCGTGGTTTACTCTCTTAAGGTAGCCCCACAGAAAAAAAAATCATATGTGGATGGGTCTGGGGACCGAGGAGGCCATAAAACATTACCGAATCTTGAAGTGACGTGATTGGGGAATAGGGGACGACGTTCAACATTTGCGCGAGTTCGCGCAGTATATTGAGCACCTGAAGTTTTTTTTTTCATCAAATTGCCACCTGTTCGAAGGTTAATCCAACGAAGAATTGTGTCACGTTTAGGTAGACTATCGTCTCGAGCAATATTTAATTCGCGTCAAAACTCACGCTGAACGGTATAATGATGGACTCGTTATTCCTTACGAAACTGTCGTACACAAAAACACGGAGACGGGTGTTCCACTGCTCTATGATGGGAACTGACAGAATAAAAATAAAAAAAATGGGTAATCCTACGAGTAGAATGCGTGCAGCCACCACTCCCTCGCTTGCATACCGCCTAATACAGTTCGAATAAAAAAACACCCTATTCCTCTGCCGCACCCTGTATAACCGTCATCGGGGAAGAGAGGGCGGATGGGTGCGTGCGTTCAGTTGGTAGACACTCGGTGAGATTTTCGTTTATATAAAATCCTGAATTTCTGCAAACAATAAGCGTGTTTTTTTATATTATTGAACTTATTCATCTCAATTTGCTTGTTCTCAAGACAAAGAGAAACAAGACTCCCACCACTTTGTTATAAAATGAGTTTTATAAAAAAAAAAAACTTGTAAAATAAGTTCAATCTTCGAGAAGAGAGAATTTTTCTGTTCCTCTAGAATTGGATTTGACCTTGAAAATGTTTAAATATTTTAAGCAAATTTCCCCTCTTTCTTTCCCAGCAGTTGATTTTTCCCTACTTTTGGAATAAATTAAATATAAAAAACAGGCCTAAAATATGCTTTGTACTATTGTGGAGCCCGGCAGTGCGACGACCGCCAAGTCAATCACAACGAGCGTTGCACAAGTGAAATTTATATTCACGTTCCAAGTACGCTTTTCAGGTTTCTTTACAGCCACGAGAAAAATATCTGGAGTCACTCTTGTTGATCATTTGAAAAATCAACAATTTGAAGAATGAGGAAATTAAACACAATCTTAAGTATGATTTAAGATCGCAACAGCTTTCCGCCCACCAAGTCAAATTTCTTCACGTCACATTCCAGGCCTTCCTTCAACCACTGGGGAAATATTTGGAGTGAATTTTATTGCATATTTGATAATCCAATGCTTAGATAGTGATGGCGTAAAATAAAAATAAAACCTATTCATTACATTCTGTAACTCATTTGTTATTGATGGTTAGATTGTGATTGCGTAAAATAAAAATAAAGCCTATTCATTACATTCTGTAACTCATTTGTTATTGATGGTTAGATAATAAATTGTGATGGCGTAAAATAAAAATAAAGCCTATTCATTACATTTTGTGTAACTCATTTGTTATTAATGGTTAGATTGTAATGGCGTAAAATAAAAATAAAACCTATTCCTTACATTCTGTAACTCATTTGTTATTGATGGTTAGATTTTGATGGCGTAAAATAAAACCTATTCATTACATTCTGTTACTCATTTGTTATTGATGGTTAGATTGTGATGGCGTAAAATAAAAATAAAGCCTGTTCATTACATTCTGTATCTCACTTGTTATTGATGGTTAGATTGTAATGGCGTAAAATAAAAATAAAGCCTATTCATTACGTTCTGTAACTCATTTGTTTTTGTCGTTATTTTTTTGTGTGACATGGTACGGGAAACTGTAGACCTAACTCAAATAATATTGGGCCGCCATGAGACCAAATATGCCCCAACGTCAACAAATTCTATAAACCAGATGAGTGTCCTTACGTTTAAAGAAAAATCGTATTACTTGGACTGTGAAACAGGTTTTTTCTTCTCAAATAGCTAATGACCCATTTTTTATTTCACCTGTCTAGTATATTTTTTCTCCCTCTCAGGAATTTAAAAGTGCAATAAAGACTCCCCGCATAGAGAACGTAATAAAAAAATAATTTTATATTTTACGTTCTCTGTGTGCCCTCTGCTGAGGTGCACTTCTCAAAATACAGTATGAAGATAAGATGATGTACACACAGGTTGTCGTGCTCAAAAATTTCTATTTCAGAAAACAAAATTCAAAATATAATTATTATTTTTTATAGATTTCAAAATTGTAAAAATTTGAATTATTTTTCGAAATTCGAAACTAGTCTCAAGATTTTGAGCTATGCTCCTTCTTTGTGGGACCCCGTATGCAGGCTGTATTCATTTCGACACCCATCACTGTCAGACCCCTCAAATTTCTTCAAACGCATACGGAAACGACCAAGACGATACTCTTCAGATCTCCAGAGAACACTGTCCTAAATTAAGACAAAAGGGTCACCTAAAATGTTCTCGTTTTGAGTTAATTATGCTGTGGCGACAATATAGGACTAGGACTGAATTTGGTCAATGAATTGTAAATTGGGTTGTAACTAGAAAACGGCTTGACATATTTTAGTTCTGATAATATTCCTGTGGTCCTAGACCTTTTTTGGGGGCATCATTATTCCCATCAATTTTTTGAACTTTTTTGGTTACTTTTTAGACATTTAATCACGCAACCGTTACCACATACAAACGTATACACAAATTTTTCATTTATACATGCATACATACATTTAAACATATAACAAAATGCCACCGACAAAAAAATATGGTGGGCTTCTGGGGCCAAAACCCGGAAAAATGCTTGCTCTTCGCTCTACGATTTTTGGAATTTAGCAAATAAAAGTCGATTTTTTTTTAATAACAAAAAAACTACTCGAGATATTACGATAAAACAAAAAAAAATGTTCCCTAAACGTTTCTTGGGGCATCTTTTGATATGGTCCTCTGACTAGGGCCGGAGATGGGTACTGGGTGGAAAAATGGCCTAAGCATTTGGCTGTACAACCAATTGCAAAATGGATGACAAAATAAGATTCTCCATTTAAAAATACACAAAATAAGTCTACATATCGATTGTCTCTGACTTACGGTTCAGAAGTTAAGTTATGCAATCGAACCCCAGACGGGGAGGTTTCGAGTCCATGGATTAAAGTTAACCAATATTCATGAATAATAGGTCTGTATTGTCCTATGGTCAATAGTCGGGCTGTAAATTGGGCAGCAAGTTCCCCAGATCACAATCCCATAGATTTCTATGTATGGGGGAATGGGGGACATGTCAAACAATTAGTCTACGCTACTCCTGTCCCTAATAGTCTTGAGGAACTGCAAGTAAGGATAGTCCAGGCATTCGACACCATAAGGAACCAACCAGGAATCACAGAACGAGACAAAACTCCATTCTTCGAAGGGCAGAGGCGTGAATCGCCGGTGATGGAAGCCACTTCGAGCACTTCCTGCGATCTCCCCGTATTGCATAACTTCTAAACCGTAAGTCGGAGACAAACGATATGAACGGAGAATCTTATTTTGTCATCCATTTTGCAATTGGTTGGTCAACCAAAAAGTTTAGGCCATTTCTCCACCTAGTACCCCCCCCCATATCTCCGGTCCTAGTCATTGGACAATTATGAGGCCCATGTCAAAAGATGCCCTAAGAAACGTTTAGGGAACAAATTTTTTGTTTATCGAAACATCTCGAGTAGTTTTGCAATTGGTTGGTCAACCAAAAAGTTTAGGCCATTTCTCCACCTAGTACCCCCCCCCCCCCNCCCCCCCCCCATATCTCCGGTCCTAGTCATTGAACAATTATGAGGCCCATGTCAAAAGATGCCCTAAGAAACGTTTAGGGAACAAATTTTTTGTTTATCGAAACATCTCGAGTAGTTTTTTTGTTATTAAAAAAAAAAAAAATCGATTTTTATTTGCTAAAACATCGTACAGCAAAGAGGAAGCATTTTTCCGGATTATGTCCCAGAAAAAATAAGTTCATTATTTTATGTACTTTTTCACCATATTTTTTTGTCGGTGGCATTTTGTTACACCCTGTATATCCAGATTGTAACTAACAGCACATACTTGGGGCCTATTTCATAAAACTTATAAGTCTTATTTTACAGGCAAAATGCATGTATGCAACTAATATACAAAATGCATGTATGCAAGCTAGTAATATGTGTAATACAGGACTTAGTTCTATGAAATAGGCCCCCGGTGGCTTTCTTCATAAAACTTATAACTCCTGAATTACAGGGAAAATGCATCTATTACTGGCTTGTATAACAGACAACACAACTGCTAAAATGTTGAAATTTACTTCTGATATACGTATTTTGCCTGTAATACAGGACTTAATTTTATGAAATAGACCCCAGTAGGTAACGACTAAAACCAATGAAGATTAAGCATTGTGCTATATTTCTTTGTTTCTACTACAAACAATACGTCGTACAATAATTTCATGATTTTTGATTCAGTCAGCATTTTTCAGATCTGATATTGGAAAAAACGTCTTGTCCAGCAGAGAACAAAGACAGAAAGTGACAGTTAGTTGTCTAGTGACCATCTTTACTGAAAACTGTATCGTAAAATATTTTAATACAAAATCTTGTATCAATTTTAAGCAGAACCTTGGGAACCGATCACGAAAAAATGTCTCCCTTGAAATTTAAGATTTTACGTTTCAAGGTAGAATTCAAAAATCCAGATAAAAAAAAATCCGCTAATTAGCATTGACGATTTGATTGAAATTTAGTATTTAAGTCCTATTTGCTATCATAAATTGTGCTTAAAACTTTTCGTCGTAAGATTTTAGTACGGAATCCTATTCTAGTACGGAATTGACAGTGACGAAATGTTTTAAGGATCATTTAGACCTAAACTACACTAAAACAATACTCCTTATAGTACTAAGCAATTGCAATGTGTCCTAAGTCAGAGGGCCATTAAATTTGCCCCAAAAAGGCATCAGTTGATTTAAAGGAGTATTTTTTAGAATGTAATTTTCTTTGTATTGTACTTTGTTTAGAATGTACTTTTCTTTACTTATCAGCGTATCAATAATTAATAATTTTTAATTAAATTGGAAATAGAGGTTGTATTTTATTTGATATGCTTCCGGATTTAAGGAGTATTTTTTTTTAAAAAAATCTGTGTACATACAAAATATCTTAAATCGGTCGATTCTTGGATTCTACGTACCTTCAAAAGTAAAATATCAAATTTTAAGGAATGGTATTGTTTTCATATTAGCTCAACATCAGTTCAATAATAAACCTGTGCGCTAAATTGATTGAGATCTTTTAGAACTGAGCTCGCGTTTTGTCTTACATTTGTTAACTTGTGTATTTTATTAATTTTTTAATGTTTTCTGTGCATGATCCTGTATTGTGATATTTCTTCTTCACCAGTATCGTTAATAAAGTCAATTGATTGTCAGTTACAAATATTAATAAATTACCATCTATTCCTCAATGGTAAATATCAAATTTGTGTTCAATTCTTCTCTCAATCTTATCCTGTATTTTATAAATGGCCACTGCATTTTTCGGTGCTACAACTAAAGTATTGTACGAAATATAAGACTATAGCTGTGCAAAAAAAGCCTGTTACTCTTTAAAATACTTGATATAATAACTCAAACATATAAAGTAAAAAATTTCCAAATTCTATGCTTCTGTCTCCACATTATCCGTTTAAAGAAAGTAAATTACAACACTCCACCCTGTATTATCGATATTTTTGTATTGTAAATAAATTGTAATCCAGTTGAATTGTTTATGACAAAATTTGTAATCATGAATTGTATTTGTGTTAACGTAAGAAACGTTGTCACAATGATAGAATTAATCAATTTTTTTTAATAGTTATCGATCATTACTGTGGGCTCGAAACGTCGATCTTCAGCACGAAACACCCATGCTTAATCAACTGATATAATTAGGCTTGTATTATGACAAAAGTTGTATTGTTTCCCTCTCATATTATTGATATTTTAATTAGGCTGGTATTATGACAAAAGTTGTATTGTTTCCCTCTCATATTATTGATATTTTAATTAGGCTGGTATGTTGACAAAAGTTGTATTGTTTCCCTCTCATATTATTGATATTTTAATAACAATGGTGTATTGTTTCCCTCTCATATTAATGATATTTTAATTAGGCTGGTATTATGACAAAAGTTGTATTGTTTCCTTCTCATATTATTGATATTTTAATTAGGCTGGTATTATGACAAAAGTTGTATTGTTTCCCTCTCATATTATTGATATTTTAATTAGGCTGGTATTATGACAAAAGTTGTATTGTTTCTCTCTCATATTATTGATATTTTCATTAGACTGGTATTATGACAATGGTGTATTGTTTCCCTCTCATATTATTGATATTTTAATTAGGCTGGTATTATGACAAAAGTTGTATTGTTTCCCTCTCATATTATTGATATTTTAATTAGGCTAATTAGGCTGGTATTATGACAAAAGTTGTATTGTTTTGCTCTCATATTATTAAAGGCTTTTAATAATATGAGAAAATCCTGTTAGTGCGTGTGTTTATTATTGAAAAAATCTGTGTTTTTTCAATAATAAACACACGCACTAACAGGATTTTCTAGCGGCGCGGGAAACAATTTGACAGAAGAAATATTTTCCAATTTGATGTGGATTTATTTTACCTTTTGAGGGATTTTTCCTTTGCGAGAGCAAAACAAAAAGGTTTTTCAGAGGAAGTTGTATTCTTTTTTCTTTTTACTTTCTCTTCCATAGAAGATAAAGTATTGTATTCGATACGGTTTTCCGTACCATTTATTTTATATCTGCTTTTATCCCTTGTCAGGATTTGTGAAGAAATAAAAAATCTAGATATGACATTGCGTTTCTTTCCTTTCTTATGCATACAGAGTGTTTCAGAGTTTCGTCTACTTTATCCCTTCTCAGGATTTGTGAAGAAATATAAAATCTTTGTGTAGGTTCCTAGTACACTTTTACGATGTGCAAATATTTTGTTTAGTTTGATTTCGACAGGTAATCTTTGTGTAGGTTCCTCGTACACTTTTACGATGTGCAAATATTTTGGTTAGTTTGATTTTGACAGGTAATCTTTGTTTAGGTTCCTAGTACACTTTTACGATGTGCAAATATTTTGTTTAGTTTGATTTCGACAGGTAATCTTTGTCTAGGTTCCTAGTACACTTTTACGATGTGCAAATATTTTGTTTAGTTTGATTTTGACAGGTAATCTTTGTTTAGGTTCCTAGTACACTTTTACGATATGTTCGGGTTTTCCATGACAACGCCCCTGTCCACAACACTGGTATCGCAAAGGTTGCTGTGCGTGAGTGTGGCTTCACTGAGACATCCCACCCTCCTGCAGTCCAGACCTGGCGACTATTATTTGTTTTGAAAAAGTATGCAGGTTTATAGGTAGGTACCTACAATTAAGGGAAGAAAGATACTAAAGTTCAACTGTAAGCGAGTTATCGCCAAAAGGAGATCCCCCAAAACAATAGTAGGTACCCAAGGAATGATCAGCAATTAACATTGAAATATTTTCATCTTGTTTCAGCACTTGTATGCTCAGAATGCAAGATCATTGTTTAATACAATTCAGTCCTGTTTGACAGCAGAAATGAGAATTGTTCAACAGAATGATCCGGTAAGTATCTTATTGTAGAACACTCCGCCGGGTCAGGCCGGGCACCAAAATCATGATTCATCCAACGATCCGTTACTCAGTTATTGTTGGATGAAAGACGGGCAACCAACCAATATACTTTGACATTTATCATTCATACTAGCTGTTTTCCGTGCTTCGCTACGGTTACAAAATTCAACAACAATTTTGAGATCGCGAAATTGATTACTTTTTTCAAAAATATTACTTTTTTTTTACTTCGGAACACCTTTGTATCGAATTTCAGCATTTTCGCTCATCCCGAAGTGGTACTTCTCAATTCCGATTTTTTGGTGATTAAAACCGTCCATAAATCGGGGAGAAACCGAAATTTTTCAAATTTTATATTTTTTATGGGGTCCCGATATACTATTTTGGGGGGGTCCATTCTCGGTAATTTTTCGTTATCTCCTTTAGTTTGCCCAGAAAAAAAATACAAAAAGACGCGCTAGAAAGCGTCATTTTTGGCGGTAACTTGCTCCCACTTGAACTTTACTTTTTTTCTTTTCTTATTTCGCACCTACATACTAAAAGGGATATGTGTGCCAAGTTTCAAGTCTCTGGGTTTAGCCATCGTGGAGCTACGTTGATTATCAGTCAGTCAGTACATCAGTATACCAACCGGGCTTTGCGTTTTATAAGTATAGATTAGTAGGATTGTATGTGAAAAATTATAGGTCTCAGCCTCTAAAAAAAAAAAAAAAAAAATACATCGATATGTTGCTGACACCACCTATTGATGTCGTATTTAACATGGGTACCTACAATTTCCAGTGGACCGCCGAGATATGAACACAGAAGGGCAATAATGTAACAGGGCATATTTTCTCTTTCCTTATCCTATAAAAAAGGAAAGTATTGTAATGGACTTAAATTTTCGATATCGAGTTTTCAATGAATGTACATAGAGCACGACAAACTAGAAAGAGAAGGAGAGGTACAAGAAAAATGAAATTTGCTGTGTATGTCAAGTATGTACATAGAGCACGAAAAACTAGAAAGAGAAGGAGAGAGGTACAAGAAAAATGAAATTTGCTGTGTATGTCAAGTATGTACATAGAGCACGACAAACAAGAAAGAGAAGGAGAGGTACAAGAAAAATGAAATTTGCTGTGTATGACAAGTATGTACATAGAGCACGACATACAAGAAAGAGAAGGAGAGGTACAAGAAAAATGAAATTTGCTGTGTATGTCAAGTATGTACATAGAGCACGACAAACTAGAAAGAGAAGGAGAGGTACCTACAAAAGAAATGAAATTTGCTATGTATGTCGAGTATGTACATAGAGCGCGACATGTATGTCAAGTATGTACATAGAGCGCGACATGTATGTCAAGTATGTACATAGAGCACGACATGTTTGTCAAGTATATACATAGAGCACGACATGTATGTCAAGTATATACATAGAGCACGACACATTCTACCGTTCCCGAGACATATTGTTCATAATCCGACACAATCACACGGACCAATGTCTGAAAATCGAGATTTGAAACGAGTTTTGGCATAGAAAACTCGACATCAAATTTCCGCCCATTATTAGTTCCTTCTTTTTTTACGAGATTGTAAATTCATGTAATGTTCACATCAGATTGATTTTACTTTATCATCCCCGAGGCTTGGGAAATTATAATATATTAATTTCCCAATTAACAAATATGGATGTCGTAAATATTTCAGATGGGTTCACCTCGTTGCGGAAACATGCCTATTTATAACCAAAACGCATCTGATATCATTCGTGATTTAGAAGCTCTCCGATCTCGTTCCGAAAACACTGCGGCCAATCTGCACAAGCTGGACAATGAACAGCAAACAACAACTTTGTATTACCATGACTACGCAAAGTTGACTGGTAAGTAGCTAATCATTCTCAATCAGTCAAACAATTCCGGACACTTTGTAAAATCATGATTATTTTTTCAGTAGATAAAGAATTTGTTCTTCCCATACCAAATAACTAAATTAGAACTGCCAAATAACCAAGTTAGATCAAGCCTATATTACATGTCAAATATCTAACCAAATCAGAACGAGCCTGGATTACATGCCAAATAACCAAATTAGGACAAGCCTATATTACATGCCAAATATCCAAATTAGAACAAGCCTATATTATTACATGCCAAATAACCAAATTATTACAAGCCTATATTAGATGACAAATAACCAAATTAGGATAAGCCTATATTACATGACAAATAACCAAATTAGGACAAGCCTCTATTATATGCCAAATAATATGCCAAAAACTTTTCAGTGAAGCAATAAAAAGTATTCACTGGTAAATTAGCCACATAGTGATTAAGCGCTCGTCTGGTACACAGAAGGGTGAGGGTTCAATCACAATCTGTGGCAAGATGTTTTCCTCAATAATTTGCGTATTTTACCACATAAAAATAGAGCTCTGGGGGTTATGTGGTAGAAAATACCCTAGGCAACAACCTCACATAGTGGTTATACCTTCCACTCAACAGTATTTTTTTTACTGGTACATTATAATCTAGGTCAGCGATTCCCAAACTGGGGTTCGCGAGCCAACGTCAGGCGGTCGCGGTTTGATGCCAAAATTAATTTTTAAATCAAATCCGTAGGTGTTTACGGGACAATGGGCATTGTGGTTGGAAGCGATTTTTTACTCTGTTTCAAATTTTCAATTGATATCTTATTTATCGCCCTGAATCCTTCCTATTCCGTGTATTTTTTTATGATCGTGCTTGAAGCGAACACAATATCGCAGTACCTTGCTCTCAGATTAAGCGACTAATCGAATCTTAAGAGTATCGGTCAGTAGTATTGAACCAAAAATCCAATCTTCGCTAAACAACTTGCTACCACAAAGTTTCCACTAACTACATACACATTGTAATAACTGTAATATATCACGTATATACCATTTTAACATAGATGTGTCTTTTTTGGGAGGGAAGGGCGTCGCGACTCACAAAATGTTTCACATCGCGGACTTAGATACATCAACGGACCTTACTTAAACCGTAGGATTCCTTACTTAAATTTCCATTAGGTATATCATCCCACACTGTACATATTCTATCAATGTAAGTAACACACTGTATGGTATGCCCTGTAAAACTTGTCATGTCTAGTGTTCTTTCGTAGAAGCTTAATTTGTAGTAGCGTAATGTAAATCTGTCACCAGTATCATACTAGATTCTTAGTACGCTGTCTTGACAAGTGGAATTAAGTTTATACAAAGTATCTTTGAAACTCGATCAGCATACTTTTATTATGTCCAATGTTCCTTCTAACACTCACAGAGTAAGGGGACAGGAATGTATTATGTTGGAAAGAGGTTTTCGTAGCAGATAATGCCGTCGATTTTTCAACTACTACATAACTCATTTTTTACTATTTAAAGGAAGTGATATTGAGTAGAAGGCATGAATCGAATCAAATACTTTTACTATAGCATTTGCTATAGAAAAACATTTGCTTCGTTTTTATGCATACACTACATAGGTAAAGCATTTGCTATAGTAATAACAATTGCTTTGTTTTTAAGGGCCTGATCCTGGCTCTAAATTTCGCACGCAGATCGGTGTTACACATGGTGTGACGTTTCGACTGCAATCGATATACCGCTATGAAGCGAGAGATCAGACCCTCATATAATTTTAATAATTGAAGACTTCATTCTGTTTTCTTTCCTTTTTTGCAGCACATATAGAATACTTGAAATCCGTCGACACTCCAGCCAAAAATTTAGAAGCAAAAAGTCTGGAAAAAAATCGGTCCATGATGCAACAAAGGTTGCAAATAAGTGTAAGTCATGGTCTTTGAAAACACCGAGTAGACTGCTTGGAGGCAAATAACTAAATTATACTCGTCAGCGTCACACGTTGAATGAACTCGTCAGAGCAGATGGTGCAGCTCCGACGATTTTGAGTTCGCCCTAGTATTTTGAAATGTCAAAAAGAATATAAAGCGAGTTTATATGAAAGACCTGATTGATGACGAGGCTGAAAAGCTGGAATACGGGAACAAAGTGGAATTTACCAACTTCTGCAGGATGAAAAGGAATGGTTTTGCAATGTTGAGGAAAAATAAACTCTTTAACCACAAAAGCCTGTGTTCAACTGGGTCTTCCGGCTTATCCACACTGTGGACTTCGTTTCAATTCGTTTCGACTTTCTTTGATCCGAACCGAACTGTTTTGGGTTGAATTCGGCTCGGTTTGTGTGGACACGCCTTAAGACATTAGTCTGACTGTAAAAACTCATATTGATGAATCCATTCAACAATCATCTTTAGAAGTCTCAAAGTCAGAAGTTGTTGAGCCTTCTGAAGACATATTAAATCTAGATCAGGGGTTCACAAACTTTTTGGTACCGCGCGACCTTTTCTTGAAATGAAAGCCTCCCACGCCCCTCTTTCCTTTACATTATGAATGGGTATGGGTGTTGCTGAATGCTATTTTATTCAAAACGCTAATGTGTTGCTGAATGTTATCTCATTCAAAACGCTAATGTCTTGCTGAATGCTATCTTATTCAAAACGTTAATGTGTTGCTGAATGCAATATTCTTCAAAAAGCTAATGTGTTGCTGAATGCTATCTCATTCAAAATGCTAATTCTGAATGTTATATCATTCAAAACGCTAATGTGTTGCTAAATGCTATCTTAATCAAAACGCTAATGTGTTGCTGAATGCTATCTCATTCAAAATGCTAATTCTGAATGCTATATCATTCAAAACGCTAATGTGTTGCTAATTCAAATTTTCCAAAATAAAATTACCTTTGGAAAAAAAATTGTGTACATGTATATTTTAACTAAATGATAATAACTCAACTGGTCTCGTGCCCCCCCCCCTGGCTTGCCTTCACGCCCCCCAGTTTGGGAACCTCTGATCTAGATGTTTTAGAAAAATGGAAAGTTTTTAAATTTTATTAAAGAATAATTTTGTAAGATGAAAAAATAAAGGAACTGAATGTAGTAATTTAGTTTCATTTTTGGCTAAAATCAAAGTGACTAATGGCTGGTCACTACAATCTACTAACCTACATAATTTTTATTACTTTTCAGATACCAGCTCTAGTCCAATGTCGAGTACAATTAGCAGAACATTTAAAAGAAACATGTTTTCTAATAGAAAATACCCAAAAGAAGATTCTCAATGATGAACTCTTAACCTGGAAACGAGAACAACAATTGCAGGGCAACGGAGCCAAATTTAATTGTACCCTAGATATGATTCAGGGCTATTGTGAATCTCTAGCTGAAATTATTTGGACAACGCGACATCATATTAAAGAAGCAGAGAGATTGAAAAATTTAATTTCCAAATATCCAGATGCTCCTAATATACCAGATGTTCTACCCAACCTAAATACACAAATTACACAGTGTTTATCTCATCTTGTTACGAGGTAAGTCAACTAGGTTCTACCTAACCTAAATACACAAATTACACAGTGTTTATCCCATCTTGTTACGAGGTAAGTCAACTGGGTTCTACCCAACCTAAATACACAAATTACACAGTGTTTATCTCATCTTGTTACGGGGTAAGTCAACTAGGTTCTACCTAACTTAAATACACAAATTACACAGTGTTTATCCCATCTTGTTACGAGGTAAGTCAACTAGGTTCTACCTAACCTAATTACACAAGTTACACAGTGTTTATCCCATCTTGTTACGAGGTAAGTCAACTAGGTTCTACCTAACCTAAATACACAAATTACACAGTGTTTATCCCATCTTGTTACGAGGTAAGTCAACTAGGTTCTACCTAACCTAAATACACAAATTACACAGTGTTTATCCCATCTTGTTACGAGGTAAGTCAACTAGGTTCTACCTAACCTAAATACGCAAATTACACGGTGTTTATCCCATCTTGTTACGAGGTAAGTTAACTAGGTTCTACCTAACCTAAATACACAAAATTATTCTTGAAAAATTTCACATCGTCATTGTTGGCTAAATAATGCGATAATAAGATTATGTTTTGTGTGTACGACCATGGCTCACTAAAACTTTAAATGTTTTGAGAAAATATTGTTTTGTGACCCTTAACTTTTACTTGGAATCAAAGCCCCAAAATACACTTTTCTTCAATAGTACTTCTTTTATCTTGATTAAGCATACTTTTTTTAGCGTTCCTTAATTGGGGTGCTCTCGGAATATTTTAAGTGAGCGCTCGGCTGTCAAATCTTTTTTTATTTTAATTTTGTTTATTTGTAATTTGTGTTCACAGTACTTTCATAATTGAAAAACAACCCCCACAAGTGATGAAAACAAATACCAGATTTTCCGCAACTGTTCGATTACTGACTGGAAGCAAACTTAATGTATACATGACCCCACCACAAGTAAGTTTATTGACCCCATTTTCGTCTGTCGAGGCTGTGCTTATTGTCAATGATGTGGTTCCAATCCACTTGTCGCTTGTATCGTAGCTTTTTGATTGTTCTCAGGAGGCTGAGTTACCACACGACAATTCAAAGATATATGCATTGAGCTTAAATAAGCTTCTAAACCTAGGATATACTTCTGCTCGTCACTATTCGTATATTCGTGAGCACTTCGGGGCTATAAAAGCCCCTACACTTTATCCTCAACTGGGGTTTTTGTGTTTGGAATGTATCCTGTATGATTACTTAGATTTAAATCTTTGAATAACATGTTAATTATAAGTCTTAAAAAATATTAACTTTTGGGGATGGAACTCATCCCCAAAATTCATAATAACCTTTGATATAGTGTATGTCGATTATATTGTGTAGTGTAATAATGTTTATAAAGCCACCGAGGGAAGGAAGCAGCTTCATTAGGTGACGATCCTAAGGCCGCGTAAATGCTGAGAAGTTTTGGTGTTAGGAAGGGCATCTAGCCTTTAAAAAACGTGCCAGGAAAAGGCTAAAGAGTGAGGACACTCACTCTTTCAATTGCACAGAAATTTGTGGCATGATCGAATCAAGGAAGCCAATGCCGACACCAATTAGAATTGGCAAAAGGTGATCTTCAAGAAGGAGATATGTAGTATATGTTTAAATTTCAGAGTAGAATGTATTATATTATTTTTAAATTGCAGGTAAAGGCCCAAATAATTTGTGAAAGTCAGGCTAACGCACTTCTTAAGAACGAAAAAATAGGTAAAAGTGATGCTAGTGGTGAAATATTGAATAACACGGGTGTGATGGAATATCATGCACCGTCTAAAATTCTCAGCATTAGTCTTCGAAATATGCAATTGAAAAAAATTAAACGTGCGGAAAAGCGGGGTACTGAATCTGTAATGGACGAGAAATTTTCACTTTACTTTTCATCACAGTTTTCTATTGGCGGAGGTGAACTGGTTTTCCAGGTGAGAATTTAATTGAATCAGTTTTCTATTTACTTACTTTGCGTTTCATAAAAAACTGCCAATTTATAAAACTTTCACTGAACTTTTCACAGTTTTATATTGGTGAACTGGTTGTGCAGGTGAGAATTTAATAGAATCAGTTTTCTATTTACTTACTTTGCGTTTCATAAAAAACTACCAATTTATAAAACTTTCACTGAACTTTTCATCACAGTTTTTTATTGGTGAACTGATTGTCCAGGTGAGAATTTTTAAATAAAATTATTAAATAAAAAAATAACAATTATTAGGAGTGATGAAGCCATACAGTGCACATAACTAATTTACTCGACACTATTCGCTTCTCAGGTTTGGACACTTTCGCTTCCAGTTGTAGTCATTGTACATGGAAACCAAGAACCTCACGCTCACGCCACTATTACATGGGATAATGCTTTTGCTGAACCTGGTAGAAGTCCGTTTGTAGTTCCTGATAAAAGGCCTTGGTCGATGATAGCCGAAGTTTTAAAAATGAAATTTGAATCTGCTACTGGAAGAGCGTTGAATGCGGAGAGTTTAAATTTTCTTGCTGAGAAAGCTTTTCGGTAAGTTTGAATGTTTTATCTTTTTCAGAGTTGCAATGCAAATAATTCCCGTGTCTCAAGTGCTTTTATTATTCAAGCGAATGATATTATGTTCTAGAATTCCTGCCCTGTGCTTGTAACTTTTGAGCAGCTTGGAATTTATGAATTATGATTGATGCTAGGAATAGGAAAAGGTCAAACCTGAATTTTAGAATCCAGGTTTGACATCCGGAAGTGGTATTTTTGGGACAAAAGGTTTCGGTTTCTCGAGAATTCTGTCTCTGTACCATTCAATAATTTTATTATTGAATATAGAAGAGGAAATAGAATAAGGAATAATTATTGCATTTCTATTTTTTCAAAAAAATAATCAAGGCGGAGATATAAGAGTCCAAAGTTCACCCCATATAACGGATACCATTTTGTTTTTAGTTGTAAAATTGTCAGTTTAAAGGTACGTCCACATTCTATAGTGTCGATCAACAATGTCGTTCGACAAAGGCGACATTTGCTCCGTCCACACATACCACTGCTGTGTGGACGTATTTTGTCAATTCTTCATGTGTAGAATCCCAGAGCTGGGGTCGGTCCCTGTACATTTCAATGAAACTGAGTTTGTTCTTCAGTAAATTTCATGTTGATGCTTATAAAATCACAATAATATTAATATACTGAAAAAATAAATAAAGAAAAGAAAATTGACGTAGGTTATTATTCGGATGTCTCACTTCTCCGGTTGCATAGAAGGAGGAGGCGGAAATATTAACATTGCTAACCTAATTAGGTAAGAAGTGAGACTTCCGAATATTTACGCCTATTTTCAAGTGTTTTGATACATTTTTTGTTTCAAGTTTACGGTTATTTAAGTTGTCCATATTTAGGGATAAATATGAACATTTAAGTTTAACGTTAAAATAATATTATTTTTATTTTTTAAATAAACGCACTCCTATTGTATCATTATTTCACAAAAATCTAAGTCTTTAAATCTTTTTTTGACACGTTCGACACGTCCACACTTGCAATTTTATTCTTTCGACTCGACATCTTGTCAAAAAAAAATCACTTCATTCGGGTTACATTCTACCCGACACAGTCGATCGACACGTCCACACTGTGTCGACTGAGTCTTAACACACCAAAAAAGAACAAAGTATTTTTTTATATACAGGGTGTTTGGCTATAAATGGGACCCCTGAATATGGTGGGTAGCTGAGATCAAATGGAACTTTTTTTACTGAATTCATTAGTGAGCCAGACGAAGCATAGCCGAGTTATAGGGCGGAGAATGTCATTTTTGGACAACTTATAATCCAAAATAATATGTTCGATTAAAAGTATTTTTTTCTTTTTCTCTCGTTTGATTTTTTAGTATTTTTTTCTCGTTATGACAGTACCCGAGTATAAAAATGGAATTATGAGTTCAGATTTTTTAAAAGGATATCATAAAAAAAAGAAAAAAACAAGTTGTGAATTTTCATATTTCCTAGAATATTTTCTGATGAATATTGTGCTAGTTTAGAAGACGTTTTTTTCCGATTTTTTTTTCTTTCTTAATCTGAGTTCAGATTACATTTTCCATGCTCACGTACTCTTAAAATCAATTTAAATGTGTTTTGAAACCGAGAAAAATGAAAGAGAAATGTATTGAATCGAACATTTTCTGGACTTTGGAAGGCTGCCATTTTGGTTCACGCTCTTTTTTCGAAGTTCTAATTTGACAGTTGTGTCCAGGACTTTAATTGGAGCTTATTTCTAAAATTTTATCGTAATCGGACCATTTTCGTGGTTTCCTCTTAACATGGGAATTGAATTTTTTGATCGATTTTTCAATTTTTTTTTACACAAAATATCTTAGAAAGAGACACTCTTTTCATAAGTCAAATCACAATTGAGAACAGACAAAAAAATTTAATCACTTCAGGTTTTCCCCCATTTCGCTTTTGTTTTTTAAAATTTTGATGGCATATTTGAAATCACCGCCATCAATAAATAGGATTCAGTGTCCATCTTCTTTTTGTTCGGTCACACAGAACCCACTAAGCGACGTTGAAAGTTGTCCAAAAATGATCTTCTCCACCCTGTAACTCGGCTATTCTTCGCCTGGCTCACTAACGAAGGTTCATAAAAAATGTGACATTTGATCTCAGCTACCCACCATATTCAGGGGTCCCATTTATAGCCAAACACCCTGTATATTTTGAACGAGCATGATCGGGCGGCACAAAAGGTGCGACCGTAGGGGTTGGTTCATAGCAGAGTAATAATGGAATAATTGATGAGAAAGAAAAAAAAGCTACAATCCGAAAATTTAGGATCGGTTTATTCCTTAACATCAGTAATAATAGAGATGCTTGTTTTTAGAAATCAATTCGCAGATTATACAAACATGCTTCTTGGTTGGTCTAACTTTTGTAAGGAACCTCTTCCGGATAGAACATTTACATTTTGGGAGTGGTTTTATGCCGTTATGAAACTTACCAGAGAACACCTCAAAAACATCTGGATGGAGGGGTAAGAACAGAATTGATTTTCATATAAAACTATTTTTTCTTTAGTTTGGTTAAACCTCGTTGGACATTATTTAACTTCAGTGACAGGTTAAACTTCGCTGGACATTGTTTAACTTCAGTGACAGGTTAAACCTCGTTGCACATTGTTTAGCTTAAGTGACAGGTTAAACCTCGCTGGACATTGTTTAACTTCAGTGGTAGTTTAAAATTCGCTGGCCATTGTTTAAGTTCAATGACAGGTTCAAATTCGCTGGCCATTGTTTAAGTTCAATGACAGGTTAAAATTCGCAGGACATTGTTTAACTTCAGTGATATTACGGGAACTGGTGCAATCAACTTACCATTGACGCTGGCCTAAAGGTAATTGACAGCATGAATTATTTATGATTTTTTTTTTAATTTGATTATTATCAACATATTTAACATTTATTGGTCATTCAAGACGGAGGTTTTACCCTCCATTCGATGGAAACTTATAAACCAGCTACCCACATTCACCATCACGAGGGCGCGAACCCACGTAGACACCCTTATGGTACAACCTCGCAGGACGTTGTTTAACTTCAGTGATCTAACGGGAACTGTTGTATTCAACGTGCCATAGAAGCTGGTCTCAACTACATTTTGAGATCACTTTCGTTGCCAACTCCTCACAATGTACTGGCTGAGAACTAAATGCTGTTGCATTAAAAGCCGAGTCAATACAGCAGTCTAGAGAAACTGCACTGAAAAAAAAACTCCTTATAATATTAAGCATTATTGCATTGCGTCCTTAGTGTTTCGCCTTTAAATTTACTCCGAAATATAAACGAGTTAATATTTTTTTTGATGAAAATATTCGCTTCACATTACTTATTAAGGATATCATAATTATTAACATTATCTTTTGATTCAAGTAGAAATAGGGTTTGTATTTAAATTAATATTCTTTCGGATTTAAGTAGTATTTTTTTTTTTATTTTATTTAAAAAAAAAAGATTTCCTTCCTTGGAGCCACATTTGGGTATGAACCCCACATTAGAAACTCATACAGAGTATCTTTCGTTTTTCAGTCACATTATGGGATTTATTCGAAAGAAACAAACAGAAGACTTGTTGTCAACTCAAGTGAAAGGAACTTTTCTTTTGAGATTTTCAGATTCCGAGTTGGGTGGTATTACCATTGCATGGGTTGGCGGTAAGTAAACATAGCATGCCCACTAAAGGAGCCTCAGTGAGGACTGTTAGAATAGTGCTGTATATAATACTATGATGTAATAGAGCTTCACCGAACCACTAAAAATCTAACCTCACGTTTAAAAGCGAGACCTCGGAACTGGGTGTTTTTTTAGTTGAGGAATTTCCTCAAATTGGGCAACAAAATAATAAAAAATAATGTCTGCTGGTAAGAATAAATAATGCAAAGTCTGTTAGTTTAATTAATAAAGTATGTCAATTGATAAAGTATATTTGTATCTGATAGTTCTATTGTGGTGTTTTGTTTTGAAAATAATCAATAGATAGGTGATTTTCATATCACAATTTTTTAAAAGAAAATCTTGATTTTTTGATAAAATTCTAACATAAAAGGAAAAGTTCACAACGACTCAGGTCGAGTGAATAAGGAGGTTGAGGAGCCGTAGAAATGTTTTTACTGATCAAGAATTCAGTTATTGAACAGCGCAGTGTGATAAACTAGTTCACTATCAATATTCAGAACGCACCAGGTATAACTGTTACGCGAAAACCAATGCTAGGTTGGACCACGTTACTCCAGAAAGTTCAAACTTGTAATAAAGGCTTTAAACATGTTCAACTGTCACTACTGCGATGCACGTCTTCCCAGTGTTGCCAGATGGAACGCTACGTTAACAGACGCATTTCTTTATTTCCAGATAATGTACTTCATAAATAGACCTTGGGGCGTTTATTTGTTTTGAGAGAGTCACCAAAAGCTGGACCACTTACATATTGTTAATATACATATTTTTTCATATTGACTTTAACAGTGTTATTATTTATTGGCATGTATTTCAGATAATAGAGAAGTATTTATGCTTCAACCATTCACTGGCAAAGATTTTCAAATTCGAAATCTAGCGGATCGAATCAGTGATGTCCCTCACTTAGTCTATTTGTATCCAGATATTCCAAAAGATAATGCTTTCAGCAAATTTTATACTCCGTTTCAAGGTGAGCTATTTATTATGAACTTCATTTTGTAAAGCTCTTGATTAGAGATTTTCTTCGCCGATAAAATGAGACAAAAATTCCCAAAATACGAGTAAGTATTATTAAAAAATAACCAAACGTTTTCAGAACTAAACGACCAAACTTATTTTGAATAATCTTTAAGGTATTGCGATCCCCCAAAATCAGACAGAAAAGCGAAGACCCCAGAATAATAATGAAAAAACAAACTTATCGACTGAACTCATTTTGTTCCATTTGTTTATTGTGACCCCCAAAATTAGACAGAAAATTTTATACCTCAAAATAATTGGCCTATTTCCTTTTGCCGAGTTGTTAATACCATTGACTCTTGATACGGAGGTTGTGCGTTCGAATCCCACCCGTTGCAAAAATTTACTGATAGAATTTTGTCATTTTTGAAATGACATGGCTGTAAAAAGTAGTGCCCTGAAGTAATGCCAAAGCGATTCCTGGGCATAACTCTTCGAAAAAATTACAGGAGTGGCCCTTCCCTCCCGCCCAAAAAAACAACTGATACCTTAGAATAACTGTCAGAACTAAAATATGTCAAACCGTTTTCGAGATAATGATAATTTCTCAAGTTACTTTATTTATCAATCCAAACCGAGATAGTTACGTGAGTTATAAAAATAATGAAGCATTCAAATTGAACCATGGCGAAGCCTGCTAGTTGCTAATATTTACCGATGAACACAATCAAATGGTAAAGTTTTCTTTTTCCTTTTAGATCCACAATTCAGAAATAATGGTTACGTTAAGCCACTTCTTCTTCTTCAAGTTCCGGGTTTGGGTGGTCCAAATAATGGAAGTATTTCTAGTATGGGCGGAGGGAACAGTTATCCATCAACACCCCACACAATGTTTCCTCCTCATTCACCTTCAGACCATACGAGAGATACTGCCTCTGTAGTCAGCGCAGATTCAAAGTAAGTCAAACGGAGCATTTTTTTTTTTTTTTTTTTTTTTTTTTTTTTTTTTATAAAGAAAAATTCCTATGTATTCATACCCTCAGAGAATTATATTTGGATCACTAAGTCTATCCTAAATCTATTTTTGAAGCTATAAAAAAGGGGGGGTTAATTTTTTTTAATTTGGATCACTAAGTCTATCCTAAATCTATTTTTGAAGCTATAAAAAAGGGGGGGGGGTAAATTTTTTTAGGTAAATCTTAATAACGATAACGAATTATATTTGTGTTAACGTAAGAAGCGTTATCACTTTGATAGAAATAATACATTTTTATTTAACAAAACCCCATCATTACTGTGTGCTCGAACCGCTGACTCAACACGGAACCTTCAAGCCTAACCAATACCACGGCCCAAACTGTAGCAGATAGCGAAAAATAGATGGGAATAGCGACCTTGGGAAAATACCATAACAATTTATGACAAAACGTTTTCGAGTTACGGTCAATTTTTTGTATACCAAAATCGGTAAGTCACTGTCCGATATCTTAAATTTTGTCGCGAAAACATATCAGATGAAAGCGAGAAAGTTTTCGACTGTCTTTTATTCCTTATTTTAGAAAATTTTCTTCAAAGGTTAGATCTGTCATTTCAGAGTTACGAATTCGAAACCAGGAACGAAGAAAATAGAATATGGAAAATACTAAAAAGTTGTAACGTTCATGCCTCTAAGGCCTCTGTCCAAATGTATAAATCATGTTTTTAACGGCTACACAAACCCATCCTCCCCTAGTTTTGTAAATATTTAGCACTATCAATTTTGAGATCTTATATTAAACTAGTCTTTTTGTAATTTCTATTAGAAAATTTCAAGAAAATAAAAGAATTATTACTTAAAAAAAGACATCATATTGGTACCTTTAAAAAGCACTATCGTTCTTTATGACGAGTATATGAAGAGGAATCACTTACTTTTCACTTCCGACTCGAGTTTCATTTACTTCGTAGACACTTTCGGAGGTGAAAAGTAAGTGAATCCCCTATAATAATAAATAGTGTTTTTTGAAGTTAAAAAAAATAATAATGAAAAAAGTACTTTGAAGTATTTGAGTTTTTTTAAAGTTAAAAAAAATAATAATGAAAAAAGTACTTTGAAGTATTTGAGATGTTTACTTAAAGCCAGACCGGAGTTGTCCCTCTAAACGATGGGCAAATGTTGCACTTAATGTCACCCTTACTAACACACAATGATTAGCTTTTGCTTCAAAGCTTAACTTAATACCGATTTTTAGTGTTTGGCTGTTGTATATGCAAAAAAAACGATGCGAGTAATTTTAATTATTGTTGTATATAATTAATAATGCTGATAACTTTTTTAATTTGGCTTAAAGAGAAACTTTCCTTTTACAGTTCCTGCTTAGCAGAATCGTAAATAAACTAATAAAACCTAGTTTCCCCTTGACTAGAAACGGTTATTTCTTTTGAAAATTTAAGATTGTACATTTGTATTACTGAAAATTACTTACAGATAAAGGTGCTACAACAAGAAGGGGCGATGTTGTAATTATTTGTGCAGTTGCAAATGACAATCTTGTATTTCGTCTTTAAAATTTACAAAATAGAAAAAAAAACCGTTTATCGTTGAGTGAAAATTTATTATTCAATATTATTTTAATAGTTTGTTATGTTCAGAGTAAACTATCTTTGAATCACTTGATAAAACTATCAAACACGAGAAATTAAATTGATCAAAACACTAGTCTTTATTCGTGTTTCAATATTTCATTCGGTCCTCTAGGTATTGTAGAACATAAAGCCTAGTGTTTTCGTAATTTTTATTTCTTGTATATAATAATGCTCAAAAGACACATAGTGTCCTAATTATTGTGTTCTGTTCGTGATATTGTTCGTGTTTTGATTATTTATTTTACCAGAGATCTACATGAGGGCGGGTCATCATGTATGGATATGAAAGATTCTCGTCGTGACATATACGTCATCATCTAATTTTATTTTCCATTTCAACAAGTAAAATCCAGCCACTTTTATGTTGTTGTTTTCTTCCTTCTGCATTTCTGTTCTTTGAAAGTTGATTTATTTTTTTGAATGTTTTTGTTTGTTTAAATTTTGATTTTTCCCCCAATATACAATGCATTTTAATATTTCTCCGTTCTTATAACCTTAGTTATATTATTTTTGTATGTTCTTTATTTCAATTTTTTTTAAATTCTGTTTGTGTTTTCCCAATTTTTTTTTCTCTCAAATTTTCTCCTCATTTGTAATTAATTTTCTTTCACTTTACCTTCGATATATGTGCTGTAATTGTATTCTGTTCTAATATTTTTCATTTCAATGTTTTCTAGTTATTTCCCCTGATTTTTACAAATTTGAATTCCAAAATTTCTCCTCATTCCCCCTTTTTCTCAATACTCTTGGTTATTATTTTTTTAAAAAAATTAACTTATTTTTTTTCTTTCCATTGTCTACCCTTCAGTATCAATTCATGTTTTCCTGTTCTTTCTTTTATTTTCTGAATTTTGTTATAAATTGTCTCTTTTTCAATAGTTTTTTCTTGCATTCAGTAGTTTTGGTAAATGCCCCTTATTTATTTAGTCTTGTTATCGGTGTTAATTAATTTCAATTTCAATTGAGATTTTATTTTCAACTAAATGTGCTTTTGATGTGATTGTCTATTGTACCTTTTCGTTATTTATTATTTTTTAAATAAAATAATAGTGATGAATTATATTTATTATATTTGTTTATGGTATTTATTCAATCTATTGTGTTCCCAAATAAATGTTTATTCAACTGACTAGTATGTTTTTGAAATTGGTAATTATATGCGACATAATCCCCTAGACGGGTGGGTATAGGCACATTGTGTTCACAACACAACGGAGTTTTGCCTGAGTTCAGTAGTGAAGATGGTTTGGACAATTGAATTGACATCGTCAAAAATTTGCGAACCACCTGATTTCCCGACGTGGTGACTTTTCCTAGTCTCCCCGGTCCTCTGAAGGTCCTTTATTGTAAGGATACCTCAACAAGGTGTCTACCAGACTGGAAATCCTGGAATTTTAGGAGACTGGAAATGTCAGGGAATTTTTCATATTGAGTTTTTTTTATCTCAATGGCCAATTTTATGCGTGAAAAAATTTCGCATGCGGCGCTTATTATCGTTTTCCTTCAAAATTTTGGTATACATGTTTAGGGTATGAAGGAAATTTGCTGTATAGTTTTTGGAGGCCCTGTGCCCCAATATTGTGTTTTTTGAAGTCAGATGGGGGAGACAAAATCTTGAGAAAGTACACTGGAAAATCTGGAAAAGTCGGAATTTCACTTTGACGATTTAGTAGATAAACTGCTCAAAGACAAAGTCTACAAAGAAAACCCAAGGACCCTGGAAGATTGAAATAAGCCATCACTAAAGAAATCAATCGCACCCTTCGGAACATGTTGGAGAGTAGGATAATTGCATTTCAGAAGATGGTTGCCACATGTTTGATGTAATCTTCCAAAATTGAACATAAATAATACCCATTCATTTAGGGTAGGGATAGAGGGATCTAAAGTTTTATTTTGTTACACCTTGTATAATGGCCCCGGTTTCGAGCTTCGATGTACAAGTTGAATTATTGTGTTGCAGAAAAGGTACTTATCTATTGAAATCATCAAAAATACACCATTCCCATTTTTATCAGTGTCGTAGACTGACAAAGTTAAATCTCATTTTTCTTCAGGAGTTTAAAATCAGGCCGTTCAGAAAACGAGCGTTTCGGGTAGAAAGTCTTAAGTTAGTTTATGATTTAGCAAACAGTAGAAAGTAACTTAAATATGGAAACATTTTAGCATAAAATAATAAACATTAACCTTGTCATTTCTTTTACATGACTCTGCTTTCACTCTTTCAGGGCCAGAGCAATGAGACATTTTCAATGTAATTACGTAGTAAATATGTAACTTGTATTCTGAATTTGTACATATTGAAGATTTCTCATTCCTCTGGCCCAAATGTGAAAGAAATGAGAAGGTTAATGTTTGTTAATTTTTGGCTAAAATGTTTTCATATTTAAGGTACTTTCTACTTTTTGTGCGATATCATTCAAGGCCGTTTGAAAAACGCCCTGATTTTAAACTCCTGAAGAAAAATGGGGTTTGACTTTGTCAGACTACGACACTTAAAAATGAAAATGTGTACTTTGGTGATTTCAGTAGATAAATAACCTTTTTTGCAACACAATAATTGAACTTTTACGTAGAAGCTCGAAACCGGGACCGTTTATACAGGCTGTAACACTTTAGATCCCTCTATCTCCACTCCTGATTAGTTTTTTTCTTCTGAAGAATGTAAATGAACTTTAGTCCTTATTTTATTCCAACTTTAAAATTAAAGAATAAAATTGGTACCATTCCATTTAAAATATTTGAGAAACCGAAACTTTTGTTTAAAAATGCCATTTCCTATCACCAGTCGATTGGCCATGTCCCCTTTTCTATTCCTAAGATCAATCAGAATTAAAAAAATCCAAGCCATTCAAAAGTTACAGGGCCTTCTGTAGGACTTCCGGGACATAATGTATAGGTCCCCTTTGGGGTCTTTGGGTGCCTTCAAACATACATTTAGCGCTTTTTGTCGGTTTTCAGTATTGTGTAAAAAGAAAAATAAGAGTCGGAGAGAGACCTATTTGGTATGAATGTCATATTTGGGATCTCAGTAAGCTTGGAAAACTTATGGTGCAATCTGGTTTTTACTGTTTTTCATTAATCTTGTCTAAAAAGAGATGGTAAGAGCCAGGGACTTGAAATTTGGTATGCATGTCAAATTTAGAGACTAATTATGCCCCAGGATTTTTTTTTTTGGGGGGGGGGGGAGNAATATGGGGGGGGGTATTTTTTTTATCCAGTAAAATAATAAACCCATGTGTCACATTGGCAGAGTTTTTTCTTTTGATTTGTAGATTTTTTGGGATGAAAGTAGCCTTTTACTCTCCGGTACACAAACCATTTCCAAATTTTGACATTAATTAGTAAGGATTTTAATAACACTTCGGCTTGTCAATAATGTCAAGAAAAAATTGATTTTGTCATAAACTAGAGAAATTGCGAGGATTGAAAAAAATCGACTAAGTAGAACAGTATAGCTTTCTTGTTCACTATTGTGAATAATGTGATGACATTCATATGGATTTATTAGAAGGCTTGTTCTAACTAAACTTCCAAATTTGAACCAAATAATATTAACGGATTACAAGAAATATATGTATATGTACTTGAGTCACAAGAAACACATTTACAGAAAGTTACATGAAATTTGTCGTTTACACAGACGAGACCAAATTTGTTCATAAATGTTCAAAACGTGTGGAAATTTTCAGTTCTGTGGATTTTTTTAAAAAAAACCTCTTCGAAAGTTTGTTGAAAATTGGTTGCAAAATTAACGCCAGTTGTCTTAACTTTAATGTCTGAATGAATACCATATTAATTATTTTCAATGTTGATTATTATTTATAGTAAATTACTTTCATTTATAGTTAAATTGATGTTTAGATTAGTTTAATTAGAGTTTATTGATTTATGTATTGTGTGCCTGGAAGAATTCTCGATAAATTAGCTCATTCTGTCAGTTCTTTCTTTAAAAAAAATGACAAAAAATCAAAATTATATGAAGGTAAGGATAGATAGTGGGTAACTTGTTAGCAGTAGTTTACTGAGCTCCTTCTTCTGGGCTCACATTTAAAATTAAATTTCATCATAAATCAATGTGATGATCTGATGATCAAAGATTGGCACTATCGTATTCGATCGTTGCCAGATGTGTTAGTTTCCAAATTTTTATTTTTTTAGCATACACTCATCATAATTTTTAAATGTTTTGGAGGCTAATAATTGACAAGGGTCCCCAAAATTATGTCAATTACTACAGTATAATTATATTCAGTAACACAAATAAATAGTACTGTTATTTAGTGCAGTAAAACTTTTTCATCATTGTACCTCTGTGGACAAAAAGGTACTCCCAGATTTGGACCAAATTGGTAATTACCAAGATTTACATCTAGGTCTGATCATCACAGGACTTCACAGGCGTTTGGTTCTACGTACCAAGTCTACTAGTAATACAACAGCAGCTGTTGTATTCTACTGCTAGATTTCAATTGTCATAATAATTTGTCCTTTGAGGCTGTTATTTGACATGACAATTACAGTAATATAACAAAAAATAAATGATATTACAGAGTTTCTTTCTGTGTTATTTTACACCATCTCGGCTTGTAAGGATATCACCCTCAAGTAACTTGTTATAATATCAAGTATGATTTACTTTGTAAAGTAAAGTTAGAAAGTCATATAAGTGGATTTAAAGAAATTACGCCTTTGGTACCAATATAGAACATAATATTATATCTTAGCCTAGAGTGATCCTTCTGGAACGGTGGCTCTCTTCGTTACAAAAACAGTACTATGGTGTTCAATTGTTCATTTATAATTTGAGTATCAAACATGAACTATTGATGTTAACTTTTAGGTCATTTCTAAAAAGTTGTATTTTAGTAATAGTAGATTCACTTACATGCGTAGCTTCAATATCTCCTTCCATTTTAGATATTTTACTTCGACTTCGTTAGGATAGACCAGTGATTCTCAACCTTTATACCTCCACGGCACACTCTACATGATGGTAGTAATTTCGCGGCACACTTCGTTAACAAAGCATCCCCCTCCCCATAGAAATAAAAGGAAAATATTATACAGCTTTAATGTTGGATTCCACTGTAAATATTTATTATTTATAATATACAATCAGTAATGAGTATAATGCCCTCGACTTCAGTGGTACCGTTACTACAAAATCAAAAATTAGTGGCCGATATGTGCCTGATGTTTTTTACATAGCCCAGGTATACGAGGTTTAATAGTAGAGAGACAAATCCTCATATTATCTTCAAGAGTAGAAGAAAATATTCTCTGACGCCTTTTGGATTTTGTGTTGGTCAATGCAGAAAACTCGTGCTCGCAAAACCATGAAGTTGATGACGCACTCACAGTGCCTCTTTTGAAAGCAGTGAGTATTCCCGTTGAAGGGATACCCAGAAAGAATTTAGAGACATCTCCATATTTTAATTTGAGAGTTCTCGCGGCACACCGGTTGAGAATCACTGGGATAGACTCATACGTCCACATCAGATGTCAGTTTTATACTCAAACGTTTGTATGGGGAATTTGTTTAGTTCTAGTCATTTTGGTGCTCTTCGGGATGCAGGAACAAAAACCTTTTTATTCCCATTCTTTATTTATGTATTTTTACTTCTAATAAAGTCTGATTGAAAAAAGTGATCGGCATTTGGTGTATAGCCGGTAGATATTGTTTTTGGTTGGATTTGGTAAACGCCTAATTGTCTTATGGAACCAGACGTCATGAACATAACATTAGGAACACATAGTTTGTAGATCTTTTTTACAGGATCAATACTAGTCACTGGTTACCTGATACAATTTATTATTTGATAGACGGTGTATATGATTATCGTGATCATATCACCAGAAACGGAAAGAAGACTATGTTGTAATACGGGTGCAAACAGCAGAATTAATCATAGATACGTGTTATAATGTGGTTTGGAAATAAATCAACACGGACATCCGTCTAACATTAACCTCACCAGACATGACGTAACAATTTGGTGTGTACAAGATATTTGATCTAGTTTTAAAACTTAGAAAGTCATGCAATATCAAAAGTTGAATTTTGAATACCAAAACTGCCACATACTCTTGAGTTCCGTTTTCTAGCAGTGGAAGAGATAGGCCGCGCCGCGCCGTGTAAAACCAGTCATTCTATCACGATCGACGTTAAAAAAAATTGAATACAGAACGTAAAGATACAACGCTGCGCAATATAACAATTTTTTATTCCGTAATGACACAACGTATTACGTTCTACACTACACATCTCTCTCGCCGGAGCCGCTAGGAAATTTATGTTTATCTAGAATATACCTAGATAAGTATAAAATGTTTATTCTTTATGGACAAAGAATCTTTTTATATAAGAGCAATTTATGTTTCAGTGTACAATAAAATAAAATTTGTTTCATATCGATGCACTTTTACGGCACATCATCAGGATCTAGAACAGAAACTAAAAATTAAAATTAGTGTAGGCTTTAGTTAGTTTGGTTATTTCTAAAATTTGTTAAAATTCAAAACTGGGATGAATGATTATGCCCAGCACTTCACCAATATGCAACATACATAGGTGTAACATATTCTTAACACCAAAATAAGATGACATCACTCTTTAAAACCATGCCTAAAATGCTTCCTCTTCAAACTACAGAGCCACGTCAGCCACTTCGAACATTTCGTGTTAAAATGCCAAACAATGCAAAGTGAGTGTTGGAAAATTAAATTGTTAAATTCGTTCCATGTTGCGTCTTCATAGTGTTCTGAGCGCAACCTCGTTCTTCTCACAACCGTTTTCCGGCATTCCTCTTCATTTTTCCGAAATAAAAAATCTGACATTTTTGTTATAAAATTATGCATTTTCTAAAGAAAAAAAAAACAAGTTTCAAATCACAGAAACCACCGAGAAGTTCTGAGTGTATTTAGATTGATCGACCCCATATCTCCGCCCCCTGTAAAGCACATCATTTCTGAACTTTTTACAAAGAAGTACCCCATAATGTTAGAAAGTGACCTAAATTTTTTTTTATTTACGAACGTGAAACTAAAGTTATTGTGAGAAAACGGCATTTTTCTTCAAACTTCAATGCTCTGTTTGCGAACATGGTTTTATAGTGTAAAATCATCTTATTTTTGCGTCAGTGATATGTGGTTAATGGATTGACATCAAATTATTTTACACCCTGTATAATCATCTACTTGAAGAATTCAATGCACCCAACATAGAAAAGAATATGGACATCTATATCAAAATCTTAAAGAATCTTTATTAACTTTGTTAATCTTATATTTAGCTTAATTTCAATTATTAATTGTTTAAAGATTTTTGAAAAAAAAAAAAATATATATATATCTATATTATTGATGTTGATTCGATGTGATGAGAGTCTGTTACAATTACCTATCATGGGGAAAGGGTCACGTCTCCCAATACGTAACACTTTCTCTCCCTGTCTAGTTATACAAAAATATATTTATTTTGTGAATCAATGCAGTCAATGCAAAGTTGGGATAGTCAAATGTGTCAGTTGACAATAATCAATTTACTTACCAGGAGATTGGTTCTGCGATGGTCGTTTAATAACTTCGTGGACTCGATAGGAAGGAATCATTTTATGCAATTACATTTGTCTAATTTTTCATCGTAATCGCAGGAGTGAAGGCGTTAAATATGCTCAACTGTCATTCCTGCGATAAAATAAAAACATATCCCCTACCCAGAAATATCCCGGTCCAAAATTTAGAGTAAATCTAAACTTGTTCTCCGCGCAAGAAATAAAAATCAGTTGGTTCAGGTTTTCTGTTTATTATCATTTTTTTAATATTTTTTTTGCTGATTTTCTATGTCTCTGCCAGTGTATTTTGGTGTTGCGATGCTACTAAAAATTAGAATATCTTTCTCTAACATTCTGACGATCTCATAAAATTGTAGCCTAAAAAGCCTTTGCATTCCTTTTTATTTATAAATATACGGGGTGGACCCATCAGAATGAAGAAAATATCAGTTTTAATTCAATACTGGTAGATCCGCCCGTATCGAGCATTATTTTTTGATTTTTTTGCTTGGACCCAGAAGCTTAGTGTATGTCCACAACAAAAGCACTGGCCCTATGGATACCACAAAAAATAAATCAACCTTGATTGAAACAATGTTAGCAGTACGATGGCCGATAGTCTATGGCTTATCGCTGGTGTTTTTGTTGTGTAAATTTTTGTATCGGCAAGAAAGCGGATATGAATTTTAATAAAACTTTGCATTTAGATTGCAGGGACCTTTATTAGGGAAAAATAGAAAAAAAATCTGATATGGTCGCTTTTTCATGGTTCGCTTTTTGTTAAGGAGATTTTAAATCGCCTTAATTCTTGTCTGATATATGTTTTAATAAACAAGGGACTTGTTCCTCATTTGTTTTGTTACGATCACTAAAAATAGATAAAAACAAGTGTGATTCAGGGCCATTTTTACCAAAAGATCCAATCCGTTTTGACGTTTTGGGAAAATGTGATTTTTTTTATCAAGTTTTAGTACCTAATTGTAAAACCTGGGAATCAGAAAGACATATGCATATTGACTTGGTAAAAGTGGTCCTCAGCTAGGCTTAACATTATCACTTAACGCTTTCATGTTAAATAATCTCACCTGCTTTTTGCTTTTCTTATCACTTTCCGAGACTTTATTCAGGTAATTCATTTTCTATTTAACAATAATTATTATTTTGTGTGTTAAATTTACAATTTACTTATCTAATGCATACTAGTAGTTATATGAACTCACCCAATTTCGATGAAAATATCATATTTTGTATCAGACAAATTGAGGGCAGACCCCTTCTCTAATCGGACGTAGTACCGATTGAATCAATGGCGGCGGAGACGCCCTGTAGGACATTTTTTAGCAAGACTTCTCAGTAATATCTAACCCTGATAGACCCAAAATGATTTTTTAGTGGGCCCTTTGGGCCGTGTATCTTAACACACCTTTAAAATCCCTCAGGCGCATAAGCGGGACCCTGTCTTCCAGGGGCCTTTCAGACTATGCGTAGTTTTAAAATATACAGGGCTATAGTGTATTGTTCTGTTATAAAAAGGGAGCCCTCCCCAAATTGTAGGTGCGTTCTAGTGAACATTTTGCTCCTGAGAGATTTTAGGGGTAAATGTCCTCCAATGATGTCCAATTAATTGTTTGTCCTTTTTATTTTAAGCTATCCTCCTGTTGAAGGGAGTGGAAGTATGGATGACTATGATTTTCTCAATCCTCAAGACTTACAAGAGCTTCCTCAGATTAATGAAGTAGAAGCTGCATTATTGACTCATCAGTTTAAATTCAACAATCAAGGTTGATTTCGAGGCAATATAAAGTAAGTAGTCTATTACTCAAGTTTAGTTATAAGGCAATTCCACCTTATAATATTGATTCACTTTCCCGCAATTGCCAGTTCTACGTATCGGGACGACCTGGATCCTTTGCCATCATAGTTGGAGCCAAGGGCATATTACTAACTTGGTTCTCACGATGGCCGGTTCTACGTACTACGTATTACAATACCGAATTACACTTAAAAGTTGATTTGTCATTGGAATAACAAACTGACGTTCTTTTTGATGGGAATGGACCACCACAAATGTCAAACCATTTTCGAGTTTCAAATTTGACGAACAGTTGAAGAAATGGTTGGTATCATGTGGGTTCCCATTACATCTGTCTTCAATTACGATAAATCCATTGTATATATATATATATATATATATTTTTAAAAGAAAGTAATGCGTATTTTTTTTAGATATTAAGGTTAAAAGTAATGTTAGTTTACGTAAACTGATTTCATTTGAGTTTTGGAGTTTGATGGTCCCTGGTTGAAGTACACAGCAGTTGTATGTATCCCAGGACACTCCAAGTTGTCCTGGGACGGAGATTCGACCAAATTAATTGGAATCATACTTCACAATGTATGAAAACAGTTTATGCAAAGAAATCAGTTTATGTGACCTTACTATCTCAGAAAATACTCATTTTTTTTTAAAAAAAAAAAAAAATTTATGAGAATCCTCAATTGATTACAAATTACATATATTTTTTGTTGTAGGTTACATCTCCTTAATCTCCTCCATAAATCAAGAACAGATTACAAAGATTCAGAACAAGTGCTGTTGATTGAACTGTTCATATCGACTAAAACATTGAAATGTTGTCTGTACAAATATATCTAACGCTCTTTGGTAGTATTAAATGTACACTACGTGATTGTTGTGGGAGAGAGGGGGGGCGCTGCTGTTAATTTATTTGACGTGTTGCTCAGTTCGCATTACCCCTACCAAATATAAAAGACGTTTTCCGTGTGTATTCAAGATTGCCGCTTGATGAAAGAACGGCGAACGGCAAGTACTTACATGAAAGTAACAAATTTATATTTGTCTTGATTTTAACTCCGATTTTTTTATTTTATAAAATGTCACATTTTTACTTTTCTTGTCCTATAACAAGGGAAGTAAAAATGGGCTGAAATTTTCGATGTCGAGTCTCTATGCCAAAACACGTATTGAGGTCCCTAGAACCCAAATCTCGAGTTTCGTCCATTGGTCCAGGTGTCTGTCTGCTTGTCGGTCTGTGAACAAGATATCCCAAGAGTGGTGTGCGCTATAGACTTGAAATTTGGTATGTATGTCATTTTTATGCCATGGAAGGCAAATTAAGATTTTGGTTGACAACGAATATATCGTTTGCCTTTCTTGCTGCTTTTTAGCGGTTTTCGCGAATCTTGCCTAAAAAGAGAGCAGTAAGAGCTAGAACTTCAAATTTTGGTGCTTATTCATATCAATTGCATGTATGGAATTGGAAAATACGTATTATATATTTGGTGGTCGCTTATTAGCGATTTCATGCCGCTTTTGGGCGGTTATACCTAAAACCAGAATGGAAAGAGCTAAAACGTGATATTCATAAATAGAAAACAAAATCATGTTGAAAATAACAAAGCAGTAAAAGTGAGGGCTATTTTAGATTCGCTAGACTCTTAAAATTAATCATTAAAAGTGGTTTGAAGTTAATATTTGTATTTGACCCTTGGCCCGGAAATTGAGAGTGTTCAAATACTACCTGAAACGGAATTTTTCTGAACTACTTTTCCCACTTCTCAAATTAATTGCTATGAAGTAACACGAAAGCGATTCCATGGCCAATAGCATATATATGACCTAAAAAGTGCCTAAATCGATGTTGAAAACAAATTTTATGTAAAAACAATCATGCTTTTTTACTATATATTTGCGATTTGAAATTGACAACAATGAGCGGACGTGTCACACCCTAAAAATAGTGTATCGTTTATCGCTAATACGCCTTAACGTAGATTATTTGATATAACCGAAAGTGTTTTTTTTTTTTTTTTTTTTTTTTTTTTTTTTTTTTTTTTTTTTTTTTNTTTTTTTTTTTTTTTGTACTTTAATTAATGTGATATAATTGTTTTTTATTCATAGGATATTTTAAGAGACCAATTATAAGGTATGTCTTAATATTAATTAATTTGAACTTTATTGGTGGGCTCGACCCTAAAGCTTATTTCTATCTGGATAACAGTAAGTTTAGCTATGAATAATAATGAGAAATGTTTCTGGTCTGCCACTTATCCATTGCAATTTGAGTTGCTAATAATGATGTAGCTTATTTTAAGTTAAGCACTTGTTGTTTTCCTTATTCGCTTTGAGGTTTGTTCCTATAGTTCACAATAAACCAAATTGGACTCGAGATTTTTGCATTTCGTCTCCGTGGCAGAGTGCAAATCCCGGTCGGGTCGAAAATTTGGATTTTTTTTACTTCTGATTTGAGGTAACTCAGCCTGCTGAGCACAATTGAATAGCTTAGTAATAACGACAAGTGATAGCATTTTGAGGTTATTGTTAAGTATATGTATAGCGTTATGGCTAAAAATACCTTCTAATATCATGATGTCCACAAAAATTGTGACATAATAATACAAAGAAATATACACTTACACTTCTTTTAATTAGGGCTGTTAGTGTACATATTTTAACAAATGATTTACGTAATGATGTAAGTATGTAGCATGTGGCAATATTTAACATGTGCAATACTTATTTTTCGTTTCGTGTTCTAAGATACATATCGAAATGACTGTAAACAATTGTCATTTCATTTAATACTATTTTTTTATTACAATAGCTATGACATCCCAATATGCTTCCCACAGACCTGAAGTCAGGAATTTCAGTTTTTGGTCATGAAAAGCCAGAATAGATCTTATAAAACACCCAAAAGGTGAAGATTTTTTTTGTTGCTAGAACGCTTCAATTGGGTATCACAATGAGCAGCTTGTAATATCTTGAGTTTAGTACATTCCTGACTTTGACATAGCTCTTGGGATTCTATGTTTGTTGTTGTATTTGTTAAGTTAAACTTTAATATCTCTCATATGCGGTTGTATTAAATCCAATTACCCGTAACAGTCGTTCAACGATGTCATGACCTTTATTAATCTCCGACAATTTAAGTTGTTAATAGCAAGTGAAGTTTTCAGTGTACCTGTACATAATAATGTGCAATAATCAGAGATTGTCGAATATGACGTTTATTTTTCCTAAAATATGACCCTAAAAAAATGGCAATTTATGTTGTTAATAGCAAGTGAAGTTTCTGGGAGCTAGTTTTCCAATTACCAACAAGTTCAACAAAAGTTATGCCTTCTGAAAAATACCCTCAAAAGAACGTCGCAACCTATATTTTTTTTGTCAATATGCCGTTTATCTGGAAATAGACAAAATATGTCGATTTAGTATGACGTCTTGACAATCTCTGGCAATATTTTAGTAATACTCATGATAAGATAAATATAAAGATTAATAGGGGTTGCAATTTAGTAACAAACAATTCTCCCCTTGTGCGTTACAGGCAAATATATTACTCGTATTTAGCAAGTTATATTTTCTTTTACCAAAAAAAAAAANAAAAAAAAAAAAAAAAAAAAAAAAAAAAAAAAAATAGTATATCCATATTATTTTATTTCATATTCTCGAATACACCCCTAAAAATGTTTTTTGTTGGAAAAAAATGATTTAACACTTTTACCATGCATGGAGTGTAAATTAAAAACCTAAAGATAAGATTAGGCATATCTAACTCGGTAATCTTTTTGTACTTCAAATAGGTTTAAAAGATACAGGGTGACTCAACTATTCTGACAAAATATTCTTATTGCAAATTAAAATATGCTATAATATTATTAGGTTATTACGGGGTGAACACAAAAAAAATGGCATTATTTTTTTAATGTAAAAAATTCTACTTTTTTAAGCCAATGAGTTCTGGCGCGTGGTTGACGCAGTTTCCTATTATACAGGTTTAAATAGAACCCGTCACGCTTGAACGCCCTGATCCATATTTATTATACATATGCTCTCGGTTCGGCAGATTATTTACACTAGACATCTTTGGTTAATCAATGAAGTGATAGAGCAAAATCCCATGGTTCAAAATAATCGAAAATACATTTCATTGCAAATAATTTTGATGGAGTTTTGCTTTATTAACAATATAAATCCTTTCAATTCAATTGACGCACCCTTGTCAGTGTTATCTTAATATTAATTTTAACATAATAGTTTTGGATCTGATTTTAACATAATAGTCCCAGGTTTATCTGGCTCTCTCATGTACATTAACTCTTGAAACTCATGTGCCTTTCTTTATTTAATAGTCGTTTGCCATGTATGAACAATATCTAAGAAGGTCCTAGGTTTATCTTATTTCCTATTTTATCTCAAAATATTCTTAAACGGTAACTGTCGCTACCTTTACGCACAATTTATTGTTCATGAATCGTATCACAATATTTTCGAGAGATTACTTAGGCTATATATTACGAGAAGTTGCTTTTTAGAAAATGACGACATCATGGTGGAACAAGGTCCCAAAATTTGGTTCAGAGTGATTTAACTATTCTGAGTGGTTTACAGTGAGAATGACTAAACCATGGCACTACTACCTATGGCTTTTGACACATAATGGAAAACAGTTGACTACCCCCCCCGTTTATAGGTATTCGTCAATTTTCAAGAAAGTACTTGTGATAATAACTAGATTATGGTCTGATGGATCTTACCCTAAATATTTTTTGTTATTTTAAAAATTTAAAAATGACGTGCATTTTAAACAATTTTCGTACTTTTCTTTCGTCATATTTTCGGTGCAAAGAGATTTTAATTCTTTTGATTGGCTGTGGAGGATATTTCATAGCTTCCTGTTGGTTTAAAATCAAAAGTATAATTATTAATTTTATTTTGTTATATTTTCTGTGTAATTTTATATTCGTTAAGTCGATTTTTTTTGCATGATAATTATTTTCATTGTCTATATTTTCTATTTTCGTTTATTAGATTAAAAGAAAAAGGTGAACAAAATCAAAATTAGATTTTTTGGTGCTTTTCTCGTGCATTTTTTTATGAACAAAAATATGAATTTTATTGAAATAAATTTTACTATAAAAATAAAACCCATATTTGTTTTTGTTTTTTCTTTTTTGTTTAATCTGTAGAAATATTCCATAATCTGTTAGGGATACAAAAAAAATATTGTTAGACCTTATGATATCATGGGGGAACATGACATAATTCCTGAATGTTAGAAACGGAACCTATGTACCCTTTATTGCATATTGAAATATATTGTGTTATAAAAACACTTGCGCGAGTTCAAGCGATGGTAAATCAGACTGTATATCACTCCAAATGGCATTACTGTGTATAAAGGGAACCCTATTCTAAGGCCGCGTTTCTCTCATTCTTGGTCAACTCATCAGTTTATAAACGAGGGGTTTTGCCAAATCTAGTAAGTTAAACTGACGTATTCATTTGTAACTAACTCAAACAGCAAAGAAAAGTCTTATCTTTGGTGCCTATTATTAATAAGGCCCTTTCGAGGGGTAGATACAGGTCTTCAGTTGTGGGAGTCGTTAAAGGTTTAAAAAATCTAAAAATCACAATCAGTCAGTACAATGATAGGCGTACGGTAAATATGCCTAACGAGTAAATGGATTATCTTCACTTTTTTCAATGTTTTGATTGTTTGATTAGTTTTATCACCATTATTAAATTTCAGAAAAAAGATACATCATTACCCTACATCCTCCACTATCTCCCTCCATTCCGCTCTATCCTGAGCTTTCTCTTTCATACGCTCAAATGTTCTACATTTTGAGTATTTTATGTTTTTCTTGATGTCATTCTCAATCTTCCTGGCACCCTTGGTTCTAACTCCTCTATTATTCTTTTATGCTTCGATTCACAATTCCATCGTGTCTCAGATGATGTACTATAAAATTTTGTGCTTTTTATTTCTATGTGTTCAAATGTTTTTACTATTCTCAGTATTTCATTATTTCTCACTCTCTCTGTCCACTTCATTTTCCCCCATATTCACATTTCAGCGCTATTGATTCTGTTCTCCTCATTCTTGTTCAAAGTCCATCTCACATCCGTACAACATCACAGTATCCTATCCCAGATAAATCTACCAATAAGCAATAAAGGGCTGTTTTTCCATTTTTCAACGGAAAAAGACCCTCCCTCGATATCCGATACTGGCTCTTTTAAGAATCTTTGAAAGGGTATGAGGTAGCCAGTTGAAACTTCCCTTGATAGGTCAATTTATACAGGGTGTCCCAAAAGTCTGAGACCACCAGAATCTCTTTTGAACGGCTTTATGTGGAGTTTTGAAATTTTGCATGGATAATACCAAATTATTCCACCTGATGGTGTAACCAATTTTTCAGGGGAGTCCATGTGGCCCCAAGGGGTCCAACTTTTGTTTTTTAAATATGAACCCCCCATCTTGTGATACATTTTCAAAAAGACAATAGAATTAGAAGTACTTTCCAAAAATAGCGTGTTTGGTTTCAAAATGGCGGTCATTTGAAATTTCCAAACCGGGACTTCCAAGAGTATCTAAAACTTGGCAAATTATTTCTAAAAGTAGGCGAAGTGTCTTAAAACTAGGCGAATTATGTCTAAAAAACAGGTTCCTCGACATTGGTGTTCTGTTCAATCATTCAATATCCCACTGCAAATAATTCGCCTAGTTTTAGACACTCTTGGAAGTCATATCTTGGAAATTTCAAATGGATGCTATTTTGAAACCAAACAAGCTAGACGTGTAATTTTTTTGCAAAGTACTTCTAATTTTATTATCTTTCTCAAAATGTATCACAAGATGGGGTCCGTATTTAAAAAACAAAAGTTTTTTAAATACGGGCCCCATCTTGTGAAAACAAAAACAAAAGCGGGTCCCATGTGGCACCAAGGGGGTCCCCCTTGGTGCCACATGGGACCCGCCCTTGAAAAATTGGTCACACCATCGGGTGGTTTAAGTTGGGATATAATACCATGCAAAATTTCAAAATTCCACATAAACTTGTTCAAAA
>CM022878.1:29072730-29137938 GCA_012654025.1 Pachypsylla venusta | reverse complement strand
AATGGTCAACATCAACAGAAAATAGAAATATAACAATAACTAAAATATATAACTAAAAACCTTAAAACTTTAGAAGAACAAAATCTGCATTCGGTGATAGTCTGATGGAATGATTAAGGAAGAGAAAGTCTAGTACGGTTTTCCGTACCATTTATTTTTAATAACAATAATAACGCTGAAATGGAGATACCAAATGGATGATTGGTGTTAAAATGAAATGAAAATCTATAAAATATATTTTTTCTTTCAATTTGGAAATTCCGTACATGTACGGTAATACCTGTAATATGCGGCAACACTGTTGTGCTTTTGTTTTGTAACTTGCTTGGAGGAAAGATATTATGACTCCGGGGAGAACCGTAGGATCCCATAGTTGTGGGATTTTTGTCGCCTGCGGCGTGATACATCGCAGGAAAAATCCCACCAACCATCTTTCCTCTATTTTTGTTTTGTATTGTGATTTGATTGAATGAAAACAGAAAATTGAAATGAAATCAGAATTATTTTTTCCACTTCTCTTTTGTTTTTAACTTTTTATGTTTACTTGTCAGCTTTATTGACATATTTTAACCCCTCTCGACAGGTCAGGAAACGTTTTTACGGCCATGCCTTGATGAGCAATATTGTTTGAGCAAGATTTTTTTTCCCCTGCTGCCTAAACGGGAAAAATATTTTGAACGTGGGATTTTTGTCGGACCCTACGGTTCTCCCCGGAGTCATACCCGAGGAAAGAAGGGGAGTGGAGGTGGGGAAACGTTCAAAACCTGTGGTCCCACTCCGACTCGAACAAGACAAAAATTCCACGTTCAAAATATTTTTCCCGTTTGGGGAAAAAAAATTTTGCTCAAGCTATATTGCTCATCAAGGCATGGCCGTAAAAACGTTTCGGGTCCTCGAGCAAGACAAAAATCCCACGTTCAAAATATTTTTCCCTTTTGTGAAAAAAAATTTTGCTCAAGCAATATTGCTCATCAAGGCATGGCCATTTCCTAACCTATCGAGAGGGGTTAAAATATGTCAATAAAGCTAACAAGTAAACATAAAAAGTTAAAAACAAAACAAAAGAGAAGTGGAAAAAATAAAAATATGGTTGGTGGGATTTTTCCTGCGATGTCACGCCGCACGCAACAAAAATCCAACAAATATGGGACCCTACGGTTCTCCCCGGAATCAATTATCAAAACGTGTCTAGAAAACAAACACATTGCGGCCATCTTGGATTGGTCAAAACATTGAGGATTTTTACTTTGTTTATATGGTTGTTTCTCAATTTTTTTTAGTTAAAATATTCTTTTCTGTTTTAAATTGTAAATTTTGTAAATTTTTTTAGTTTTGTTAATTTGTTATTTATGTAAATTTTTTATTGTTGTTAATATGTTTATTTGTTCTTTTGTTAATTTGTTATTTTTGCTAATTTTGTTATTTTCGTTAATTTGTTAATTTGTAATTTTGTTATTTTATGATTTTTGTTTATTTTGTTAATATTTTATTATTTTGTTTATTTTTTTATTTTGTTTATTTGTTAATATTGTTAATTTCGTAATAGTTGTTAATTTGTTAATTTATTTTGTTAATTTGTTTATTTATTCTGCCCTATGCTAACCTAAACTGACCTAATCTAAAAATTACCTGTGTATTAATTGTTTTTTATTTTAATACATATTGTTTCCCTCTATAATGTTCAATCAATATGATTTTGATTTGCGAATAATGTGAATGTTGTGAGTTGTGATAAAACTTAATGTGCTCTACCTTTAGAGAAAACTCTGATGAAAGATTTACAAAAGATATTAGAACTTCTATAAAAACTTGTACAAAAACTAAGAATTAAATCAGTTCGAAATAGCAAAATTGCTTTTTATCCTTTATTTATTTTAAACTGAAATTTCCACGGTAGCGGCTCTTAGCGTGACCCAGGTCCCACCACGAGGAGGTGGCCGCTAATCGGGACCCAATGAAGACTCAGCTCATGCATCCAGCTCAATCTTCACCCCAAAACAACAGAAAAGTTTTACTCATACGTCCAGTGATAGAAGTAAGAGTATACTCATATCTGATGTGTTGGAAAAAAACTGAGAAAAGTTTTAAGAACCTTCCTCAGTGTTTGTTAATTTTTTTAATTTTGTCCATTATGTCAAATTTGTTAGTTTTGTTAATTAATTTGTTTATTGTCAATTCTGTTAGTTTTGTTAATTTATTTGTTAATTTGTTATTTTTGTTCATTTGTTAGTTTTGTTATTTTGTTTATTTGTTATTTTTAATTTGTTACTTTTGTTAATTTGTTTATTTGTTCTTTTTGTTAATTTGTTATTTTTATTAATTTGTTATTTTTGTTAATTTGTTCTTTTGTAATTTTTGTTAATATTTTATTATTCTGTTTATTTGTTAATTTTGTTAATTTATTATTTTTGTTAATTTGTTTATTTGTTAGTTTTGTTAATTTTGTTATTTTGTTTATTTGTTATTTTTAATTTGCTATTTTTGTTAATTTGTTTATTTGTTCTTTTGTTAATTTGTTATTTTTGGTAATTTGTTATTTTTATTAATTTGTTATTTTTGGTAATTTGTTTATTTGTTCTTTTGGTAATTTGTTATTTTTGTTAATTAATAATTTTGTTTTTTTTTATTATTTTTGTTTATTTTGTTATTTAGTTAATACTTTATTATTTTGTTTATTTGTTATTTTTGTTAATATTGTTAATTTGTTAAATTGTTTATTTTGTTTATTTGTTATTTTTGCTAATTTGTTAATTTTGGTATTTTTGTTAAATTTGTTAATTTGTTATTTGTGTTGATTTTTTAGTTTGTTATTTTTGTTATTTAGGTATTAAACTTAATCTAATTTAAAACTAACAAGAAGAAAAAATCTGAGAAGAGTTTTAAGAACCCTCATCAGTGAGCTACCACTTCAAGCTAACACCCAGCTAACTGCAAAAAGCCACAATCAGACAAAATTAATCTTATCGTATTGTGACTTCCTGAGTGAACACTAGGTCTAGAGAAGTAGGTAGTATACTTAATCTAACTTAACCTATGGCCATCGCGTCTTGAAAATCCTGAAGACTGTCTTGAAAATCCTGAAAACTACTTCATGATGAACCTAAACCTGCAACAGAAGAAACAAAAACCCACCAAAGGAAACAGGATTGGTTTATACCGAAAAGAAACAATCCTGCGACAGATTCTCACTCTTCAGCAGTCACCGCACCTTTTCCGAAACCCCACAACTTAAAACTAACAAGAAAAAAACCGAGAAGAGTTTTGAGAACCCTCATCAGTGAGATACCACTTCAAGCTAACACCCAGCTAACTGCAGAAAGCCACAATCAGACAAAATTAATCTTATCGTATTGTGACTTCCTGAGTGAACACTAGGTCTAGAGAAGTAGGTAGTATACTTAATCTAACTTAACCTATGGCCATCGCGTCTTGAAAATCCTGAAGAATGTCTTGAAAATCCTGAAACTTCATGATGAACCTAAACCTGCAACAGAAGAAACAAAAACCCACCAAAGGAAACAGGATTGGTTTATACCGAAAAGAAACAATCCTGCGACAGATTCTCACTCTTCAGCAGTCACCGCACCTTTTCCGAAACCCCACAACTTAAAACTAACAAGAAAAAAAAACCGAGAAGAGTTTTAAGAACCCTCATCAGTGAGATACCACTTCAAGCTAACACCCAGCTAACTGCAGAAAGACACAATGAGACAAATTTAATCTTATCATATTGCGACTTTCTGAGTGAACACTAGGTCTAGGAAGTACGTAGTAAACTTAATCTAACTCAACCTATGGCCATCGCGTCTTGAAAATCCTGAAGATTGTCTTAAAAATCCTGAACACTGCTTCATGATGAACCTAAACCTGCAACAGAAGAAAAAAACCCCACCAAGAGGAACAGGATTGGTTTATACCGAAGAGAAACAATCCTGCGACAGATTCTCACTCCTCAGCAGTCACCGCACCTTTTCTGAAACCCCACAACTTAAAACTAGCAAGAAAAAAACCGAGAAGAGTTTTGAGAACCCTCATCAGTGAGCTACCACTTCAAGCTAACACCCAGCTAACTGCAGAAAGCCACAATCAGACAAATTTAATCTTATCATATTGTGACTTCCTGAGTGTACGCTAGGTCTAGGAAGTAGGCAGTAAACTTAATCTAACTTAAAACTAACAAGAAAAAAAAAAACCGAGAAGAGTTTTAAGAACCCTCATCAGTGAGCTACCACTTCAAGCTAAGAACCAGATAACTGCAAAAAGCCACAAACAGACAAAATAATCTAACCTACTCTGTCCTACACTAACCTAAACTGACCTAATCTAAAAATGACAATTTTATCGTATTGTGACTTTCTGAGTGAACACCGGGTCTACGGAAGTTGATACGAAACTTAATCTAATTTAATCTATGGCCAACGATGTGAGTTGAAGATCCCGGCGACTGTTGCGTGATGGAACCAAATCTGAAACAGAAAGAATAAAAAATGAAAATTTAGTATGGAACTCTATATTTAAAATTCAAATGGAACATTCATACCAAATTTCAAAAAAATAGGTCTAAAAAATATTATCAACGCTAAGTACAAAATTGCCGTTCACGGGAACAGTGGACGAAAGATTCTTTTATCTTGAAACGTAAAATATCAAATATTGAGAAATAAAGGTATTTTTTTGGTTTTGTTTATTATATTCAATAATAAACCTTTGAGCCACGAAAAAAAACTGCTTCAAAATTTGATATATGTCTGGCCGACAGTGGCGATTCGACGTACCTTGAAATAGAAAATTTCAAAGTTTTAGGGGGGGGGGATCAAAAAGACGTTTATATCGAAACTACTGTTGAAGCTATAAACCTGTGGTTTGCTTAAAAATATTCTCTGGATCATTTAAAATTGATTAATTGTAACCTAAGCTCGGCATTCTTGTGAGCGGGACACGGCTTAAAATAAATGGTACGGAAAACCGTACTTAACTTTCTCTTCTTAGTTATTAATATATTTTTTCTGCTGCCGTTGACCTTTATTTAAAAAAGATTTGGCACACTTCGGCTGTGAACATTGCTCTTTAGTGACAGCATTAGTTCAAAAAGATTTGGCAGCCTACGGCTGCTGGCGTTACTCATTAGTGATAGTATTATTTTGAAAGATTTTACAGCCTCCGGCCGGGCGTGAACTTTTCTCTTTAGTGATGGTATTGTTTTAAAAAGATTAGGCAGCCTACGGCTGCTGACGTTACTCTTTAGTGATAGTATTATTTTAAAAAGATTTACCAGCCTTCGGCTGTGGTCTTTGCTCAAGATTTTGCAGACTTTAGCTGTCGACGTTGCTCTTTAGTGATAGTATTATATTAAAAAAAATATCCCATGGGTCACTTTAGCAGAGTTTTTTTATTCTTAGAATTATACAAAGCAGTGAGTAAGTAGGCTGGATCCTAGAGTGGCAGATTTTCGGGGGCGGAAAATTTCAGGAGTCAAAATTTCTACAAAATACCAAAAATTTTCAATTTAATAATTGAGTGACTGTGCATACCAAATTTTATCGAAATCAGACAAATTTTGTTTATTCATATTTGGGCCCCTGCCGGGGCCCCAAAAACCAAATTTTTACAAGATGCCAAAAAATTATCCAATATAATTATCGGGTGACTCAATATACCAAATGTATATACCATTCTGGTTTTAAGCAGCACCGCCAAAAAGCTGCCTTCAACCGCTAATTAGAGGCCAACAATATATTACACTTCAAATGAAATTGATATGAATATGCACCAAGTTTAAAGTTCTAGCTATTACTGTTCTAATTTTAAGCAGGATATGCGAAAACCGCTAAAAAGCAGCATAAAACCGCCAACAGTATATTCGATTTCCACCAATCTCAGTTTGCCGTTCGTGGCATAAAACTGACACATACCAAATTTCAAGTCTCTAGCAATTGCCGTTCTTAAGATATCCTGTTCACAGACAGGCGGACAGACAGACACGAAACTCGGACCAATGGCTGAAACTGAAAAATATAGAATGAGACCCCAGAAATATTATCAACATTAAAAAATGTCGACCTGTTTACAGCCGAGTTTTTTCTGGAACTTAGAAAATTCTATTTGTTTAGCTAGAACGGTAAGGGATATCGAAAAATGAATGGGCATAGACCCTCCCATAAAAAACTATAGGCTAAGACCTCAGAAATATAATCAGAATATAACTATCCAACAGTTTTCGAGTAACGGACGATTTTCCGATTTTTGTATGAGGATCACTAATTGCTTATCCAAAACGGAGGAATATCAAAAATTTATAGGAACCGACCACCCCCAGAAATATAGAATGAGACCCCAGAAATATTATCAGCATTCAAAAATGTCGAGCCGTTTACGGACGATTTTTGTATGGAATCATGGAGTAATGTTAGCACGAGGGCGGCCATGATTCTAATGCGCGAAATGAGCGCAGAATTCTGGACACCAGATAAATTATCAGAACTAAACAATGTTAAATCGTTTTCGAGATAAACCTAATTTTTCGGTCAAATTCTTCAAATTTTAACCTTGGCGGGGCACAACTGCTAGTCTATATAAAAGGAAATATGTTTGTTCAATAGTTTTCAAGATAAAGTTAATTTTTCGGTCAAATTCTACAAATTTTAACCGTGGCGAAGCACTGGGTACAACTGCTAGTCTTCCATAGGAAGAGAAAGTAAAAATAACAGCTTTCCGACCCTAAATCGATTTTAAATGGACCAGAGAACATTTTAAAACAAAACCCAGGTTTCTAGCTAGCTTAAAAAAGAGATTTGATAAAATACACCTTCTAACAAGAACCTAATGAGCCTTTGAAATCGATAAATAAATACTTCATAATATCAAAAGACGTGGTTATAGTATGGAGTAATGATTCTACGTACCTTGAAACGTAAATATCAATTTTTTAATGGGGGTCCTCTTTTGTGTTTTATAATTTTATTTGATGAACCTCTGAACTTGACCACGACAAAAAATACCCCCGCCCTCAAAAGTTTAAATTTTACGTTTCAAACTAGGTAGAGCACAAAAATAGAAATGAGAGTATTTCTTTCAGCCAGTAAAATAACAAAACCGTGGACACTAAAGTGACTCAGTTTTTATTAGGTTCCAATTTCAAGATTCCTTATAGAAAACAATAAACCAAAAAGTAAACTTGGAACAGAACACATAAATAAATAAACTAAATAAAAGCCTTTAAAAAAAGCTTACCTTTGGCCAAAATCGTGTGAAACCGAAAACTACTCTTGACTCTTGAAGAAACGATGTTCACACCATGAATTGTGATTGAGAATTGACGTCAAAAACTGAATATTAAACTGTATCTTCTCCTACTACCTACTATTCTGTGACGTAACACATATCGTATGATACTGCTTGACTGAAACATTTATATTAGGGTCGTGAGAAACTATAAAATATAAAATTCTCACAGGTAAGTAGGTGACCTTTTTTCTACCTAAAACATATTTTTTGTTCCTACACAAAATTACAGGGTCGTATTCTGTAAATTGATATTTTTCCCCCTTTTCAATACGAATTAGTTATTTTTATTTCAAATTTGAACTACATAGTCACACTTCTTGAGAGCTTAAGATGCTCTCGGAGATTACTTACTGCTTTTTAAAGCACATTATCTTGATTAAAGCGCTCAGTACAATCCAGTATGATGACCACTTAGGACGACGAAGCATATTATTAATTACATAATGAAGAATGGACGGACTGATAAAATCTGAAGAATATTATCTCCTGTCCTGAGTAGGCCGAACTTTGGTTTCAAGCGAAAGTATGCAAATGTATGAAAAGTAAAGATAAAAATATAACTGATAACAAAATAGATTCGATATAATGATATTTTCAGGTCCTTTCAAAAAAAAATAGAATTTTATTTTTTGGAAACTCGTCATGGGTCTATGTTGGACGGTTGTAGGTACATACGATACGCAATAGAGGCATGGTGATAAAAACGTTTCCTAACCTCTATAATTGGTTTAAAATTGGTTAAAAATTTTTTTGGATTGCATCAACACATCTGCCCGATGTCGGATCCGATATTTTCCTCCTTTTATTATCAAATTGTTGATGACCAGACCACAAACAACGTTGCTTGACGTCAGAGATCGGACTAAAACGTGGTATGGTTCAATCAAAAGATAAGACATCAGCCCAAATAACATTTTTGACGTTTTGATTATTAATTATTAATCATCATTCTGATAAAGTGATAAGCAAAAAAAAAATCAAAATTTTAGCGCTCTAATTGAAAACAAAGATGGATGTAAAGTTTACTACACTCTGAAGTTCCTTCTACCCATAAATATAGAAGAGAAAGATTTTGTACTCTGGTGTTCGTTGTGAAGCACCTCTCCCAAACGCGTTACCATAGCAACGCCATCAAGGTCATCGCAAGTGGTGGCAAAACAAAGAAAACATTTCTCATTGAAGGTCACCCACCCCAAGAGGCGGTCCTGTGTATAGACATGCTAGTCAAAAGTGTTTTCTTTATAAGGGCTAGTTAGATGGACGTATTTTAAACAAGGGTGTTCCCATTCTCCAGATTCGAAAAGAAAAGATGGGCGGAAGCCTGGTCAACAGTTCTGAGTCAAACTTCTTTTGCATAAAATAAAGTTCACCCCGCAAGGCAGTCAAACGGGACGGAAGAACTCGAGGAACAAATCGTTGATTTCCCCTTGATTTTTTTTTTTTTTAAAAAAACTGATTACTCGTGAGAAATGTAAATTACAAACGAGGACTAAATGTAAAAATTTTTAAAAATGCTGATTAGATAATGATCCATATTTGGAAAACCAATTGGGTTAGAGAGAATTGATCTCAAGGGAGCTATCAAAAAACATGTATTTAAAAAAAAAAAAAAAAAAAAAAAAAAAAAAAAAATTCTCATGACTTTTTGGAAAAAAATTGTCGTTCCCCCAAAAATATGCGCTAGAAAATGCTGATATTTGCATTGTGCCTTATGGGACTACTAAAGTCTTGCCACCAGTAGGCGGAGCAATGTCACGTGCCCCTCCTTCACTATCATAACATACGCACCATATGCAGTACGCAATCTATTTTCTATATCTATGCTTCTACCATGAGTCTGAAATCCGCTGATTTCAGAGGTTTTTGAGTCTGTTGAGGGAAAATCAAAGGTTTTATGAATTTGGACTAAAAATCAAAGGTATTCAAAGGTGTTTTGTTTTAATCCATACTAATATTATAAATGCGAAAGTAACTCTGTCTGTCTGTCTGTATGTATGTATGTTACGCTTTCACGCTTAAACTACTGAACCGATTTTGATGAAATTTGGTATGGAGATAGACTAAACTTTAGGAAAGGACATAGGCTACTTTTTATCGCGAAAAAAAGGGGTTGAAACTATAAACGGCCATGCCTATAAGGCGCCAAGCGAAGCGGGCGTATCCTGCTAGTATTTTATAAAAATATTTTACTCGGTTACACACAAAAGTTCGTTGAAATTAATTACCTATTTTCTTTTTTTAATTTTAAACCGATAATAAAATCTGGCAATTCAACTTGACCCCATTTCCCCTACTCATTTTACACAAAATCCTTTACTTGTTCCATTGAAAAGAAATTGTTGCTGTGTTCACAATGTTAAATTTTTTTGCAACTTTTTTTTTTTATTATTAGGATTATAAGGCCGGCCATACACGCAACGATAAGTCTGTGCAGACTTGTCTGTACAAACTTATCTGCGCAGACAAGTCTGTCGTGTATGGCAGGATCTGCACAGATTTTGTCTGAAAATCGGAGACAAAATCTGTGCAGATCCTGCCGTACACGACAGACTTGTCTGCACAGACTTATCGGTGCGTGTATGGCCGGCCTTAGGAATGAGTGTGACTCACTTCTCAAATGTCAAGATAAGATCGTATTTTTCAGAAATTTGTCAAATTTGAGATTTTGATACCCTATGTCCGTATAGGAATTTTGACTTTTTGGTGTAGGTACTACTTATAAGTCCGAAAGCGGGACGTATGGTCACCCTAAGATACAGCTATGCTTGAAATCCTATTACGTACCCTTTTTTTACTAATCCATATCCATACTAATATATAAATGCGAAAGTAACTCTGTCTGTCTGTATGTATGTATGTATGTATGTATGTCACGCTTTCACGCTTAAACTACTGAACCGATTTTGATGAAATTTGGTATGGAGATAGACTAAACTTTAGGAAAGGACATAGGCTACTTTTTATCGCGAAAAAAAGGGGGTTGGAACTATAAACGGCCATGCCTCTAAGGCGCCAAGCGAAGCGGGCGTATTCTGCTAAAATAATAAAAAGTTAAGTTTAAAAAAAGGTATACCTACCTAAATAGTGCAGACTGGTACATGGGAAATTGAAACAAAGGAGAGAGAGAGAAAGAGAAAGAAGGAGAGTATGAAGAAAGAAAAAAAGAGAGTATCACTAGTGGATCAATATGATCAGGTGTTCACGTTAGTATTGTACTCATTAATAGAAAAAAATATCTTAATCAATTTTTTTTTTTAAAAAAGAAATTAAAAAAAATGGGGGCACCCAGTATGTTCAAAATCGAAAAGCCCTTAACACCAGCCATCACATTTGGGTTTCTATAACAAACCACTAAAAAGAGAAAAATCATTTTCAAAAAACAAAACATTGTGGGGGTCCTCCTCCCAAGGGGGGTGAGTGCCTCCACAATGTTTAAAATCGAAAAGCCCTTAACACCGGCCATCACATATCAAAATTTTACATTTCTGCAACAACAATTAAAAATAATTTCAAAAAACAAAATATTGAGGGCCCTCCCCCCGAGGGGGACCGCCCCTCATTATTCAAAATCGTAAAGCCCCTAACACCAGCTATCACATATCAAAATTCTAGGTTTCTGCAGCAAACCGCTAAAAAGATAAAAATCATTTTAAAAAAAACAAAATATTGAGGGCCCTCCCCCCGAGGGGGGCGGCCCCCTCATTATTCAGAATCGTAAAGCCGCTAACACAGGTTATCCTATATCAAATTTTACAATTCTGCAACAAACCGCTGAAAAGATAAAAATAATTTTCAGAAAACAAAATATTGGGAGCCCTTCCCCCAAGCGGGGGGGGGGGGGGGATCCCCCACAATGTTTAAAATCGAAAAGCCCCTAACACAGGCTATCACATATCAAATTTTACAATTCTGCAACAAGCCGCTAAAAAGATAAATATAATTTTCAGAAAATAAAAGATTGGGGCCCTCGCCCCAAGGGGGGAGAGGGCCCCCAAAATGTTCGAAATCGAAAAACCCTTAACACCAGCCATCACATATCAAAATTTTACGTTTCTGCAACAAACCACTAAAAAGAGAAAAATCATTTTCAAAAAACAAAACATTGTGGTGGCCCTCCCCCAAGAGAGGTGAGTGCCTCCACAACGTTTAAAATCGAAAAGCCCTTAACACCGGCCATCACATATCAAAATTTTATATTTCTGCAACAAACCGCTAAAAAGATAAAAATAATTTTCAAAAAAGAAAATATTGAGGGCCCTCCCCCCGAGGGGGGACCGCCCCCTCATTATTCAAAATCGTGAAGCCCCTAACACCAGCTATCACATATCAAAATTCTAGGTTTCTGCAGCATTTTTCGTTTCTGCAGCAAACCGCTAAAAAGATAAAAATCATTTTCAAAAAACAAAATATTTAGAGCCCCCCCCCCCGAGGGCGGGACGGCCCCCTCATTATTCAAAATCGTAAAGCCCCTAACACAGGCTGTCACATATCAAATTTTACAATTCTGCAACAAACCGCTAAAAAGATAAAAATAATTTTCAGAAAACAAACTATTGGGAGCCCTCCCCCCAAGGGGGGGTGATTGCCCCCACAATGTTTAAAATCGAAAAGCACCTAACACAGGCTATCACATATCAAATTTTACAATTCTGCAACAAACCGCTAAAAAGATAAAAATAATTTTCAGAAAACAAACTATTGGGAGCACTCCCCCCAAGGGGGGGTGATTGCCCCCACAATGTTTAAAATCGAAAAGCACCTAACACAGGCTATCACATATCAAATTTTACAATTCTGCAACAAACCGCTAAAAAGATAAAAATAATTTTCAGAAAACAAACTATTGGGAGCACTCCCCCCAAGGGGGGGTGATTGCCCCCACAATGTTTAAAATCGAAAAGCACCTAACACAGGCTATCACATATCAAATTTTACAATTCTGCAACAAACCGCTAAAAAGATAAAAATAATTTTCAGAAAACAAAATATTGGGAGCCCTCTTCCCCAAGGGGGGGGAGATTGCCCCTTCAATGTTTAAAATCGAAAAGCCCTTAACACCAGCTATCACATAACAAAATTTTACGTTTCTGCAACAAACCGCTAAAAAGATAAAAATCATTTTCGAAAAACACAATATTGGGCCCCCAAAAACTATACAGCAAATTTCCCTCATAACCTAAACATGTATACCAAATTTGGTCGGATGAAAATTGTGGCTTGTATCGCGTAACATACATACATACACATACATATACAAATATACAAGTGCATTTCGGGATGTACCTATATGAGAGTCAAAAGTGTAGTTCACTAACGTTCACAATGATACTTTCACCCGTACATTCAGAGGTTTTTAATGTGAATTCAGAGGTTTTTTGGGTGGAAATTTGCGGGATTTTTTTAAATCATCTGGCAACACTGCCTCCAAGGTAATTTGTATGCAAGCCGGTTTTCAAAATGTCTGCGATTGTTTTGTTTTTGTAGATTTGAGTAATTGACATCAAAAATATTTTCTTTACGTGCGATGAAATTTAAATAAATTAATTCTAAATTTTAATTTTGAAATAATATTGTATCTGATTGATTTAAGGCTTAAAAATGATGACAGCACAGCCAAAAAAGGATGGCTCCCCAAACAAACAGTTCTTTGAATCTGCAGACACCGTAGCATTATTTGAAGGGGTTAGAACTTGGCTGCTAAAAAATTGTAAAAAGGTAATTTTCGTACTACATCTGTTAGCTTTAAACAACGTTCCGTAAGTCATGAAGATGTTCGTTCACTATGCAACTCACCATGTACATGATTTATTCTGCTGTGGATACAACTTAAATTTTACGGATCATTCTTTGGTTGTATTGGTATACTATGTTGGTAACTAAAATTGTGATAGATTAAGGCAAAAGTTTACAATAGCGTTCCTTTAGGATTTATTGGGTTTATTTATAATAAGGTATCAGGAAGTACCTGATATATTTGCAATAAATATATGTACATGTCGCGTTGAAGTGTGGTATAGTTATATTTTATTTTTGCTTACAAAGCCCTGTCTAGCAGACTGTATGTATGAGACTTGAGTTTGTTGAGATCTGTGGTAAAGATATGTGTTTAGGATTATCCAGTAATGTATTTCCTCAGGATTAAAATTACTGTTGCCATAATTTTTCTCTGGTATTAAAAATTATTGGACAATACGGTTGAATCTAGCCACCGATTCCGTTAATATTCTTAAAGTAAACGTTGCATTTAATATAGTATTAAAAAAAATGGAAAGTCTTCAACAAATTACAGTTATTACGTATTGATACTATGAGGAGAACAAAACGAGGGTCACCGTGTCAGGAAAAGACGTTCGCCGAAGAGAGTAGGTACTGAAAAGAAGGTTGTGACATGGGCCAATCAAGGAAGCCAACGCCGACCCCTTTGGGAAATAGAATTTGGAAGAGGTTAAGTTGAAGAAGAAGACTACGGAGCTTTATTGGACAGTAATATATCGGTGTCTGTGTTTTGTCCCTTTACTCAATGATTATGTATCTTTATTTTCAGTATGTACAAACGGATCCTCCTACAAATAAAAGTCTCGCTTCACTAGTGGTGCAACTTATTCAGTTTCAGGAAGAAAATTTTGGTAAAAATGTCAGCAAACCTCCTTTAACAAGATTACCTGTGAGTTACAATATTTTTTTAAAGATTTTTTCTTCTTCTGGGTTATGTGTACTGCAATATAAACACCAGGTCAGATTAATGTTTACATAAAATTTCCAAAACATTCAAATTACATAGATCTTGTTTTTAAATTTGTTTTTCAATCTAATGGGTCACTGTAGATTTCTAATGTTTACATAAAATTTCCAAAACATTCAAATTACATAGATCTTGTTTTTGTAGTTCAATCTGGTACTTTTCCCTCATATGGCTTATTTTTTCTTCTCTTTTTCAGATGAGGTGTTTTCTTGATTTCAAACCAGGTGGTGCTCTCTGTCACATTCTGTCCACGATTTATAAATATAAAAGTGAACAGGGTTGGCGGAGATTCGATTTACAGGTCAGTAAGGTATGATGTCACCGTTCCCTCACAGCTCACCTTTTTTTAGATACTAACCATTTTTTATCATGGACAGATTGCAACAAAATTGGAATATATTTTTTACACTAATTAATTATACAGGACGAAACCCTTTACATTGTATTCTAACTGAAGGGAGCGTCCTCAAAATTACGATATCATCGTGATTTTTTGCAATAATTTCTGAACGGTAATTTAGATTTAAATCAAATCTGTACGCTCTACTATTGAAAGTATACCCTGATATTAAACAGATTTGATTTCTCAAACTACTTTTATTTGTCTCATTTTTTCATCCTGTCCAAAAAGGAGAATAAATCAGAAAGACCTAATCTAATCTCTTAGGACTATTGTAGAAAGACAAATTTTGAAATTTCTAAGTGTCAAAACACATGTACCTACTTAGTTCCTAACTTACTTGTGTCCCCATTTATTTTTAAATATACAAAAAATCTTTTTGAGATAGTTGATGTCTATGGGTGCATTATGATAAATATAATGAAATATTATACTCGTATCTCAGAAGATATTCCATTCTTGTTGCTCTCTGTATGTCAAGATATAATACACCAGAACTCGTCTGAATCAGGATTTATGTATACTGATCTAACAATGGCCACGACAAGTAAGTGAAATTAAATTAATGTTTGAGATTTTGTCTGAGAGGCCTTACATGATCCATTTAGGCTCAAGATTAAGTAGTAGAAGGATTTTTTAAGTAGTAGAGCACCAAATTTCAACAAAATTTTCGCACTTTGCGATTGTTAAAAAATATTCCCCTCAAAATACCATTAGAACGACGGCTATGTACTTCCCAGTAGTTCAAAAGAACCCATATACTAATCAGACCATTTCATGAACATTTTTTATTTATTTCTTTAAAATAAAATATTTACATATGTATATATTTTTGAACAGGCGACCTCTTCTAAAGATTATATTTCCAATCTTGAGGGGGGGGGGAGGATGGAGTTGGATTCGCACCAACAGCTTATGGGGTACGCATCAAGTTTCATCATAATTTGACTGAACTTTTGAGAGTTATCACGGATCAAATTAAAGAGATATCGTGCAGTTGAAATTAAAGCTCACCTTATTCCGACATATAACTAAAGTTGTTCTGTGTTATATCTTGGCATAACTGTAAAATTGTGTGTGTTTTTTAAAACTATATTCTGTTTTGTATTTTACATTTTGTTTTATGTTTGCACGCTTGTTAATGTCATGCTGTGTTACATGTAACATCTGGTCCGACTCGGTGAAATCGGTTAGTGGGCTTTTCACAGAGCTGATGAGGGAAATATTGATACAAATGTAACTTGAAGAAACCAAGATACGTCGAATTACAATGTCTTGTGTAGGTCTGGGAGACATAATAGGCAGATCATTTTAAATAGGGATTAAAGAGTGGAATGCACAAACTGGAGTAGCGATTGGAAGCAGTGAAGATAGCCTCTTGAAATATTGAACCAAATTTTAGTGTTCCGTCATCAAAGGGTGCCAACCTGCCGAAGAAACAATTTCTACTTAGCCTTCGAAGTCCTTCTGTCTGCCAATAGACTGTATCTCAGAATAAAATAAATGCTCTTGAGGTTTTCCGAGATTGTTTGTTATTATAACGTCAATTTCAGATAACAAGATTTTTTTATAAAAATAATACGAGACAGATCACAGCATTACAAGAATTAAGAGAATCGTTCACTGGACTGTATCCCAAGAACAGTTATATGGATCTTCGAAAATTTGAAATTTTCTCAGATCGTGTGTTGTTATGGCCTTAATTTCAAAGAATAATAGAACACTTTTAAAGAATACATTTTTGTTTCGCTTGCGGTGTTCCATCGTCCCTCACGTGATTTTGAACGAAATCTAGCTTTCTGGAAATTCAGCTTATAATTAAATTGAAGAAACTAGGTAAAATCTAGTTGTTAGAATGCTGAATTTACATGAGAAATTTAATGTAGGGGGTGTAATCATTATGAATAACAGCGGGTTAGTATATTTTTTTAGTTAAGAAAGTCGCAGTTTTCGCAAAGAAAGTCGCAGTTTTAATACAATTTATACTGCAGTACATCTAAATTTCTATTTGGGTAGAATATAACCATCATCATTGAAGATACTTATTTGAAATAATACTAGGAATTAGTATTTGTTTTGTTAATTGTGTGTGATAGTGATTCGTACATTAGGGTGCTCGCAGAGGGCCACATACTTATCTTATTGCTGAGCACACATCTTTCCGTGTCCATGTATGCAAGGAAAAACGAATACTCTTATGTAGTTCTTATAGAAGTCCCCACATTGCTCAATCTGCGGTCTTCCATGAGAACATGTCTTTTTGTTTTTCCTTGTATATATGTAAAGATTTGTGCTATGCAATAAGATAAGCATGTATGCGGCTATCTACGAATATCCCCAGCAAGTCTCGCATATGTCAGGAGATAAATGTGCGATTTGTTTCTGTGCTTTTCATTTGAAAATAAACTGTACATAAACCATATACAGTGTGAGTAAGTATGAATACCATTAGTTTTTATCGAATTGGATAACCAGAAATATACAGTTTGTCCGAGAACTTTTTACAATTGAACGTAGCAGCCTCTCTGGCCTAGTGAGTATCACATGGACTTTGCGGGAGACCCGGGTTCGAATCCTGCTCAGTTGTTCGGGGTGCACTTAGTAGTAAATTATGACAATGCAATGTTATGAGTTAATACAAATAATAACACATTTCTATTCTTTACATAACATATATAGTTGAGAATTCTTGGACGTTAAATATCATGATCGTAGATACATTATTTTTTTAGTCACGTTTTTTAAGTAGAGATGACTGCATTATCAGGTTATTAACTAACTGAACATTGGTTTGAAACAACTGCAATGTTTCGAAGGTCAGGAATACCTAGAACACGGTAGTTAAAAAATTATTATAATATCTAATTATTATGCCCCACATGAGTTTAGCCGCCCTAAGTAAGAACCAGCACTATTAGCAACATTGAAGGGTTCACTTGTCCCCCCCCGGGGGGGGGGCTTACTCAAAATGCATAAAATTTTCTTCGTTCTGAGAAAAATATGGTTTGGGTGGTACTCGATCTCATCCCCCTTGGATTCAGACGATTGAATTATTGGGAGGTGGACGTCCCTTGAAAATGTCTTCAAGTTACCTATCCTATGGTGAATGACGCTGATATTTCTGGTTATTATTTAGTTTCCAAAGTCTGCATGCTACATACCTATTACTTCACCTTCTTTCTTTTTCTATTGCTTGTAGTTTCTACGCCCTTGTTTTGTTATCTAGAGTTCTACAGCGTTCACAGTGCATATTCCCTATCGGCCCAACCAATTGTTTTTGGTACTTGTCTTCGACAAAAAGAAATTATCAATGTGTAAGGGTTTGTAAATTTTTCTAGTGGATTTTTTTGAGCTCAAAATAAGACAAAAACGTTCCATAAACATTTGTTTAGAAATGCTTTCATTTGGTATATTAGTGCTATTAGGAACAGACAAAAAACACGGGTTTTGAGGAAAAAAGAGTTTTGTTCTATAAAAGGTCACTTGAGACATTTAGTCTATCCAAAAATCAAAATTCGTTGCCAAACAACTAGCTTTTTCATTTCTTCACTATGTTATGCTTTCTGTCCTCTATTTGCTGAGTAGATCATTTTTAGTGGCTTTTAACTTACTAACCCTCACTTAAACCACCACTCTCAACTTTCACTTTTCAGATTACTGTGTTTTCAAAATATTATTTTATTTTTTTGCGATTTTGTCTATTATCTATAGATATTTTAAAATCTCCGGATCGGCTATTTCTTTAAAGAGGATATTTTCTGACCAGCTCTTAAATATAAAATATCCTATCTCTTGTCGTTCATTCGATGAGGGAGACTCCATCATAATATGTCAATGCTTCTCAATCCTTGGGCTGCAAAAGTTGTAAGATTTTTCTAAATTACAATTTGCGCTACAATTCCATTAAATTTTTGTTTTCTTCACAAATCACTTACTGTTGTTTTCCACTTTTTTTTTTCTTTCAAACTCACACATGTTTAGAGTCCTTCACGGATGGATCGGAATGTTGAAATGTTCATGAACGTTGAGAAAGCTCTCATTCAAAACAAATGTTTGATCATGCCAAATGTATTTATCAAATCGGACGTCGAGAAGAGCGTGCACACAAAAATCAAAGATATTATCAAGCGACATCAGGGGACTGTGTCAGGTGAGTTGTGATCTCTAATTGCAAGATTCCTATGGCATTTCATAGTTACCTTGATTTTTTGCTTACAAATTATTATAGGTGATCTTTTCGTTATGTCAAAGAACTAACACGAGGCAACCAGACAATCATTAGGTGTTCGAAACCATCAGAAGCAGTGAAAATAAATGGAAAATGGAATAATCGCCTTCATGTAATGCATATATGGTTTGAGGTCTTGTGTTTTAGAAAAAGATAGCTACTTAAAGGGATATTTCTTTCTTTTTAACTCTCATTATTTCTTATGGAAAGAGTAGCTACCTATTTTTTCGGGCGTTAATTTTTCTCATGACTTTATATTTGCTATGGACACGATTATTTTTTTCTTTGTATATTAATTTTCTATTTTGGCTCTCAGGTTTAATATAATTTTATTTTTATCTTTAATTTTCTCAATTAATTGAATTTTCAAGCGAGACAGCTCAGGTTTAGTAAGGTATGTACCTGTTGTTTGTCAAGTCCTTTTCTACAAAGCACGGAAAATAATATATTTGTCTATTGATCTTTATAAATAGGAACCGTTTTCATCCGAGGGGTAGACAACTACCACCAAAGATCCAAAATTGAGAAGTTTTAATGTCAAATTTGGAAATTATTGTTCAATCCCTCAGTAAAAATAATTAGTTCCCATATTTCACTGCAGGATATTATTATTATTATCCGTGCTTTGTAAAAGAGTACAATAATTAAACATAAACATAATAATACAACTATATTAAACCTGAGAGCGAAAATAGGACATTAATATACAAATAAAAATGATTCTTGTCCATAGCAAATATAAAAGGTCATACAAAAGTCAACGCCCAATAAAGGAAATGGGTACTCCCTCTCTCCAGAAGAAATAATGAGAATAAGAGAGAAAGAAATACTTCTTTCAGCAGCGAACACAGAAGACCGTCAAATACATAATTTTGAATTATATTTTTGTGTCGAATTCCCCCCTTTTTTTTTTGGTTTTCATACTAATAAAAACGATTTAAACTTTCTCCAAGCCTATGAAAACTTCTGTAATATATTTGCACATATTATATTTATTATATCGAGGTCCCTTCTTAGACTTGTCGGTCCTAATAAACATTTTTTACTTTCCGGTTAAAAGTTTTACTTTCTCAGTTCGTGGTGACCACGTATTATTTCCTTACTTTCATATTATACACTTTATTTTGAACTAATTTTTTTTAAATATTTTTTTCGTCAAGTGGAGCTATAGTATAATAACGGGTATCAACCGTTATTATTATTATTATTATTATTATACTTGACGTAATATCACAACTTTTATTCTTTTGTATTTACAGAAACTGAGGAGGACGTTACTCATATTATATACCCAGCCGTGGATCCCCTCGATGAAGAGTACGCTCGTGCCGTATTCAAAAGAACTTCCAACGTATTACTTCATTGGTATTACTTCCCGGATTCTCATGACTCTTGGGATAATATTGAAATTCCGGTAGATCCACCAGAATCTATTCCTACTGTGTCACCATCACCCAAACAACCTTGGAGAATTACCGCATCGTGGGTGTTGGATTTGGATCAATATAACGAATGGATGAATGAGGAGGATTACGAAGTGGATGAAAATGGAAAGAAAAAAGTTCATAAGGTAGGCGTGTGAAAATTTGATTCTTCTTAAAACTGTTAATATACTTGAGTCATTTGTGTTACACTTCATTTTCACAAATTAGAATGCTCCCATAAGGACCTGTTTAAAAAAAATGGCACGTTGAATTTTGACTTAACGTCTCGGGAAATCGTCACGTCAAAAAAAAAAAAAAAGTTTGATGATCCAGTGGCATGTGTAATTAAATGGAGATGTTCTTTTTGCACGTTTGTCCCACATTTCAGTACGCTTAAAGATGTGATTTTTTTTCAAGTGGAACACAACCGTCCGCCTTTTTATAGGTGCTTGTCAAAATGCACTTCCACGTGTCATTGCTATTATTTATGTTTATGGTTTAAATCGAACCACTAGCTTTCAGGTTACGAATTCGTCACTACCAACTCAGCTAATGAGGCTGGCTTTTGTTTTTTAAACATATTCATATAAAACTGTTCAAAATGACGTCAGTGAGATATGAAAAGGTATACTTTATGACGCCAAAGACATATCTGGTTCGGAGAAATAAGTAAATGACGTCAGTGAGATTAAATATTTGTTGGGAAAGTATTTTTTATATTTATACTCATTTTCGCTCATAAACTACGTTTATTGAGTGAGTATTATATCCTGGAGCCTATTTCACGATGCTTCTAACATTTATACATACTACTAAAATTGTATCTTAGAAAGTAAAATTTTGTTTTTCAGTTTCGTCTTTCTGTTGATGATTTGATGTCCGGTGGAAGTGGAGGCAGTGTTTCCGGAGACACAGAAAAATCTAAAAACAAAAGTAGTAACAAGAAGCGAAAGAAGTCGCCTTCTCCACAGCCTACACCGAAATTGGGAAAAAGGAAAAGGTGAGTTTTTTTTCTAATGCATAGAGGATGCATTCGGTGGCCTACCGGTGTGCCATTCGTAGTGGTCTGTTTATTTCAAATTCAACAATATAGTAAGGTACATAAGTAGCAATATAAACTTTTTGGGATTGAGCCTGACCTAGATAATGAATAGGTACATATTAAAAATGAACTGAAATCTCTAAACAGTAAGTGTGTCATCCGCTACGCAGGTGGCAACCACAACATATGCGGTGACATACATCGGGGTAATCTAGGACGATCCAGCAGTAATGAACACACTCTCAACACGTCAGCTAATACACACGTCACTTTATTGTTTCCTTCTTAATATAGTGTCGACATAATTATTTTCTTTCATTTAAGAGAGAGGCACTAAATCTCGATTTTTTTTATACGAGGTGTGGCTATTAAATAACGAGACTGAGCGCCTAGAAGGGTAGGGGAAAACGAGTAGTGCGTTGGGTATCTGGAAATCTTTTCTATTCACCTACCAAAACACGTTTTCGTCACTATTATAGTATTTGTGCAGTAGCGGTTTGAAACAAACGTGTTTTTTTCTTGTGACGAAAAACAGGAGCAACGTATCAATCTCAAATTTCTCGTTAAATCGAAAAAAACTCTGACTGAGTGCTATAAATTGTTGCTATGGGGACAATTTTCTATCTCATACGCGTGTTTTTGAGTGGTGTAAGCACTTCAGCGAGGGCCGAGAGAGCACTGAAGATGACCAGCGCTCAGGTCGCCTCAAATCAAAATTCAAGGCAATGTTCATTTTTTTTCGACATTAACGGTATCGGGATGACTGATTGGGTTCGGTCAGACTGTCAACCAGACTTACTATTTGTCAGTTTTGACAACACTGCGAGAACGAGTTCGTAAGAAACGGCCCGAGTTGTGGAAGAACAACTCGTGGATTTTGCACCAGGACAACGCACCTGCCCATAATGCGCTATCCGTGAAGCGTTTTTGGCTGATAAACGCACTTCAACGCTCGAACACACGCCGTACTCGCCAGATTGGCACCGTGCGACTTTTTTCCGAAGATAAAATTTGCTTTGACAGGGACCCGATTTGAGTCGATGGAAGCGGTAAAACCAAAAACGGCAGAGCTCCTAAAGGTCCTCACCAAGAAAGACTTCAAGCACTGCTTCGATCAATGAAAAACGTATGGAATGGTGTGAGGTGAGGGGAGGGGAGTATATTGAAGGGCAGCATTCGAATGTAGAATAATTTTTATAATAAAACCCTTTTTCTTAACCCGTCTCGTTATTTAATAGCCACACCTCGTATATCCACATCACTAGCAGGCTCGCTTGATGCTTTAAAGGCACGGCCGCTCCAGTGCTAATAGTATTCTGTGATTTCCCTTACAAAAATCAAAAAATCGGCCGTAAATCGAAAACATTTTGACATTTTTAAGGTTTATAAGGCCACCTAATTGTCTCGCTTTGATTTGATATGTTTTCGCGACAAACTTCAAGATATTGGACCGTGACCCGCTGAATTTAGTCGAATATCGAAAAAAACAGCGGTAACTCGAAATCGAAATCGGTTCAACATTTATTAAATCTGATACTTTTTCTGGGGTTCCGACCTACGATTGGGGGAGGGCGGGGGCATTCCTATCAAATTTTCAATATCTCTTTCCGTTTTGGCTGAACAATTAGTGATACATACATTCATCGTTACATTCAGTTTTATTATTATAGATAGAGAGATTACCTTTTTAACATGATAACCACAGGCGTAGTCTCTTACTAGAGTGAGCTCAAATTTTCAGTTATTGCCTGCAGATCGTAATACACTCCCTAACGTCGTAATGATTCTCCAAAAAAGCAACCGTTCCTGAGAAGTATAGTGTTCCATGATTTGTTTATACAAATTGTACAAGTGATCTGAGTGATCACAATTTTCAATTTAGATTAAAATTAATTGTAAACTGAAAAATATAATGAGTAAACAACTGGGGCTATTACTTTAACGACACCCTGTATTTATAGTCAACTAGCTATTTTTGCTCTCCTAATTATGGTTTAACCTGGCATTGTATTGCTAATCAACCAAATTAATTCTTAAATGTTATATTCTGTTTGTAGCAACCGGAATCCTCCTCCTACTACTACTACTACTACAAGCACCCCTGTACCATCTAAAAAAATTAAAACAGAAGAAGAGCCAGATGATCTCACTAAAGATATGGAAGATCCACCTGCCGAACCCAATGTGTCTGAAGTCACCGGTAGTGTCAAGTCTGCTGGAATATCGAAAAGAGATTCGGATAGTCAACCTATTAAATCTGGAACGGTGGCAGATCTGGATGAAGATGCTGAAAAAGTAGACGTAGAGGTTCCGCCGAGCAAAGCTCAAGAAGGAACAAATAATGGAGAAAAGGTAAGTTTAAATAAGTAGTTCTTTTTTAATACTGGCACAGGTATGACGACAGTAAAAAAATTGATTTGGAGATGGTATTTATTATGTTTGTAGTTATGCCAGTAGTGGTGGAAAAACTGCTTAAGCCAGATATTTATAAAAAAGATGTTTGTAGTCATTGTGTAAAATAAACTTGAAAAAATTGATTTGGAGATGGTATTTATGATGTTTGAAGTCAATGGAGTCATTGTGTAAAATAAACTTGAAAAAATTAATTTGGAGATGGTATTTATGATGTTTGAAGTCAATGGAGTCATTGTGTAAAATAAACTTGAAAAAATTGATTTGGAGGTGGTATTTATGATGCTTGTAGTCAATGTAGTCATTGTGTAAAATAAACTTGAAAAAATTGATTTGGAGATGGTATTTATGATGTTTGTAGTCAATATAGTCATTGTGTAAAATAAACTTGAAAAAATTGGTTCAGATCGCAACAAGTATATTGTTTGAATAAAAAAGCTTTCTGTGTTACGATTATTGTCAAGTAAAAAAAAGGTCCTGATGCACTAAACTTCACTAAAGGATGGATTAAATCTGTAAATGAAATACATTGCAAGGGTCCATATAGCCAACATTTTAAAATAACAAGTTGAGGATTAATACAAAAAAGCTAAAATTTTGACTTTTTTTCAATAAATTTCACCTTAAGTCCGGTTGAATGAAATACCCAAATTGCCTAATCATGACTAATGCTACGATTTCACTCGACATCGACTCAACGTTCTTTTTTTGTTTCATTGAAACTACCCATACTGGTCAACACCTTTTTTTTTAATTTGGCTTAACGTCTCTTTAACATCTATTGGTCATTCAAGACGGAAATAAACACCTTAGATAAATTATTTTAAACTCAAGCTAAGAGGAGTTTATATTTCCGAAATGTAATGATTTTTGTATTCTCAATAATATTTTTTTGTCAGCGACCAACAAAAATTTTGAGGGGGAGTAATTTATTTTTTCGCAGTCGATTACAGTGGTTCATTATTTAAAATAATTAATAAAAAAAATAGAATCTAAAAATTGAATAAAAAATCTGTTCGTATTTTTTCACTTAATGTTGACCAAAATTACTGATATTTGGTCTCATATGAGGCTCTGGTTGGTTTTTGAAGCTCGCAGTAACTGTCACTTAACGTATGGGATAAAAAAATATCAGGACAGAAAAAATATATCTAATATCGAAATCAGTAAAATAATTAACTATATTCGAAGTTGTCAGTGTTTTTTCTGATCCATTTAACCCACCTAAAATATTTTTTTTCTTCTTACTTTCAGGTGGAGAATGGCACCAAAGACAAAGAAAAAGACGAGGACAACGTCACCGAACAAATGCATCACATTATCATTCCATCTTATTCAGCTTGGTTTGATTATAATTCAATTCACGCTATTGAAAGACGCGCTCTGCCAGAGTTTTTCAATAATAAAAATAAATCGAAAACACCCGAAGTATACGTTGCTTATCGTAACTTTATGATTGATACCTACAGATTGAATCCCATGGAATATGTAACAAGCACTGCCTGTAGACGGAACTTGGCTGGAGATGTTTGTGCTATTATGAGAGTACATGCCTTCTTAGAGCAATGGGGTCTCATTAATTATCAGGTGAGTGTCACGATCTTTAATTTTAAACTTGTGTGCCGCTGCGCCCCGCGCCGTACACTCTGGGCCGTGAGCTGAATTTTTCCACTTAGTGTTATACAATTTTTATTGAAATTTGGTATGTAGGTCCTATTTCCTCCGATTTTTTAGTCGCTTTTGGATTCTACTTATCTTGCGTAAAATAACAAATTTGGGAAGGGGAGGTATACAGGGTGACTCATTTCAATTCATAAGGTCGATTTTTTCGAAAACAATTCATTTTACAAAAAAAACGTTCTAAACAAAATATTGATTGATTTTAGGGGGAAATATTATGGTGACCTTGAAATTTTTTTTTTTTTTAAAAAATGAAACCCTATAATTTTGATCATAGTATTGAATTTTGTATTAAAAAGGAATGTAATTCCTTGATTTTTTTTCGATTCGACTTACAGTTTTCGAGATGATTTTTTACCTTGACGTGCTCTGAGTAAGAGATATCCAACATATGAAGTATTATTGTCACACCCATTTTGAAATTTTTGGGCATAAATGTGATAATTTTAGGACAAATATGGGGGTATATGCACAAATATTTGGAAATAAGCGTGCCGTACGTAGTGCTACATTTGTTGAATATCTCTTACTAAGAGCACGACAAGGGAAAAAATATCTCGAAAACTGTAAGTTAAATCGAAAAAAAAATTAACCAAAAAATATTTCATTTTTAATACAAAAATTCAATTCCACAATCAAAAATACAGCGTTCCATTAAGAAAAACAAAGTTGCCTTTGAAATAACCTTGAAAGCGACCTTCCAGAGAAAAGTCAAGGTCATCATAGTATTTCCCATAATGATCAATGTTTTGATTCGAACGTTTTTTTGTGAAATGAACCGTTTACGAGAAAATCGATCTTATTAATTAAAATGGAGTGACTCATTTTAATTAATATTTTTAACCAATAAAATAAATAACCCATATGCTATATTAGCAGAGTTTTTCATCATAATAATGCAGTCATGGGAAATAAATATGAGAAGCCTGAAAATGTCATGGAATGGGATAATAATATAAGCAGTCCGTCCATAGGAATCAACATGGGATTTTCGCTTTACGGCTTGTAAATTTTCGCAGTAGGTACTGAAAATTTAATTCTCATAACCTAGCTTAAACTAATGACGGTGGCGATGGCACCCTTGGGAATTCAGGTCATAACAGCAGCCTCATACTGGTTTTAATTTTACTCTTTCTTTGAACTTCCGTTTTTCAAAATGACCAATTCTTGAAAATGTTATTTTTTTAAGGTCGACAGTGATTCTAAGCCAACAACAATGGGACCTCCTCCTACATCCCATTTCCATGTTTTAACCGATACACCATCCGGTCTCCAACCTGTTAATCCACCTAAAACAGCTCAACCTTCTGCAGCTAAAATATTATTAGATATGGACAAGAAACCAGACACGCCAAAAAAAGAAGGAGCCGATATTCCATCTAACTTTGGGTTGAAGCTTGACCAGTAAGTATGGAAGAGATTAACATATATGAAATGATCAATCAGCGCCGTTCTTTTGCTCATTGTTCACAAGTGTGACCATCTATTTTGTATATCTGCATGGAATCCAAAACATATGAGGTGTTTTTTTTAGAAAAACTATTTTTCCTGGTACCTTATTCTTAAAAAATTGATAGAAAAACGGACACCTGCTGCTTGTACTTGTACATAAAGAATTCTGTATTGATGATTTTTATCGTTGTGCTACTGCGATGGTAGCGTTTCTGTTTGTAACTATGTGCATGTTTTTTATTATTTTCCAAGATAGAGACAACACCGATCTATCAAATCTGGCCAGCTTGAATAATTCTTGGGATAGAGTCTTGAAATATGCAATTCTGTTTTCATTCTATAATATATTTTTATTGAACCTTGCAATAATGTGATGGCTACATTTGTGTTTTTAGTTATTAAATATTTTCTGCGGTTAAGACACATCAACATACAATTGGCTACCTTTTACCCTTTCTGTAATAGAATCCTCTGACAGACGGACGAACATTGTGGGTTTAGAAAAACAATCTGTGAATATGCTAACATTTTTTGGAAGAATAATAGGGACACTAAGGCTACAACACTAACTTTTCTAATTCTATAAAAATGTTCTACAATTCACAGGTATGCTAAGAAACCCGCAGCTCTCCGTAATAAACAAGCTGCCAGTATGACTCGGGACTGGACGGAGCAAGAAACTCTTCTCTTGCTGGAGGCACTAGAATTGTACAAAGATGATTGGAACAAAGTTTGTGAACATGTTGGAAGCCGAACTCAGGATGAGTGTATTTTGCATTTCTTGAGACTTCCGATCGAAGATCCTTATCTTGAAGACCCGGAGTCTGGTGGTAAGTGTATCTCAGGACGAGTGTATTTTGCATTTCTTGAAACTTCCGATCGAAGATCCTTATCTTGAAAACCCGGAGTCTGGTGGTAAGTGTATCTCAGGACGAGTGTATTTTGCATTTCTTGAGACTTCCGATCGAAGATCCTTATCTGGCATACTCGAAGTTTATGGTATGTGCCCCCATATAAAAATGATTATTATTATTATATAAAAATGATTCACCACACATAATCTAGTGACCGCTTGTCAATTTCCTTTTCTGGTCTCTCCGTGGATGGTCATTGTAAAAAATATTTCGTACTGAACGCATGTCCGTTGTAGAAGACTCGTCAGAAATTTTTATATTTTTTTATGTTTCGTATGCAGAATGCAAAGGGAAAGAATGCAATATTTTTCGAAGGAAAGCCATTATGGAGTCATCAGATTCCATTGGTTGCAGCGGCAAATTTATGTGATGATGAAGATTGTAGATTAACTTGCCGTGTTAAGAAATAGAAGCGTAACAAATTAACAGAGAGGAATTGGCGGAGATGACGCGTGGAGAAGTGTCTCCGTGAACTATAAGACGCCCTCTGAATTTTAAATAGTATTAAGTATTTGCATTTTTAAGATTTTTTTCAAATTAAATGTTCTTGTTTACAGGTGGTGCGTTAGGTCCTCTTGCTTATCAACCAATACCATTCAGTAAAGCCGGCAATCCCATCATGTCCACAGTAGCTTTCTTAGCGTCAGTTGTAGATCCTCGGGTGGCATCATCAGCTGCCAAGTCCGCCATGGAGGAATTTGCTAGAATTAAAGTGAGGCATAGTTTATTACATCATTTTGACAACTTTCTTAGCTTACCATATTTTTAAAAAAAATATATTCACACGCAGTTCATGATACTGCATTTACGTGAATATCTATTTCGTGTTACGTACTTTATCTAATAATCTTAATCTATTTCATTATGAATATACAGAATATTAATGTTATTTTTATAAATTAGGAATTATTTTACATATTTCTCTGAAATGAAATTTTGTTCGGGAGATTATTATACATTTTTTTTTTTTTTTTTTTTTTAAAAAAAAAAAAAGATTTTCTATTTACCCTATCGGGAGCCGATACTGAAGGTAACCATCGAAGCCATTAAATAATTGCATCCCGGGCCTAGTGGGTATCACTTGCTTTCCATGCGGGAGACCCGGGTTCAAATCCTAGCGGAACTGGATTTTTTTCAGAACTGTACTTGGTTGTTCGGGGTGTACTCAGCCTCGTGAGAACAATTGACTGGCTACTTATGTAAAAAAAAAAATTAAAATGTATATTTCTCTGTGTTATTATAACACAATTTTGTGGGCATCATATTAATCACTCCAATACACTAAGCTATACTTAACAAAACTTCATAATGCTACCACTTGTTGCTGTTACCATAGCTACTGAATTGTTCCCAGAAGGCTGAGTTACCCCCAAACACAACCTGACCAAGTAGAAAAATAAAAAAAATATATTTTCAAATTTTCAACCCGACCAGGATTTGAACCCGGTACCTCCCTGGTGCAAGCCGAGTGTGATCGCACTCTCCCACGGAGACGTCGTAGCTACGCGACCAGTGGTGGCAATACAAGAGCATTGAAATATTTAGTGCAGTGATGGTTCAGGTTGTGACAATGCCATATAATGTGTTAACACAAATATAACTACATTACATTAAATAATTGAACTCCAGAGGTTGAGTAAATGAAAAAATGCGAACAGAGTTCAAATAATGAATATTTAAAAAAAAAAACTAACAAATAAATTGTTTTATCAAAGATTGAACTCGAAGACGACGCGACGTAGGCAACGTTATAAATTTCATTCAGTCCATTAATATAAATCTTTATCTTTCAGTATGAAGTGCCTACTATAAAATATTTCACAGGGATAAATGCATATCTCTATCTTTCAGTATGAAGTCCCTACTATAAAATATTTCACAGGGATAAATGCATATCTCTATCTTTCAGTATGAAGTCCCTACTATAAAATATTTCACAGGAATTAATGCATATCTTTATCTTTCAGTATGAAGTCCCTACTATAAAATATTTCACAGGGATAAATGCATATCTCTATCTTTCAGTATGAAGTCCCTACTATAAAATATTTCACAGGAATTAATGCATATCTTTATCTTTCAGTATGAAGTCCCTACTATAAAATATTTCACAGGAAGTAATGCATATCTCTATCTTTCAGGATGAAGCCCCTACTATAAAATATTTCACTGGAATTAATGCATATCTTTATCTTTCAGGATGAAGTCCCCGCTGCCATTATGGACGCCCACATTAAAAATGTAGAAGCTTCAACTACTGATGGCAAATATGATCCTGCTGCAGGACTTTTGCAGGTGATAATCCTTCTTTTTTAAGAATCCTAATAAATATTTTTGTGGATACGAGAAATGGCGGGCAAACGGATTTTTTATTCGATTTTCAAATATCAAATTTTGAGGGTAGGTAGTCATTTTATCTTTCGTGGTCCAGTATGATTCTGTTTTTTGGTACGGACCCTTTTTTATTTCTCTGATAGTAGCGCCAACGTTCGAAGACCAACTAGATCCCGAATGAGATCTACCAGCAAATTATTAAAATCTGTCCACGGTGGCAAAAAGTGTCACTTAATGAAGAACGAACGATTTTTTGTTGTTGGATTCTAAAATGCGAGTAAGTCGGTGAGCTATTAAATACATATCAATGACTTATGTGAAAATCGGTTTAATCTAATATTATTATTAATGGATGTCTTTCAGAGTGGCATTGCTGGAACTGTCCCAGACAAAGAAGGAGATGACGCTGCCAACTCAGAAAACAAAGATAAAAATAAAGAAATCAAGAGCAATGGTCAACTGAAAGACGAAGCAGGGGATAAGGATATCAAAGAAGAACCCACTGATGAAATGGAGGTTGATAAACAAGAGAAAGGAGAAGACAAAGGAGAACAGACAACCAAAGTGGAAACTGAGAAGGATAGATTAGTCAAGGTGAGAAAATTGATAACCCGAAAACATAGGACACGCATCACATCACGAATCATTCTCGCAATGCATGATGTTTACATTATCATCGTGGTCAAGTACGCATCTTATTCGCCATTCATCAAGGAGCTACCGGACTGCACAGATTATTGTTTGTACGTACTAAGGTCAGGCGGGATCTTTTCGAACCAAAAACCGTCCACCTTTCGTTCAGATGACAACAACCCGCTGTTTTGTTTCAATTATGGAGCGGCTGATTACTCCGTTACTCCAAATACTGCTACTTAGATCTGGGTGAACCTTTCGTTCAGATGACAACATCCCGCTGTTTGTTTCAATTATGGAGCGACTGATTACTCGGTTACTCCAAATACTGCTACTTAGATATGGCTGTGTATCATATCTGTATTAAGTAGAGCTAGGATCAATAAAACAGTATAAACCTACAGGCAGTTTGATGTTGTCTGATTCATTCAATTCATTCGGTCAATAAAGATTTATTTGAATGAACACCCTACCAACCTAGAACATAACTTAATATTTTGCAGTGATCCTTTTGGGACTGCGTCCCTCTTTGTTCTGAAACCATACTAATCTGTTTTTGATCAATCCTATTTTTGTATTTTATTCCTTCAGGACGCACAGTTACAATCTGCAGCTGCTGCAGCTCTGGCGGCTGCTGCTGTGAAAGCCAAACATTTGGCAGCTGTTGAAGAAAGGAAAATCAAAAGTTTGGTCGCTCTGCTAGTTGAAACTCAAATGAAAAAGTTAGAAATTAAACTTCGACATTTTGAAGAGTTGGAAACTACCATGGAGAGGGAGAGAGAAGGTAAGTTGATGGTTGCACATGGGTTTATTATGCAGGTGTCAAGTACTGAAATCCTTCATAATAACTGACAGTTTCAAAAATCTTTGAGTACTAACCAGACTCTTATTGGGACATACTCGTACATACAATTACATTATTCGACCAAATTGCCACTTGGGGACTGTCATTTATTAGATTTTTCGGTTTACGCACCTTGAATCGTAACTAAAACGTCCATTTGGTTCTCAGGTAAACCAAAATTTTATCTCCGATGTTTAAGCTGTGGTGCTAGCTTAATACAAGACTCAAGACAATTTTTGAAATGGTCAATTTTCTGCAGCCGTGTTCTGTTGTTCAAACTGATATTTTGTTTCCTTAATGTTCATTTAACATATCTATGGTCATTCGGGAAGGATTTTTTTTCTCCATCCGCTGGAAACTTACTAAACAGCTACCCATATTGACCCTACCCAGCCTGGGTTGGACCGGGGCCGAACCTTTGTGGTCCTCCACCAAGAATAACCTCGCTGAACGTTGCTTAACTTCAGTGATCTTTAAGAAATTGTTGTATCCAACGTGCCATAGACGCTGGCTAAATTAATTTCCAATTACCTGCTAAACAGTCATTCTTTTCTTTTAAAGTATTTTCTTAGTTAAATTTTTTTCGAATCGTTCAATCGAAAAAGCATGGAAAATCCCTGAGAAAAAACTGACAATAGACCAAACCTGCGGTGGCCAACCTTTTGTGAGCTGCAACTCGCCTGACTTTGGCTTGCGACTCCCAGGTTGAGAACCGCTGGACTAAACAACTGTTTTTTTTTCTTTCTTATCGTCTCCAACATCTATTGGTCATTCGAGACAGTGATTTTACCCTCCATTCGCTGGAAACTTACAAACCAGCTACTCACCCAGGCGGCTTCATGAGGGCACGACTCGAACCTCCTGCATGATAAAACCTAGTTGTACGTTGGTGATCTAACGGTAACTGGTGTATTCAACGTTCCACAGACGCTCGTTTTAATGTCGATTATTTTTTCTTTTCTTTTTTGTAGGTCTCGAATATCAAAGACAACAATTAATCACAGAACGACAACAATTTCATTTGGAACAATTGAAAGCTGCAGAATTTCGCGCACGACAAAATGCTCATCAACGTTTAGCGGCAGAACAACAGCAGCAGCAACAACAAACTCCTACCCCACCATCTCCTCAGGCTATACCTACAACCACTACTTCTCCGGCTCCCGCTAATTAATTTTATTCAAGTGTGATTTAAATATATAATTATGTAAAGTACCTACGAGACGATAAAATTGACTCCAGTCATGGGTCTATGAATAAGCTATGGATGGAGTCAAAAAATATAAAGCGAGCAGCAATGCTGTGCATGTATAGATATGTAAACAAGTTGTATTTATCATCTCCCGACCATCCAGACTGTGAGTGGGAGGTCATTAGATTTTTATTTTTCTGCGTGGTAACTAACGAGTAACTAACTTATTGTCATCATGACATGAGTTGCTTAATTACCTTATTGTCATCATGGCATGAGTTGCTTAACTACCTTATTGTCATCATGGCATGAGTTGCTTCATAAATTCCGTAAGGGTGATATCTCCATTTTTTTTAAAAAAATACCTTGACTTCTAGCACACAGAAAGTTTATGCCTCTAAGGCGGCCGACGAATTAAGTGAAACCTGTTGGTAGTTTTAGCCTGATAATCATCGGGTTTTATTGAAATTTCTGTCATAATTTTATTTTTTGTATTCCCCTTAGACCCGAATAAGATTTTAAGTATCAGGAGTTTTCTAATCTAAATTGATGAACCCAGGTCTCAGATTAAGAATTACGAGTATGGTTCGTGTCGTGATTGCCTGTTTAACCACCTTTGCTCTCGTCCATGAAATAAATGTTTAGGGTTGCCTAGTGTGTTGTAACATTTGGTTTGTAAGATACTTTCTTTCAGTGGCTGAAGGATTATGTACATAGTGACTTCGTGGATCTAGTAAGATTCACAAAAAATTTTACTTTTTGGTTTGTAAATTATTTATTTTAAGGTTTCAACAATCTATTGATTTAAAATGATTAAATTTTTAAAAATGTACACTCCAATTCCTTGTGTTATTGTGTCACATCTTTAGTGGACATCATAGCATTACTAAATATTTTTTATATTATATTTAATATTTCATAATGTTACCAAATGTCACTTCTCCTCAATTTTTCTCAGTACCCAGAGTTACCCTAAAAAAACAGTATTCGAATTAATGGGAGTGTACCCTGAATGTGATGCATAATCTGAAGATGTAAGTAATAATTAAATATTTCACTATAAAATGAGTTATCCGTATCGATTCGCGTACGCTCGGTTTAATCCGAATTCAAATTGTAATTAACGTTTATAATTTGGTATATTATTTTCGGCAATACTGTGAAGGCGCCATGAATACAAAAATGTGGTTGAATTATTTCAATAGATTGTTGAAACTATTTATTTCAAATTTTAGACATCATAGTCTAAAATTGCTTATAACAGGAGTATGCGCAATAGATAATATTATTCAAAATTGGGTGAATCGGACAAATCCGACTGACGATTATGTAGGGCGTAAGCTGAGACGCACGCACCTCAACACACGCAACACACGAATTTTTTACCAGCGCATGCTGGACGTAGCACCGCGGCACGCGCAAGCCACGCAACACAAATTTTTTACCAGCGCATGCTGAACGTAGCATACGCATGCCATTTAAAGACATCTTCTAATCGATCAATAGTTGCGTAGCGTGTGTCTTCAAATCTGTGACTGTACTAAACTGTGACATGCCGGCACACGAGTGTGCCAGACACGCTCACGTATGCGTCTCAGCTTACGAGGTACCATTAGGAAATATGGCGACACAGTTTTCTGACGTGAGTTGTATTGCGTGTGCTGCGCCGCGCTCGTCTCAGATTACGCCCTACCTTAATCCTGTTTTATTGCCCTTCCTACTCCTTCAATGTAGCAATGTATTAAACAATTCTACTCTAGAAACGGCTAAATTATTAATATGGTCGTATATGTAAACTGGATTCAAAATCTGTTTTTATAACGGATGATGGATTCATTTTGGGTATGGTAGGAGTTTAGGTTGATTAATTGAGTGGCAGAGCTATTTTTAAATGAAAGTATCTTAAATTTAACGTGTGATTCTTCTTCCTACCTTTGAAATTTCAAAAATATATCTCCAATGGACATTTTTTAAAGAATCTATTCCATTTCTTTGGTGCTTGGTACGAATCTCGCCATTTTATGTAATCAATGTATTTTATACGAAAGTCAATAGATTTTACTTGTCCAAATGAGCTCCATAACCATTATCTATTCGTTACTTCCTCAGATCTTTATTTTTGAAGTGTGTCGCGCATTTGAGTGTTTTTTCTTGGTTACTAGCATAGGAGAAATAGGACCGCCCGGTATTTTAAAACGGAACCTCCTGCATCCAACGCAGCTATCAGGATGTACTAGAAAAAAGTACATTCCGTTAAACCACATGATCGATGGATCAAACGAGAGGAGACATATTTTCCCCTTTGGAAATGCTCCTAAATTTGTAGTTTTGTGATTTTTTTGAAACTATTTCCAAACAATTTAAATTTTATTGAAATTTATACTAAAATTTCAAGGCAATTTCTTCAAAGTGTGAAGCTAAAAAGCAAAACAAACGAAAATATTATTCATAAAAATATTTTTATTTTAAATAATACAAAGATCATAAAATTGGTGGGGAAAGAGATAGGGGTGCATGTTAGGAGGAGATTAAAATAAAATAATGATAGTGAAATTTTGGCATCGATTTGCCTCTGAACTTTTTGGGTCGTAACTCTATCTTTATTAGAAGTCAATTAAAAGTTAAATTCGATAATACTTGGTTGCTTTTTATTTTGGTAGTATTGGACAGCTTTCATTGTGATCACACAAATAAGTGATTTTTTTTATGTTAAAAGTTGAAAATGTATTTGTCTAGACCGATGTCCAGTCTTTGCCGTAAGTCGATTTTAGTGAATAATGAGTTCATCATTCAAACTCAAAGTATTTCCGTCCCCGTTTCTCGATCGTGGGGTAAACCCCAATCGCAACCTAATCTTAATACGGGTTAAGAATTTTAAAGAAACGGACAGTGTTGTGGAAAAAAAAACAATTAGAAGAACGGAATGAGGAACTTCAGGGAAAGATTATAAAAACGAGTTCACTTACTTTTCAGTTCCGACCTATTTTTTGTCTACTTTGCAGTCATTTTCACAGGAACTGACGGTTGGTGTTGTTGTTATTGTTCTCACTCATCACGTGGGACCTGAGTTACCAACAGACACCCAACAACAACTCCACCAACCAGTCAGTTTCCTTGAAAATGTATACGAAGTAAATGAAACTCGAGTCAGAAGTGTAAAGTAAGTGAATCCTCGTCATAAATAACGGTACTGTTTTTTAAAAAGCAGGTTCCTCAACATTGGTGTCCTATGCAATCATTCAATATCCCATTGCAAAAAATTCGCCTTGTTTTAGACACTCTTGGAAGTCATTTCTTGGAAATTTCAAATGACCGCCATTTTGAAACCAAACACGCTAGACGTGTAAATTTTTTTTGAAAGTACTTCTAATTCTATTGTCTTTCTGAAAATGTATCACAAGATGGGAGTTCGTATTTAAAAAACAAATGTTGAACCCCCTGGGGCCACATGGGACCCGCCCCTGAAAAATTGGTCACACCATCAGGTGGTTTAATTTGGGGTATAATACCATGCAAAATTTCAAAGCTCCACATAAAGCTGTTCAAAAGATATTCAGGCGGTCTTGGACTTTTTGGACACCCAGTATAATAATAAAATGCATTAAAGCCAATTGCCATCACATGCTCAAATGTTACGTTTAATCATTACCTAAAAATCCGCTTTCTTGTGATCAATTTAAAATCCAATAAAAATATTTATCGTGAAAATTGACAGAGTTTATGATTTTTTGAAATTCAAATGACCCTGTACAATTATAAATCAGAAGAACGACCAAAGTCGGACATATGGGGTGTTATTAACTGGAAAACATTTTTTTTCAAATTGTGAGTGCCTTTGTCTTTTTAGATATCCATTTGATTGTTGGTATTACTTATAAATAATTATTGACGCACGGACACTTTCGCCTAGCAACAACATCGTTCTTCATTTTTTTACCTACAATTTTTTTATTCAATTGCGAGTGTTTTCACCTAACTTAAAAAATATTTTTAACTTTGAGCGCATCGTTTTGTTAGTTCGAAATACCACGACAGTTTTTTTGTGAAATTTATACAAGTAGGGCCTAGAGTCCTGTGACAGACATGTGTTCCGCTGCAATCATTCTGGTACACAACATAAAAAGAATCACACGTAGCAATCATTTTGGTACACAACATAAAAAGAATCACACGTAGCAATCATTCTGGTTTTTCCTCCGTTGGACCCAGCCGTGCTGCTCCAGATACTTCCTCAAAGAGTTTGTATTTAAACTCTTGCTAAAACCTGAAGTATCTGATCGTTGTCTATGTATGTTGGTTGCTCATGATGTAAATCATGAGCAGCCAGCAACTATCCATCAAACCCAACTAATCTAGAGCTACCAGCATTATGGACAGATCCTGTTGGAGAGGTTGCCTTTCTTGGCCTGGAGACACAGTGAGAGTCGTTGAGAACGTTAACAACAACAACAACAACAACATAAAAAGAATCACAAGTAATATAGTATTGACAGAATGAAAAAATGTCCTATTTCGACTCGACCATTTTACGCATAGTCATATTTTAATGAAATGTGGACCTCATTGAGTTCAGAAAGTTAGGACTAATTTATGATTCGTTTATACTCGTACGATTGTGGCTTGCTGTTCACAAAAACGTTAATATTTTGAAAATGTGTATCTATTAAGCATAATGATAATAAAAAAAGTGCTGGTAAAATAATTTGCATCCTTATAAAATGACCCCACTTTGACAAAGATAAAATTTTAAAAAAAGTATCGACATTTTTTACCAATACAATACATTAGTTTCTTATGCTGCGTATAAGGTAAGATCGTAAAACAACAGAGTTTAACCAATCCAAACTTTAATATTATCAGAGAATGTCTAAGTTTCAAATATAAAACGAAATTAAATAAAGTCCTCCTTATGAGTCTACTCCTCTCTCGTATCCTACACATATGATCCAATGATAAACATAATTCATTTGAGTCCTTCTTATGAGTCTGCTTCTCTCTTGTATCCTACACATATAAACTCCAATGATAAGCAAAATTCATTTGAGTCCTTCTTATGAGTCTGCTCCTCTCTCGTATCCTACAAATATACTCCAATGATAAACATAATTCATTTGAGTCCTTCTTATGAGTCTGCTCCTCTCGCATATCGTACTCAAATACTCCATTCTTATGAGTCTGTTTCTCTCGCGTATCCTATTCAAATACTCCAATGATGAACTTAATTCATATAAGTCCTTCTTATGAGTGCGCTGCTCTCGCGTATCCTACACAAATACTCCAATGATAAACATAAAAATAGAAAATTTGGTTTTGCAATAGGTACCCTGTTCTTAAGAAGTTACACTAACTTGTAAAATATTTAAAAGAAAGACAGATATGCCGGTGGATAGACCCATCAACACCAAGTGAAAAATGGACTTTTACTTTGAAATTTTTGAGTAAAAGTATCGCTGAATGATCGAAATTTAGTGCTTGTTCCTTCACGACCTTTGGATCTGAAATAACAGAAAAAATGAGGTCATTATAAATTAATAAGAAAATACAAATATAATTTCTACTGGCTCAACCCTCGAAATCGCTCATCAGGCGAAATTAGAATTCCAATATAAAAGAGGTTTGAGCCAACAATTATACATACTTCATTCTAGAGAGTAAATACAATTTTAAGTCTTTCTCAGGATCTACCAGACCTAGGAATTTTGAAGAAAAAAAAAAATTATATAGCATTATGAATTCAAATTATAAATGGCAAATTGTCGACAGACTGCTTGATAGATGTACATATCTGCCAAGTAATTCTTAATAACTGCAGTGTTAATGTTGTAATGGCCAAGACGCCTTAGAGGCATGTGGTATAATAATTATGAATTCAAATTATAAATGGCAAATTGTCGACAGATTGCTTGACAGATTTACATATCCGCCAAGTAATTCTTGATAACTGCAGTTTTAGTGTTGTAATGGCCAAGGCGCCTTAGAGGCATGTGGTATATTAATTATGAATTAAAATTATAAATGGCAAATTGTCGACAGATTGCTTGACAGAAGTACATATCTGTCAAGTAATTCTTGATAACTGCAGTGTTAACGTTGTAATGGCCAAGACGACTTAGAGGCATGTGGTATAGTAACTCGGTTCATAAACCATCTCTATGAAACCAGTTGCGGCATGTCATATATAGGACAAACCAATAAACACATTTTCACGTAAATAAATATCACAAACATTGTGGTAAATATTGCATTACAATATTTGGGTAGAGTCCTGCCCATACTTTCTCCTTCAAAATTTAAAGCCTAAGTTTGGAGATTGCCCAGGTGTCCAGTCCCTGGTTGACAGGACAAATTAATGCTGCACAGTAACTAAACAAAGCTAATTTTTTTCACCTCACCTTTCCACAATTACAGCTGGCATTTGGACTAACTGTACTGGACTTTTCCCATCTTTGAGAGCTTGAGTTAGATTTAAAATTTGACCTCTCATAACACTCATCTGTTTTTCAAACAAATGCCTATCAAAGCCTTTGTCTTCCTGAAATTCAAATAGAATAATCATTTATAATAGAGCGTGATGCGTACTCGGATGGGAGCACGCCCTGGGACAATACGTATCGTTGGCTTTATCGGGGGTGGGTTGATTACTGCAAAATAGCATTGGGACTATACCTTATTTTACCTAGTTGTAAAAACTAGGAGTTTCCCAAAGCTCCTCCAAATATCAAATCGAATGATTGGTACCTTCAAATTCTTGGATTTATCATCCAACTGACAAATATTTAGAGTTGCCGTCTCATACATTTACCATTGAAACTCACGTACGTTAAAAAATACTGATTTTTTTCATAATTTAAAGAAAAATATTAATTCCGGAGCGAAATGTTTTTTTTTTTTTTTTTTTTTTTTTTTTTTTTTTTTTTTTTTTTTTTTNTTTTTTTTTTTTTTTTTTTTCATTCAATTGGCGTCATTGTGTTTTTATCATTTCCCAGTTTTCGAATTTCCACAAAAACAACAAAAAATCTTTTTTTATTATAGCCAAGTAAAAAAAATCTAGTGAATTGATTAAAGAAGTGTGATATATAATCCCAAGAAGGGTTGTATTTTTATTTTTAGTAAATTTTCCAAGTAGAGATACTATGGAAAGACAAAATACTCAACCCTATACTCTATACTTCGTAATAGGGTTCCATTTTCCTGCTAGGGTATGGAAGCAAATTTATTAATTAAACTAAATAAACGGATAAACTGTTCACCATGGAACCCTCTATAAAACTTACTTTAAACAACGTATACAGTTCATCGCACATATCCTGTACAAAATTCATATCTGACAATGAAGGTAATATCATGTCTCTTATTTCAGCACTAAAAGGTATCTTTGCTTGACTCAGCCATGCCCAATGATACGGATATGCCCGCCATGAATCTGGATGTTTAAATGGAAAAGCCAATCCATTATCTATAGCAGCAATTTTTATTTCTGCTTTTTCTACAACGTTCCAATCCTATAAATAAAAAACTTTTGGAATAAGTGTACTGGACCCGCAGATTGTGTTTTCCAATACCATCTGGATTTGGAAATTTTGTAAACGAATTTTACTGTTCCTGAAATGGCATGGCTATGAAATTTAGGACATTTTTCACAAGAAATTACAAATTAATATTAATAGTGTTGTACTTAATATTGCAAGACTAGTAATATTAATTAGGCCTAGTTTTGCCCGGTTCGTGAGCGTGTATCTGGGGGACTGTTACTTTCCTTATCCTAGAAAAGGAAAGAATTGTAATGGGCTGAAATGTTCTTGTCAAGTTTTCAATGCTAAAACACATTTTGAGGTACTCAGAGTCCAAATCTTGAATTTCAGCAATTGATCTGTTTGTGAGCAAGATATCCCAAGAAAAGTTAGTGCTAGTGCTAGAGACTTTAAATTTGGAATGTATCTCAATTTTATGCCAAGTACAAATCATGAATTTGTCTTTGATTATTTAGGACCTACTTGCAAGACTTCTAAGTTTGAAGCCATTACAATTATAACTGCGACATTTAGAAATCTATTATGACCACGAAACTTGGTTAAAATCTAATTTTTTTTTGTCGGTTTTATACCGCTTTTTAACTGTTTTGACGAATCCCGCCTAAAAAGAGAACGGTAAGAGCTATCTTCTAAGATAATCGTTTCTAGAAATAAATGTATTTTTTTATGTCAAGGGAAAAAAATTAGGTAACCAAAAAGGAAACCAAGTGAAGTGAGTTTGGCGGAAATTTGTAGCAAAATTTATAGAATTTGTGCAACAATTCCGATTAACGAACGTAAAGTTCTTATCAATTGTACACCAAACACAGTAATTATAAATCAAAACTCCCTCGCTCCACCAGGACTCTCATCACGGCTGCGTTCAGGATATTCCCAATACTTTAAATCATAATAATAAATGATTGTGATTTATGCAGAGGAAGCCCTCATAACACCCCACGCCTATTCGATTGTCCTGCAAATCTTATATTGGTTACATCTGTGGAAATATTCATTAGCCGCAGCCCTAAGGCTCCTGTCGGTGATGAGATGACCTTTTTTTTTTGAAGAAATCGCTGCTGTAAAAACCACAAATTACGGTCAAATGAAAACTAATAATCAGTTTGAAACTGAGTGATGTCGTTTGGAAACTTATAGAAGCAAGCGGTGGCCGTAAATTCCCTCGGCGCAAGTACTTATTGGTGTATAAAGCGTTAGAAATGGAATTAGAACACAAATTCACATGTAAAGATAAGGTGCAAAATGAACACAAGTGCAATTGGATAGAACACAAATAAAAAACAGTTCTCACTTGCAATGCTGAGCACAAATTAATCTCTGGTTCAGGACATACCGTAGCATCTTGCATTTCATTTTCTTTTTCTATACCAGAAGGTGCATTCGTTTGTATATCTGGTAACGTATATTTAATTAACCAATTATCATTGCCTCGATCGGTGTTTCGTATGATATAATCTAAAACGACTAAACGTTCAAACTGTTGTTGGAATGAAAGTTGCAAACCAGCAGGTAAAGGTTCTACGTCAAATCGACGCAACCAAAATTCGGCGTCTTTATATCCATCAACGAACATTTGGAATGATCCGACCTGAAAAAGATTTTGAACAATTTGGTTAGGGGTGAGTTGAAGCGGTTTGTTTCTCTTTTTTTACCCGAACTGAAAAAAAGTGAATAAGTCTGATCAAACTTGAGTTTTTTACACGTTAAACACTAAAGAAAGTAAGAATTGTGAGAATACTCTAGTTTTAGAGATTTGTGGTAACCATATTTAAAAATTGTGATGCTTTCTTGTTCTTCTATTTGTTACCAAACCAAAGCAAAACTTGATCCCAAGTTATAGCAAAGTAGAGATAACCAGCCACTGCCGAGCTTAATTTGTACGAAGTCATCTGTATCTTAAATAAATGAAACCATACTGCAAAAGATGAGTATAAAGAACTGAGATAATTGCTAAGAAGAGATTAGATCAGTTTTGCTAAAAGAAGACTTGGTAGTGAGTGCCGAACTATTACAACACCAGAGCCTGCTGCACCACCATTGTCATCAGATCGGATCGAGTTGTCACCCACAACCGCAAGTCCTCTTGTGTGACCTTTAGATTGTATGAGAAAGTGAGAAGATTTTAAAGAGTCACACCCAAAAATGTTTGATGGCTGGCATGACATTACTATGAATTTCAAGCATGTTACTGGCGCCCTTAGTCCAAGTGATAAGGACTCAATGTGTCTTTCTTTGCTGTGTACTTACCTTGGGCCTAAGACCAAGTCTATTGAAATGTCGTCCTAATTTTGGAAAATGATCATTGATAGCATTCTTAATTTGTGATTTACTTCTATCTACTCTCGGATAGTTAAACGTTTCACTGACTAATTTCACAATCTGAAAATTTGAGAATAACATTATGTGCCATGAAATGTGAGCAAGAGTTTTTACTGTCGTGTATCTCATAAAATCAATTATAATCCCAAAATACAGATTCTGTTTTGGAAAAATGGTAGGAATAAGTTAATATGATAACCAACATCTCCAAAACCTTGTTTGGAGATGTTGAAGAATTGAACAATAATTTTATTTTAATTTTTTTTTTTTTAATTTGGCTTAACGTTTCTTTAACATTTATTGGTCATTTAAGACCGATTTTGATATTTAATGCACAAACTAAAATATTTCACCGTGTGGGGGAAATAAAAAAAAAATATATATCGTATCAGATCATATCGAGATACTCCAGAGTGATTATTTTTAGCCGCTGAAAGTTGCAGAACATTATATTGTAAGTTAGAATGTATTACACAATAATACTGTACGTGACGACAAGTTTTTGTTATGTGTAAACTGTATATAATACGAGACTGTCCGCTCAGGCGAGGTAGTCCTCTTGCTGACGTCATGCCCACAATCATGTAAATAAGGTTTGGTACTAAGTAATTGATGAGATAATATTTTCAACTAACAAGCAAAACTCGCTGTGTCTTTATATAATAGTAAGATTACTACGCAAAAAGGATTGCACAAAATTTGGTCGGGCGCCTAGAGGCGTTCAATAATATTCAAAATAACTGGGTTTGTGCAATACATTGAAACTTATGAAGGTGATATTCAAGGTTGTGCAATGTTTTGGGCAATTCCCAGCACAGATGTACAGCGTGCTTGGTTATATACTTTCAGTTCCCACCGGTATTAAATGAAGTTTTGTTTATCTTCCTTACCTTTGTTTTTGGTACAATATTTAATCCTAACTTTTGGTCAACAAGACTTGCGCCAGCTTCTGACAAATATCCTTGATTTGGAATCAGACAAGCTCTCCCAAAGCAACATGGACAGCATAATTTATGCATCCACTTCGTCCATTTTGGGTTTAACCGACCATAAGGTTCTTCATCTTTTGGTTTAAATACTCCTGTCTTTTTCTAAAAAAAAAAAAACGAAGAAAATCGAAAACATGAAAGATATTTTACCAATAAATTGTTTCATTTTTCATGTTGAGTTCATATCGCGGTCAAAAATCAGTGTAATGTAGTGCATTCACTGACGCACAAAAAAATTTGTAGTGATTGGCAGCCTCTCTGTCTTAGTTCGAATCCTAGTGGAACCGATTATTTTTGGAACCCTACATGGATGTTGGTTATGCATTCGGTCTCATAAGGATAACAGTGTGGCTACTAAAGGTGGCATCCTCTCTGTCTTAGTTCGAATCCTAGTGGAACCGATTATTTTTGGAACCCTACATGGATGTTGGTTATGCATTCGGTCTCATAAGGATAACAGTGTAGCTACTTAAGGTGGCATCCTCTCTGTCTTAGTTCGAATCCTATTGGAACCGATTATTTTTGGAACCGTACATGGATGTTGGTTATGCATTCGGTCTCATAAGGACAACAGTGTAGCTTCTTAAGGTGGCATCCTCTCTGTCTTAGTTCGAATCCTGGTGGAACCGATTATTTTTGTAACTCTACATGGATGTTAGTTATGCATTCGGTCTCATGAGGACAACAGTGTAGCTACTTGAGTATGCCCTCTGTCTTAGTTCGAATCCTGTTGGAACCGATTATTTTTGGAACCGTCCATGGATATTAGTTATGCATTCGGTTTCATGAGGACAACAGTGTAGCTACTTAAGATGGCAGCCCCTTTAGCAGTTCGAATCCTGGTGGAACAGATTATTTTTGGAAGTGTATGTACATGAATGTTAATTATGCATTCAATCTCATGAGGACAATTTTTGGAACTGTCCACGGATGCTAGTTATAAATTCGGTCTCATGAGGACAATTTTTGGAACTGTACATGGATGTTAGTTATGCATTCAGCCTTATGAGGAGAACATTGTACCTACTTAAGGTGTGAGTAAAGACCAGTGGCAGCATTATAAGGGCTAAAAATAATAATACTGTGATTATTTTTAGAGATTTTAGAGGGATGGCCCTTGTAATGTTGTGATACCTTCTACAGACATGTAATTCAAGGTTGTGATTTTTCAGGTTTGACACAAAAACGATGTTAAAAACACTTAAATAGGGTTGAAAATAATACTCGTAGCTAATATAATCAGTGGTCCACCCGGGGACACCATGCACCGTTGGCTTTATGGAGGGTGCACCTAGCCCCGAAATGACAACTGATTAGCTGTGGTTGATTTCAAAACAGCAAGAAGCTCTATACCTTGTTTAACCTTGTTGTAAAACCTTGTTGTTGTTCCCAGAGATGCTCCAAATATCAAATCGAATGATTGGTATCAATTGACAAATATTTAGAGTTGTCGTTTCATAAATCTGGCTACCATCGAACCCGATGTCGATGAAGGTGCACAGTGTCTCTACCACATAATTTTCATATGTATGGTAGACTCATTAATTACAAGTATACTGATGAATAATAATAAATACATCATGGTAGGAGTGCATGGCCTTCAATCTGACACAGGAGATAAGGGCATCAAATTTAGACACCTAGTAGAATATTCATGAAAGCTAGTTTTGTATTTGAAACAATTTGTTTTGCCTATCTAATGTGAATGTATGGTAATCGTCATGGTTTATTTTCAAATGACCTAATTAAGTACACAGAGATGTTTATGACGATTCTAATTAGTGCGTTCGTCACTCATCAAAATGTAAATAGTATTTAATAAAAATGATTGTATGGTAAACTGGGACTAAGAGGACTCAATAATAAACAATTCAATGAAATATTTTGATGGGGAAACACGAAAATTAATGACTCCATTCCAATTGGCCAAAAGAAAATAAGTTAGTGTCAATGGCACGTTAAATTAACCGGTCCCTTAAGATCACTGTAGTTTGGCAACGACCAGGGAGGTTTTTATTCAGTGAGTGACAACGTTGGTCCCCGTGGGTCAATGTGGGTAACTAGCCAATGTGGGGCAAAACCTAGGGCTCGACTTTAGATGGAAAAAGACGTTAACCCCCCCCTCCCAACCAGAAAAAATTGGCCTTAATTGAAAAAAAAATTGAGGTTTTTTTTTTCGTGACGATTCCAAAGGTTCATTGTTGAAAATAATAAACCAATACATAACTACATGTTCGTTTTGATTTTAAACCAATTTTTCTAATTTCATCCGTAAAAAATAGATTTGTTCTCATAAAAGAAGAGGAAATATTCACACTTCTTTAATATTTTTTTAACGAAAAGTAACGACGAATATGAAAAGAAAATTTTTAAAATTAGTTAAAAAGAGTCAGAATAGAATGTAAAAGTACCTACAAACTAGGTTTAGAGTACCTACTTATATCACGCTCGTTTTGTTTTTCTTGCTTGATTAACTCCAATTCATAAAAACACCTACTTTAGGACTTGTTCCGTTCACGTGTAGACACGATGAAGATATACAATCAACAACACATATGACCTTGAGCCGATGAAAAGGTTACAATAAAACATTATTTTGAGACAAAAAGAATTTCAGATGTTGTCAATTTGAATAAAAGTCGTTCTTGTTCTAGACACAATTTTTACAAAATTCACCAAAGAACAATAATTATTATAATTCTTACCCCAGAACAGTTTTTCACAAAATAGCTACCACTTGATCCTTGATAAATTCTCTCTGGAAAAATGCCATTATCAATCGCTATTTCTGTTTGTCTTATCAATTCTGTGAAACCCGGATCATCTGGAAAATACAAAATATTTTTTGCTGTAACTATTCAGATATTTGTAAAAAAAAATGCGTATGAATTAGAATTAAGAATAATTGATTAAATAAATAAAATAATTGATTGAAAAAGTATCCGCGGTCCTTCTAGTGCTTCTCATAACTGGAATTGCAACCGGGAAACCCGAATTCGATTCCCGACGATGTGGGAATTTTCAATAATACAAAAGTCTTCGAATATTTTGATTTTGAACTTCTGAAGGGATATTTTTGGCTAATACAGGAGGCTCTGTTCTTCCCTAAAGAGAAGTTGAACTATACAAGATATTACTCGGAGCTTCGTTCTTACTATTTCTATATTTCATTTTGCAAAAGCGGGATGAAAGATATTAATATGAGAGGACATAGGGAAGGCAACAGGAAATCACACTAAACATCAATTCACTCTTTAGAAAAAATAGTCTACCTGCATTAGAGAACTAGTTACTGTAAAACACTTGTTTAACTGTTAATTTAATGATTTAATTGTTACGGGGTGCACTCAGGTTTGTAGGGAATATTCAAGCTAAAGGCCACAATAACTGGCAGCTTTAAAGGGCAAAATTAGTACATGAAATATTTTAAGCTTATAGGAAATGAAAAAATACCAGGAACATTGAGATAACACTTGAAAATGGTGGGACGCTGAGGATATTGTATCACAAAATACCTTAAAATAATTCTTGATTTACTGATCTTCTTATCATCAAATAATTGATGATAAGAAGCCAGTCACCAGAGATATTGATTCTCCAGGATCTTAAGATTAATATTTTTTTCACAATGATATTCAAAAGCATCAATGAATTTTCTTTGTCAGCAATAAATTACTTGATTGACATTATATCTTATGAACCAGATCGATTTTAAATGATTGACAAAGAAATTCGGAAGATATTGGTCAAGTAGAAAGTAATTTTCAAATCAAGTAATGTAGATCGACTATATTTGACTCGGGATGATTTGGGAAGAGGTTTGCAAAATATGAACGATAAGGCTGAGCTGATATTATTAATAATAACTCTTCGAACATCTCAATAACACCGAAGAAAGACAAGCCATACTACAAGAAGAAAAGGGAGGAGGAACTCATTTGGGTTTGTAGAGGAGTTTCTACAACATAAATATCAATTGGGTGATCAAGAAGTAAGCAACAAAAAAATAAAAGAAAAACAAATAGAACAAAGAATGAGTAAAATCAAGGGAAAAAATGAAGATCAAGTATATGACAAGACTCAATCTTCATTGTGTTTGAAACATGGAAATGGAAAAGAAGGAATGCTGTGCGCCTTACAAGATAGAAATTTGTTCATAAACAACAAAAATGTCACCATTATTGCAACCTGGGTAACAAAACAGTGCATCATTTGGCAACTCAATGTGGTCAGATGTATCCACTTTTGGTTTACCAAGAAATATGGCCTTGAGAAAAGCAAAAACTTAAAAACTATAAGGTGGAGAATGTAATTTCGAACAAGAGAGTCAGAATAAACTCAGATGGAGGATTTTTTTTTACTTATAGGAACTATTTATTTTACCGGATACCTTCATCCTCCATACCTACTTTGATAACATGGTCGTAAGTTCAACAAACAGACATCGAAATTTTTCATCGTACAATGCTTTACTTTCTATAGGTACTTCATTAAAATACAGAAAGAAACTTTTTTAACACGAAAACGGAAGAAGAAAAAAATTGTACGGAGCTTCAAATACATGGTTTGTTGTAAAACAATTACATCTAATTACGAAATTCATTCCTGCTTGTGAATAACTTTACCGGTAGCAATAATTCACAAATTCAGTTTTCTGACTCGAGTCGGAACAGAATCTTTAAAGTTAAACGGAAGAAGAAAATATTAAATTAAATATCAACCATATATCAGCAACCTTTTTGAATATAATTATTGAATGTAAAACAAACACCTTACCTGGAAAATGGTTTGCATATGATTCACCGTCCATACGTCCAAGTAAAGGTTGATTTTCTCTATTTTTATTACTACTTTCACAATTTGAATTTGTTAGTCCAGAAAATTCAATATCTGGAACAGGAACAGTCTCTTCTGATGATAGTGATATAATAGAATTTCGTTTTACATATCCATTTGTTATACCAGATGTACTCGGAAAAGAAGAATTTAACTGAGTTTGTTCTGTGTCAGTCATTTAGAGAACTGACTGGAAAATTAGAATAATAAAGAAAAAAACAGCTGCTATTTTTTACAAATCAATTTAAATACACAGGCGTAGAATCATTAGAAATTAATGGATTTAAAATTATCAAACACAAAATGATACTTAAACTTATTATTACACAAAAACAAGTGCTACAACTCACTAATATGAAGAGTACCTATATTATTTACATTATTTTTTTTTATTCAAAACAATAGTATTTTTTTCAACCATATAACACAGAAAACATAAAAGTTAGATTTCCTTTTCTAGATATTAACCTTGAGTTTTTCTTCCGGAAATTATAAACAAATAGAGGATTTTAACATTAATAATACTGAAATCAGAATAGAAGAGAAATAATTCAAAAACATTACGTAATTATTTTTAATAATAGCTGACTTTTTTAGGAATCTCAAGTGAATTTTTTTTCTATTATCTTATCAATAGTTCATTTGAGATAAAAAATCGATGTCTGGTTTCCTTTAAATTTTACCGCCTTAATAATTGTATGATTCGTTAAAATGAAAATTTACGTAGACTTCGCGATTACTTATTTTAACTTTCTGGATAGTGCTGCTCTTTTAGCGGATTTTTTGCAAACTTTTTTTTAACCACGTGAAATATTGTATTTAAAACTGTTAGACCGGGAGCTAATGACTTCAAAGTGCACGGTATGTTAATAATATTTGTCAACATCTTTTTATTAGAATTTCAGTTGAAACGATTTTGCTCCCCATTTTTTCGTTAACAATGGTGTCAATTTTACAAGTAAAATCACTTCTAGTCCTCTTTTTGATTCTGAATAATACTTCGTCAAATTTGCAGCAAATATCGCTTTGTCCGGTGATATTATTTAACCCCTGTCACAATTGAACTTTTCGTATTCATTTTTTAGCTATGTATATAAAATGTAAATACAAACAAAAACATAACGGTCCCTTCTTATTATCATGATTTGCAGCATCGTCGGATTCGTCGGCTATATTATTCGCGCTAATTGTGGAATGTGGCGAGACCTTTACGATGAAGAAAAAATATAATTCACGTAAAATGAAAATAAACATATTTCCATACTTGCTCAAGCATCAAACTTTCCACCTTCAGTTTTGTATTAGGTAAGTAAAAAAATCTTGAACGTTCCGCTATGAACGTTTCTCTTTGTGTCATTAGCCTTTAGACTATTGCGCAATCGCTTTTGTTTTCTTTCTTCTATTTGTTTCGTTTTTTTATAATTATTTTTTTATTACAAATAAATTTTCTGTTTCGTGTTTTTTCATCTAATGATATTTTTTATAATGAAAGGCTTTGTAAATTTGTTTTTTGTGTTTGATGATTTCTTACCTACATTTTATTCAAAAACCATTACAAAAAAATGCGACAGAATCAGATCAGGATCAGACACGAGTACCTACCTAATCTTATCAAACCAAACATGGGGTGGTGCCGCACGCCGTAGGTGCTTATCAAATGCCAACTAAAGATCATTTTTACTCAAAGTTTTTCTCATGTACAATCTCCTATCTTTATCTACATTGATAACAAAATTATTTATATTAATTAAACTGCCAGTATTAGCAACAAGTGGCGGTCGTGGTGGACCCATTTTAGAATCCGATGTAATATATGCGGTGAAAGAGTATAGTAAAAATAATTTATCATTTCCAGTTTTGAACTTTTACATGCATCACCTTAATAGTTCTCGTGGCATCTCTACCAGACGGCATATTAATGTTATTGATAACGTAAAAGCTCTGTTAAACGGTGGTAAGTAACGATCGATTATAGACGCCAAACCATTGGAGCAGCGGCATGGTAACACCGTTATAACCAAGCATAACACTATGGTCCCACATATTGTAAAACTATATATGGTCTGAAAGACCCCCGAGACTTACTTTGGGTTCTCGAGGGGCCCGCAGATGTTTCTGATAGATATTAAAGTTAAACATGGCCTAAATGCGCTAAAGAATTTTACACTGTTTCTGTCAGGAGCCCTGTTTATGATCCCGATACAGTTTCATCAAGGTTACTGCGAAATCTTGCTAATACATAGTCAAATGTCCGTCAGGGGCCCCTCTTCAACGTAGGTGTCTCGTAAAGAAATCATTTACGTATCGACCCCCCTATTTTTTGGCAATTGCAGAGTCTGCGGCGGAGCCTGCATCGACCTTGGGTTTTATTCTGTACACTTCAGCTTTCATACTGGTCTTTTCAAATGCATGTGAAAAATATTTTTATCTTTTTATCGAGAGATTAATAGTAGACTCAGAATTTTATTTTACGGAAGGGATTCGGCCGCCACTGAAATGATCTGATTGAGAAGTGCAGTTCAAATGTTCAATGAACCACTACAGTTCGAATTACCAGAGTTGAGACACAAAGGATAAAAGATGTTAGTGTGCTCATAGACAGACATAACTTAGCTTTTTGCATAGCAGACATCTTTGTATATTTGGGAGTCTGCAGATTGTAGATCGAGCAATCTGCGGACTTCCATTAGAACATGTGCATTTGTTTTTCTTTGCATGTATGAAAAACTGTCTGCTATGTAGTATTATAATTAAGTACCCTCATTTTTCATTACTTATCAGGACACATTGCTATAATCATCTAGACACGTTTTAATGAGCCTTTGTGCAGTTTTAACTTTCGTTATTCGAACTATAGTATGAAAATCTATTTCACACAGGGCATACAAAGATGGCATGGTCTGCTAACGAAAATTCTCTGGAAACACCTATACATATCAGCTCGGATGAAATAAAACAATTACAGCGTGTGTATCGCCTTCTCCAAACCAATCAGTCAGTCGTGGCTTACCATTTATACAAGGCGATGAAAGAAAAAATGAAGACAACTATTCGAGTTACTGTTCCATACATTGATGTGTTTGAAAGAATTCGAGAACTGAGTGATAAGCAGAGATCTGATTTTCTGACAGGTAAGACCGTTTTTAAAAAATTACAATATTGATCTATGTAGAAGTACTATTTGACTCCGCAATAACTGTTATTAGCTTTTCCACAACAACCTTACATCCTAAAGCATCCTGCAATCGACTTTAACGCCTCAGTCTTGTTAAAAATAGAAAATATTTTCTCTTTTTAGGGGAAAAGGTTTACCAAAACGAATACTCAACTATCAATGAGGAAATGAAAATTAAGAATACATTAAACACACATTTTGACGAAAACAGATTTAATACTCAAAAATTGAAAGAGAAAAAGAAGCGCATAGAAAGAACAGTAACTAATATGAGAACAAAAGTGGAAAACACTGTAACAAAAATGACAACTAAGCAGCAAAATAAATTTTATCATAGAATAAAGAATATTTTTCAGAAATTAAGTATTTTTAAAGATAAACTTGTAAAAATAAACAGCATAACAACTGAAAGCATCTTACATGAAAACAACACTAACATACAAAATAGGACTATTAAACATTTTCTTTTTGAATATGTATCTAATGTGAAATCAAAAACTAGAAATTTATTAGAAAAAATTGTATATATGAAAAATTCAAAAAATGTGACCGTCAAAGTGGATCAGGATTTTTATAATGTTACTCGTAAAACTGGAATTATCAAAAAAATAATGAATTTTTTTAAGGGAAATACGGACGAGAAAAATGTTGAACCTAAAACTTTACCAACAATGGCGACAACGTCAGTAATCACAACGACATCAATAATATTTTTTAAAAACAATAAAAAACAGTATGGAAAGAATATTCAGATGAAAGATTTAATAATTCCAGAAATTTATGAGGAAGAAACTTTTAAAGATTACTTAAAAAATCAAAAACAAATCAAAGACGAATCGAATTCTAAAAGGAACAAAGGAAATTTTATCACTCATACAAATACAAATAAGATCAGCACTGCAAATATCTCGTATGATTCAAAGACAACGAAAATGATTAATACTGAAAATTTGAAAAAATATGTGTCTGTAATGATTGAAATGAATGTCAAAACTGAAGTAAATCTACTCACAACTGTGATTGCTTCAATAGAATGTAATGATCAAATAAATCAAACAGCATTTGAACCAGAAATATCAAGCCGAAGAAACAGCTCAGTTTTCCATACAGTCTTGAACAGAACCCCAGAGAAACTCTCTAACTTCTCTAAAATTTCTTTAACTTGTCTAAAACCAACATTTAAAAAACTTCCCGAGTCTCTTGAAAATGCTAAACAACTATTTGAGTATTATTTAAATGTATCAGAACCGATTCAATATACAAACCTGAAAGATTTCCTTTCTCGATTCTCAACCAAACCAGGATCAAAATGGTCGCCATTTTTTGATTCTGATAGTGATGAAAATGTTCAAACGATTGTTAAAACTTTACCCCAATATCAACAAGAATTATTTAAATATTTCAAACAAAGTTTGACAACTAAAAAAATGATTTTAGAGAGAAAAAAATTTACTAAGCTTGATGCACATTCTCCTAAAAATACGATTTTCGACCGGTTTATATCAAATTTTACAACTGACGCTAATCGAAGTAAAAGTTACAATACAATGATAGATGCTCACAATAGCAGAGAAAAGTTGAAAAATGTTGCGGACAAAAATAAAAGTGGAAACAGCACGAAACACAATGCAGAAAAAGAAAGATTGTGGAAAAACTTGGACGAATTTAAAAGCAATACTGAAAATAGCGAGTCTATTTTTGATTTGGACAAAACTCCTAATTTTACGAAATTGAGAAACTCAACAATATACCAGAAAATATTCAAAACTAACAATAAAATCAATATGAGATCAGATAAAGACTTACATAAATTGAAAAACAGTTCTATAATGGTAGCCTATACACATTCATCCATTAAAATTACAGAAATCAGAAGACAAACAATGAATAGAACTAGTGAAGTCTATTTAAAAAGATTGAGAACAGAAATAGACTCAAACACATTAAAAATTAATGCTACAAATGCAACGGGGTTTCATATTGAAAAAACATTTAATTCTAACAAGTCAACAAAAACAACTGTAAATGCAAAATTTAAAACAATTAACATAAAGGAGAAAAAAATTATCCTTTGGAACTATTTTAAAGAAAGCTTAGATAAATTATCAACACAAACATTTCAATATTATTCTTATCAAACACAAATACCTGTATTTACATATAAAAGAAAACCGAAAACAACAATGGAACATAATTTTAAAAATAAATCCAAAACTGAAGATGGCTTTCTTATAATAACTGGTGGTGATAAATATACAATTAATGGAACGTTCGACTATGATTTACTTTGGGAAATGATGAGAAATTCTACTAATAAAATGGTACGAGATATGTTTACGGATTCCCCACGTGGAATGCCAAGTACTCCAGTCACAATAAAGAAATCAATGTTAGAAAAAATTAAGGATATTTTATTTAGAAGGACGACAGCAAGTTTCTTTATTAATAGAACAAGAACCGAATCTGAAGAAGATTTTGAATATTATAAATTTATTGCGGGTAAGCGAGGTAATTTGACACAACAGGATATTGATAGAAGAAAAGTCGGTAATATTTGTTTTTCTTAATCAACCCTTATCGCAAAGTTCCTCACTCTTTGCAAAACAAGACTCTGTGTATATATTCGACCTTTCCTGCACGATGAACACTTTTTAGAAAATTGAAAAACCGGAGACGTTTTGTTTAGATGTGAATCCTATAGCCGTGCTGCAAAGAGCCAAGGCATCCGCCAGACATAATTATTTACTGTCAGGTTTCTAGCAAACGACTGAAGAAAGGGAGATTTGTATTTATGAAGAAGTTTAAAAAAAGTCTATAGTGCCTCCGAATTGAGAATTCCACTTCTCATTCTGCTTTTTAAGTTCCAACAGGAACAAAACAATATTGGTTATTTTTTTTTTGTCCGTCAGTTTTTCAATTTCTTTAGATCGAAACAAATTCAACTATTTTGATTTCCAAGCGGGTAAGCTTTCCCACAGTTCACAAAACCAATTTGATTTCTCCGAAGTTGTTAAAAAAAAAAAAAAAAAAAAAAAAAATTATCACCTGCGCATGCGCAATCTTGGAAAAGGCAGTTCCGGTTTGGATCAAATAAATTAATATGAACAAAAATATGAAGTAGTGAGGAAGCTATACTGGCCTATTTGACAGAAGTTTCCATCACATTATCCTCAATTATCAAGCAAAACGCTAGTTTTGCAATGACAAGAGAAACAAAACGAATATGGTACAAGTACGCCACATCTAGTTTGTAGGTCTATTTTACTACCAACGCTTATAAAATAATTGACCGCTAGGTTTAGCATTACGATTTTTATTTTGTCTATTTATCTTTTTGTACCACGATAATTCTCGACCATCCGATTTAAATTAAATTTGGTATGCATATTCATCATAATCCAAAACGAATATAATGTTGATGTTGTCCCTATTAGGCCATCTGGTGGCTATTTTATTCGAGTTCGTTCTGTAGCTCACAGAACTAATAGTATTATCTTCTTCTTTAACTTCACCCTTTCCCAATTCTATTTGGGGTCTCTAATTCTACCATGCACAACCCTTCTTTAGGTTCCTACTCTCTTTGGCTGCAACCCTTTCCTGGCACGGTAACCGTAGCTTGCTTCTCACAGTATCAATAGTAACTGCGTAGAAACTTGCTTTTCGCTGATGATCTCTCATCATTGAAGCAGAGTGTTTTAAAGGCTGGATGCCATTCCTAACACCGAACCTTCTGTATTTGCACGGACATAGGACAGTCACCTAATGAAGCTGGTTTTCTCCCCTCGGTGGCTACATTAGAACTACTAGTATTATACCCGTTAATAAATAACAGAAAATAAATTCCTTATGTAATTAAAAACCCAAGATTCAATAGGCTCTATTTCCCCTCAAAACTCAAGATTTCTCAGGATTTGTTTAGTACATCCCGAGATACTCTAAGAGGGACAGAGGTCCTTCGCTTATTATCGACCGATCAAGTCAGGTCTTGTTTTAATTCCACGGTTATTCTTCAAACTCTAATTTGTTCCATAATAACTCTCGAACGCCTTGTCCGATTTTGATGATACTCAGTATGGACACTTATTACGTTCATAGAATTGACTAAATCGATTTTAGGTCTCACCCAGACATTAGGACCTTATGACGGGCCATAAATTGAGCGAGATCTATATTTCACGGAACTACAATTTAACATTACCAGATTCATTTTGGTCCTCTCATTCTATTATAATTTCAGAATTCCCAAAGAATGTCTTCTAAAACTTTTTTTTTTTTAAATCCTTCATTAAACCGGATGGGTTAATATAAAAACCTGAGTCGACGCATTGAATAAACCACAGGAGAAAAAAAATGACACCACACTAAATAGATAATGTCACCACAATTTGAACATCCGTTCTCCGTTTTTAGTATGTGACTCAGTCAAAATACATTCTTATTTGATTGAACACGGCGACATCAATTTACAAAGTCAAAAATAAATACTTTTTAACTATTTGCGATCTTCTTCCGAAATGTCGACCGGTCGATTTTAGCTGGCAGGAAAGATATATTTTAACTTTCGACCGATATTTTCCAGACGATTTTATTTGGTATTACTATCGATGACTAATTGATTTCCTTTGTTTTTTTCCTGTCGTTGATTCCACTGATATTTGTTTTACATTTTCTTGTTTTTAGTTTTTTGTGTTTTAAAGCAATTCCTTTTATACCAAATAGTTCCTAATTTTATTTTTATTTTGTGAAGAAGAAAGAAAGCTCAAATAGACGAATCTTGGTAAGATAGTATTTTTCTCTATTTTTCTAACTTTTTTTTTGCCCTTCCATCGTTGACGATGCACACACATGCATAACCAAAGTTATTAATATTAATTAGAACCTAAGGATTAATTATTTTCAAAATATTGTGCGCTAACCCATTCCTTTTCTGAATACAGGGTGTCCCAGACCTGTCTGTATCTTTTTTAAAAGAATGGTTCAAGATAGAAGCTTTTACTATATTGGCACTGAACTTTCTTTGGAAAATAATGCTAAAATTGAGCGGCGCCCGCTAGGGATGTAAATGGATTGCGCATGACAGTTTCTCCTGGAATTCAAATGCAATGCATACTTTTCTTTATGGTATATTGAATTTTTGGAATTATGCTTATTATTCCAAGTTATTTTCAATCAGATTTTTTTTTTTTTCAAAATGTACATGACAACGTTTTTAACTTGAACCCTTTTTTATGTAGACCCTGCGTCCACCCCGGGTGGACGCTTCCATGGATAAAGATAGTGGCCGGTAGGTCTGTGACAAGGGTTACCAGACGTCCGGCTTTGCAGGAAATGCCCTGTTTTTTGCATATTTGTCCTGCCTGCTTTTAGAAATAATGGAAACTGACCTGCATTTTCTAAGTCACACAAAAATACCTTTTAAGAATGTCAAATCACCTGTATAAAAAGAACGTGATTTTCAGAGTGCAGAGTTCTGAAAAAGTAGTTGTAAGTTTATCACAACAATTTACAAAACACTGTATTGTACATATATGTAAAACTTCTGAATACCTACTTTAAATCGACACGTCCTTAATTGTACTGCTTTTGTCTGGTTTTTTGAAAAAAATCATTTGGTAACCCTATCTAGGACGCCCTGCATAATTGAGATTTAGTCTCCCCCGCCGTTGGTTCCATCAAGAACAGGTACTCTGTTGTCTTCTGAAACAGCCAATAACACGTGGTGTGCCCCAGCTGTCTCCGATATTCATGAAACACAGTTTACCTTTTACTATACTAGTGTAGTTTATCGGAACGGAACGATAACTTTAGATCTCCTTGTCCAATATTCATGAAACACAGTTTACCTTTTACTATACTAGTTTATCGGAACGGAACGATAACGTTAGATCTCCTTGTCCGATATTCATGAAACACAGTTTACCTTTTACAATACTAGTTTATCGGAACGGAACGATAACTTTAGATCTCCTTGTGCGATATTCATGAAACACAGTTTACCTTTTACTATACTAGTGTAGTTTATCGGAACGATAACTTTAGATCTCCTTGTCGATATTCATGAAACACAGTTTACCTTTTACTATACTAGTGTAGTTTATCGGAACGATAACTTTAGATCTCCTTGTCCGATATTCATGAAACACAGTTTACCTTTTACTATACTAGTGTAGTTTATCGGAACGGAACGATAACTTTAGATCTCCTTGTCCGATATTCATGTAACACAGTTTACCTTTTACTATACTAGTGTAGTTTATCGGAACGGAACGATAACTTTAGATCTCCTTGTCCGATATTCATGAAACTTGGTATGGACTTTTATAATGTTCATGGAATTTGCTGATTTTTTTTTACGCTTTTGTCACTTTATTTGGTCATTTCTGAATTGCCACCGGGCCAAAAAAAAAGAAAAAAAAAACATGTTGACAAAGACCCCCCCATGTAGCCAATATTTTCGGCTAACACCTAAAAAGGGTGCATTTAGATTTATTGTCCAGAAAATTTTAATACTTTTTAAAAATTTAGAGAGCAAGTAATTTTGCCTTGAATGGTTTTGCATTTGGTTCCGCTCCAGCGGCTTGTTCAGAATCGGCAATCAATTTTTTTTTGGCCATTTTGGATTATTTTTATTGAAATTGAGTTGTGCCGTGTTTCAAACACCTTTAAGTTCATTTAACTCGAAAACGGTTATTTCACATGATGGGAAGAAGTCCATAATAATTAGACGCAACTAATTTTCAACAGACAAATATTTAAATTTCTAAAAAAAAATTTTTGTATCGACTGCAGAAAATATTGTTGAGTCACGAGCGCTTACGTCTGATACGACATTATCCTGATAATGTCGTATCAGACGTAAGCGCTCGTGGACTCAACAATATTTTCTGCAGTCGATACAAAAAAATTTTTTTATAGAAATTTATATTTCATAATGACTGCAAACATCCTAAATACCATCTCTAAAGACAAATATTTGTAAACTAGATTTAAGATCAATATTGAATTTGATCATAAATTTGAAACGGATATTCGTTTTGTATTGAAGAATTTACATCTTAAGATCAATATTGAATTTGATCATAAATTTGAAACGGATATTCGTTTTGTATTGAAAGAATTTACATCTTAAGATCAATATTGAATTTGATCATAAATTTGAAACGGATATTCGTTTTGTATTGAAGGAATTTACATCTTCAGAACAAGAGAAGTATTAAAATTAAATAAACTGAAATCCGTCTCATCTTACGCATCCGGAAATGTATTTTTTTTTAACTTTGTCAAGTTGTAAGTAGAAAATAATAATTGTAAATAAATCATACAGATTGAAATCCATTTGCCACGTGGCAAATACGAGTATGAATGAAAATGAATGGAATATATCGCCTCAGATACCTACCTACACGTGTATCTGTATTAATGTTCTAATGCGTATTGATAGATAGATTTATTTTCATCTTGATTTTAATATACGGGGTTGTACTAGATAGTAATTTTCTGATCTTTAGACCCTAATCAGTTAAAATGGCCACTGAGAGGCACTGACTGGTTCATATCCAAGTTTCGATCCGAACATAATAAGTATCCAAGATTAATCAAAATCGGAGAAGGCGTTCGAGAGTTATAACAGACCTTGATTTTTTTTAAAAAAATTGTGTTAAAACTAGACCTCACTTTGTTCGGTCAATTATCTCTTGTAACGCGTATAAGGCTCAGAAGTGGGTACAGTGGTGGGGTAATAGGAACGATCGCCCCCCCCCCTAGACCTGAAGAAATTGAACGTCCCGCGTCGAAACAATTTTCTCAAAATTGGTGTTTATAAATACTACTGACTTCATTGTCGATTATAATTTGGAGCCTCGATCGTCTCCCTCAACGGGATACCTTTATCCGCCCTGATAAGGATTCGATGGGGATAAAGTGAAGTCGGTAGTTGGATCTTCAAAAGAGCTTAGATGAAGTTTTGGTCGTCATAATCATCCTTCTGGGGGCGCCATTATTAAAATAGTGCAACAATTTGAAAGAATATTTTCTTTTAATGATGTTCCTGTGCCCATAAGACAAAGAAATGTACAGTCTGAGGCAAATATTGCGTCAGTAAGACCATCTGTCCAGAGCAAACCAACTCGGTCGATATCACACCGTTCACAAGAATTGGGGATGTCTCAAACATCATTGTGGCGAATTTTATCAAAGAATCTTGTTCTTGACCTCGATAAGGTTAAGTTACACAAGAATTGAAGCCTCAATATCATTATCTCATATTTGGTGTCCGGAAATATCGAAGCCGATCCGAATTTCATCGGAAAAAGATGATTTTTTTTTCCTATGAAATAAGCGAGGTGGCCATATGAATGAAGGGTGAAGTCCACCAAAAGTTTATTTTGCCGTTCATGGCATAAAACTAACATACATACCAAATTTCAAGTCTCTATCACTTGCCGTTCCTGAGATATCTTGTTCACAGACAGACGGACATACAGACACACACACGGACCAATGGCTGAAACTCATTTGGGCTCTGGGGACCCCTAAACTTGTTTTGGCACTGAAAACTCGACATCGAAAATTTCAGCCCATTACAATACTTTCCTTTTTATAGGAGAAGGAAAGTAAAAATGGACATTTAATAGATAGAATTAACAACTTCTAAATTATTATGATTTTAAAATGGATACTTCTTAACTAAATGAAAAAAAAAAAAAAAACAATTTTATTAATTAAAATATATTTTGTTGCACAACATCTCTCTAACATATAAGATCATTCGAGACGGGAGTTTTACTCTATATTCACTGGAAACTTACAAAAAAATTATCAGCCTGTCACACTACTGAATTAAACTTAGAAATAGGTTTGGCATTTGGAAAACACTGAACAAGAAGACAAAATTGCTGAAACACTGTCACATACAAAGGTTGGAAAATCAGATAAAGAGAGCCATAGACGCTGGCTGTAAAATATTTTTGATCAACCTGTCACACCACTGAATTACACTTAAAAAATAGGTATGGCATTTGAAAAACACTGAACAAGAAGACAAAATTGCTGAAACACTGTCACATACAAAGGTTGGAAAATCAGACAGATTGAGCCGTAGACGCTGGCTGTAAAATATTTTTGATCAACCTGTCACACTAATGAATTACACCTAAAAATAGATTTGGCATTTGAAAAACATGAATAAGAAGACAAAATGTCTGAAATATGTCGCATGCAAAGGTTTGAAAATTTGACAGTGTAGAGTATGTGTGTAGGATATTATTATAGTTGAAACACCCTGTAGCGGGAGCTCAGGGTGCTGTACTGCTGATATTTCCTGTGTAAAAATTATTGTAAACTTACATTCCAATTTTTAAAATCTTTGTGCAGGATATTAATATAATTGAAACACCCTGTAGCGTGAGCTCAGGGTGCTGTACTGCTGATATTTCCTGTAAAAATTATTATAAACTTACATTCCAACTTTTAAAATCTTTGCGTAGGATATTAATATAGTTGAAACACCCTGTAGCGTGAGCTCAGGGTGCTGTACTGCTGATATTTCCTGTGTAAAAATTATTTTAAACTTACATTCCAATTTTTCAAATCTTTGTGTAGGATATTATTATAGTTGAAACACCCTGTAGCGGGAGCTCAGGGTGCTGTACTGCTGATATTTCCTGTGTAAAAATTATTTTAAACTTACATTCCAATTTTTAAAATCTTTGCGTAGGATATTATTATAGTTGAAACACCCTGTAGCGTGAGCTCAGGGTGCTGTACTGCTGATATTTCCTGTGTAAAAATTATTTTAAACTTACATTCCAATTTTTAAAATCTTTGCGTATTTCCGTTTTGAGTAACACCCCACTTGCTGCATCTTCTATCTGTCTGATGGGTGTCACATTTGTGTATGATATTATTTTTTGAAATATAAGAAGCTGACGAGCAATCAGACGAAAATAATGAGTATGTCTTATAAACATATGAGGGACCCTCTCTAGTTAGATACTGGGGAAAACGGCCGCAGAAACTATTGTAACTGTTAAAACAGCTCATGGGGAAGCTGCTTCAGGATGCACGTGATGTGCTCGACTGGTTTTCACGTTTCAAGAACAGAGAATTTCGGGTCTCTAGCGCACAGGTGATTGGTACTTTCATTTTGCCAATAACGCCATGACACAGATTGTGCCTCCTCCTTTCCTGTTCACCGGGCCCAGCCCCCCGTGACTTCTTTTTGTTCCCCAGTCTCAAAAGGGACATGAAGGTTAAACTTTTGGCGACTCTGGAGGAGACGAAACAAAAATCGCCAGATTGTATTAAGGACATCATAATAAGTTATTCTAAAAACTTTTGAAAAATTGAACAAAATATTGGACAAGTGCATCTCAGTCAATGGTGAATTTTTTGAAGGTAATCAAAATTTGGTATAAAAATATTGACAAATATATTTTTTTCTCAATTGATACATGACTCAGATGTTATGATCCGAGTCATGTATCAATTGAGCGATCAGTTCATGAGTACGGATCAGTGTTTATGGACCCCGCAATTAAGGTTGCCATAAAATCCGTACTGAGACTGCAAACGCTCTTTGTTAGGAACCTTTTTAACAGAGAAAATATTTTTTATCCCCGCTACCGACACTACATTGAGTATGGGTTATTGATTAATCACCTCCAACTTGACTCCTTAGAGGCGAGAAGAAGGGATGCACAAATCAAGTTTTTGCAAAAAATTTGCGAGGATCAGTCATCAATATCTGATAGAACTATATCAGGTCCTCGGGTGGTATTTTGTTCAAAGTCCCCAATAATGGGGAGACTTATATGTTCAAATCTCCTATAAAAAAATGCCATGACCCTCTACAACAGTATGTCGGTGAAGTCTGAAAAAATCTAAGGCAGTAGAGTCCCCTTTAGAACGTCAGTAATGGCTGCATTGGTGTCTTCGCCAGCATTAATGTAGTGGAGACGCTATAATTTTAAAAAACAAGAAAGTTACAACAAAATTCTCGTTACTTTTCGGTCTCTCCTCCTTACATGAATCTTAAAAAATAATTTTTAAGGGAGTGACAGGTAAAACAATATTATTTTTATTCTGAAGGCTCACAATTGATAACAATAATCTAAAAACATGTTTCTAATTGGATTAGCTTTGTGAGATTCAATTATTTTCTCAAGAATTAATATTAACAACGAAAAGGAAAGTAAAAGAACAATTAAATTTAATGGAGACATGTTTGTTTGTTGTATTGTGTTCTGATAGAAACAAAGTGTGTGCCATATATTTCCTAGCGATGGCAATGCCAACAAACTCAAAAGAATACTCATTACACAGACTGTCTGGCAACCAGGAACTGTCTGAGAAAAAAGAACCAAGTCAATTTCGAGCGATAATTAATAACTGAATTTATACAATTTATCTCCGATGCAATGCCAACAATCTGATATGGTTTTGGACAAGGAACCCAAATATCAAACACGCCCATTAATTTCTATGCATCGGGTAAGCATATAAATGCGCATTCATATTTTCAGTATAATTAAACAACCAAAAATTCCGTCTACGGCACGTTGAATACTTCAGTTCCCAGTAGATCACTGAAGTTAAGCAACGTCCAGGGAGGTTGTACCATGTGGGTGTCCACGTGGTTTCGCGCCCTCGTGATGCTGGCTATTTTTCCGGCCCAACTTAGGCTGGGTGAGGTCAGTGTTGGGTAGCTGGTTTGCAAGTTTCCAGCGAATGGAGGGTGAAACTCCCGGCTTGAATGTTAAAGAGATGTTAAGCCAATTAAAAAAAATCTTGACAATATTCACAGCGAAGTGCCAAAAATGAAGATTGGTTTACAGAAAATAATGTGCCAATTTATTAGAACATGAATTTAGTGTTTTCAATATTACACCTTTGGGAAAATAAGAGAAAAACTATATTTTACGTTTTAAGAAATCGAATATTTCCGTCTTGAATGACCAATAAATGTTAAAAAGACGTTAAGCCAAAATTAAAAAAAAGAAAAAAGAAAGAAAGAAATCGAATATAAAATCCGCTTGTCTGTGTGCTAATTAGGCATTCAAAAGGATATTTGAAAAATAAACTAAAAAAAAGTTTTTGTTACAGAAGTGTTTCGCATTACCTCAGGGAACTTCCAGAGAGCCATTCTTCAGTATTGTCTGCTTTAAATTATCTGTGTGAACAATAGACCTCACTCCTTTGAATTTAACGGTCTAGTAACATTTTTTTCGATTTTTGGAATCTTCGTAAATTAAAACGTGAAATATCAAATTTTGAGAGGGGGTATTTTATTCGTGACGATTCCAAAACTTTGAAGAGTTACCGAGGTGCAATGTCGTAGACATAAAATATGACTGAACTATATTATGAAAATTACTGATCCATTAAAATTGCTCTGAATGGATTGTAGAAACTTTTGGAACACACTGTATGTATGAGGTAAATGAAAGTCAACAATTTTTAAAGTTTTATTTGATAATATCCCGTATATGCACGTTCACGTATGTATCTTCTACACGCATGATGTTCAAAGAATAATTGAATTGGACAAAAGCCCATTGTAGGGTGCCAACGTTCGGGAGACAATGATAAGAAATAAAAACCGACAATCTGTCAATGAAAGAATTAAATTGACACCTCTCCTTCCCTTACACGTAAAAACAACAGAAATTATATCGACGGGACGGGACGGGACGAACATATTGTGTGAATCTCACCCAAGGCCGTATCCAGCTCTCCTCCCCAAAAACTGAACTAGTAGTTACATAGAATGGGCACCATGGGCAGCCCAATAGGACACAGAATACGTACATAATGTGACTAGTAGTCAGTGGCGGACTGGGCAACCGGGCAAATGCCCTGTCCCCGGTGCTCCGGGGTCCCTTGGGGGAGGGGGCAAAAATATGTGTAAGAAAAAATATGTGGGCCCCAATGGGCCCCCAGTTTATTGCAGAGCATTATTATGAAAGAAAACATGTAAAATATGTGGGCCCGAATGTGCCCCAGTTCATCGTAAGGCATTGTTAGTAAAGTGACAGTAGTCATACAAAAATACATGTAAAATATGGGCGAGAATATATATGTGGGGGGCTGGCTCATTAGGGGGCAAAAATACGGAAGAAAAATATGTGCGAGAAAAATTAGTGGGCCCCCGGTCCATCGTGGGGCATCATTATAAAAAAAATACATGTAATACATGTGGGAGAAAAAATATGTGGGTCCCCATGGGCCTCCGTCTCATCGGGGGGGGGGGGGAAAAATATGAAATAAAAATATGGGGCCCTTCTTTCAAAATGCCCGGGAGGCCCCTGGAACCGCAGTTCGCCCCTGCCAGCAGTGCTGTGACAGCCCAATAGGACACAAATCAGCATATTCTATGAACATATTAAATGTCCATACCAAGTTGTGCGTTCGAGAGTTGTCGTGGAACAAACAGATAAACAGAAAAATATGGAGTTAAAACTTGATCTCACTTCAATCGATCTAATAAAATAGATTATTTGTGTTGAACCACGTTTATCTCAATGTACTTCCCCGTGTTAGGTACTAAATTTCTCGTCTATGCTTGGATTAGAACAGGAGCCTCTAGTCTGGTCCCGGGAAAAAACTCTGGGCGTTTCCAAGTTTATTATAGGGATGGGTGACTGCTGGGGGCTGGAGCACACACTACACCACATATGGTTGACTGATTTAAGGTATACATCTCAGATTTGTAAAGAGAGCTGTGTACTAGGTGTTTTTAATTGGAGTTGGAGCGATTTTTTTTGGGGGGGGGGGGGG
>CM022878.1:29059308-29071347 GCA_012654025.1 Pachypsylla venusta | reverse complement strand
AGTGGAATAGGACGAGTAGACATCAACCGAGATTTGACAATACTTGATATGATGATAACATAGAAAATAAGTGGAATAGGACGAGTAGACATCAACCGAGATTTGACAATACTTGATATGATGATAACATAGAAAATAGTGGAATAGGACGAGTAGACATCAACCGAGATTTGACAACACATGATATGATGATAACATCGAAACTAGGTGGAATAGTACGAGTAGACATCAGCCGAGATTTGACAACACTTGATATGATGATAACATAGAAAAACGGCCATGCCACCAAGGCGCCAAGCGAATGAGGCACATCCTAGTCTTTAAATTTATAAATCGTAATCTGTGACAAAACACGTTTTGGGGTCCCCAGAGCCCAAATCTTGATGAGTTTTAGCCATTGGTCTGTGTGTCTGTCTGTCTGTGAACAAGATATCTCAAGAACGACAAGTGCTAGAGACTTGAAATTTGGTATGTGTGTCGGTTTTATTCCATGAACCGCAAAATAAGCTTTTGGTGGAAATCGAATATACGTTAGCAGTTTTCGCATATCTTGCTTAAAATGAAAACGGTAATAGCTAGAATTTTAACATTGGTGCCTATTCATATCAATTTCATACAAGAACTTGAAATATACAACTTAGGTTGAAGTGTAATATATTGTTAGCCGCTAATTAGAGGTTGAAAGCCGCTTTTTGGCGGTTCTTCCTAAAAGCAGAATGGAAAGAGCTATAACTTGAAATTTGTGCCTATTCATATCAATTTCATACAAGAAATTGATAAATACAGCTTAGGTTGAAGTTTAATATATTGTTGGCCGCTAATTAGCGGTTGAAGGTCGCTTTTTGGCGGTTCCGCCTAAAACTAGAATGGAAAGAGCTAGAACTTTAAATTTAGTGCCTATTGATATCAATTTCATACAAGAAATTGAAGAATACAACTTAGGTTTAGGTTGAAGTGTAATATATAGTTTTGGCCGCCAATTAGCGGTTGAAGGCCGCTTTTTGGCGGTTCCGCTTAAACCAGGATGGAAAGAGCTAGAAATTGAAACTTGGTGTCAATTCATATCAATTTCATATAAGAAATTGAAAAAACTTAGGTTCAAGTGTAATATAGATTTGGGCTCTGAGAACTTCAAAACGTGTTTTGGCATTGTAAACTCGATATCGAAAATTTCAGCTCATTACAATACTTTCTTCTCTTTTTATAGATAAGGAAAGTCGTGTGATGTTCACACCAGATTTTCTTACGACTAATAGAAATCAAAAATCCTGACGTGCGGCGCGGCGTTAGGATAATTGCATCAGCAGTGTTCTTAAAAAATGTTCATTATCAATTTGGAACAATGTCAACATTGTTCTCATATGATGATGTTAGATCCTCACACCTATTTGCTAACCACGGATTACATCGCATCGACTGCTAATTATAAAATGGGCAGAACAAATAATTCGAATTCTATTCGCTGTGAGTGTTAATAACCTCTATTTTTATATAAAGAAAATAATAAATTAAATGAAATATGAAGCACGTATATTTTTTTTAGTAGGGTCTGCACTCAATGGAGTGAGTTTTAATATCAGTTATTAAAAAATACAGCAAAAGTCATAACAAAACACCTACTAAGAACAAGACCGTTATGAGTTTAGTTGTTTTGATTTTTGGATTATTTTTAGATAATTTTACGAGCAAGTGATTAAGAGAAATCCAAAAATCGAAGAAGACCGATTTCAATGAAATTAGATGTCAATCAATCAATAGTGGTATCATAGTTTCTAATGGTAGCCGTATGCATGATGAGAATGCGGCTCTAAGAAGATGTTGTTTAGGAGGTGGATGGCGATTCTTCTTCAATTTCTTCAAAGTATTAAATACGACTAGTACGTTAATATATCAATATTTTAAAAGACATTTAAAAAACACTACCGTTATTTACGACGAGGATTCATTTACTTATAATTAGTAAGTGAATCCTCGTCATAATTAACGGTAGTGTTTTTTAAAGTACCAATAGGATGTCTAACATAAATTATTTTATAAGACCCCCCTCTGCCGTTAGGCCTTTGGATTTGAATGTTTTCAAGATAAATTTTAAAAAAAAGTGCCCCGCTCCCATCCTTTAACGAAGAGATCTTCTTTCATTGCCCTTTTTTTAAAATTTTATTTGGGGTCAATGTTATATTCCTTGATTTTTCCAAATGCACTTATCTAAATCTTGCTCCTACCTTTCCTTGTTAGGACTAGTCTTCCTCTTTTTCTTCTTCTCTTCATTTTCAAAGTCGTCAATTTTTCTCCCTATATAATTGTTATCTCTTATCTTTATATCCCAAAAACCACCACAATCTTACTCTCTTGGATTTCCCTCCCTGAAATCACGATGCGAGTAACTGTTGCTCAAGTCTTTTATCGATACTCGAATATTGTTCTAAATCTAATTTTCAAGATTGCATGAAAACTCTATCCGTGATAATGTCATTGGAATCCTTACGCATTATATCACAGAGGATAAAAAAACACATGTGTAGGTATATAATATCTAAAGTGATCTCGTTCAGAACAAAGCAAGGTAGAATATGCATTCAAGGAATTTCTATGTGCCTACCTAAGCACCGCCACCGCCATCGTTCTGGGACGACCGTCGACATTTAACACTTTATAATATGGATTCACTGGGTCTCCCATCTTATGAAGCTTGCCACAAATAGATGTCTTGGCGAGACAGATAAAAATAGATTTACTTTGTATTTATCATTCGACTTTCACGTTTGAATATTCGCGGATGACATTATGATCAAGTGTACATATATTAATTTATTTATAGACAGTTCAAAAAGTATTTCTGGTTTATACAGCTTAAGGGATCCACCAAAGGTATATACAGGGTGTCCAATACTATAGGGCCTGATTCTAGATCTAGATGATACTCAGTCAGTCTATGGTGGTATCATACTTTCTGATGATAGCTAAAGATGATGTTTGCTTCTAAAGTTTTTAATTGTCATCCTACATATAAGAGGCTAATAATTGGTATGGGCCCCCAGAAACATGTCAATCAATAGAATATAATTACGTCAGTAACATAGTAATATTGCAGAGTTACTTTCTGCGTTATTTTACACCATCTCTCTTATCTTTATAAGAGAGATGGTGGACTAGGGCCGTGCGGATTTCTCCCTCAAGTACTATCTCACAATCTCAAGTATGTACTATTTTTACTGTGGAAGCTAGTAGATGCTAATACCTACCAAAAAGGCTCCTATCAACTTTTCCACGCTTGAAATAGAAAACCTGGAGAAGTTTCTATTTTAATATAACGAATATGATGCTGTGTAGCTTCTTTTTCCAAATGCCTATTTTTAATTTTTAATAAAATTGTTTTAATTAAATAAATAATAAGATATTAATATTTAATGGATTACAAATGTAATTGTTCAATGTGACATCCATGTTAGGCATGGTTTCCTATCGATTTGATACGATTATGAATATCTGGGTTTGCCTCCGTGTTGATTTAATACAGTTTATGGGTTTGTCTCCGGGGAGAAACCAAGGGTAGACCAAACCTACCATTAGTTTCTCCCCGGAGGCAAGTCCTGACATTAGTTTCTCCCCGGAGGCAAGTCCTGACATTCGAAATCCTATAAGGAAAGATATTTTTGTAACGGTGGAAAATTTTGATGTTTTTTCCATGTTGAAGTTTGTGGTTTTACCTCAATTTTTTTTTGGTGATCTGTTGGTCTTTTGTACCACGAGAACTATCGAACCACTTTGACGAAACCTGGCATGGACATTCATTAGGTTTATAGAATTGACTGATATCCAGTTTTAGCAAACGTATAACCTTTTGATGAACGCTGCGCCACTTGACTTATTGTTTGTTATAATATCTTTTATAGCCGTCACAACCTCATAATTCAGTGCCGTCTCTATTTTTGGTGCAGACGATATTGACGTGACGTGATGCATATACTTTTTAATTTTTTTTTTTTTTTTTTTTGGATATCGTCCCATTTGTTTAATGGAAGTCTTGAGTGTTGGGTGCTTTTGTCACTGTGCAGGAGATGTACGACCGGATGTGATATTAGATACAAATATTTTTTAATCTTATTTATGACAATGTCGTTACATACCTCCGTGCACTTGTTGTCTTAAGACAGCTAGGATCAATTCCTGCTAATGTCGAAATTTGTCGCTTTAGTGTTGAGGTTTTTGGGTTTATCACAAACTGCTCTTAGCATGGAGAATTATGATGCATAATTGTGTCAATCCCCAACAGTGAAACATTTCGATGTCAGTGATACTAACAAGGGACATGGTATTATCTTCCACCGTCCAAAATTGTTCTAGTTCTGCGCATGACGTCACACAAGTCCTGTGAGCGGCTCGCATGACGTCATGACGTACAACAAGCCATTTGAGCGCTTTGCTTGAGTCGCCAATTTCTAATCACGTGTTTACTTTTAAGTTTTCCTGTAAAAATAAGAAAACAATGTGGTACTCTGTACATGGATTTTTACTTTATCTATATAAGAATGTGGTACTCTGTCCATGGACTTTAACTTTATCTATATAAGTGGAAACACTCTGTACATGGATTTTTCCTTTATCTATATAAGTAAAATACAATGTGATACTCTGCACATGGACTTTTAGTTTTGGGTTTGATTTGGATCGTATATGAAATATTAGACTGGTTTTCAATCTTTGAAAGGAGTAAATCGATTTTCTGAATTCGACCTAATGGACTTAACCATTTGAGGTATTTGCATAATTCGAAAAGTCAGAGATTTCACCATGTAAATGGCCTTTGACTGTATTTTTCTACCCACTCAAGTGATTCGTACAGTGGCCACTGCTCCTCAATAACATATCTACCTAACCCCATTCCACTGGGATTATAAATTGTTGAAATTGATGCGTTCACGTTACGATAAAATAACGTTTTGTCCGGTCCTAATAACTGCACCAAACTCATTAGTTTATAGGGAGGGATATGTTACTCTGGAGTCGAGCCCAATCCTTACATATAAATCTCTTGATAAGTCAAATAAATATTAACACTGACAATTTTATTGAGTAGGCAATATAACACGATACATGATATTAATGTCGTTCATTGCTGGCGGCTCCATTACATGCGTCGGCTTATATTAGGTTAATTAACGAGAGAATCACAGTGGGTGACACCTTGTCTCAAACAAACTGTTAAAAGTTTAGCAATGTCGAATGAGATCATTGATTAGTATCAGTTTGGTGAACAGCTTAGGCTTTTAATATGATTAATTTGCAAGCTTTGGAAATGTAGATTTATGGACACATACTATCCAATAATATTAAGAGATATTATCTTCAATATTATTGAAGATAAATATCTCATGGTAGACCTGGACAATCCTTCCAAGTTACTTGTGCAATACTAAACTGTACCTCCTGCTACGAGATGAAGCGTAAAGCTTTCAATAGAAGAACATGACTATTTCAACAAAGCGTTGCCTTTTGAAATTGATGGTACTAGCTAAAGATACACATGTGATAAATGAGCTTAAAACAGCGAGAAAGAAGATGAAAATAATGGAGGAGGTGGAAATAAACATAACTCAGATATGTAAGGCTCATTCTGAGAGGTCCGAAAATATGATCTAATCCTGATTATTCAGGGTAAAATTTCGGGGAAACATACAGTTCGAAGGAGGAAAACGTCCTTATATAATTTGTGTGTTCGTAACTCTGTGTACATTCTTATTCAAAGAATGTGCAATTGTTTTTATATACAGGGTGTCCTAAATGTCCGAGACCGCCTGAATATCTTTTGAACAGCTTTATGTGGAGTTTTGAAATTTTGCATGGTATTATACCCCAAATTAAACCATCTGATGGTGTGACCAATTTTTCAGGAGCGGGTCCCATGTGGCCCCCAAGGGGCCTAACTTTTGTTTTTTATATACGAATTCCTATCTTGTGATACATTTTCAGAAAGACAATAGAATTAGAAGTACTTTGCAAAAAAATTTACACGTCTAGCGTGTTTTGTTTCAAAATGGCGGTCATTTATAATTTCCAAGATATGACTTCAAAGAGTGTTTAAACTTAGCGGATTGTTTACAATTGGATATTGAATGATTGCATAGGATACCAATGTTGAGGAACATTGGTATCCTATGCAATCCTCAACATTGGCGTCATCATTCAATATCCCATTGCAAAAATTTCGCACAGTTTTAGACACTCTTGGAAATTTGAAATGGCCGCAATTTGGAAACCAAACACACTAGGCGTGTAAATTTTTCCAAGTCTTCCAAGAGTGTCCAAAACTAGGCGAATTATGTCTAAAAAGCAGGTTCCTCAACATTGGCGTCATCATTTAATATCTCATTGCAAAAAATTCGCCCAGTTTTAGACACTCTTGGTAATCATATTGAAATGATCAACCTGTATATGTGATATACACCCTGTATTGTATTTCTTTGATCTCTCCGTTTTTCTTTTTCTTACAGTGAATCANTGCAAAAAATTCGCCCAGTTTTAGACACTCTTGGTAATCATATCTTGGAAATTATAAATGACCGCCATTTTGAAACAAAACACGCTAGACGTGTAAATTTTTTTGCAAAGTACTTCTAATTCTGTTGTATTTCTGAAAATGTATCACAAGATGGGGGTTTGTATTTAAAAAATAAAAGTTGGACCTCCTGGGGGCCACATTGGACCCGCCCCTTAAAAATTGGTCATACCATCAGGTGGTTTAATTTGGGGTATAATCACATGCAAAATTTCAAAACTCCACATAAAGCTGTTCAAAAGATATTCAGGCGGTCTCAGACTTTTGGGACAAACTGTATGAATATGAACGAAACGAACGAGATGGCCGGAATTTATAGATTTTTTTTTTTTTTAATTTGGCTTAACGTCTCTTTAACATCTATTGCTCATTCAAGACGGGGGTTTTACCCTCCATTCGCTGAAAACTTGCAAACCAGCTACTCACATAGACCTCACCCAGCCTGGGTTGAGCCGGAAAAATAGCCAAAATCACGAGGGCACCCACATGGTACAACCTCGCTGAACGTTGCTTAACTTCAGTGATCTAACGGGATCTGGTGTATTCAACTTGCCATAGACGCTGGCTATATTTTTTTGAAAATAATATCTCCAAACAGAACCTTGTCAGCAGATTTATCGAACAGAGGAAGCCAAGTCTAAAAAAAAATAAAGCCTTTATTTTATTCAAGTTAAGACCGATTTTCCCTAAGGAAAATCATAGAATCAATGTGACTTTTGGTTACTACCTCATGCATAATATGCGAACCCTTATGTTCGCATATTATACATAGATGAATCTGCATTCTACTCTGACAACAATCCAGAATCAGCCAGAGTTTTGAATTTTGATTCCACTTAACCGTCCTTAATTGTTGTTGCTAAAGTCGAGAAATGAGGACGTGAGGCGACAGGTGCCCCCTTTTAATCACCCATGAGTGTTTCGCTATAGAAAAGGCCATCATCCTCCATGATAGAGTTTGACACATGCAAAAGAAGAAGGCTGATACATGTTGGTCAACGCCTGCTTTCCAGAGCACCAGATCACAGAGAGGGATGGCCAGCTTGTGATTGCGACTTACAAACACAAATAAAAATATACTTTTTTATTACTTTACGTATATTTATTGTTCATTTAACATTGAATTATTTTGGAATTCTCCATCGTTTGATATTCAATTCATTTCCTGCTATCGCGCCTAATTGTGATGAGTTTGNTCCATGATAGAGTTTGACACATGCAAAAGAAGAAGGCTGATACATGTTGGTCAACGCCTGCTTTCCAGAGCACCAGATCACAGAGAGGGATGGCCAGCTTGTGATTGCGACTTACAAACACAAATAAATATACTTTTTTATTACTTTACGTATATTTATTGTTCATTTAACATTCAATTATTTTGGAATTCTCCATCGTTTGATATTCAATTCATTTCCTGCTATCGCGCCTAATTGTAATGAGGATTTTGTTTTTGTCTTGTTTCCACATTTAAAGGGGAACAGGAAGTCAGACTCTCTCACCCGCCATTAGATGTTACTTCCTTTACTATTAGGAATTGTTATGTTATTTTGTGATCTCTATTTACAATTATTACAGTCATGGGAAATGTCTATGCAGTTACTTCTGATGAGTGTTTCGCACAAACCAACCTATAAAAAGTCCTTACTTCCAATGTAAAGGGCTTTAGATATAGGTCTAGCTCTAAGGGCTAGGACACAAACAACAAATTTTGATTGGCCTTCCTAATTGTAACACATGATTGTACAGTATGCACATACACTTATGTTTTCGTACCCTTAATGTCGTGCGATAAAAAGTCGGCTGATTTTTTTGTAATATCGCTAAAAATAGTGTTGTTGTTGTTTTTTGAGGGGAGGGGGGGGGCTGGTAGGTCTCGAATGATCTGAGACATTAAAATTTTGAGGCCATCGTTTTTGCAGAGGAGCGTCACTGCGGAAAAGGGTAAAAAATTAGATTATAAGGTTGTTAACAGTTAGGTCTTCAAATTTTCTCAATATCATGGAATATTTTTCATGCAATTCAGTACTTATGACTCCAGTGCTATTGACTTTACATGCAATTCAGTACTTATGACTCCAGTGCTATTGACTTTACATGTAATTCAGTACTTATGACTCCAGTGCTATTGACTTTTCATGCAATTCATTTCTTATGACTCCAGTGCTATTGACTTTACATGCAATTCAGTACTTATGACTCCAGTGCTATTGGCTTTACATGCAATTCAGTACTTATGACTCCAGTGCCATTGACTTTACATGCAATTCAGTACTTATGACTCCAGTGCTATTGATTTCACATGCAGTTCGGTACTTATGACTCTAGTACTATTGACTTCACATCCAATTCAGTATTTATGACTCCAGTGCTATTGACCTCACATGAAATTCAGTACTTATGACTCCAGTGCTATTGACTTTACATGCAATTCAGTACTTATGACTCCAGTGCTATTGACTTTACATGTAATTCAGTACTTATGACTCCAGTGCAAACTTTTCATGCAATTCAGTACTTATGACTCCAGTGCTTTTAACTTTACATGCAATTCGGTACTTATGACTCCAGTGCTATTGACTTCACATGCAATTCCGTACTTATGACTCCAGTGCTTTTAACTTTACATGCAATTCAGTACTTATGACTTCAGTGCTATTGACTTTACATGCAATTCAGTACTGTTAAAAAAAAAGTTCGTCTAGATTTTTTTTTTTAATTATACGGTTAAAAAAATCGCCTCTTCTTATTAGCAGATATTTTTCGATATCTGCCAAGAAGATATATCCAGACGTGATGAGTCGTCTGAACATCGATCACATTATATAAAGTTTAATGACGCCATTTTTTACTTCGGCAATGAGGATCGCAGTTTTCATGATCCTTATCGTTTCCATCATCCGAGTAATTAATGGTTTGCACTTTTAGCATCAAAGTTATTTTCTGCATGACTGAATCTGAATATCAACTCAACACTTTCTGAATCATTTGTGATACATTCTCTCTTTGATTGCATTCCTTGTAATACGTCCCCGTTTGGATTTATTTCATCGTCAATAAGGGGCATAGTTTTTAATAAATAACACTTGATGGAGAACTTGTCCCCTTATTGTGAAGCTAGGTCTTCTATTGCTATTTAATGGTCTATATATATAACAAATAAGAAATATTGAAATTAGGACAAATCATATACCTACAAAAATTGAACTTTTTAGGATAACCGGGGGCAGAGATATAATGAAGGGTGCTGCTAAAGCGACACAAGGTGTTCGCGGGAATTTCAGAATGACTCCAAACATGAGTTCCCGTCTCTTATAGTCTAACATACTGGCCGTGGTAAACGCGAGTTAAAATAATAATATTCACTTTTGACAGTATTTGAGGTGCTCGTAAACGGGGTTCGCATTGACGGATAAAAGTAAAATGAAAGTTAAACTTTTTTCCTTTTTAATTTGGCTTAACATCTATTGGTCATTCAAGACGGGGGTTTCACCCTCCATTTGCTGGTAACTTGAAAACCAGCTACCTACCAACATTGGCCTCACCCAGCCTGGGTCGAGCCGGAAAATAGCCAGCATCACGAGGGCGGGAACCCATGTGGACACCCACATGATACAACCTCTCTGGACGTTGCTTAACTTCACTGATCTAACGGGAACTGGTGTATTCAACGTGCCAAGGACGCTGGCTGTAAACGTTTAGTTTAATAAGGAAATTGAAAATACCTACAAACTAGATTTGGCGTACTTATAGCTCGTTCGTTTTGTTTTTCTTTGCGTTACAAAACTAACGTTTTGCTTGATTTATCATCAATAAGGGGCATATAGTTTACAAAGTTCATAAAGCTGATTGCACTTCAAAAGACAAGCAAATATAATATTTTGATATTTGATTTCAGAGAGTTTATGATGAGCCAAGTCATAGTCATTGACAAGATTTCATCTTTGCCATTAGAATGTCCGAGGATGACGAAGACGTCATCACAACTCTAGAGGAACCAACTGGCGACGAGCAGATTGATAAGATTTTAGATACTTGCGAAAATACTTGGCATAAAGGTAAGTTACCATTTTATTAGACAATATGACGTCATCAAGGTAAGTGCTGTTTAAGTGGCACGTTGAACGGTAGACATTTTTATAATTTGAAACTAGTCACAGGGATTTTTTGCATGTTGATTTGACGATAATTTTTATTAAAAAAAAACGCGCAAACAACCCAAATGGCTCAAGTGCCCAGCGATTTTTTTCTTCGTTTGTAACGGTGCTCCTCTCAAAATAAACTATTCTACCCATTTCTTAGGCTCGAAAAGAAGTTTATTTTTTTGATTCAAAATGGCCGGTTACCATGGAAACACTAAAAAATATAACGTCCCGTTTATTGATATACATTCCATGATCATAAAAGGATGGTATTTTTCTAAAACGTGATGGGCTTAAACTTTGTTCAACGGCTCTCCCAAACAAAGGAGACCAAATTCTGATTCCTATGAAATATGCATATCGTTATAATGACTTGGTCTAAGAATTTCGACCTCCCCCCCTTCAAACTTTTTGAAACATATTTTTTTTAAATTTTAATTTTGTGAAGAGAATTTGTTATCTTGTGGGTAGAATAGATGTTTAAACGCTCCCAAACTCTGACTATATGTCGGGTCTCTCAAAAAAACATTTTTTTTTAATGAACCATTTAATAATTATTTGCCCCTCGGCCAATAAATAAAACTTTTGGTGTGTTTAAATATAATTTGATGTCGTTAATAAATAGTTTATAGCAATTGCAGTGACCGCTGCCCACATGCCCACGCTTCCTTATCAAAATATTGCCATGTTAAATAAATCATTAACTAGACAATTCCAGAAGTTGAGCTATAAATTTTGATTCGCGTTATTTGGCTACTGGGCATTAGATTGTCATTGAGCACGTTGTATAGGTTTGAAGCTTAACATTTTAGAGGATGCCTTAAGGAAATGACTCCAGACGGAAATCTTTTCTCTTTAAATCCTCGTTACAAACGTGTCATGGCCGTAAACATGTAACCTATCCTCTCTCGTTTGGGGTAAATTCGTTCAATCAATGGTAGCCGGGATATATGAGAATGCAACTTTAAAGAAGTTTTTATTTGTTGTTGTTGTTAACGTTCTCAACGACTCTCACTGTGTCTCCAGGCCAAGAAAGGCAGTCTCTCCAACAGGATCTGTCCATAATGCTGGCAGCTCTAGATTAGTTGGGTTTGATGGATAGTTGCTGGCTGCTCATGATTTACATCATGAGCAACCAGCATACATAGACGACAACGATCAGATACTTCAGGTTTTAGCAAGAGTTTAAATACAAACTCTTTGAGGAAGTATCTGGAGCAGCACGGCTGGGTCCAACGGAGGAAAAACACAGTGAGTTGTCGTCGGAAGGGTGTTGATGGTCTTTGGCCATGCCCGAGGGCACGGGTAGCCCCGGTACGAAGAACCAACCATCTTGGGGGCCTG
>CM022878.1:29014144-29057759 GCA_012654025.1 Pachypsylla venusta | reverse complement strand
AAAAAAAAAAAAAAAAAAAAAAAAAAAAAAAAAAAAAAAAAAAAACTTCAGTGATCTAACGAGAACTTGTCTCTGCTCTGTTTTATTTATACCACATAAATACTCTTCTACTGATTTTTCTTTAGAATTTTCTGAGTGTTTCATAATCTTCGTTCATCAATAACCAGGTCTGACTTCCGTTTCCTCGATATTATTAATTCGTTCTTTAGGAAAGTTTACAAATATATAAGTATGCTCAATTACCAGTGTACAGTCTGTATTTGATTTGATAGCAGTGTTTGTAGTTCCTGTGCTATTCACAATCCCAGAATCCCACCATTATGTTCGAAGTGTGACACTGCATCTAATTTTTTTGCCTTCTTAGACTAAAATTTTTGTTGTTACCGTTCTCGATGACTTAAACTGTATTTGCTCTGCCAAGATGGCTACTGCAGAAGAATCTGTGCATAATGTTGACGGCTCTGGGTTGGTTGGGTTTGATGAGCTGTTGATTAAATGTTTTACATCATGAGAAGAAAGGACTTTTTTTAAGTAGTTGCACCTGTATTTAACCCATCCACTAATTCTTCTACTCCAGAACTTCTTGTTTCTTCTGACGTTGCATTTTTATACACATTTATAAAATTAATTTATATTAAGAGTTTAAACTCCATTTTCTTCTTGATACTTTATCGTCGTAGCAAAACTATTTAAAAAAAATAGTGAACATACTGGCTTTTTAATATGGGAGGTTTTTTAGAACATAAATTATAAAATGCGACTTTCATTTTTTCCAACTGACCCATTGTCTCTTGATTCTTCCACGATGCTTGCCTCTCTGTTGAATAGTAAAAGTGTCAACTGTTGTTCATTTTGTTACTTAACGAAGTTCTTGTTGTTTATAAAGTACATCAGATTGTATCTCTCTCTATGTATTACAGTATTACTATTCAATATATTACAATTAGGTATACCAATACGAGAATAAACAAAAGATGAACTTATTCTTTATACAGGATAACACTGGAGTTGCCATACAGGATAACACTGGAGTTGCCCAAAGGAATTCATAACATCGTACTCTTGCAAGTAAAAGTGTCCGACTCAGAATTACAAATTTTGTGGTACCGCCTGGGCCGTACACAAGATTTTTTTCGGGGGGGGGGGGGGCAAAAGATTGACAGCCAAGCCAGGACTAACGCCTGAAAATGATTATCATGGTTGAGTTGTTGTTGTTGTTTCTGGTGATGTTGTTGTTGCTGCTGCTGTTGTTGTTGTTGATGTTGTGGCTTTTATTGTTGATATTGCCGTTGTTGTTGATGTTGCGTTTTTTGTTGATGGTGATGATGACTTACACCTTACAATATTACATAAGTCATGCATAAAAAAAAAAATGAAATTTCGGGAGGGGTGGGTCTGGAGTGTCTGGACCCCATGGACCCCCCCAGGCTACGGCCTTGGGTACCGTACCCCTAGGTTAATAATTTGAGCAAGCGGTGCTATTTTTCGACTCAAGTGACTTGAGCGCGACCGTCATTTGGAAGCGACTACAAGCTCATGCTACTACGAGCGACTGTTCAAAATAAATTTAGCTAAATGTAAGTATATCTATAGGTACTTATAAAACGCAGAGCTCAGTTGGTATACTGACCGACTGATAATCAACGAGGCTCCACAATGGCTAAACCTAGAGACTTGAAACTTGGCACATAGATCCCTTTTAGTATGTAGGTGCGTAGAAAGGAAAAAAATCGAAAGTTCAAGTGGGAGCAAGTTACCGCCAAAAAAGGTCTTTTTGCATTTTTTTCTAGGTAAACTAAAGGAGATAACGAAAAATGACCGAGAATGGACCCACCAAAATAATATATATAAGGACCCCATAAAAAATATAAATCTTGAAATTCTCCGATTTTTTGACAGTTTTCACCACCAAAAAATCGGAATTGAGAAGTACCACTTCGGGATAAGCGAGAAAGCTAAAATTCGATAAAAAGTTGGTCCGCAGTACAAAAAGTAATATCCCTTGAATAAAATATTGAATTTTGTAAATAGGGGCTTGTATTCACTCTGGGGGGCGGGTTCCACCAAAAATCTAATATCGAGAAGCTTTAATGTAGCGATCTCGAAATTGTTGTTGAATTTCGTAACCGTAGCGAAGCACGGGGAAACAGCTAAGTAACATATAACGCAATTAGTGAGTCATAAATGGATTACGTCTTCGGAAAGGGCCATACTCGCGTTTTGTTTTCCAAATCTGTGGGACCAGAAAAATATTCAAGGGGTCAAAATATTGAATCAAATGGGTCAAAATAATCAAATAGGAGGGTGGGAGAAATCAATAAATCATTATTATTTCTTATTTCCAGTTTCAGGGGTCCGTCCAGCTAGCCGCTTAATTACGGAATTGAAAATTTTCAATTCGAGTGCCACTGATCTATAGAATATTCTGTATTAGGTATTCTGTTATCCTAAATTCCATTTTTTTTATGAATCCCACACACTCGTTAATGTCATTAACTTGTTGGAAATTTTTGCTAAAGTAACATGGAAATCTTCAATTAATAATGAAATACGCCTCATATTTGGCTTATATGATTTCACATTATGTTGTAAGGTTGGTATAGTTTTGTTTTGGAATGAGATGGCTCCATCTGGTTTGTCTGGCACTTGGAGGCATGTCCTTTCAGTGACAATGTATCTATCAGTGTCAAAAAGTAAGGTGTTTTATTTTTATCAAAAAATATTTATTTATTCATCAATAATATTTTTGTGTTGCTCCTTTAAGTAATCATCCTCTGTTATAATATACTTGTGTTAGCATTTTTCCTTGAAGTACTTTAGAGTATAGCCTTGTGTTCTTCCAGCGATGCAGTCTTTATCTCTTCAATCGTTGCAAATCTCCGTACGTTCTCCGTAGAAAGTAGCTGGGGACCGTGTCCGGTAAACATGGTGACCGGGAAATGATTGTGGCTTTGTTTCTAGTCCAAAGAATTAATAACAAGTATCGATAGTGAGCAAGTGCATTATCGTGATGCAAAGTCCAAAATTAAGCAGCTCGGAAACAAACTTCAGTGACACATGCATAAAATTCCGTAATTTTAACGGAATTTTACACGAACTTGACACGAACCAAATGAGATGCTGACATCATCAACAACGGCTCTAATTATAATTCGATTATTCCGTTACACTATCTTCTTTACTTCTTCAACGTTTTCATCAGTTGTTGACGTGCTGGGGCGTCCAGGATAAGCTTCGTCATTAACTTCTTCTCGGCCTTCTTGGGAGAGCTTGTACCACCTATAAACTTGTATTACTCTTTTTGGAGCACTTAATTCCATTCATTTCTTCCTCGTCATTCAGCCCCAACGTATCTGAGACCTGAGATGTTGTTGTCGACTCAAAGATACCAAGACTCATTTTCAATTTACTCTAGCTTCCCTGGGTCAATTAAGGATAAGGGACTTTTTAAAATTGAAATATTCTATGCTAAAAATTGAGTCTCAATAGTTATAAAAAAATTAATATCTTAGGGATCAGATCTATTTTTTAAAAAAAGACTAACAAAGTTTGCTACTGATTATCAGATAAAAAGAAATAATGCTTAATGCACCAACCACCTACTCACCTAACTATGCCAGTCATCAGCTTGTTTATGGTGAGTGGACCTAATAGTTTTGATTTTAAATGTGTTAGGGTCAGAGGTATCTTCTATAACTTCTATTGTTCTTCCCATAATCTCTTCAAATCTAGCTAGGAAGTTACCAGTTAGAGAGAGAGGGCAGCATTTAGATTTCAGAATCAACACATCAATTCACTATATTTTGTTGTTGTTTTTTATCAGTTTATAGGTAACGACTGAGTTGTGTAGGCTACGTAAATGATCTTTTCTAAAAAAAAAAAAAATACCTTTTTAATTTTATTTAATTAAATTTAGTTTTGCTAAATATCTAATTATATTTATCAAAAAGGATTGTAATTTATTTTTTGTCTTTATTTTAAAAACTTAAATAAATTTTAAAAACATCAGTTTTTTCGGTCGAATTAATTGTCTTTTTTAATCACTTTTTTATTTGCTTTAAATATATAATTAATTTATCTAATTATTATAAATACGAGAAAAATATATAATAAATACTTCTGTTATTATTTGTTTTCTAAATAGAAATCTATTTTGTTTTGGGGATGTACCTATTCCCTTAATTTAGTTTATGATTTTTTCAAAAAAGTTTCTTGTTTCTAAAAAAAATTTAATTAACATTTTATTTTGAACACACACTTTTCTTTTCAATAGGTACCTAACCTACCTTTAAGTTCTTGGTTTTGTTTTTACTGATTTTTATAACAGTTTCCATCAGTTAGTCTTTTCTATGAAATTCCTAAATTCCGTGTTATGCGTTTTTTTCTTGTTCCCGCATTTTTTATTTTAATAATTTAATGATTTTCGGAATTCGCATTAATCTTATTTAATTAATTAGAATGTGAAGTGTCCGCAACATTAGAAATATTCACCTGGATTTTGTTTGTTTTTTTCTAATTTTTGGATTTTGTTTATTGAAAGTGGAGTTCTGGATTTAAATTAATATTATGGATTCTGATGTTATTTATGGTAAGTGTATTGTTTTTGTCTTTTTATCTCTTTAAATTTGAAACGCTTGATCGATTCTTGGGATTTTGAATCTGCTCATTAGGAAACAGGTGTTGTTAGAGGTTTATTTTTAATCTATAAGTTGTGGTAACATCGTTTCTCATGAATGTGGGTATAATACTCCAGCCCAAAATAAGTTGTAAGGTGTTTAAGTTTTTTTTTTATTATACATCTCATCTTCAAGACTAATAAATGGCATATGCCCCAAGAACTATGTCAAACAGTGCAATCTAATGACATCAGTAACTCAAGTATACCTACTTTTTGAATCGACCTAGGAAAAATAATAGAAGTTTTAGCATTAAATGTAGGGTTTGTCTAAGAATCGAACAACACTCTGCCATAACTCCATGAGTGGCAGTTTTACCGATTTTGATGATATTTTGAATATATTTTAGTTTTTTTTCTGAGTTATTTTACACCATGAGCTTAGGTGGACTTGGCTCCCTCAAGTAACTTTTAACATTCTCAAGTACGATTCATTTATCTTCTTCCATTTTTTTGCTTAATTCGAATAATGAACATTTAGAATTGACCATGAAAAAAGTTTGATGTTTGAATGGAGGACCAAGGAATCCAAATATTGAATGAACCACCTTAGAGGGTGGTAGTTTGACTTTACTGAATCTGATGATATATTGTATAAGGGTCGCACGAGGAGTCTTTAAAAGTTTCAGAAGAATTTGCCTGGGACTGCTTCCTCGAATTTATCATGGCTGTAAAAGTGGGGGCACTCCACTTTTACAGCCATGATAAATTCGTTCGGAAAGAATCCGGACCAATATTCGAGGTCTTGAGATCGGCCCCGCGGGGAGTCCAGTTGGATCTCCAAGCTCTCCATTCTGTCCCTCCGTACTAGAAAAAAAAACAGAAAAAATTTACGATTGACCAATTTCCCAAAATGTTTCCCGGAATAATATTATCGAGATATTTCCTAGCATACCTCCTTATCTTTGATATTTTAATTTGCTTACCCGCCTGATTGGACAGCTTCCTGTGGTTCCAAAGATATTTTCTGATGAGTCAGTCTATAGTTGAGTTTGTCAATCAAACGAATTCTTGTTTTTATTAAATAATCATATTGATTTATAAATAATGGTTTAATAGTTGAGTTGTCATCTTTGCGATGTCCTCCTGGGAGTTAGTCTGTGATGAATTCTTTTCCCCGTCCATGTTTGCTGATCGAATCCTATCATTAATCACACATGCATCAGACTTGCATGTCGGGTGCTCTTGTTCATTGAAAGTTGCTTTATCATCATTATTAGAATGCTCCACAGTTATTATTAATAAATTGTTTCTGTTGTACAATTTAAACAAGTTTTTATTTCTCATTGTGTAATGCTTTCTTGTAGATTGGAAAGAACTATATCTGTCGTCTGTGTAAGTTCCACCAGACTAATGTTATGGGTCCCCTTAAAACTAAGGACAGATGTTCACAATTATAAAAGTTTAGATTAGGAATAGTGTTATGGGTCCCCTTAAACTAAAGACAGATGTTCACAATTATAAAAGTTTAGATTAGGAATAGTGTTATGGGTCCCCTTAAAACTAAAGACAGATGTTCACAATTATAAAAGTTTAGATTAGCAATAGTGTTATGGGTCCCCTTAAAACTAAAGACAGATGTTCACAATTATAAAAGTTTAGATTAGGAATAGTGTTATGGGTCCCCTTAAAACTAAAGACAGATGTTCACAATTATAAAAGTTTAGATTAGCAATAGTGTTATGGGCCCCCTTAAAACTAAAGACAGATGTTCACAATTATAAAAGTTTAGATTAGGAATACAAAGTTTAGATTAGGAATAGTGTTATGGGTCCTCTTAAAACTAAAGACTGATGTTCACAATTATAAAAGTTTAGATTAGGAATAGTGTTATGGGTCCTCTTAAAACTAAAGACAGATGTTCACAATTAAAAAAGTTTAGATTAGGAATAGTGTTATGGGTCCCCTTAAAACTAAAGACAGATGTTCACAATTATAAAAGTTTAGATTAGGAATACAAAGTTTGGATTAGGAATAGTGTTATGGGTCCCCTTAAAACTAAAGACAGATGTTCACAATTATAGTTGTTTGCTGCTAACGTTCCTAATAGTGGTTACTACAGTCAAAAACGAAATCATATGATTTGGTCGACATGAGGATATGTTTTCGACATTAATGTGGAAAAAAATGGATACTACAGTCGAAGAGAAAAAAATGAAATCCCAGATAGAAGCTGAAAATCNTGTCATCATACATCTGATCATGGCGGCAGGCTAATAATTCACATGGCTCTCAGAACCATGTCAATCATTGAAAACTATAATTTTGTCAGATAGATTTCTGAATTATTTTACACCATCAGCTCAGGTGGACTCGGCCCGTGAGGATGTCAACCTCAAGCAACTTTTCACAATATCAATTACAACCTATTTTCACTAAGTGAATTAGTGGTTATAATTGGGCTCAATAATTTAATCTTTCGGAAATCAAGGTACTACAAAATAATTATGTTTCACAGAAATACATCTCAGACGAGTTAAGTAACTGTCGCCCGTCGTCTTGGATGGTGCGCTCTCTCTGTNGTCGACCAAATCATATGATTTCGTTTTTGACTGTAGTAACCACTATAAGTGAATTAGTGGTTATAATTGGGCTCAATAATTTAATCTTTCGGAAATCAAGGTACTACAAAATAATTATGTTTCACAGAAATACATCTCAGACGAGTTAAGTAACTGTCGCCCGTCGTCTTGGATGGTGCGCTCTCTCTGTGTGGGTAAAAAGATAGCCTAAGTCACACCTCACGGGCCTACTCCGCTGAGATGGTGAAAAATAAAAAGCCAATGACCTACTTCCACTCAAAAATTTGGTATTTATTTCGATCTCAAAATTCAATCGTACTTCCGTCGTGTTGTATTTGGTGAGTCACTCAAGAGATTGCCACTTAACTTTGGCGGAGTTTTATGATACCTATCTATATAGTACTTTATGATATCTATTTAGTCAAATTTAGTCCTAGAATCTTGGTATTTGAGTCTGTCAACACAAAGTATTTCTTTCTTAGTAGATAAACAAAACAATAATATACGTATGTACGAAGTTGGCAATGTTCTCTTTATGGAGCACAAAGCTCATAAAAAGATTTTTTGTTCGGATCAGATTTTGAAAAAAATGTTTCCTGCCGTTCTACATCTACGCAAATAATCCGCCTACTCTCTGACCCAACTCTTTTTGCAATCACAAAACCAGTTGATGGTCTCAAGTCCAGTTTACAACATGATCTCCTTTATCTTAATGAGATTAGCTTATCTCAAAAGTTGACAATGCTTCTCCATTCTTCTTTGTTCTGTTTTTTTTTTCTTTCTTTCTTTTAAATTTCATTTAATTAAGTTTTTATGCTTGTTCATTGTGATGTCAATTAAAAAGTGTAGGAGTTGGTGAAACTTGAGATGTGGCAAAGGAATCTGGGTTGATTAGGTTATTTTGGTTGTTGCTGCAGCAGTACCATTTATGTTCTTTACTCGTAAGGTGACTCCAGTGACAGTATTTGTCGATAAAGCAAGAGGGATAGAAATATATTCTTCACTTTTTGAATAATTATTTCCAGTAATGAAGCTTTGAAATTGACTTTGAAAAGAAAAACTCTGCGTGTAACAACTGAAAAATAATTAACCCATCTGTTAAGTTTTGTCAATAAGAAGAACAACACTACGTAACGTATCAACGTACGAGTACAGGAACACAAAGTAGCATTTAGGATCACGTCTAGATCCTGTATCACCATAATTTCTTTTGTATTGAGCATTGATCTTGCTCAGTAGGTATCTCTATCTCCTGCNTATTTTGGTTGTTGCTGCAGCAGTACCATTTATGTTCTTTGCTCGGAAGGTGACTCCAGTGACAGTATTTGTCGATAAAACAAGAGGGATAGAAATATATTCTTCACTTTTTGAATAATGATTTCCAGTAATGAAGCTCTTTGAAATTGACTTTGAAAAGAAAAACTCTGCGTGTAACAACTGAAAAATAATTAACTCATCTGTTAAGTTTTGTCAATAAGAACAACACTACGTAACGTATCAACGTACGAGTACAGGAACACAAAGTAGCATTTAGGATCACGTCTAGATCCTGTATCACCATAATTTCTTTTGTATTGAGCATTGATCTTGCTCAGTAGGTATCTCTATCTCCTGCACATGCATCAGGCCAGGCACCATGTGCGAACAAATATAATAAAGGAAACAGAAACTACAAAAAAGACCCTTTAACAGTTTGATCAGTGTTTCCCAATGTAAACAGAATCCACTATAACATGTCTTTCAATAATAGCTATTCAATATATCTTTATTTTTTTACTATTTTAATTTTCGTTTTTGACTATTTTAAGTTGGCGATAACACTGATAGGGGGTAAAGGGAGGGGGTCTCCCTCATTTCATTCAATAAAATTTATATTGGAGATCCTATTGATAATTTAAAGAAAAAACACTACCGTTATTTATGGCGATGATTTACTAACTTTTAACTCCAACTTGATATTTGTCTACTTGGAATAGTTTTCTTGAAAATGTCTATAAAGTAGACGAAAGAAACTTGAGTCGGAGTGAAATGTAAGTGAATCCTCGTCATAAATAATGGTAAATCTTTGAATAACATATTAATTATAAGTGTTAAAAAATATAAACTTTTATAACAAAGCACTTACCAAAAACACTATTTATTATTTATGAAGAAACTAGTTTCTTAGTCAACTTCCATCATTCGACTCGACTAGACTGACGATGAATCGAATGATTCGAAACTACATAAATAATAAATAGTGTTTTTGGTAAGTGTTTTTTTTTTTTTAATTTATTTAAAAGTTTATAAAATAATGGTGGTGCTTTTTTAATATATATTCCAAACTCTAAATATTCATAGCCCTATGGATTCAGGGAAGTCGAGAAATGAAATCTCAACCCAAGCCGACGCTAAGTTAGCTAATACTATGAACTGTGAATTCACGGTTGTTTTAACGAACACGAGATTACGATTTTATCATTTATGACTCCTACGCGGTACTAGGAAAACATTTTTGACTTCTGTGAGTACTTTTTCGGAATGATAAGGTTCTGACCATATCATTATCACGCAAATATTTTTTGATTAATAACTACTACTCTTAGCAGGTCTTTATCCTTACACAACTAACTTAATTTTCTTGTTGACGAAGTATCGCCAAACCCCAGTTGTTCTTGGCGACTATGTGTGACTGCAAGTTCACGTTACGACGAGCGACTGATCCAATTGAGGGTAGTGTAATTGAACCTCGTCCATTTTAAGCGTTATATATTATATGGCTACAGAGAACTAGTTTCGTAGTAGTGTGAGCTTGCAGTTGATTCCGAAGGACGACCCCCCCCCCTTGTAAACCCCATCATATAGTAGAATCAGCCAATTCGGTGAACACAGCAAATATCCATATCAAATACAAAATTCTCGTTCGAGAGTTATGGTGTTACAAAAAGTACATCCCTGTATATGTTCGATTTTTGGACTGAATGGATTTTTCTTGAAAAGAAAAAATCGTTCCCAGGTCGGTTTGACTTTCTTTTTTCCTAGTTTTCTCTTCCATTTATTGAATGTTGATACCTAGTTTCCCTATGAAATCAATTAAAAATATATCGAAATAACTGGGTGGTATTTATCCAATAGCAAAATATTTGACGACATTTTACAAAAGTTGTGAAACCCTGACTCGTTCTTTGTATTCATGGAGTGAGTCAGGTATACAGGATCCAGTTCACTAGTTTCTGTCAGGTGTCTTTTTTTATAGTTTTTGGTAAGGTGTTCCCTAACATTCCCACGCATTGGTGAGTGTCTCTCCAAAAAAATACTCTGTTGTATTAAATTATTATCGCGCATCCTATCTCCCAGATAGATACTCTCGCCAGTTTCTTCAGATTGTTATTTCCTTTCTTTCTAGAGGAGTACTTTTACAGTCTACACCGTTGCTTTTATTATGTGGTAAATATTTCAAATTCATTCGGACAAATTTCCATTTATTCTTAACACAGGTACATATTGATGAACACAGAGGTCTCGACACATTTGATGTATATTCTTGTTAGGGACGAGGGAAAAGGGTGCAGTCCTAAAAGAGGATTATGATGAAAAATGAAAGTGAAAAAATATATGAATAGCGTCGTCTATGTCTCCATTCCCAACTCGGGACATTCAGTCAGGTACACTATATACCTATTGATCTTACCCTCGCACGGTCGAGACTATTGATGTTGAATTATTTCTTGTTAGGGTAGCAGGAAAAAGGGTGCAGCCCTAAAAGAACACAGGTACGTATTGATCTTACCTTCGCACGGTGAACAGGTCAACACTATTGTAACTGTTGATGATGTCCTCAACATCTGTGTGAACTGTTGGTTTTTTTAATAGCACCTAATATTAGGTTCTCACTCTTTTTGACTGAGTCAATGATTTATGGCCGAAATTAAATGATATGTTTGTGTTTTATGGTGTTTAATTGCTGGTTGTTCATATCATTGGTTATTGTTAGAGTCACGTTCTTCTTCCAAACGAATTTCTCGTAGGAATATTATCTTTCTGATTTTTTTTTATTCTCGTATGTTCTCATGTATTTTTCAGTAAAAAATACAAATTCATAAATAGGGTACCATTTGAGATCTGGCGTACCTGACGAAATACGTTAATCCTTTGATGAGTTTCAGGTGAAATCGTTGCTTTTTGTTGCTTTCTGTATTATTCTCATTTTCCTTTCCCCTATGGTAACAACAGCTTCACCCAAATTTGTCATTTCAATATCCTCCGGAATTCTATATCGTATTAGGATATATGGAATTCTGGAATCTGGAAACGCCGCGTTCGCCGGTAGAATTGAGAGCTAGATTTTTGTTAAAACTTTTTCATTTGGAGCAGACAGATGATGGACGATCCTTAGTGAACGATATTTGTTATCGTATCAAACGCAACGAACAAACTCAGCTCTACCTACTGTGAAACTTTTCCTGTCTCAAAAATCAACAATATCATCACGAAAATCAATGTTCGTGTCAAAAGCAACAATATAATTTTAATTTCCATTTCTTCTTTAACTTAACCTATTACCAATTCTATTTTAGGTACGGCTTTGCCTTCTTTAATTCTACCATGCCATAACCTTCTATTCAGTGCCTACTCCCTTTAGCTGTACAATGTTATGTCATAGCACTGAAATTTTAGGAAATGAAAAAAACATTAGTTAAGTGATGTATTTCTAGATTTTATCGAAAATTATAGATTGGCGGTTGCGGAATCTTTTGCCATTTTGACTTTTATCGACCGCCATTTTTTATTTTTTGCAAAGATCTCGAGAACGATTAACTTTATCGAAACAGTCTATAGGACTATTTAAATTTTTGAAAAAAATATTTTAGTAAATTTATTTTGTATCTTCCGCCGTTTTCGAGAAAGAGAAATAGGAATTGTATATTTAAAAATGGTGTCAAAAAAATCTAACGATAGAGTTCTCAGTTTTGCTGAAAATTTGCATGGTCACCCTAGCTTGCTGCTCTCAGTCCCTAACCATGCGTAGAAACTGCAGTTTGCTGACGACTATCTATCTTTGGTTTGAAGGAGAGTTTTTTAAGGGCTGGATGACATTCCTAACCCCAAACCCTCTGTATTTACACGATATTAGAACCGGCACCTAATGAAGCTGGCTTGCTCTCTGGCTACATTCATTTTAATATCTTTTTCGCTGAGGAAAATTTGATGTTTGCTGATAGTGGTGATATTTGGTTTCACATTTTCCCATCATTGAAATTTGTAATCTACTCATCCTTCTGGAATCTATATTACAACTAAAGTTATTTATGTTGCCCATGCGAAAAACCAACACCGAACCCCACATAAATCCTGAGGTTTTCTTTAGTTTTGTTTATTGAATGCTAGGTCACATGTATATGTGTGCAAATTATGAACACAAAACAATATTTGTGTTCTTCACACATTATGGAGGTCACCGTTGATTTCTTTTGCTTAATAAAGATAAGCTTATGTCAGCAAGATAAACTACAATAGTATTAATAGGCTAGGCGTAGGTCATATAGTCACCCAGAACAATGCCATCTAAGCAACGTGTTACTAGGTCAGTTAATGATTGGTAACTAGTAAAATACACAATGCATTATTTATAATTTAAAAAGAAAGAATTATTAATATTATTTGTTGTTGCTTGATGTTCTCAAACAGTTCCATACGGAAGTATTGTATCAGTAGTGAATTGCAATAATACGAGATGGGACCCAAAAGAAACGAGAATCGTGTGACTGCATGGTCTGTGCTTATCGAAACATGTTGGACCGCCTAGGAAATGAAACAGGACTTCTTCTCTTTCAGTTTGTGAAGTTTCATCGTGATAACAGGAGGTTGTGAATTTTTAGTGCGTGCTTTTCGAAGTGCATTTTCGTTGGATTCGAACCAGGGTTGTAGTTTTTATAGAGAAATTCTTGTTACTTTTGGCTCCCCCCTCGTAGTCATGAGGAATTAGGAGATTAGGACAGATTGAAGGAGTTATAGAGATGAAGGCTGTGACGTCTGCGACTCAGTAAATCAGTAGCTGAGTTTCGAATTTTTTATAAATCGCTGAAGAATCTAGGATATATTCTCCTAGACGCAGATTAGGAAGTACCTGATCATTGATTAAAGATATTTCAGAAAGGACCGATTTTTAGAAGGACAGGCGAGAACTTTGCTGACTGTTACTCAACACAAAAACGCAGCGATAGAGAAGATTACTCGAAATCAAGTTTTGAGTCAGATGAGAATTAACACATTTCTCCCTCGTCAACAGGTGTATCTTTACAGTAGAAATGAAAAGAGTTTAAGAATACCGCCATATTTTATTGGAAATTGAACTTGATTGGTCACCGCCCTCGTGAGGCTGGTGTCTTCCCGACCAGGCTTATGCTGGTTGAGGTCAATGGGGGTAGCCCGGTTGTAAGTTTGCAGCGAGTGGTAAAATCCCCATCTCGAATGACTAATAAATGTTAAAGAGACGTTAAGGCCGAAAAAAGCTGGATGTATTCGAACATTGATGTTTGATAGAGAAAGGACAACACGTAGTATGAAATATACTCTGTGAACCTCTTTGTTCATTATCTGCGATATTGGAGCATTGATGTTTGATGGAGAAAGGACAACACGTAGTATGAAATATACTCTGTGAACCTCTTTGTTCATTATCTGCGAGTTAGATTTATGTATTCGTAATTTTCAAAGTTTGATGATGCAATTGCAATAATTATGCATGAAATCCTGTTGATCGGCAAACCAAACCATGCCGAACCTTGGATTAATGCTAACAGTTCCTAACCTTGGAACTTTGTGAACACACCCAGCCTATGTTGGCACACTTGCTGTGTCATCTCTTTTTTTAAATATACTTGACGTAATTTGACTGTAAATATCTGACATTCACATGATAATATGACGCGAAACTGATTTTGTTGTTTTTATAATATAGTTTACAATTTCATGCTTGTAGGGGCTGTATCGATAAGGATACTTTGTTGACATAATGTGGCAGGTTTTTTTGTTTCCTTCCTACGAAGGTGGAATCCTTTCTCGCACCTGACTACGTGTCTAGCCACGAAGGATACCTAGCACTGGCTTATGAGGTATGAAATATAGTATGTATACCAGTAACCAGTATAGTATCTATACCAGTCTTGGTGTACCAGTACACCATCCCAGGTTAGGGAGAAAAAGCTCGGCACAACCCTATTCACCAATTAGGTGATGCTAAACAATCCTCAAGTCCCCTTAAATTGCATAAATTGACCGCCCGGTAATCCACGAGCACTATAGTCTGGCAGGTTAGGTGTATCGAGAACACCCGCTGACAATATTTGACGGTTCGCACTACTCACTGTCGATTTATTCTTGTTTTTCAAAAACCTGTGTCAGATTAGCACATGAGTTTTTTTTCTGGTTGACCGACTAATAAATGATATGTTTATAGCAATTCTCATTAAAGTCATCTCCGCTAGGTGACAAAAGTGCCATTTAATGTGGAAGAACAGATTTTCTTTCTATTTTTGAATTCAACGCACAATATCAAATTTTCACAGGGAAGGGGGTATTTTGACATTCGCTCTTCTGTACTATGAAGCGGTTTTCGTGATACTGTGAAAACCAACATGTTTTGACTTTATAATCACCCTGTACATATTTAAGATACACAATTTCAAGTTTTTTTCCTGAGGTCAAGATAATGAGTTGTAATACCGCCAGCTTTGAAAAAGTTGCTGAAAATATTTGATAATAATAATAATTCAGACTTCAATGTTGTGTTTAATTTGAAACGGACAATTCATTAATGGAAATAAATTAAATTAAAATTGAGGTGTGGAGAGAGTCAGATCGATCGATATCGACTAATGTGTAATGTATCGATCGAACAAAATCTATTCATACCAAGTAACAAGGTTGGTTAATGGTATAATTTTCATGTCAAGGCAAAAAAGAGTAAACAGAATATAGAATTGTATGTATGTTAGGACTATGACACATGTGCTGGAAATTCAATGACCAATTCTACGGCTTTCTATTAATCAGCTTTCTATTGATCAGCTGATGGTTTGGTGTGAGCGTTTTACAGTAAGCAGAACTATAAAATCGGCTATTTTTATTGGCTAGAACAAATATTTGGACCATGCTGAAATATCCATACCAAGTTTCATCGAAATCGGATAAGGCGTTCGAGAGTTATCGCGTTACAAAAAGACAAACAGACACGCAAAAGAAAAAGAAAGGTTTAAAAGTAGATCTTCACTTTGTTCGCTCAACAATTAAAGAAAAGTCGGATTTTTTCCAACACCGAAGGGAATTGAACTCTTAATTATAATTCTGCGTTTAGTTTGTCCTCTGAAATATATTTTTTAAATGATTTTTGGCCCGAAAAAGTTACATCTAGTTTCAGGATATTATATTGAACCTCTGGAATCGTCACGAAAAAAGAATAGCCCCCAAATTTTCTTTTTAAACGTATGTCTTTTCGTTCATAGAAAACTCTCGAACGCAATGACCGATTTTGATCAAATTCATTATGTACTTTTATTGCATTCAATTATCTGATTCTGGGCCTCATGAAGTTCACTGCAAGTTCTAGTTCTTCTTTAACTTCACCCTCTCCAAATTCTATTTGGAGTCGGCGTTGCTTTCCTTATTTCTACCATGCCAGAACCTTTTGTTCGGTGTCCACTCTCTTTAGCTCTAACCTTTTCCTTGTAAGGTAACTCGCTTGCCTCCCATAGTATCTATTGAAATTGCGTAGAAATATACGCTTTGCTGATGGTCTCTCGTCATTAGTTTGAAGCGGATTTTTTGAAAATTCTGGATACCCTGCTTACACGAAATCTTCTGTATTTACACGGGCTTAGGACCGTTACCCAATGAATCTGGTTTGCTCTCTCCGGTGGCTACATTGGCTAGTATATATTTATATAGAATTCATATAATTAAAACCATTCTAGTTTTTACTTCATTTTGCCTTTACATCAACATATACTTTCAACATAAGAATTTCATAATGTTCAGAAAGTAGGTGGTACCCTAACTAACATCTTACACCAAACGCCATCAGACTGAAACTGATCGGTTGTACACGATTTTTGATCATAAAGAAGCGAGCGGGCTTTATGATGGTTGCCATTGATCTGCCCATTAGATTTTGTGAGGTACCTACATGACCTATCAGAAGACCACCCTACTTGTGTTCACTTTCAAATTACTATAATTTACAAACGTTTATTTTAAATTTAAAAAGAAGCCGAGTTCTTGAAATTGACCTTTCAAAATAATCATTTAAAAGAGTTCTTTTAGAATGTTTTTTATGAGTTAGATGCAAAAAAAAAAATGAGATTTGCAATTAACGTTTTAGATTTTAGATCTTTAATACTCATTGGTACAATATGCTACACATATTTCTTGATAAATTATAATCATGTTTTAAGTTTGATGACGTCATTAGTGCTTTGTTTCCACGTAGAATATTCAATATTATATGTATTATTATTTATACTCGTATATTTTCCTGGACATTCTAGTTTCATATCCTCTGTGGGCGAAGCAAAAAGTTCATTTCATTGATCGTAATGTTATGTTACTATTTTCCTCACAAATGAATTAAAAAGCCAGAATCTATGACACGTTGAATACACCAGTTCCCATTAGATCACTGAAGTTAAGCAACTTCCAGCGAGGTTGTACCATGTGGGTGTCCACGTGGGCTCGCGCCCTCGTGATGCTGGCTATTTTTCGGCCTAACCCAGGCTGAGTGAGGCCAATGTGAGTAGCTGGTTTGCAAGTTTCCGACGAATGGACGGTAAAACCCCCGTCTTGAATGACCACTAAATTTTAAAGAGACGTTAAGCCAAATTAAAAAAAAGATCGGCCATAATTTATACATGGGTATACAAATACGAAAAATTATGAAGATTCAAATTTTTATATTTTCACTTGACCAAAAAGAGATCGCAGTTAAGTATGGGTTTTTTTCTCTAAACGAGTAACTCTTTACCTATTCTGTTGGTTAAAAAAACAGATGTAATATCTGGTTTGATCTTTTTGTACACAAATGGTAAATGGTAAAATTTTCTATAATTGGAATGTCGTTTTCCTTTGAGTTGGTTTTCAATAATAATATTATCAGTTATTTTCTTGTTTCGTCCAAGTTTGCTTTTGCTAGCTTCTCCTTTTTTTGCTATGAACCTGCACAAAGAACTTGATTCATGGATCTTTTGTTTTGAAAAAAAAACTCGCCAAACCTGAAATTTTTCTGAACTTTCTCCAATCTATCATTGATAAAGTTTGTAGTATTATATTTCGGATATCCGTTGTTAATCGAACCTCATCACACACTTCCACTTTATAATGCTTTGAATGATATCATGTTTCCAAGCCAAGTGTAGTTGGGATAGCGATCAGTATCTTCCATCATCACGTTTACTGACGCAACATTGTACAGATAAGAGAGCATAATGGCGCATTTCCTATAGACACTTAGACAGGTTCAGCTAAATACTGAAATTCTTCTTTTTATGTATATTTGTATAAAGCTTCATATAACCCCTATGAAACAATTTCGAAAAAATGTTTTGAATTATAAGGTGACGCTCTCAAAGATATGATTTTTTGAAACAATTCAAAACCGCAAATTAATTATCTGATGAAAGTTTACACCTATTCCTTGATTTAAGGGGACTTACTTGGCTTTAAAGCTGTCAGTTTATTTACAGAAGTTCATAAAAATCAAAAGAACACTTAACTGTTAATTTGATTGTGATTTCATCCTTTAAAAAGTCCTAAATAACTACTCGGGCAAATGAAAGTTACAAGGACTGTCAAAAATTCAAACTTTTTTCCAAAATTAAAAAAAAAAAAATTAATGGTGCTTTATCTGAACTTAAATTGAGATAAAAAATATTATTGAGGATGTTTAAGATTAAGATTAGCAATTTAAACCGAATTTAAATATTTGACTGTTCTGTATGGCATATTAATGCGAAGGGTTGAGCGCGTGTGGTTGAATATAATCAAGAGATTTTTTCAATTGAAAATGTTGGGCAATGTTACAAATTAATATTTTAATAAAGTTTGGATTAATCAGATAATATTATTCATTTACAGTGTAGGCATAACAAACAAATTTCAAAACAACTGCAGCAAACATCGATAAAGGAATGCCAGTACGAGTGGAGGAAATGAGATAAGACATTATGTAAGAGTGTGTGCAACAATGCAATTAGTTTAGACTTTCCACGGGATAAATCTGTACTTGCAGTGTTGTCTATTTTTACTTCAACTGTTTGATAACCTACTTGAACAAAGCGTGACCTGAGTTCTAGTGTGAATCAGCATTAAATTCATTAATGAAAATACCTTTCCCCCCTTGGAGTCCATTTTTCCTTCGTATTTGTTTATGTTGCCGCTAAACAACTCACCAATCCTTCGCATTCAGATTTATGTTGCCCTGACGATCTCTTCATTTTAAACCATAATCCAAAACGAGATCTCCAGTTGATCCGGGACTAGCTAATACACGCAAGGGCATCAAACCCGACATTGTTCTATGACATCTAGTTTCCGTTCTTCAAGAGCAGAAGAAATTGAGATGGCCCATATGAGGATCGGTCATATCAGACTTACGCATTAGGTACTTTTTTTTTAAAAAAAAAAAAAAAATCAGTATGGTGCTGTGCTGCCTATCCGGCATATCTTATACTGTCCATCTCTTTCCAGCGTCATATCCTCTTATCACCATCTTTCGTCCTAATTAAATGACCCCCTTGATTGGGACTCTATTGTGATCTAAACGCACGGCAGAGTGCCAGGCCAAGTTCCAAAAGGCACCAGTGTATGTTTACACGAAGCAATTCACAGCTTCAGACATTCAATTTGTAAAATGATTAAATAAACGTGGCCTCAATAATAGATAGGTATCGCTCATTGGCGGAATTTTTTGGAGTTGTTGTTGTTGGACCTTTTTTTTTTTTTTTCATTCATCATTTTTTGTGGGATCTATTTTAGGTATTAAATTATTTTAGACTCAAAACCCCAAAAAATCAAAAATTACCGAATTCTCAAAATGTCCTAGGTACCTATATATATAATTGTAAATCAATAATTTATATTTAGCTTAAAAGTTGGCAATTTATTATAATTGTCATGCCACACCAATTCAACTAGGTATTACCCAATAAAAAGAAATTGCCTTTGGTTCAATGTTGATCAGCAAAAAATATTTTTGATTGTAAATAAAATCCTTTCACTATCAAATGGATGTCTGTGTGGATGTGGACTCTAGTTGTGGCCATTGTTGTCTAATATCAAGTCAGCCAACAATATACGAAGAATTCACTCATAATTTGGCTCCTGGCTAATTCAAACAAAGACTTGAATTTTGTAAATGGTGTAACTTTCTATTGATATGAAAAATTGGTTTGGGCCATTTTTTTTATATTGATTTCGTGCAGGAAATAAACAATCCATTATTTGTTAAAGTTTTGAAACTTGTTGGTTGAATAATGGATGAGACTCTTATACAAAGAACAAAAGTTTTACAAGCTCCACAATTCTTTGTTGAATGTAGAATCACACTAAACTATTGTTTGCTCACATATATATATATATATATATATATATTTGTTTTCATTTTGATAAAGATTTTGTGTGCACGCAAAGAAATTGTTAAAACGATTTTTGGATTCTATGTACCATTATGAAGCATCAAATTTTGAAGGGGCGGTTGTAAAAAATCGTATCGATTCCAAAGTTAAAAAAAAACTCAAACAGTCGGATGGTAGCAAATAAATTTTGTATTTGTCAATTTTTCTGATGCCATAGGAGTGATTTCTTCCAATTCAATGATGACTTACTCATGCGCGGATATAGCCCTATTGTTTGGGGGGGGGGCACAATATACCTAATAGAAAATTTGGAGGGGGGAGGGACTCGTAACCTAGAGACCGGGGGATCGAGTCCTGGGCAATACTTTCTAATGCAATGTTTAACGAGGTGCGATACCTAATTTGTATAGTGTATAGAGCTTACCACAAATATACTTTTCATAAGGGTGATAAGCGATTTTATAAGTGTGATGACGAAAAAAAAGTATCATGACGGATGACAGAATTTTTGACGATTTTTCATTTACGTATTTCTATTTAGTCTCAGGATTGGGAATTATTTACAGGCCCATGCCCCCCACCCCCCCCACTCAATGGGATAAAAGACACAGCGGATTACCATTCATTTGATATTTTTATTTGATTTTTTACGTGATTAAGTATCACGAAATTAGAGAAACACCGCTCACTTAAAAAAAAAACTGGGGGGGCACGTGCCCCCCGGGCCCTCCCCTATATCAGCGCATGGACTTACTAACTTACATAGTGAAAAAAGGTCATTCTTGAGATTGTGACATGTTACTTGAGGATGACATCCTCACAGGTCGAGTTCACCTGAGCTGATGATGTAAAATAATACGGAAAGCAACTCTGCAATAAAATTATGCAACAGGTTTTCTTGTATTGTAGTTTCTAATTGACATGCTTCTGGGGTCCCATGCCATTTTATAAATTTAGCAACAAATAACAACTCATTTAGATCCGGCTTCTATCAGAAACGATGATGCCATCAATATTGGATTGATTGATTTTTCTGAATTAATAAATAATTAATTTGGGTGATACATGCTCACGGGTCGAGTTTACCTGAGCTGATGATGCAAAATAATACAGAAAGCAACTGTGCAATAAAATTATGCTACAGGATTTCTTGTATTGTAGTTTCTATAAATTTAACAACTCATTCAGAGCTGCATTGATTGATTTTTCTGAATTATTAAATTCATTTGGGGGTGACATCCTCACGGGTCGAGTCCACCTGAGCTGATGATGTAAAATAACACTAAAATCAACTCTGTAATATTATCTGTTATTTTTTTCCTCACTGAAATACTTATTGTTTTGTAAGAAATTACGCGTTCGAAGTAACAGTACTTTTCAATAAATGCCATGCACATCATTATTTACTATTCTATCACACGTATTGTTGTAGGTAAGAGTTTCCTTATTTATCATAACAATTGCAGGCAGATAACCGTTCGGCTCCAAGTCATACACACATTCCGAACACAATTGTCTTTGAAAGCAGAAGGTCATGTGCGAATAAAAGAAAAATAGAGTTGGGTTGTTAGGAAACAATTCAAATGTCCATTATATTACACATTTTACCTAACCACTATTGTTTTAACATAACCGTCTACCAGTATCTTCCCAAACAAACAACTCGTGTGGCGTAATAAACGCCAAGAAAAAGGAATCACCATTGACGAAACTCCTTCAAATCCGTCATCTGGACTCATAGGTTAATTTAGTTTGTTTGATTTTCTATTACGGAACCCCGTGCATATGACTAATTGAGCGAAGTGGAGGTCTAGTTTTAACACCACGATTTTTATTTTGTTTGTATGTTTGTATCACGATAAACCTCGGACGTCTTATCCGATTTTGATGAAATTATGAACATTCATATTTTTTTTAGCCTTAGCTGTTCGTGTAAAATGGTGACTATTAAAGTGAGTGAGGTCTACAGTTTACTCTTAGTGGTAACCTCAAAAATCAACTAGATCGCATACTAAATTATTATTAATATCGGTCTTTACTAAGTGGAAAAAGTGTCGCTCCGGCAGACGAATCTTCGCACATCAAACATAAACTAGTCGCAAGATACTTTTCCAAGCTTAAAATTTTCAAAAACATACACAATGTTGTCTTGGTTTTGCTTGCAATGTTTTTCTCTGTCCTTATTCTCCGTGTAAATTCAGAATTTCAAGTATTTCTAATTTTTTTTAGAAATTCGAAAAATCCATTATATTGAGAAGCTAAACTCCGTAAAAATCGTTATTTCATCCGGTACGTTGTGTGTCAAGCGGTCAGTGAGCTCTTTCATAGAGATAATTATACCATTCTGAGGCAATTATACCAGATTATGATTCGTGTAGATTTTTGGCTCTTGCAAAACGACCATTTTGCTTGATTTTTTTAAAAGCAACTTCATTTAAAAATCCATTTCAAAAAAGTTAAAGTGCCGAGCTATAAATAACTTCTTTTCTTCTTAATGTGAAATGCCGCCCTGTCAAAAAATAACAAAACATTTTTTGAAACGCCAAAGTACATCGTATATCATGGTAACGTTTTATGTAATAATGGTCACTTCAATCACTGGTCACTACATCTTATTTCAAAAAATTAACTATTGCCGCTAAATTGAAAGTGAAAATTTCATGTAATTGAAGAAGTGACTTTCAAGAGGGAATCAAACAATTATATGTAGTCATTTTTGTAGACTGAAAAAAAAATTTGTGAAAAGAGAAAATTTGTGAAAAGAGACATCCGGAAAAATACGTATGGAAAATACGTTCGAGAATTGAAATCAAAGGCGAACCAAAGGCGAGCGTTCTTATCAGTCACAGAGGCTGGTTTATGTCACAAAGAAGTCATCGTTCTACGACTGATCCTTGATTAGTCGATATACTTTTTTCCCTAAACTATCCATTCCATGATATTAATTTCTGCCAAGTTAAAGACGTGACTTTAACGTGACTTGTACCCAGGGACGTAACTAGGCTATACTCGGCACCCGGAGCAAGGATTCATTTGGGGCGCCCCTTCCCACCTGGCTAAAACAAATTTGCAAAAATTTCAATTAAAAGAACCAAACACACAAATAATCGGTACGGCTTCTACCCATCTCTATTCCAGGCGACAATGATGCGTATCAACTATTGTCTACAGTGGCAAAAGAGGCGCAAGAGCAGGGAACTTCCTAGTAACTCCTCCTCCACTAGCGTCCGTCACTCGCCGAGTTCGTCTGCCTCGTAAACTCTCAGATTATAATTTATTTTTGGCGCCCCACAAACCTCACGCCCGGGGCAGCCGCCCTGTTTGCCCCCCTAGTAACGTCCCTGTTTGTACCATCCAACTTCAGTAAACATTTTTAATGTCACATTGTTGGTCATTATCTGCTCAAATTTGTTCGACAGAACGTGGATAAACAAAGACACATCCGTCCAAGAATTATCCTAAATCAATGGACACGATTCTGTTCTATGCAGCTAAGTGCGTGGACACGATTGTCTTTGGTGTTATCAAATACTATGATATGAACCAGTAGATCTACAGTAGCAATAACATGGTCAAAGAATACCGTTGTAAATATTAATTAGATTTTGTCAGGAGTTTGATTCAGTTATGAGTGATGTCCAGATTAATATAAATACTAAGCCTTGTGCATGTGCATATAATTTTTTATTTCGATAGGAAATTAAAATATTGTAACGGTGAATAATTTCGATTTTTTTGTTCTGCATGAAATACAATTAAAGAACGGGATTTTTGTTGCCATTCGTCCCGCTACTAAGATATCGTTTTATTTAGAACTAGCTGTTTGGCCTGTGCGTCGCTACGGCCTATAGCTTGGGGCCTTAGAGGCATTGTCATTCCCGTGCTAATTATATTCTATGATTTCCCATTCAAAAATCGGAAGCTAATAGTATTCTATGATTTCCCTTACAAAAATCGTCTACGACATTTTTGAATTCGGTTATTTTTTCTGGTGTTTAGGCCTACAGTTTTGGGGAGGGGTCCATTCTCATCAATCGAATACACTTTCGGATGTTTTTTCCGCTTTTTAGCGGTTTTCAGTATTGCTGTCTAAAAAGAGAATGGTAAGAACTGGAGATTTGTGGTATGTATGTCATATTTCTGTCTCAGTAAGCTTCGAAACTTTTGGGTGCAATCGAATACACCCTTGGCTCTTTTTTTGTTTACAAAAAAAAAAATATTCGAAAAAAATTGTCGTCTTTACACTTCACACGTAAAGCATTAGTCAGTCATTGTTTAAGCTCAGTTCTCTGAAAAATAACCATTTGCTCTTCCCTTTGTTCTTAGCTCTGTGAAGCTATAAGGTTTTGCCATTGCTCCTCTGTAAAGATCCGACAAACCTACCAGTTTCTTCAATGATAGTTTTGGCTGAATATTCGATTATCTTCAAAACTCTTGCAGGCCCAAGATGTGTCCATCCCGGAAGGAACAAATTTGAATTTCCCGTTTATTTATTTCGTATTATTGTTTACTGGAACAAAACATTTTGTTCTGTTAGATCCGATTTCATCTCACACCCAGTTTAATTAAAATAAATAAAAAAATATATTCATGACTTCAAACACATTGTGAAGAGAGAAATCAAAACTATCCCCCATTTTAATAATTCTCACAGCAACCCTGAGCATTGCAAGCAACATGTGGAATCCATTGTGAATGATTACAACACATGGCGCAAAATAAGGAACTGAATAGAAATTTTGATTTAATTGGGTAAAACACATTACACACTTGGGACAACATGTTGTGTTTCGGATAACTGATTCTACCCTAACACTCATTCTTACTGTGCTCTGATTTAGTACAAGTGCATAAGGTTGGCCGGTGTTTGGAAGTATCTTTAAGGTTTGGTTTGAAAAACTTTATACAGCTTGTCGCAAATGACCACATTTGAAAGAGGATAATTTGGGGTGTTCTGAATGTGAAATCTAATGCTCTACAAGTTTTGTTAATAATATTTTTCAATCAGAAGAACCGTTTGTGAGTTGAAAGCATTTGAAAATAGTGTAAAACATTTTTAAACAATAGGAGAAAAATTTCTATATTTGACAGCCGACTCTATCTAATACCCTTGAGCTAATTCTATGGCTAAGGTGTTTATTTCACCGCAAAAATACCTCTTTTAAAACCCATCACAAACTTCCAAACTTTAAAAAATTCTGCTCTAAACCAAAGATGAAAATCCGTCTGCAAAACTCAGTACGGATGGATTTGAGAAGTGAGCGAGGATTACCGAGCCAGAAAAGAGTACAGCTAGGGAGAGTAGTACAGAATAAAAGGTTGTGACATGCTAGAATTAAGTAAAGCAAAGATAACCCCAAATAGAATTAGGTAAAGGTCAAGTTATAAAAGAAGAAAAAAGAAACGGCATAAAAATATGCCGTTTCTTTTTTCTCCTTCTATTGTGCACGAATTTAATATATTCGCATTCTTTAATTATTCTCCCTATAAAAATTAACGTAAAAATATTGTTTATGAGTAGCGGATATATCAAAAACAATAATTTCACAATCAAAACAAGAAATGAAATAAAATGGGAAAAAGAATCTATGTGAAAGTTCAGCCAGCCTTGACTTGTTGGTACCTACTTTAGTTTGAGGTGTGAAAATGGTTTCATATTGTGAATTAGTAGTTGTATGTGTACGAGTTACAGTGCTTCATGTGGGCTATACATTTCTCTATCTCAGACAATCATTTTAATTACCATGGGAACTAAACAGTGTGAACTGTTTGGTATACAAAAAATTTACTATCTTTTGAAATTTGCTTTCCGGATATGGTGGTAACAAGTGCTTGCCTCGTAAACTAGAAGCGTGAGTTCAATACCGAGCTGAGACAGATTTTTATCCATTTATTTGAATTTTTGACCCTATAAAAATACAGTGCTTAAGCATTAACCTCAGCTAGTGATCATATTTCACTCAATCCTTTATATTTTTATTATTAGTATAGAAAACTAGCTGGTACCCGAACTCCGAATGCACCATTTCCCGTGGCTATAGTTTTCCTATTTTGTACGTACGGGAAAATTTGTGATGACTGATGTACATCAAAGATTTGATAATTCCTGATAGGTTTGGGTATGGCTTTTGGGATCCATTTCCGGGATTTTTTAATATCTCTTACTTTTTAATATCGCTTTCTGTTTTTAGTTGTTGCCGTGGAGCTATGTTTAATTTTCTTATATCAATTAGGCTTACAGCTTTACAATATAGATCAATAATTATGCTGAACTAAATGAAAACCTTTAATCTCGTATCGATACTATTTTAACCACTTTAAATGTACCTACTTCACAATCAACGTACTTTTGCTATTGATTGATTCGATATTCCCCAAGTCAATCTACTCCCCATGTCACTCATTGTTTCTAAAATATAAAATGATTTCTATCTTCGATTTTTTTCTATTGCAATATACAATTTCCAATCTTGTTCAGTTTAGCTTTAGCTCCACCTTTTTCTAATTATATTTGCGCAATCACGCATGAAAGTTTCAAACCTATGTCCTATGTTTATTGTTTATGGTCCACGTGCGATATGCATGAAGACTCATGATATTAACATAATATTACATGTCTATCTTGTATCATCGTCAACTGGTTATCACTTATATGTAGGTATATCCAGTCTGGTACGTTTCTCCAAACACTTCTATCTTCATATCCAGTCTGGTACGTTTCTCCAAACACTTCTATCTTCGGCTTTCCTCTATATTTCTCTATATGTTTTACATCCCGCGTCCTCTATTATTTTCCTGCAATAACGCCTATTTCCAGGATCTACTACATATGAACAGATCGACAAATACCACAGCAAAGTGTGGAAAAGACCAACGTGCTCACAATTATTGTGGGTATCACAGCATTACTAAAAGCCATGTACTAATAATCCCTTAAATTTTCTTTCAAACCAAATCTTTTTACCGTCCCTATTTGCTACTCAATCGTCTTTACGGGACTGAGTTAACCTAAGATTTTCGAGCCCGCCAGGAATGGAATTCGTCTCCCCTGTGTGATTCCCGTTTTAACGATGCTTTTATAGCTGTAGAGTTGAATTTAACTCACTAATATGCAGATAATAGCTTTAGTTAGACACATGCTTGTCATTTACAATGAAATGCAAGAAGCATATTTCTGTGAATCTAATTGAAGACCCTTTCGCTATACTCCGCCAAAACATTTTTCCGCACGATGTTGGTGGTGTTGAGCCCATGATCTTGTTGATGTTGATACAATCAATAACTTGCTATTAATAAGTACTTTCTGGTGAGAGCATATCATAACCCTCGATGATACAATTATTACCATCCCATCTCAGTGGAGTTAATCTCATGAAGCATATACTTATATGGTGATTTTGACCTGTAGGAGTCACGATATAGATAGAGTCCAACCTTGCTATGACTCATAGCACGGCATGGACATTTCTCTACTTGAACTTTCAGTTTATTTTATTTTGTTCACCCTCTGATTGTTTATAGATTTGAACAGAACAAAGTTTCCTAATAGTTTTGTAATTTAGAATTGTAATCTTACACGCCCCTTGTACTACACATGTTTTTGACGTTTGAGTTGTTGTCAGATACCAGACGCCCGACTTTGGTAGACATATCTTGTTTTTTCCATATGTATCCCTTGTCCCGCCCGCTTTTGAAATAATGGAAAATGAAAACATTTTTCAAATTACCAGTATAGAAAAATACAGTATATATACACAATCCACCTCTCTGAAGTATAACTTCAATGAACAATTCTAACAGATTCTTAATGAAATCAGAAGACGCTGAGGTAAAGACCCTCCCGACAAAAGTCTAGAGATCTATCATAGAAAATTTTAGTGGAAAAATACTAAACGCAACCTCTTCCAATCATATTCCTTTTTAGAGATTCGTATCAGAAGGGTGTAACTGTAGGTTCCATAACCTGCAATGTTTGTCTGGTAGAGAGTCCTATTCTGCGAAAGGTTAGAGGATCTGACTTGGAGAGTGTGAGAACTACTGTCATAAAATGAATTGATTCATATTATATTACATGTGCCTTGTGGGAGACCTGCAACATGTTGATCACTTCTGAATCTGACCTTTCTCTGACTACCAACACCACCTCTGTCAGACATGTACAACCACATACTGAATTGATTCATATTATATTACATGTGCCTTGTGGAAGATCTGCAACATGTTGATCACTTCTGAATCTGACCATTCTCTGACTACCAACACCACCTCTGTCAGACATGTACAACAACATACTGAATTGATTTTGGTGGTTTTCTTGTTCTAAAATCTTCATTGCTATTTTATTCATATTGGTATCTTGTGGTTTAAGAGAGTGTCATTTTATGTTATTAACAATTTGCTGCTTTATGCATCTATGAGTGTGAGTTGGGACATCTGCATATTGCATTTTCTGTGGTATTTGTGGGTATGTTGCTCTTAATAACTTTATCGGAAGTCGTGGTTTATTTTCTAGTTGTATTATAGGTCGTATAATGCTTACCAGCGTCAATGAACGATGTGTAGCACTCTGCCCTTCGCTGGTCACACCAACACACCAGGACGAACGCATATCGTCAGAGTTACAACCTGGTGCTATCGGTAACCTCGTATATATTCGTGAGCTAAATTCCTCTTTGGGGCCGTATAAGCCCCTGCACCTAAGCCATAATTCGGCTGTTTGTGCTTGAAATGTAGCCTGTTAGCATAGCCAAGCCTAAAGATCTGAGCAGCTTAATTAGCCTTTTGGCCAGGTGTTTTTCGTGGATGTCAATCCTGGGATGTAGCTCCCCATGCTCAGTTTCCCCGCGATCGGGGAGTTCAATCAAAAATGGCATGAGAAGCAATCTCATCCTCCCCACAGAGTCTACACATAACATGGTCCTGGTGGAAGCCCATAGTGTGTAGGTGCTTTCTCGGACCACAATGACCAGTGATCAGGCCCGTGGCTAATCGGTAACCTATTTCTACCATATCATAAATCTAAAAAAGAGGAAAATAAAAGAACATTCACACTAAGCAGTGACAGTACCGTGAACGGCGAGTTATCCGCCCTGCAAAACTAAAAATATTCTTTCAGGCAGTTGAAGGAACATGTGACAGTAACAGTGTATCACTGTGAGTTCACGGTCAGCGGAAATAACTGGCCACGAATGTCCCTGCTTGGTGTGAATGCACCTTAATGATTTTAAGAGGAACACCAATACAACATCAACAACAACGAGGATCACTGATAAAAGCTTGTACCAAAAGCACAAAAACCTAATTGAGGCTTAGGTGGAAGGTCTTCTTTTGTAAGCCGAAAGAGGAATTGAGATCCTGAATTAGTATACTAATAATAGCTCTCCTTGCTTGCCATCTTGCAAAGGTCCGAATAAACAATGGCTATAAAAATTTGACATCGTGTTTCCAAGAGATGGCATTCTTGTTTGTATGGGTGACTACAGCCTAGAAATAAAAGGTATCGTGCTACTTCTCTCCTATCATATTTGGGATACATTGAGTGATCGCCATGCTGTAGAACAGACCAGACATGCTTAACAGCAACTGTTTCATTGCAACTCAAAATGATGTGAATTAAACATATCATCTTCGATGTAAACAGTTTGACTTTGATAACTCGTTTTATAAGATTTTCATGGGTATGGAAAAGTGGAATTTTGCCTTTTCTAAATCCACACTGGCGGTTGTTGTCATTGGACTAAAGGAAAGTCATATTAAAGAGATTTAGGCTAAGGATGATGATGTATTGAAAATTGTTTATTTTTCATAAAGGGTAAATTTCAACAAAACCTGTCTTGAGTATTTCAGCCTGTTGAACTCACGAAGACCATAAAAATGTTCAAACTAAGAATGGCAGAATAAGAATACAAACCAGTTGCACGCCATATAAAATAGGAATTGCTCATATTTCACTCAGTCTCCGTTCTACATTTTACCTTCATAGTTGGGATCCTTATGAGAAGCGTGTAATATGGAACCATATTTCTGAACCTAAAATTAATTGAACTCTGTCCGGACAGTTTTCCTTTGGATATAAAATAAATTTCTTCTTGTATTTTAATAGAATTTAAAAAAAAAAAAAAAAAAAAAAAAAAAAAAAAAAAAAAAAAAAAAANACCCGAAACCTATCTTGCCTAATACTGGACTGCTGAAATAATACAGAAACATATAATTCCAGACGGATGCTCAGAATATGTTGTATTTAACACTCTGTGACGATTCCAATGTTCATTATTGAAAATAATAAACCAAAATGAAAATGGAAAATCTAAACATGAATGTTAATATAAATTTCTAAAATAATTTTGTATCCACTACAAGTTTTGTAATTTTGTGACGAGCGCTTTTGTCTGTTCAGACATCTTCTAGTGAACTGATGCTGGGCTGGTCATGTATTATGGAGGGTGAATATTAATCTCCAATTTTTGGTCCATCAAATAATCTGAAGAGGATCAAACCTAACAGTGACCTATGGATATCTAGTCTATGATATTCTAGGATAGCCATGTATTATGGAGGGTGAATGTTAATCTCCAATTTTTGGTCCACCAAATAATCTGAAGAGAATCAAACCCAACAGCGAATGATGGACATCTAGTTTATGATATTCTAGGATGGTCATGTATTATGGAGGTTGAATGTTAATCTCCAATTTTTGGTCCACCAAATAATCTGAAGAGGATCAAACCCAAGAGCGAACGATGGACATCTAGTTTATGATATTCTAGGATGGCCATGTATTATGGAGGGTGAATGTTAATCTCCAATTTTTGGTCCACCAAATAATCTGAAGTGGATCAAACCCAACAGCGAACGATGGACATCTAGTTTATGATATTCTAGGATAGCCATGTATTATGGAGTGTGAATGTTAATCTCCAATTTTCGGTCCACCAAATAATCTGAAGGGGATCAAACCTAACAGTGAACAATGGACATCCAGTTTATGATATTCTAGGATAGCCATGCCGAGCTCACTCACGAAATTCTTTTTAAGAAAATCTCACCTCTATTTTGTCAAAGTTGTGCTGTACTCTCTGTCCAGCCTATTAGGCAGTGTTCATCTATTTACGACGACATGACATATCCTCAACGTCTTCCGTCCTTTTTGGATCACTCTCTGGAGTTGAACTCCTTTTTGAGTCATACACGTAAAGATTGTTGTAGACTCATTTCAACTTCGGTGCTAACGATGTTGTTCTTGAAGCACCTGAATTNACTCACGAAATTCTTTTTAAGAAAATCTCACCTCTATTTTGTCAAAGTTGTGCTGTACTCTCTGTCCAGCCTATTAGGCACTGTTCATCTATTTACGACGACATGACATATCCTCAACGCCTTCCGTCCTTTTTGGGTCACTCTCTGGAGTTGAACTCCTTTTTGAGTCATACACGTAAAGATTGTTGTAGACTCATTTCAACGTCGGTGCTAACGATCTTGTTCTTGAAGCACCTGAATTCGACAAACAAGTCATGTCTCGGAGGAGGTAGAGCTAACTAATGAAGTTATACAATTTATTTGCGATCTACGAAGTACTACTCTTGTAAATCTTTGAGCAAACAATATGAAATGAGAAACACAACAGTACTGGTAGTATACATATACCAATATGAAGAAATGAAGACAAATCCATAGCCCGTACAGGATGAACAAGTCGTCTCTAATGATATTTACTTTGATTGATGAAATACTTCACTACTAACAAGCCTCCACGACGATTGCAAATGACTTTCTGTAAACGTAGATTAATCAACGACAAAGAAATGTAATATTAATTGGGCTAATATGCCCTCACACACAAGAACTTCATGAAAAACAAAGGAAAAATTTGTCAAAATATCTCGGAGTTGACCTAGCGAAATGGATCGTACAGCCAATAGATGGGCATGGTTATTTCAAAAAGGCATTGCCTTGAGTGATTGATGATGAATCCTAGTAGTTTATGAAGGTGTTTTTCATTCGATGAGTACTCTATATTTTTTGTGAACCTATGTAAGCTATATAGGGGAGGAAAAAAGTCAGCTTCTGCTGGAGAAGACACATAATCCCCACACACTTTGCACTGGGTGTCACTTTGGCTATTTTAGTGTCTCGATTGATACTTCTCGCACTGACAGTGACACAAGTTTTGCCACACATCTATAGCCCAAATGAGAACTACATACCAAATTTCACTAAAATCGGTCAATATAAGTGGCCAAAGTGCCACGGTTTTTTTATTAGATTTTTTAATTCTACGTATCTTAAAATATACCGTTTTTTGTTAACATATGCAGGCAATGAGGTAAAAAACCGGGAATAATCCTAACGGTCGATTTGAAGAAAGGACCTTACATCGAACGTGTATTAAAAGGATTCTAATTCTAGCATTTAGAATTAGAATCCTTTTAATAGTGAAGACCAATTTCGTAATACTATTGTTGATCATTTTCAACATTAACATCTTGTTTTTTTATATTTCTATTGTAGTTTCTCTCTCAGGTTGAGGTTGGGGGTTATCTTAAAAGGAGTTTATAGTGACTCTTAAACGGATAGACGGAATAACCTTTTCATGGGAAAACCAGCTTCCCATACCAAAGTACAGGGTGCGGCAATTCGTCCAAATGACGGCACTTTTGGAGTCTTTCACGGAAGTTTTCCATGACTCTCGTCAGCATATTCGCATCAATTTGGATGATTTCTTCCAGAATTGCCTCCTTTAACACTTCAAGGGTCCCAGGGCCATGTTTGAAGACCTCAGCCTTGAGGTAACCCCACAGGAAAAGAAGTCACAGGGACTCAAATCCGGCGACCTGGGAACATGTCCTGCGGAATCTCACGAGAACGATTGGCTCATGGGTAGCCCTATACAGCCTAAAGCTGATGATGTGGTCCTAAAGTTGTAAACTCAACTCAAAATTGTTTTTCGATCAGGAACTGGATCCGTGGAGTGCAAACCATACCTTGTGCGGAACGCCCTCTTAGTGGCGATAATGGTTCACTTTTTTTAAAAAAAAACTTGACAACGAACGCACGATGTACGCTCGACCAAACCATTGCGACAACTAAAAACTAGATGTCATCGTGTTGAATATCACAAGCCCCTCGCTCCTCCCACTATCACTCCCCCTCCCACAATTTTTTGAAAAGGGGGAGAAGTAATTGCCGCACCCTGTATATCCAACTGTTTGGTGCCCGAACATGGAATTTATAAATTATTTCTAATTCCTGAATTCCAATTAAGACTAATTTCATAAATTCTATCGTTGGTAATTTTCAACATTTACATCTTGTTGTTTTTATTTCTATTATAGTTTCTCTCTCAGGTTGGGGTCTATCTTAAAAAGCAGTTTATAGCGTCTCTGATAGACGGGGAACAACCTTTTCCATCAAGTTGATATTTGTCTTACCCCGTACATCAATGAAGCAGCTTTAGGTATCAATTTCTTGCTGATACCAGTTGAAATGAACTGGTTAAGTTAAATCCAAGACAAAGTAATAGATGACTCATGGCACAATCAATAATCTCGATCTAACCCAAGTTTGTGATGTGTTGTAGCACGTTTGTTGCATACCAAATACTTCTTCAGACATTATTGTAGAATTAACTTTTCTGCCTACAATATTTTATTATGCCAAACTTGGTACAACCAATTGAACTCTTGACTAGAAGTTCTTTAAACTGTAGACCTCACTCTGTTTTTTGCTAATGATGGCCTTATAATAAGAATGGAATGAAATAAACTTTTAGCATTGCTCAACGGTAATACGTTGCATACACTGTTCTTAGAATTTGAGGAAAAATGGACACCGACATACCGCAATTGAGTCTGTCGGAGGATTGAGGTGAAAGCTGATTGGTGCCCCTTTCAACCACCCACGAAGGCTAATTGAATAAAAGATTATGAGTGGCCAAAAAACTTATGATATTTAAATTCTATGAATGTATACATTTTTTTTTTAAAAAAAAATAGAACAGTATATTTATTTATTTAACAATTAAAGTAACACAACAATATAATAAAAATGAGTAATACTACATCTTTTTCAACCAAGTTATCTTAGGGACTTAAATAACTATAATTGACTTAATAATAAATTTGCTGAATTGGTTAAATATGGGGGAAAATCTTTTTGAAAACCCCATTGACCTTTGTATTATCTTAATTTATTTTGGTATTTATATGATTATTTATTCACTCTGAATACAGTCATGTGACTTGCACTCCCCCAGCCACCCCACAGGATTCCACAAGAAAACCCCGACCCACAATCGGCCCCCCACCCACTACCACCACGATTCCCACTTCGTAGTGATTACCACCACCATCTCCACTCCGTAGTGATTACCACCACCATCCCCACTCCGCGATACACCGGGAGGACACGCCAACCACAAGTCGAAACCGCCATGCAAAATCCCAGGGTACAACTAGAAAGCCCCGTATATTTAGCTTTAAATGTGCCGCAGTATTTTATAACAATATTTTTTATACTTTTTGGGTACATCTTCGTTGTACGACTGGATGTCCATAACAATTTGATTGCAAGTGCACTTTTTGAGACACAAAAACCACTCATCCGCCCAAAGTGACGTTTGAAAAAACACACTTGGGTGGAATGTGAGAATTATACCAACGCATTTTCTACCACACACCCCTTCGAGTGTTCTTTATGTGGTCAAATATTAATGAGGAAAAAAATGAAGCCTTCATTTTTCAAAAAAATGAAAAATGAAGCAAATGTTGCTACACCGACATTTGCTCTGCAACAAAGAAATGCTTTTGTCAGTGGGACTTGATCGCATTTAATTCTGAAGGAGTATGGAACCTTGCACAACGCTCTGCAACAAAATGTTGCGCTTAGTTCGATTCCAGCCTAATAAGAGGTTTCTTAACTTCTACTAGTTTTGCTGGAAACTAACAAACTAGCTACCCACTTTGACTCCACCCAGCCTTGGTTGAACTGGAAATATAGCCAGCATCACGAGGACGCGAACCTACGTGGATGCGACAACCACTTGGTAAAACCGCGCTGGACGTTGCTTAACTTCAGTGATCTACCGGGAACTGTGTGTATTCTACGTGCCATAGACGCTGGTTTTTTCTCTTTTTGACGTTGTTTAATACGACTATTTTATTTCTCTTTTTAATATGTTTGCCTGTAATAAATTACCTTTACAAAGTATTGATTCATTTTCAGCTTAGATACATTTAAAGAACATATTAGAGGTACCTATCATAATTATTTATGAAAGTAATACCATGTCGGATAAATAGATACTTAACAGTAAACTGGTTTGCCTCTTAAAATGCCATATTTGTCAAATGAAGACAATTTTAATAAGTAAAAGTAATCGTTTGAAAAATGGGCCTTACACACAACCGTTTGACATACTTATTTTATTTCTTCTAAAAATTGCAATTTTAATTACTAATTTAAAAGTAATAATTTGCGAATTATAAAATGTAAGGACCTACTTAGTAGATTGATGCATTATAAATCATATCGTAATTATAATTTTGTCATTTTGCAACTAGTCGTTTTGGAAGGAGTTTAAAGGTTTCTATAATACGCCTTCTTATTACAAAACTTTGTTACTTGTATTTTCTATAAACAGGCGTACATTGGCGTGGATATATGAAGTGTAATAAAAAAAAAAAATATTTTTTCGTGTGTTTTTGCATGTTTTAATTCAATCATTAACTATTAAATAAATTAAATTTAAACAAAACCCTTACCAAAAACACTATTTATATTAATTTACGAAGAAACTAGTTTCGAATCATTCGATTCATCATCAGTCTAGTCGAGTCTAAAGATAGAAGTTAATATAAATAGGTTTTTGGTAAGTGTTTTGTTTACATTTATTTTATAGTTAATATTTTTTAACACTTATAATTAACATGTTATTCAAAGATGTAAATCAATCAGTTACAAAAATATACGAAAAAATTGTATCGAAAAGTTCGATCGCTATTTGTTTTAAGTTCACTTATGTTTCTCTGTGAAAGACGACTGCTTGATGATCGAATTTCGAATTGAAGATTCATTGGGAGCACCAAGTATGCCGTCCATGTATCGCTCGCAATGTACAATCGATCGCCGTAGGACTGTCGTTTTTCTAAAACGACGTTTGCTTGGCATGCTGTATAGGCAAAACATAATCTAAATATTTTATGCAAATGGTAAAGATTATGGAATACAAAGATTTCAAAACCATGCTTGCTAAAAGATGCGATAGTCTTCTGGACGTCCTCACGAAAGTCGGTTCTACGCACCAGAACGACTGGAACGTCTACCATCACAGTTCCAGCCAAGGGCCATCAAAATCTTTTCGGTAAACTCATATTAACCTGTTTGTAACATTTTAATTAATCATGCATCTATAAATGGGAAGAACGGTTGATTTCGTGAGAAAAACCGCCACTACATAATTTTCAGGAAAAATGTCGAGAGATCTAAATTTGTCGACATTTTCAGAACACCTAAGGAAGGGTACTCCCGGGCATACTTTTTAATATTATTCCACATTCCTGGTATACATATATGCAAAACAAATAACATGTTTTCTGATGTGTACTTATTTTTCCTGGCACATATGCGAAGATGTATTCTATGTATTGCATAGCAGATGGGAAAGTAATCACCCTTACACAATAAAGAAATATTCGAAGCCTTTTGTAATCTTGCAATTTCAGTCTCCGCAAGTTATCGTACTTGTGTTTCCTCACTGAAATGCTGATGAACACTAATCTATTGAGACTATCTTTCTTCAATGGTAATCAGTTTTACTTACTCTGTTATGGGTCAGTAGGTAGTTAAGTTGTTCAACAGTTTTATTCCTCTCCTATAACAGTAATGCTCATGCGCTAGTTAAATGGTTAAGGAGTAGTTAAAATGTCATCTATCTTCATTCTAGAAAGTAATTTATAACTAGTTTTCACTAGGTCTAACAAAACTAATAGCTTTTTGGTTTTTAAAGTATCGAAATAATACTTACTTGATTAATAAATCATCGGCTTTAATGAGTCTGCATATCGTGGTAGGTACATACGAGTATTATACGTTACGTCTGCAATGATGTATGATTATCTGGGTGGGGGGAGGCTGGGGGGCTCCAAAATATACGGGCTAAATCATATTAGATAGTTTCTCGGATCCATTATATTAGATAGATTCTCGGATCCATTTTGTGACACAGAATGAAGAAAGCTTCATGGTAGCGAGAGGAACATATATGATGGTGACCGCGATGAACCCTTACGATTCGAATGCCTGAGGTCACCATGACCAATCTTGCGTAAACTGCGAAGGAAAATGAAGAGAATAATCGTTCGTATGTAGAATTTGGCGGGCAATTCGAATATATACATTATGCAATGAACAATGTAGGATTCTATTTAAAAAAAAGAAAAATGAGACCTTTAATTCAAAAATTTTGATTAATCTCTTTTGAGGATGCACAATACATTTTGGGTGGCTCAAGCCCTCAAAGGCCCTATCTATATCGGCCTATGCGTATCAGTTTCATTGCACCGGAAATTGAAACTCTTTCCCTAAACATTTATCAAATCAAAATCCAATCTATTTATAAACTTTAGAAAATTTCCTCTGTCGGAGATACAATTATATTTCAATCAATGCGGCAGACATTTTCTTTTACTCAGGCAACATTTGCATCTTTAACATCAAAGGTAATTTCAAATATTACCGACAAATGCATAACGAAGCTTTTAATTATCTCCTAATCAAGCGTACGTTTTATTGTTCTCGTTAAAAAACAAAGACGTGTACGTTATTATTGGCATGTGTTATCTGGTGATGGAATTCGATAGAAGTTCACGGAGATCAATAAGTGATAACACATTCGTGGAAAAGCGGATGTATGCGAGTATATACAAAGTGTTACTATCAAAATGAATTAAATTGGAGGGGTATATCCTATCAGAGTATGTGCAAAAACAATTTCCAACCGAAGGACATGCCCCGAAAGTTACGATTTTTCACCATTCCTATTGATTTTTTTTATCGCAGTCCCCAATACTTTTCGCAGATCTTAGCGGCGCTATTTTGTCACTAATGGCACACACAATTTGAAAGTACGTCATTCTCTTCACCTGGTACAATCTATATACAGGATGTAGATGTCTGACAATACTAAACTTTATTTGAACAGAATAAGAAATATCTTTAAATTTGCAACAACAAAAATAGTCAAAAGAGTTCTGGACATATATGTCCATATATCTTTTGTACATAAGGTGCACACTTGTAGCAAAAATATGAAAATGGGAATAACTCAAAAACAAATTTGTCAACGTCATCTTGTCAACCCTGTATATTTCATATCCTAATTTTTCCCTTGAGCGCACTGAAGTATCTCGATTTTCCAAAATTTCATCATATTTTCTTGCACTAGACCCTTCTCTATACCAGTGATAGTTTTTTATAATATTTAATACTCCAGTCTGAACCAAACCTCAAAGAAAAAAACATTTTTTAATATTCTGCGCCCTGACTCCTGTGTTATTGTCTTTTTTCCCAAGTAAATACAACTCTTTACACTCCTTTCGGGAGATGGGTGAGATCTCTTATCTGATTCGGTTCAGTGTCCGTTTTCGGGTTTAAATTTTGGTCTTCATATTGCCTCTGACTGATTATCGTCAGAATACAAAATCCTATTAAGCCAGTTTGTCGCGCCCTCGTTTCTTATATTATAAGTTAATTAAATAATGTTTACCGTGGCTGCTTAACGCACTTTCTTATTCATCAACGTTAGCCACCGTCTATGACACTTTGAATACACCAGTTCCGTTCAGATCACTGAAGTTAAGCAACGTCCAGCCAGGTTTTACTTGGTGGGTGAAAACCTTCGCGCCTCGTGATGCCGATTATTTTCCCGGACCAATCCAGGCTGGGTGAGGATAATGTGGGTAGCTGATTTGTAGTTTTCTGCGAATGGAGGGTAAAACCCCGTCCCGAATGACTATAGATATTAAACCATAAAAAATAAGACAAAGTCGAAGCTCTGGCCGATTTAATCCATTCTTTTTTACATAAATTAAAAAATAAATTTATAATATAATATTCATGTCTACATTAAATGTAAAACTCCTTTTTCTGGTTTTATGAACATGGAAAGGTCCAATGTCAAATAATAAACAAGGTTTTTATTGGCAACCAAAGTGTTCTCACATTGAATATCAGTTGAACCGTTCAGAAAGAAGATCTCTGATATTGATCAGATAGGAAACTGTTGAAAGTTCTATTGGAGATTTGCAACATTAATTGTTGTACAAATGATGTTCTTAGCAATACAATAACAAAACAAGTGTTTATTGTAAATTCAAAAGATAACATCTTAGGAGAAAGGAGACAAACAGGATCAATTAACAAGAGAGTAGAAGTACCAGTATGTTCTCATACTAGCAGAGGATTAAGTACCATTACTTCAAGGGAACGTTTTTTGGCACATCCACCAAAAAATCAGAATAAACTGCTTAAAAATAGGAACATTTGGATTTTGGTTTATTATTTTCAATAATGAACTTTTGGAATATTCTCGAAAAAAAATCGACCCCCCCCTTAAAATTTGATATTTTACCTTTCAAGGAACGTAGAATCCAAAAATCGAATACAAAAAACCGTTCGTCCTTCGTGAATTGCCACTTACCCAGCGATAATGAAATTTGTTATGTGGGTTTCATTTTGGATCTAATTGTGCCCCGAAATCTTTCGCAGCTGTCAGTCACATATGTTTGGTTCCATACTAAAATTCCGAAAATTCTTTTATAACTCATTTTTGGATTCTTCGTTTCTTGAAACGTAAGAGGTCAAATTTTTGGGGGGAGTAATTTTTTAGCAAGTAAAATAATAAACCCATTTTTCATATTCGCCAAATTTTTCTTATTGCAAAGTAAATTCATGTTTTATTGATATCGCAATGATAAGAAGTTGATCACTTAAATTTAGGGTACTACAGAGTACATTCTTGTACAGTAAACATACTTGTAAAATATCAAATTTGTTTATCTCTATTGTAAATCATTCTTTTTCTTCAATCTCAATTAGGAGTTATGCTTTAGCTCAGGAAATGTTTTGTGTTTGCAAATAATTGCTCAATAAAATGTAACCAATATTTATTTCAATTCAACTTTACTTTTTCCAATTTTGTTTGTGGTCGGCGGTGCCTTCCTTAATTCTGCCATGCCACAACTTTCCTTTCAGTGTCTACTCCCTTTAGCAGTATCCTTTCCCTTGCTTTTTTCCCATAGTATCAATGTGTAGTAACTGCAATTTGCTGATGATTTTTCATCATTGGTATAAAACAGAGTTTTTAAAGACTGGATGCTCTTCTTAATACCAAACCTTCTGTATTTACACCTAATGAAGATTGCTTGCTCCCCTCGGTGACTACATTCTAGTGCAAATCATTACTGTATAATAAATATTTGTTCGTCATTTTTCATCAGAAAAATCTATCACTCGAAAAAGGATTTCACACTCTTTATCAATTTGTAATACTCGTATGTACATAGTTACAGAATGAAAAAACTAGGCAATAAAAATGAATCAGCCATGTAGTAATGCGAAAGCGGTTTCGAGGCATACTTTTTTATTAAAAAATTGCAAGCAAACAGCAAACAATTATTAAATTAGAAGTAAAAGCCATAGAATGCAGGATGAATCTATTCAATTAAAGATCAAAGACACACTAACAGGTGATTGCAGTTTAAATTGAAAACTGGATCTTGCAATGCTTGCATCTTGTTTGGATGCACTTCTCTTTTTATTGAAATATTGGAATTATCATAACCATGCACTCGTACTGCAATTGTCAGTGGTGGTCGTTAGTTTCTGTAATTTTGTATCTACAGTTATCTAATATGAGAGAGGCAGTTAGTTCTTGTAATGCTTTGAGGGGTATTCGTTTGTGCCTCGTCATGCTGGCTATTTTTCCGGCACAATACAGGCTGAGTGATAGCTGGTTGTTAATTTCAAGTGAATGGAGGATAAAACCCCCGTCTCGAATGAGTAGTAGATGTTAAAGAGACGTTCAGCNGAGAGATACTCTTGGAAGCGGCCTTTTAGCAGAGTATAAATTAGGAAAAGAATTCATTCAGATGCTTACTTGTGTTGCATCTCCCTGTCTGAACCCACCCTGTACTCTTATAAATACAAGAGAGATACTCTTGGAAGCGGCCTTTTAGCAGAGTATAAATAAGGAAAAGAATTCATTCCTCTATTTTCTTTTTTATTATTAAATTTTCTTATTTGAGTGCACATGAAATGTATTTCTATTTTACACGTAAACAAACGGAAACCAGATAAGAGAAAAGAGGAACACTTGGAAACCCAAGGTGATATTATATATATAAACACATATAGCAGAAGAAAAGGCACTATTGATCATATAGTTGTGCGAGTATGTAAATGTGTTTTGTAGAACTTTTATTGCCTGAAAACAATTTACAACAGACACAAAGAAGATTCTCGTTTATAATGAAAAAAACTGTAAAAATAAACGAAAAATACATCTATATACGTCACGTTGTATAAAACAGTTCCCTTAAGAGCAATGATGTTAAGCAACCTCTAGCGCGAATTTCTTGGTGGGTGACCACAGAGTTTTGTGTGAAGAAGGTTAAACCCCGTCTTGAATGACCAATTGACCATAGATGTTAAAGAGAAGTAAAAAAAAAATCTGGCGTAAACATCAGACTTTCCTTATCTATAATAAAAGAAGAAAGTATAATCCATAATGGGCTGAAATTTTCGATGTAGAATTTTCAATACCAAAACAAAATTTTGAGGTCCCCGGAGCCCAAATCTCGAGTTTCAGCCATAGATCCGGTTGTTGTGAACAAAATTTCTCAGCAGGAGTTGATGTATACAATAATAACATACATATATACAAAATTTCAAGTCTCTGGCGCCACCTACTGTTCTCTATTCGTATAAACCGACAACTGTACATTCCAACTCTAACTGTAGTCTCTAGCACTTATCGTTCATAAGATATCTTTGTTTACAGACAGACAGACACATACGGTCCAATGGCTTAAACTCGAAATTCTGAGGACCCCAAAACCTGTTTTGGCATTGAAAAATAGACATCGAAAATTTCAGCCAGAATCTTGCAAACCAGCTACTCATATTGACTTCACCCAGCCTGGGTTGGGCCGGAAAAATAGTCAGCTTCACGAGGGCTCGAACCCACGTGGACACCTACATGGTACAACCTCGCTGAACGGTGCTTAACTTCGGTGATCTAACAGGAACTGGTGTATTCAACGTTCCATAGACGATGGGTCATTTAGTTTATTATAAACTATCTTTGAAAAATCAAAACTTTTGAATTTTTTTTAAAAAAATACCTCTAATCATCTCTATAAAAAAATACCTCAAATCATCTCTGTAGTACTAAGCGTATTCCAAAAGTAAGTTCCGTTTCCCCCTAGGCGGGTAAGGAGTGGGGGTAGAGCACTCTGTCTACGTGACCTTGGACAGCCTGGCTCAATGTGCATCTGGCAATGTGCTTGTGAGGTTTGTGCGTCTCTCAGTTTGCTCATAAATCAATTTTTAAATGGCCACTGCAAGAGATCTCTCCGCCGCGCCGAACTGATAATCCTGATGATTGTGCATTCGAAGTGTGATTCAATTTCTGTGTGCAAAGAATGTGAAACCAGCGGAAATTCATCGAGAAATTTGTTCTGTGTAAGTTCTGCTGTGTACGTCGAAACATGGAAGAAGCTTAAAAGAGCCATTCAAAACAAAAGACGAGGAATGCTGTCATCTGGGATTCTTTTCATTCACGACCTCACACTGCAGCAAGGACACGTAAGACTTTGAACAAATTTGTTTGGCAGGTTTTCGACCATCCACCTTACAGCCCTGACTTGGTACCATCTGTTTCCTCACATGAAAAAATGGCTTGGATCACAACGCTTTGACGAGTTGAAAAATGGCGTCAACGGCTGGCTATCAGCACAGTCGGCAGAATTCTACGCAACCGGAATAGAAAAACTTGTAAAACTAGATACGAAAAGTGCATGAATGTTTTTGGAAACTATGTAGAAAAATAGATTAAGAAATGTTCTTTCTGATGTATATAATACAAATTGGTTAAATGCATTGTTTATACCTTTAACACCCCAACGGAACTTACTTTTGGAATAGCCCTCGTATAAAAAAATACAACATGCGGGTAAAAATTCAATGGTCGCATATTATCAATAGCCGATGATGATGATGATTACTATCACAGACCTGAAAAGGAATGATTAGAAGTAGTGCATGCAAAGCCAAAGCGAGAACAAAGTGCCCAACATGCAAAATTATATAAAGACAAAGAAGCAATTACATGAATTGTTGATTTTAGCAGAGAAAAAAAAAAACCTTTCATTTTAACCTTTCGTTAGGCACGCGGGTGGGATTAAAACATGGATTTCCAAAGNATTAGAGTAGTGCATGCAAAGCCAAAGCGAGAGCAAAGTGCCCAACATGCAAAATTATATAAAGACAAAGAAGCAATTACATGAATTGTTGATTTTAGCAGAGAAAAAAAAACCTTTCATTTTAACCTTTCGTTAGGCACGCGGGTGGGATTAAAACATGGATTTCCAAAGTGAGCATTTCATTTCAGAGAGCTTCTTCATGTTTTTCTTCTCCTCGCAAATTACTAATCTAAAGGCTTGGGGATTGGTATTAGGCAGCCAAAGTGAGCATTTCATTTCATAGAGCTTCTTCATGTTTTTCTTCTCCTCGCAAATTACTAATCTAAAGGCTTGGGG
>CM022878.1:29003659-29013965 GCA_012654025.1 Pachypsylla venusta | reverse complement strand
AGTCGTGTCTGGTATGCTCTTGAGTGGAAATCATTATTAAGTTTCAATCATAGAGCACCGTGCACTGGATACTCCTAGAGCAACGTGTTTGCATGATTTTGTATTGTTCCATTATGTCAGAGTCGTGTCTGCTATGCTCTTGAGTGGAAATCATTATTAAGTTTCAATCATAGAGCACCGTGCACTGGATACTCCTAGAGCAACGTGTTTGCATGATTTTGTATTGTTCCATTATGTTAGAGTCGTGTCTGCTATGCTCTTGAGTGGAAATCATTATTAAGTTTCAATCATAGAGCACCGTGCACTGGATACTCCTAGAGCAACGTGTTTGCATAGTTTATTGGTTTCCAATACTATCTTGGAGCTATTAGATTCGTTTACAATAGTGAAAATGTATAGAGTTTCATTGAGCTAAGGGCCAAAGGCTTCTTCACAATTTGTGGGTATCACAGCATTACTAAGGGTCCCATGTACTAATAATCTCTTGAATCTTCTACCAAACCACTGATCACCACTGGTCGTTACCCACATCAAAGAAGCTACTCAATCGTCCTCACGAGACTGATTGCACCCTGAAATCACTAGCACTATTTTTGTTTAACCATGCCACTAGTTTAACCATGCAGGTACTGTGTATTGATTGCTCTTAGAGCAGGAAAGTCAAACTGGCGACCAACTGCTACCAATCGTGCAGCCCATGGTGTGTGCAGCCCCCCCCCCCCAATTAAGATGCTGTGGAATTGATTTTAAAATGCTCTTGGCACTATGGGAGAAACTTATTCATCACCCTTTTTGGACTCCTGAAGACCTTGTCAGCCAATCAGCCATTGTTTCCCACACTAATGCTCACTTTCTATGATGATCTTGACAGCCATTGTTACAATTATTAGTAGGAAAACTATGGAAGAAACCTCCGGCCTTCTGTTTAAGTTTGACATGTCTATCCATTTTTTCTCTCCCCTTTCCCCAGTCACCGCAAGGACTAGTGGAAATCCATTTGGACACGACAGGCTAATCGGATACAGCCCCACTAAGACGCCGGCCACTCCCTGGGTTACCCCACACATCTCATTCGTAGGATGTACCAGGAACCCAGAGTTCGCTATCTATGCCTACGACCAGGCGCTAAAACACCAAAACCACTTTTTCTTCCGCTTAAGAGCAACATGAATTGGTTTTTTAAACTATAACCTACGTGTGCCCTCAGACTGCCGCATAATATTCACTTATCTTATGTCATAAACATATCTTTGCTTATAAGGAAATAAGTATGCTTCGTCCGAGAGTACTCTAAGAGGAATCGCTTAGGGTGCTCAAGGGATATTGCCTAAGACATTTCCCTTGGGGTTTTTTACATCTAGAATCTTTTTTTTTTTTCATTTGGCTTAATATCTCTTTAACATATACTGGTCATTCAAAATTGGGGTTTTACCTCCATTCGCTGGAAACTTGCAAACCAGCTACCCACATTGACTTCACCCAGACTGGGTTGGGCCGGAAAACTAGCCAGCATCACGAGGGCGCGAACCCACGTGGACACTCAAATGGAACAATCTCGCTGGATGTTGCTTAACTTCAGTGATAGAACGGGAACTTGTGTATTCAATGTGCCATAGATGCTGGCTACATCTAGAATCTAGATAGTTACTAGGTGACCATTCAATTTATTTTATTGTAAACACGGCTTTTAATATTGTTAGAAACCTAAACATCAAAAGATCAAATGCATAAATTACAGGTCTTATGGTACTTGTACTTTTTACAATAAAATTGTAATCACTGTTTTGTAATAAGAAATAAATCTTCAATACAAGAAAACAATAGATAATTCGAAACTTATAAGTTTCGTGAGCATTTGACCCTTACACTTAACAATAGTAAGGCCACTAGTTTACACTCCTGTAGGATATAACATGACACATATTGGAACTTTAATAGAAAACCCTGAAGTCATTGCAACAAACTCCACCCGCTTCGGTTCGATGGGCAACTTAGACTTGGACGTATGACCTTCCGATGCTTTATCATAATCTTAATTTATCTTCTATCCATAAAAATGAATGTTTTTATGGTTTATGTACTATGATTCATACTCCAGATTGTGAGAAGATACTTGAGAGTGACATCTTCATGAGCCAAATGAATGTTTTTATGGTTTATGTACATTCATACTACAGATTGTGAGAAGATACTTGAGGGTGACATCCTCATGAGCCAAATGAATATGTTTTTATGGTTTATGTACTATGATTCATACTCCAGATTGTGAGAAGATATTTGAGGGTGACATCCTCATGAGCCAAATTCAACTGAGCTGATAGTTTAAAATAACACAGAAATCAACTCTTACCTCCTTGATTATGTTTTTTTTTTTTTTTTTTTTTTTTTTTTTTTTCTGTACCAACATAACTCTCCAACGCCTTATCCGATTTTGATGAAATTTGGCGTGAGCATTCACCAAATCATAGAATTATTTGATTTTAGAATCAAAGAGTTAGCTGATTTTAAAATCATAGAGTTAGCTGATTTTAGAATCATTAGTGTTTGCTGATTTTTGTACCCTATTAGTCCTCTCGGGGTCATTTTAAGTAAGATCTGCGGTTCACAGTACCATTAGTTATAGTATAGTGCTTACCATGATTCTGTGAAAATAACATACGAGTATTTAGAGTTGCCTCCCGATGATGAAAAAGAACATGCGATGGTGAAATCATGTCATGTTATAAGGTCTTTTAGGTGAAAATCTTTTAATTTGTTTACATGTCAACAAGTTATGCATGTTGGTATTCATATCTTTTGAGAGGGTACCATAAAAGCTATCCTGTTGATTTTTATACGGATTCACTGCCGAACCACTAATATGTAACCACCGAGGGGTGCAAGCAAGCTTCAATAGATAACAGTGCTAAGCCCATGTAAATACAGACCGTTTGGTGTTAGGAAGCAGTTCCAGCCTTTAAAAAGATCTGATTCAAACTAATGATAAAAGGTCATCAGCAAAATGCGACGAGTTTCGACGCATAATGTGAGAAACAAGCGAGTGTTACTGTGACAGGAAAGGGTTACAGCTAAAGAGAGTAGGTACGAAACAAAAGTTTGTGGCGCATGGAAAATTAAGGAAAGCAACGCCGACCCCAAATAGAATTAGGAAAAGGTGAAGTTAAGAAGAAGACCTTAACTTTAGTTGAGAATTACTCATTTAAAATAATTACATATCATATATGTAGTTGATTATTTTATAAAAGGTCAATCAATCTTATTGTACTTTTAAAAAACGCATTTCAACTATTGCTTCCTAATGCATTGTAATGCAACGTGATGGGAATCCGCTGCACTGTACATGATGTTTCCGTTGTTCCCACGAACTTGAAATCTTTCTCTCTCTCTTTGAGATTAATATTAGTGAACAAATACTTTCCGGAGAATTACGTTGGATATAATTGCGGCTTAATAATAAGTTGGTATAAAGCTTCTCGTTTGATACAAAACTCTAATAAGTGCGCATGCCAAGGGGATTATAAATGGTCTAATTCACAATGTAGATTGTAGTCTTTTTAGGTACTGCTGGTCTCTTTCGAATCCAAAGTACTCTTTGTCTGTTCTGGTACCTGTCACTTTTCGGTTTCCAGAAAGCAAAGTCCGATTTTACCAATCAACTCCTCTCTCGTTTTTTTTTTGTGTGTGTTTGTTTTCATCTTGTTACGTCTGATTTTTTTCAGACGCAAGCCAACATGAAAAGCAAAAATCATCGAATGATTTGCCTTATGTGTTACCTAAATACCCAGGGTACACCACGTAGATGCTAAGCCTAGAAACTTAATTTTTAAGCGTTGCTACTGAAACCATCAAAATCTGATGACGCCATATTTATTTACGTTGGACAATAATGCAGTTTTTTCCGTTGTTCGGTCTTCTAATTTTGGATGCATTAGCATCATAAGTGATGAAAAAAAAAAGATTACCATCCCGATTTTCTGAGCCTTACAGGTATCTCCCCGAACTGGGGGAAGTACTCTGTTTAAATCGCCACATCCACAGGGACAAGGTGTACCTTTCAGAAATCCAATATTGTGTTTGTGAAGATATTATTTTTCTTCAATAAATGATAAATTAAAAAGGCTCCGAAATTAAAAAAATATTTTTTCTTGTTTGTTTTAGGTAAGTTTGCTGATTTGATTAATGATCAAATGTTTCCATTAGTCGAAATGATGTATTATTACGATAGAATTCAGACTGCATCTATAAAAGGTAAACATATACAATATACATAGGTAATTTAAAAAAGACTTGGATGATTTAATGAACAGCACGTCGCAGTTGAAAGCTTTTTGAAGACAAAAACAGGAATCAGACAGTATACAATGGGGGAATGGTAATGGAAAATGTAGCAGAAAAAGTCTGTACATTAAGATCTCGACCCAATAATTTTGGAAGAGAATTGTACGAGGAAATATTTGTTCAATAAATACTGTGTTGAATTAAGTGACGTAAGTTTTATAGCGGGTCCATCCGGTACCCATTAAGTTGATGATACCACCTGATGTTGATTGGCAAGCATTCTGACTGTTAGTCAGTAGAGATGTACATTCGCACATTGAACAGCATGCCGGATCATAAAAATAAAATAAATTGAATGAAAAATAATTTATACAATATAGATAGATTACTTTATGACAAGTTGGTTCACATGATTGTTAATGGAAAACCGTACAATCCTTATCGTCCAATCTTTTTCTCATCTTTGAAGATCTGAACCTTCAAATAAGTGCATTTCCGGATATCTATATATATTCATGGACAATTTTCAAATTATTTTGAGGCTAGCAATAACCCGTAGAATTATTTCATATATATATATATACTGTACAGGTTTAAAAGTACCCGTATTAGTGGCTGTTTTTGGACATTATGTGCCTGAATTATTGTTCAAAAACATACCGAAATCATAATTGTATGTTTTTGATCTTGCTAACCAGGTACCCACAATGACCTTAGTAAAACCCCGACGGATGTTGATTAACTTCAATGATTTAACAGGAACTGGTGTATTCAACGTGTCATAGACTATGGCGCGTTCAGTTCTACTTATCGTGGTGAGGTACTATTCATGGAAGAGTGTTCCAAAGAGAATTGAGTAGTATGCAAATGCTTTTACTTAAGCAAAAGGATGATTAGTAGTATGCATATGTTTTTACTTAAGCAAATGGATGACTAGTATTTGTTGGTGCAGTGGAAGACACTTGACTGGTAAACAGTAGGGCGTGAGTTCAAATCCGGCCAACCCACGGAATTTTATCCTCATTAATTTCAGTTATTTACCACATAATAATAGCACCTAAAAAACTGCCGGTGTCAAGGGACTCTTCAGTCCTATTCGGGCAGTATTATTATTTGTTATAGTAAAGGTATTGGGTCAGTTTTTATGCATCGTTCTATTATATTGGACAAACAATTCAAAACCATAGCCTAGTATGTCAGCTCGAATCCTTCCGGTAAGCAAATCTTCCAAAAGTCACTTATTGATTACACGTTATCTTAGAAAATAATACAGTGGAAGGAATTGTACGCACGATAAAAACAAAGTGACTAAGTAAACACCTGATAATATTAGAAGAAGCAAGAAACACATAAATACTGAAATGTACACAAGTTTAGAAATTATGGGAGAAAGGAAAAAAATAGTAAACAACATATTAAAAAGAAATATTAAACCACTTTGAAGAAAGTGCAAAAAATATTGCAAAAATATATAAAAATTAATATCTAGATGTATAATATGTATTTTTTGCGTGAGAAATGTTTGCAAGTGTTTTTACTGTTAAATTTATTTCTTTTGAGATTTTTATCTCCTTTATCTGACTTTGTATGAAAGAAGTTGGTTGGTTAATGAATTTGAGAAAGCAGGGGTTCTGTTTGATTTGTTGAATGCAAGCTTCCTTTGATTCATAGATGTTTAATAAAACTTGTTATCCATTTACCACTTAGTCCTGTATTATCAATCAAAAATGTAATCTTCAAAGTTTCAGTCTTCTTGATTAGTTTTACAATTGTTTTAATCTTGTATATATTCTACCATTTAGAACATACATTTCGGCACCAATCTAACATCTAACAAAGTTTCGCCCAAACAGATAAACCTGTAAATATTTACTTACTTGGTTTTGTAATAGAAATCCAATTCCGTATTAGGATTTTCAAGTTTGCATCAATCCAACTTCCAATTTTTGTAAACAAAACCTCTCCAGGGATTAAATTGCTGAACATTTTGTAACTCGAGGTTTTCATACTCTTTGATATTACAACCATAATATTGATATTGCAACCATAATATTGAACATTGTGGAAACGAAATCTCACCAAGGAAAACAAATACTAGAAAGTATACCAGTTTTCTCAAATCGTTATTCCAATCACCCCTAATATTCGTGGCCGAAATATCATTCGAGCATAATACCTCTTAGTTGACAAAAACTTACAGTTTAAACCCAAACACTCCTAACTTTTGTGGCCGAAATCTTTTAGAGAATAATATCTCTTGCAAACAGAAACTAGGTCAAGGCTGAAATTTTTAAACATTTTTCCAATTGATCTTCCAGTATCAATCCATTCACCCAGAAGCAACTCCAAAGGAGGTGCGTCTAATCTCTAATCATTGGAGACATAATAATATCTGTAAACATTTTCTAAGCTAATCGTCTATTATCCCAAACAGCATTCATTTAAAAAGAATTATACCTACATCTCACAGAAATTTAACGGTACAAATTTGTTTGATCCCAACACACGCAAGGATGACAGATTACAAGAAGATGTTTGTGTCAAATTCAGAGAGTGAGAGTGTGTTGGAGCTAGGTGATTTGACATCATGAAGCAACGTGTTGATAAATTTGACACATTTGATATTCTCTGTCATAGAGAATAGTCGGAATTAATTTCATTTCATTTTTTTTTATATGAAATTTATTATATAGGGTGTTCGATTTATAAACAGTCACTTTTAAATTGGAAGCTTCTCCAAGGTGTCAAAAGTGATCAATTATTTCAATTTAAATGCTAAAAATAAACTCCATCACACATATCATCACATGACTGTAAATAGTTTAGTTTTCTAATGATTCTTGGAGTAAAGCCTTGCGCTGGACAACATACGAGTACATTGGACAGTTGTTTGGTGGCCAGATGTCCGCATGTACAGTCGCGCTGTATACTTTTTATAGATCAGCTTGGTCTGTCGTTAAAGTCTGTTGGGGTTTTGGTAGTTTTTAGGCAATAATAAATTGACATCCCGGCCTATGGTCTTGAAATAATTTTCACGATATCCCAGGGCTGCGGAGCCGGAGCCAAGGAGCCGTGTGATTTTGTATAAAGGAGCTGGAGCCGGAGTTCCTTTTTCTTATAAAGAGGAGCCGGAGCCCGAGGTTTTATCGACGGCTCCGCAGCCCTGCGATATCCTTGGTGAAATGTCTCTCCAAGACTAGAGCGACATCTGATGAGAGATTTTTTCCTATCATTCCATTCATCCAACCTTAAATTTGACAATATAACAATTCTGAATTATCAGTTGCACACTAACTCTGACGAGCAGTATCCTCGAAAGCGGTCCTTACCAAAACTGAAGTCCTTTAACCTTACCGAAACTGAAGACTATATGATTCATTCAAGTCAGTAATGGTCTCTATTTTTCTTGCATTTCATCCCAAACAGATTTAAGCTCTTCCCATTTGATAAGTCATCAAATTTCCGACTATTGGAATCTACCTCAAACATATGAGAGTTTTGAGCTCTTTTAATTCAAACGAAGAATGTTCATTAAGGGTGAATAATGGGACAATTTCAGTATCATTTAGCAGCTAAGATTACGGATATCACTTTTATCCAATGCATGTGTTGGTTGAATTTTGGGGCCAAATTAAAAAAAAAAAAAATGAAGTAAGTTTTCGGGACGAACGATCCAAAAACGACGTTGAAAATGACGTGTTCTACCTATTCTGAGCCTATTATTACGTTATTCTGGTTGACCCTGTACATTACATACACTAGACAGATAGGCATCCTCGTCTCAGAGGTCTCAGTCATCTCATCGGTATCCATTGGCCTCCATTGGGTACTGAATCCTAAAATATTTACGGAGTATCTTTTTGAACATCCTTTATAAAGAAAAGATTATTTATTTAAAGTAAATAAAAAGTAATATATTAACCTAATACTAACAGCATGTTTTAAAATTTTGCTGATATGTTCAGACAGAACTTGTGGAAACATTGAGTCAGTCACGAAGCGATCTAGTGATATGAAATATATTAACAACGAGTCGACTAGCTAAGTGTACGATATAGGCTTATCAGCATTCACTCGTAACAACTCCAAGTTAGGACTGTTATCATTGGAAGAGTATTAATACAAGCAGCAAATGCAACACAGGATGTACTTTGTAAATTGTACAAAGTTGACAGGGAGAGCTTGGTAGCCATCATTATCTTCCTCGATGGTAGACCGATGCATTCGTATGATAGTCTGCAGCCTATTCATATTAAATTTATGCAGTGAGTGCGAAAAGAAACTTTTTGGCCGATTTTCGGCGGTTTTTAGAAATTGCCTAAAAATGGAACGGTAAGAGTTAGAGACTGAAAAATTTGTTTGTATATCAATTGTATGTATTGGTTGCGTCCCGTATTTTAATTCAAATAAATTATAAGCACGCGGTTTTCACGAATCCTGGCGGTTTTCACGAATCCTGCCTGGAAAAGGCAACGGCATGTGCCGGAGACTTAACAATTGGTATGTATTTTAAGTATATGTTGCATAGAGCACGACAAATCCTATGATTCATAACACATATTTTTCACAGTCACACACATGCATGGCTGAAACTCGGAATCTGGGGCTCTCAAAACGTGTTTTGGCATTGAAAACTCGACATCGAACATTTCAGCCCATTACAATACTTTTTTTTTTAAATGGATAACGAAAGTCGTGTGATGTCCACACCAGATTTTTTTCAGTGTGGTAGAGATCTAGATTGAGTCAGTGGCATCTGTTGTTTACTTATCCACAACATATGAGACTGTAAACATCTAGAGTCTGCCGATAAATTTTGCAATTTTCATTAGCATCTTTAGGAGTCCACTTTTGAACAATGGTCCTTATAAAAGCCTGGTCGTTCCGCCATAACTCTTGAACGCCTTGTCCGATTTTGATTAAACTTAGAATTGACATTCAATACGTTCTTAGAATTGTGGTGGCTTTTTTAAACTTGGTGAGATCTACGGTGCCAGAATTGCCCGGGCGGGCCATCTATCGTGAACTAGCATGTTCTGTGTGAACTGTGACACCCTTTATATTCAATTTATTTTCTCAGCCTAAATCTTTCAAACCTAATATTTATGCTATTTTTAACATTTCGACAAAAAGTTCAAGTTTATTTATAATGTTCAATTTAACATTTTGAAAGTTCTCAAATTCTTGTCTTGTTAACCTCAAACTCTGGAAAAATTTATTCCAGCATCTTGTCCATATTATGTTTGCTTGAATTGGTTTGCTATGTCACGTTAATACATGCAGATAAAAAATATGTCTTCATTAAGAGTTGTTAATGACACAGCTTCATCCGCTACTGGGTACATCATGGGAGAAAGTATTTTAGCTGCTTTAATTAAACCATTTTTATCCACTACCTTAATTTAAGGAGTCAACCCTGGTATTCTTTGTTCAGTGACAACATCAAAATTTTAGGAAAACTTTCACAAGTTGTTAACACCAATTATTTAAAGACTCTGGCTCTAGCGATTTGAATATTCCATTATTGACAGTGTGCTAAATACGTCAGTGGTCGTACTTTGACAAGAGTTCCAGTTAATTATTTAGCATTGCAGTAGACAATATGAGAGAATAGTCATGATGATCTCCATCATGCGCGCCGGTTAGGTTTTTCAAGATTAGAAGAAATACATAAATATATCAAAAATGTTTTTTTTACCATTTTCTTGTGTAAGGACCTGCTTTTAGGATAGGACAATCTCATGGTACTCCCAAAGAAATGCATGGCTGAGATGCGCTTGACAATTGGCAATTGAACAACTTTTCATACTCAACGAGTATGAAAACCTCGAGTTACAAAATGTTACCCAAGACCCACTGAAAGACTCCCTAATGTGTTAATGTTAACATTGAATTGTGGAACACCCTGTATACAGGATAGCCCAAAATTATTTCTTCTCTAAACGAAATAGGTTCAATTTTTTTTTCACCATACATTTTTCTTTACTACATATTTGCCCCCCCTCCCACCCCCAAAAAAAAAATCAAG
>CM022878.1:28978155-29001989 GCA_012654025.1 Pachypsylla venusta | reverse complement strand
AAAAGTAGCCTATGTCCTTTCCTAAAGTTTAGTCTATCTCCATACCAAATTTCATCAAAATCGGTTCAGTAGTTTAAGCGTGAAAGCGTAACATACATACATACATACAGACAGACAGAGTTACTTTCGCATTTATAATATTAGTATGGATATGGATGATTGAGAGGGAGAATCTCATAAGCCAGATTTAATAATTATACGAGGGCCGTTTTTTTTTTTTCAACCTCCGATTGGCTATAAATAAAAAAACAAGTTTATCTAAAACAATAATTTAATTACCAAAAGATTAGTACACTTACGGTTACTTTTCGACATAATCACCGAACAGATTGAGGTATTTGTTATATCTGTGGACAAGCTTTGCAATACCCTCTTCAAAGAAAGTTGCCGCCAATGAATTCAAGTAGTCCTTGACGTTGGGTTGAAGGTCGTCATTAGTTTGAAAGGACTTCCCACCAAGCCACGTCTTCAGTTCAGGAAAAAGATGAAAGTCACTGGGTGCTAAGTCAGGACTGTATGGCGGATGATCGAAAATGTCCCATCCAAATTGTTCGAGAAGCCGTTGAGTTGCTTCAGCAGTGTGTGGACGGGCATTGTCATTGATCAGAACAACTCCAGCGGTCAGCCTTCCTTTTCGATCATCGATACAATGTAAAGTGTAGATATAAATGTGTTATTATTTGTGTCAACACATAATATTGTGGTCATCACAGGATTACAAGGGCCACTACACTAATGTTCATGTAGGGTCGCCACTGATCGGTACTCACTTAGTTAAATATTAGTTACTCAATTGTCCTCACGAGGCTAAAGCTATCCATACATTAGGTGACGCGGTCACTCGTCGACCGGCAATCTAATTGCCGGCGACCAAATTGCTCGAATATCGCCCAATATATGGGGCCGTTTCAATCAGATTTGCCAGCAATCTCGAGGTCGCCCAGCGATCTCAAAATCGCTCGATAATTTCAGACGATCCATCAATTTTTTTTTTTTTTTTTTTTTTTTTTTTTTTTNTTTTTTTTTTTTTGTATTTTATGTTCTATGTTTCGTGTTATTTGCCTTGAAAATGGAGTAGGGAGCTTCGAAACTTGTCTGATGATAAAGTAACTATTGTGATAATAAATAAAAGTCTGTATAATATCTATCTATATATATACAGGGTGTCCATAAAGTCTCACCCCACCCCCTGTATCTCGAGAATAGCTGAAAATATAAGAAAACGAACAAAACAAGTATCCCATAGATTTTAGGGGGATTAATTTTAGACTAAAAAATGTTTGGCCTCGGCCAGCCGTTTAGGCTGGGCACCGACTGACTTCAAAATCTTAAATGAGAAGGTAAAAAAGATGGTTGTCCCGCCCAATTTGACCACGGAAATTGAGACTTCTTAGATCAAACCTATCCAGCTGTATTAATAATTTTGGTCTAAGAAAGCTCGAACTCTGCGATCGAAGTGGGCGCGACAACCATCTTGTTGGAACACTATTTTTTACTAAATTACTTATTTGGGATCATAAAAAATTATTTCTAGGCATTTTTACGTACCATTTCGGTGCGGCCGCAAAGGGAATGGGTCACATGTTCCACCCTGTAATTCGTGAACGGTAGATACTAGAGAGCTCTGGTTTTCTGTAATGAACTCGTATTAACGAGACCTTTAAAACAAGGTGTCACTTGATATACCTTCTCATTTAAGTTGAAGTCAGTCGGTGCCCAGCCTAAACGGCTGGCGGAGGCCAAAAATTTTTTAGTCTAAAATTAATCCCCCTAAAATCTAAGGGATACGTGTTTTTGCGTTTTCTTATATTTTCAGCCATTATCGAGATACGGGGGGCGGAGTGAGACTTTATAGACACCCTGTATAAATATATATTTTGTTTAAATGTCTTTATTTCTACGTTCTGTCGAATTAGTACCAACTGTTTTGAAATGAAGAATTTTCCAATTTTTCGCAAAGACTTGGAATTGCTCGCATATTTCCCGTAAATTACAAATTGTCAGAGGTGTCTGCACGAACACTGACACAACTGGCACTCCATTATCTAATTTGGTGAAACGTTTGGTTACCTGGAATTTCATGAAGAACAGGCCTCTTATTGGCCTTTTAGACAGGCCTCTTATTGGCTTCTTAGACAGGCCTCTTCAGCCAACGATCATACCACGTTGAATACACCATCAGATCACTCCCGTCAGATCACTGAAGTTAAGCAACGTCGGGCGTGGTCAGTATGGGTGACCGCTTGGGAACACCACGTATCGTTAGCTGATTTTTCCGGCCCAACCCAGGCTGGGTGAGGTCAATGTGGGTAGCTGGTTTGCAAGTTTCCAGCGAATGGAGGGTAAAACCCCCGTCTTGAATGACCAATAGATGTTAAAGAGACGTTAAGCCAAATTAAGAGGGAGACAGGCCTCTTATTGGCCAAAGGAAGTTAGATCTAGTTTTAACACCAACGATTTTGCAGTATTATTAAAGTTATACTTCTTAAGGCGCGTTATGAAAAAATGATGAGAGTGAAATTTTAAGATACGCGCGCGCACCTGTAACAAAAAATTATCACCGCGTAACACAAAATTATTACCCCATCAGTGTAACACAAAATTAACACAGATGAAGTTAGGAAAACATGATGAAGATGGAGTTAGTTATGAAAAAATGATGAGAGTTAAATTTAAATATTGTATTTTCTCATTCTATATCCATACAACATCGTGGCTCAGTGGCAAGGCCTCTGTTTCATAGTTGGTAGGTTCTGAGTTCACTCCCGGGTAGGGTAGTATGTTTTATTGAAATATTATTAAATTTATTTTTAAAAAGAAGTATAACTTCTCACGCGCGTACACAAGTACACGCACCCATTTTTGTGGCTCAATAGCAAGAATTATCAGATTAATTTTTACTGGCCACTTTAGGTGAGAGCTACTAACATACATGATGTGTGTGCCTCGTTTATTATTACCACCCGCCACTGATTATTTGCATAAATGACTTGTACCTCATTCATTGATTACTCGTATGAACATCCTCCCCTGATTATTGATTCACTTCAATTCATGGGTTATAATCATTGATTACTCGTATTAACATCCTCCCCTGATTATTGATTCACTCCAATTCATGGGTTATAATCATTGATTACTCGTATTAACATCCGCCACTGATTATATTGATTCACTCCAATCAATGGGTTATAATCATTAAATACTCGTACTAACATACTGGACTGATTATATTGATTCACTCCAATCAATGGGTTATAATCATTGATTACTTTATGATAATGACCCCACTCGTGTGATTACCATCCTCCACTGATTATTGATTCACTCAAATCAATGGGTTAGTAGTCATTGATTACTTTATGATAATGACCCCACTCGTGTGATTATCATCCTTTACTGATTATTGATTCACTCCAAACAATAGGTTATAATCATTGATTACTTTATGATAATGACCCCACTCGTGTGATTAACATCCTCCACTGATTATTGATTCACTCCAATCAATGGGTTATAATCATTGATTACTCGTATTAACATCCTCCACTGAATATATTGATTTACTCCAACCAATGGGTTATAATCATTGATTAAACATCCTCCACTGATTATATTGATTCACTCCAATCAATGGGTTATAATCATTGATTAAACATCTTCCACTGATTATATTGATTCACTCCAATCAATGGGTTATAATCATTGATTACTTTATGATAATGACCCCACTCGTGTGATTACCATCCTCCACTGATTAAATTGATTCACTCCAATCAATGGGTTATAATCATTGATTACTTTATAATAATGATCCCACTCGTGTGATTACCATCCTCCACTGATTAAATTGATTCACTCCAATCAATGGGTTATAATCATTGATTAAACATCCTCCACTGATTATATTGATTCACTCCAATCAATGGGTTATAATCATTGATTACTCGTATTAAGATTCTCCACTGATTATTGATTCACTCCAATCAATGGGTTATAATCATTGATTACTTTATGCTAATGACCTCACTCGTGTGATTACCATCCTCCACTGATTATATTGATTCACTCCAATCAATGGGTTATAATCATTGATTACTTTATGATAATGACCCCACTCGTGTGATTCATATATTGAATCCCGTTAGACTAAATGATATCAAATATGAATTAATGTCTCTTTAATTTGTTTGAAATGAAACGACGCCGACGTTGGACGATTTGTGTGATTTATTATAGTCGGCTTAGTGGTCGGATTTAGTATACAGTCAAACCGGAAACACACGACAATGTGTTTTTCAAGACGGCGATTAAACTTGCTGGGTGGGTTACAATATTTACCTAATTTCCGTGTCCATCATGGGAAGTGATGGTGGTGGAAGGGTTGGGTGGCATATTATACTGCTCTGAGGATGCTGGAATAGATGTTAATAATCTCTTTCCGCTCTTGCTGTTGTTCCTCTTTTCGATATAAAACTTAAAATATCGATGTTATTTCATATCGAAAGATTTTCGAATATCTGAGCGCACGGCAGTGCGCCAGGCCAAGTTCCAGAAAGCACCAGTGTATCTTTACACNTAACTCGTTATACTGAACTGGTGCACTCGTATGACTCGCGCCACAGAAGCAAGTCCATGTAGGTACAACATCTTTTGCTCTGTGTTCTTTGTAAGTAAGGAGAACCTAATATTTGAAAAAACATAACTCTTTATACTGAACGTCGTAAAATAAAATCATATAGGAAAACTATATGAAAGTTTTATAAGAACTTGAAAAGTTCTGGTATCCATGTTAACCCCTCGACTGTGAAACTGGGGTCTAATGTACCCCCTACATGTCTGTCTTGTGAATGGTGGTATGCTGGACTGATGGAAAATGTATGGCGAGCTGTCATACATTTTCAAGGATGTTATTTTCCCTCAATCATACCTCTGAGTTTAAAACTGTGGTCAAATATACCCCTTATACAAGGTGAACCTGAAAAACGCTAATACGAACTAGGGTAGGTAGAACAGGTCATTTCCAACTAAAATTGCTCTATTCAGCATATGCCGTTTTTGCTTTGTTTTCAAGATAGTGCCCATTTTGTAAATTTCAAGCTTATCTCACGAAATCACCGATAACTTATTTTTGGCTTCAGATAGAGAAATACAGATTATTTAAACCAGCGAAACAAGTACAAAATTGTCGTATTAAATATAATTACAAAAAAATCGAAACTTTCGGTCTGATGTCGTTTTGGAATGGTTCGTCTCAAAAATTAACTTTATTTTTTTCTTCGGGTTTTTTCACTGAAATTTGTCTCGAAAAATTCAACCCAGAAATAGTCATGCATTAGATAAAACATATCCGTACTATAAGCTGCTAAAAGAACAAAATGGTCTCATTATTCACATTTTTGACGGAGCTAGTGACTTCTTGTATACTTTGTCAGTCCATCCCTGGTTAAGCAGTAAACTGTTGTACTGTGGGAAGACATGGGTAACCCAGAGAGCGGCTTCTTGCATGTTTTATGATCTGTAATTACCTTCAGGATACTACTTTCTTTAGCAGTTCCTTTAGCTTTGGATTTAAGGGAGAAGAATAATGTTTGTCTGATTGTATAAAAACTTTATTATCTTCTATTCGTGATGCATGATGATGCTTCCATGCATTTTCTAGGAATTGTTCATGTAATCGTCATTAGTGTACTTGAATGATGCATCCGAGATGGGCAAGTGAGAATCACTCATATGCTAAAATCCACATAATGGACCGAATAGAGGGCTCGGGTTCAATTCCTGGCGGGGTCAAGATGTCCCAATAATAAGTTGTTACAAATAGGAAGAGACATCAGAAAAATGGTACAGTTACAAAGAACTTCACATAAGTTCTTTGTAACTGTACCATTTTTCTGATGTCTCTTTCTATTTGTAACAACTTAATATTGGGACACCTTCACCCCGCCAGGAATTGAACCCGAGTCCTCTAGTGTGTAATCCACTAGACCAGACTGCAGTAAAAATAGCAAATTGTTTTGCCCTTTTCTGCAACTGGTCTGATATAAAGTGTTGTGTTTTGATAGCATTAGTTGAAATAAATTTGTCTTAACTTGAGAACAGCTAATAATTAATCAAGTTGGTGTGGTGTTGATTTCATTCTTAAAATGATTTATTTGATAAAGAAATGTTTCATTCGTTATCACTAATATGCATTGTTTAGCAAGGAGTGAGTCTATTACGTTTGACCGATAATCTATGAATTCACTATGACGTTGTTTCATATCTCTATTCAATTTTATATGAATATTACCAGGATGGCATCTTGGAGGTATGACCTTTCTCGTGACTAGATATAACTAAAATGTCTGGAGGCTAATAAGTTCTAATGGACAAATATATTTTTGTGGTTGAGAATATTTGGGGGATCCTGACCCCATAATAGCTATTTCTGTTCAATCCTTCAAGATGTAAATTAGGAACGAGACCCATTTCAGAATGTGTTGTAACAACAGTTTTGGGAGGTTACACCCCCTTATAATAGTTGCAGGACAAATATATTTCTGGTTGAGAATGTTTGTGGGACCACAAATATTCTTGATGTGAATTAGGAACGAGACCATCAGTTGAATTTAAGGAACGTCTAGCGAGGTTTTACTTTAGTGGGTAACAACTTAGGTTTTATTTCTCATGCCGGTTTTGTAAGTTTCCAGCAAATGGAGAGTAAGCCCGTCTCAAATAGATATTGAGAGACGTTAAGCTAAAAAAAAATGAGGAACAAGTCCCAATCATACACAATGTATATCTCGTAAGAACAGTTTTATGTGGTTGCATCATGCAACAGTACGAGAATGTGTACTGTTGCATTAGCAGATGAGCTGCACCATAAAACTCCCATCCATCACTGTCCAACATTGTAAAGCGACTCTCATTATAGCCAACCACAATCTTTTCTTTAACTTCTTACCATTATTAAGCTTATTATTGTTCAAAAGAGGTTCCCTTAATATAGGGCGTAGAAAAAGAAGAACCATTTGAATACAGCAGTTCCCGTTCGATCAACGAAGTATACCAAGGTACAGCGAGGTTGTTTCATGTGGGTATCCACGTAGGTTCGCGCCCTCGTGATTCTAGCTATTTTTTTCGAGCCTAACCCAGACTGGTTAGGCCGGGTAGCTGTAAGTTTCCAGCGAAAACTACGGTTGAAAATTTTCGTCCGGTCAGAAACGGAGCTCTACTATCTATCCACTGCATCTAGAGTTGTTTAAGATTTAAAAAGAATGCGCCTTTTTTGCATTGTTTCAGCCATTTTCATAAAAAATTAAAGGTAAAAAAACGGAATTTTAACAGTTCAAGACAGAATTTTACCATTCGCTGGAAATGAAGCCGAGGGTATCATGGCACCATGAGGGCGCTAACCTACGTAGTCATGTATGAAGTGAAATTTCGCTGGTCGTTGCTCAACTCCAATGATGGTTTATTTTTCATTACTTGTATTTTCAATAATAACAACGATTTTTATTTGTTCTCGAGAGTAACTAAACTGTACTTTTTGAACACTCTGTATAATAAATGCTGCATAGAGCTAATGGGTATTTGACCCTTTCGTATAGGTATACAATGTAGTAAAATAAAGTTTAACCCTTTCAGTTCCCTTTAGAGGTCTACTTGGTTCCTAACATTACTATCAGTCATATCCAAGGAGTCAAAAATGGGCGTTGACAGAAAAATAATAGGCATAATTATGTGTTTTTTTAACGATATATAATTTGAGGTAGGTATATCAACCTTTGAAATCGTCATGAAAAAGAATCCCCCACTCAAAATCAGTTTATTCGCTGTACGTCGTGATTTGAACTTTTGTCTCTTCTCGTTGATCGATTTGGATGAAATTTATTTTTTCATTTGGGGTCTAATTGTGTCCTCAGGCATTCATATATATGTATAGGGTTCCATGCTAGGGAGCCGGAGGGCGGCGGATGAACGCCTTTTTTTAATTTAGGGTGGGGGATATTTTTTTTAAGTTAGCAAAATAATAAGCCCATGCATCTCATTGGCGGAGTTTTTTTAAATAAATTAATTAAACATTTCGATTGAAAATATATGATTGCCTTGGGTGTGTGGGCATTACACTCGATTTGCGTAAGGAGGGTATACCGGGTTCGGTTCTATATACTGTTGAAAATTTGAAAAAAACCTTTTCAAGTAAACAAGACCTTGTAATCTTCTTTTTTTATTATTTGGGTCTCTTTGAGAGGCTGTGGTAGCCTCATATATAAAAAAATATTGATCCTTTTCTGTGTTACTATATAAGCGTTTTAAGATTCGCCTTTGGGACTACTAAAGGCTAATATTTCATAGCTGTATGAGTCTGTTGTTGTTGTTGTAGTAGCAATTTTCCTCTTAAAATCAACTATTCCCCTCATTTTTACATCCAGATTGGAATAAAAGTAGGAAAAGGTTAATATGAAGTAACCGAAAAGGGTTTGATTGCCCTTGGCTGGAATTGTGATGAAATGCGTTCCAGGTCGTAGAACATCGTGAGGACGTCATGTTCAGTGACAAACACAATATTTGAACTTGATGCAGAGAGAAATTGTTTGCCCTTGAAAACAGAACCCATCAATTAAACAAACTTCTATTGTTTTTTACATTAGGGAGGTCCCCCTAAAACCTACATCTATCCAAATTGAAAACTTAAACAAGACAGAGCAGACAGTTTATGAGATTTTTATTCTGTTTGCTGTGAGTCAATGAGTCATAGTTGAATCGTTTCCTCTTTGTAATGATTCAAAGTGGGTATTGCTGTGATGTTTATGGACCTGTGTAAACAAAAATTAAAATAGATCTTTATTGTGAATGCCCAAACTAAGTGTTTGGGAATAATAATAGTCCTGAAACCTAAGGTTGAACTCGCACATCAATATACCATCAACCCATCCATACCTTAATGAAAAGAAATTCAAATAGATCTTTATTGTGAATGCCCAGAATTTGAAATATCGGTATGATAGTCTTTTTGTCTTCAATCTAAGTGTTTGGGAATAATAATAGTACTGAAACCTAAGGTTGAACTCGCACGTCTATATACCATTAACCCATTCATAATACCTTAATGAAAAGAAATTAAAAAAATCTGGTATGAACAACACGGCACTATCCTTATCCAAACAAATGAAAGAAGGTATTGCAATGGACTATATCAAATTATCAAATAGGTTTTGAGGTCTACAGAGCCCAAATTTGTGTCTATCCGCAAATAAAATACTTTAAGTACTGCAGGATTCTTGAAAATTTGGAAAAAGCACCAAAGATAGACACGATATTGGCACACATGTCATCAGACAGAGTGTGTCTGTCTGATGACACATATCAGACAGACACACTTGGACCAATGGCTGAAAATGAAACTCGAGATTTGGGCTCTGGACAAAACATGTCATAGTTGGAATTTAGGAAGGGATGCCCGAACTGACCCATCAAAAAGTCAACCCTCACAATGTATGACAAGATTTCCAAAATTTCTATTCGGACGAAGGGTTAAATTTGCATTTATATTTATTAACTGCCTCCATAAAATTTATCAACTGTCTCCATAAAATTCTATGGCTTAGCTGAGATTTGAACCCACGCCCTTCTGTTTACCAGTCAAAACGTGTTACAACTACACTATAAAAACGGGTTATAAGTACACGTAGGCTTGTTAAATGGGTAATTTTATTTTCATACAGTACCCATTCAATGAATTAATATTAATTAAAAAACTCATTGCAGACCGAACCATTTTAGGTACCTTACTTTTGGTACTTACGATACAGTTTTATAAAAAAAACTGGAACAACGAGTTGGCAAGACATGGCTATGTACTCGAGTTGGTATTGGCGGCTGTATGCAGTTTGCGTGGTTTTAGCGAAATGTAAATTTTATGTAACGTCTCGCCCCCGTGGCCAAATAAATATCACACTCCAGATTGTGTCTTTTCTAAGAGGGTGCAGTCATTCAATTTCCTGTCGAATCGAAATTTTGACATAAAATTTTACGAGTTTTTTTTTGTCCCCCTCAAATTTATTGTAACACATTTCAAGGTTCGTTAAATCCAGAGCTAAAAAATGGATTGTACGCCATTTTTAGTGTCATTTTGACAATTCAAGTTGACCCAAATTCATTTATGTAGAAATAATTATAGATTGCATTTAGGATCTAGTTTTGTGTTCAAATCTTGCTGTTACCATCACTCAAATTCAAGGGTTCCGCGTACTAAAAAAAAAAAACTCACATGTGCAAATTAGACAATATTTTTGGGTGAATTCATTTTCCAGAAAATCTAGTCACTAAAACGAGTCTATACCGTCTGCTTTCAGTGCCCTGTTCGATTCTGATGTTTGACCTCTCAGTCATGTCCAAGGAGTTTTGTACTTGAAACATACTCGTATTAACCCAGCAACGACCGAGTTGTCATTTTTTCAAATGTAATTCTTATTCCAGAAAAGATCAATGGCACGTTGATTACACTAATTCCCGTTCGATCACTTAAATTAAGCAACGTCCAGCGAAGATTTGCCAAGTGGATATCCACGTAGGTTCGCGCTCTTGTGATGCTGGTTTTTTTTGCGTCCCAACTGGAGGGAACGCGAAAAAAGATGACGGTCCATTTTAACAGAGTATTTGGCTAATGATAAAGCCAAAAAATACTACTATGAAGTCAAAAATGTCAAAATAATTGGAGTATTCATTCTTTTGGCGATTCGAGTATTCGAGTTTATAAAAAAACTCATACTCTGCCAGAAAGATGTTGAAAAGGGGATTTCTACAAAATGAGATAAATGGGACCTCCATCTTTTTACCCGTGTATTCCTCACAATTTATTTATCCAGCTAGTAGGTAAATTGCCTGCTAGCTAGATTTAGTATCACACATCTGACTTCCATCGGAAAAAATGGTGGCACCTAATGATGATATTGATGACCAAAAGAAAAACGCATATAGGCAAAAATTCCTAACCGATTTTGCTGACAACAGGGGGTGACCCACTTCTCGAACGGCAAATATTTGTCCAATCATAGCCAGGCAGGGACCGCAATTGAGTGGCACAAAGGTTATGTACTTCCCCGTTGTCAGCTGTGGCCAACAATCTGCCCCGGACTGCTGATACTAGCTTTTCCTCGGGACTTATTATTGTTTTAGCCTGAATTTATCAGATCCTAACCTGTTCTTTAATTCCTTCACAAAGTTGCCAACTTCATCTAACATCTCAAATGAAGATATTAGTATTTTATTAAGTTCATCAGTTTTATGAGATGCTTGTTCCAGGTTGGGACCGACATTATAATTGTCATCATATTGTGAGCAAACATAAACATAGTATAAATTATGGAAATCAGAATCAATCAATCTTGATTTCCTCCGCCCCAGGTTCAGGTATCTTGAATGTTGTTTGTTTATTTGTTTACATAATACTTGTAGACATCGTTCTACACCTGTATTTTATTTTATTAGTTCTGCCTTCTTCTATTTAATATTACAAGATACAAAATATTTAATATGTTTTTGTGTAAACCTACCTATTTTACTAATTTGATTAGAACTATTATTAATTTGATTCTATTTTTGTTTCCAATCTACCGAGGGTAGGGTAGGAAAGGGATTCATGCAGAGTTGAAGAAAAAAATTGGATCTAATATTATATATCTATATTTTGCATTTCATAACTTAGAATGCTGACTCCAGGCAGGAAGATAGTAGGGTCGCCGAAAAATTTAAATTTCCCCTTAAAAAAAATATATGCATATTTAGATTTTTTAAGTAGCTTTGACCGATTAAATATAATACTACATTTAAAAATATAAATGTAAGTTTATTTTTTGAATATTCATCATACTAAAGGCAGAATATAACCAGCACATGTTAAGCTTTTACGGCCTTTCCTCGATATGAATGTGAATTTTTCAAGGGAGATTCTATGTTCTGGCAACCCAACATTTCTGGCTGGAGAAATATAAGTATTTTAATTAATAAATTACAGACTTTGAGATTTTTGGATGTTGCTTTAAATTTACAAATTCCATTCCGTGTTTGTCTGTTGTTTATACGATTTTGATCAATTGTGCGGGATGATTCCATGATTTTGTTTTCAAATGCGCAGTTTGTTTTAATTTTTTTTAATTGCGATATCATGTGTTCACATTGAATTCTTTTTTGTTGATGTTGTTTGCAATCTCTAAAAATTTCAAAAAAGTAATATTTGTAATATTTCGCTTGGTGAGGGGGTAATTGCTTGTCAATTGCAATTTGTTCAAAAGATATGTTTTGTTTGTTTGTTTTGTTTTCAATTGTTTTCAAAATGTTTTGAATTGCAATTTGTTTCAAAATTACTGCCACCTTACGTGGATCCTGTAAAATTATCCAAAATCATCTTTATAGAAGTTAAAAAGAAAGAAAGAAGGAAAAACAACAACAATAACAATACTGTGTCTATGGGCAAGCATCAAAGTGATGTCAGTTTGTGAACTTTTTTTTGTTTACGTTATATATTAATATCTTTGTAATTGTTAGTCCGATTTGGTTCAAATTTTATGCAATGTTGCCGTGGTAAAAGTAGAACAGAAAATATCTTTTTTTTTTTTAAAAAAAAAAACATATTTATTCAATTGTTATGTGAGAAGCAAGAAATTCAAAGTTACACTGTATATGTTCAGAGAATCATATATGAAAATAAAAATATGTTATACAAATCTACATTATAGGTATGTGTAATTAGAGAATATATGTTGGATCCCATTCTAATTTTAGGTTCCAGTAATAATAATATGGGTTTTGTGGTTTTCGATGTAGAATTAAAGCTAGAGAAGACATAGGTACCTAAAGCCATATCAACCAAGGTAGAGAATGATGTTTGGTGCGTGACCTGTTTGAGATTGTCCCTAGAGAGACTACCTGCAATTGATCAAAAAATGGATTGTTGAAGTTTCTTTTTCAGTTTGATATTAATATTGTAAGTTCAAATATTAAAAAAAATGGTTTTTTGATATTTTGGATTTACATTAACCTAAGGTCCCTCACTATAATTTTCAATAGGTCCCCTAGCTTTGTTAACTTTTATAATTTGTCCTCTCCACCGAAAAAATATTAAGGTTTGACAGATTTCAGACTGGGTGGGAAATAAGGCCGCGGTAGAATATAACTTCCAAAATATTTAAAGCAAACTTTATTTTTTTTAAAAAAAATATTTCTTCAATTTTCGTAACTTGAATTCAATTTGAATTTACTTGAATATAAAGTGTTTACATTAATCAAATAGCTTTCAACTTGATTCAAGTGCATTCAATTTGTTTAAAAAATCAAACATTTAGGAGTCGAGTGTGACTCGAGCAAATAATTCTTGAATTCAAACAACGTAAATTTTGTGTCAAGTTCATTCAAATAATTTCTTGATATCGAAAAAAAAATCGGGCATTGAACCCGGATCCCCCGCGTGCAATGCTAGTGTGATATCCTCTACACCAAGAGTACTAGATATTATGACCAATATAAACCCTGAATTTATCAAAAGACCAAATGTTATATTGCTGCATCTGCCAAACTCTCCCTTTTTAGTTCTTATACTTTTCATATACGTTTCATCAGCATTTTTTATGTGCTCGTAATGGACTACCTACCTCCTAGAAACAGATACGCATTGCGAAGTTGATTTTCTAGTAACGCGACAGGTGGCGGAACCTGTTTCCTTCTCCACTTATTTATTGTTTACTACTCCTTCTATTCCATCAATCTGTAACTGTTTTGTATTACTGTTTTTACTAATACAAAGTTGCCATCAAGTGGACTTGGTCTCTTGTGATGTGTTCACTGTTTACATTAGTGTTCAACTTGTTTAGTTGATATGTTCTGTGTGAACCCCTTAAAAGGAGATACTAGTGTCTGGTTTTGTCAGACTTCATCAAGTTGGTCAATGTTGTACTGTTGTCATTTTGGTTACAATGAACTCTAATCATATAGCCCAAAGTACAAGTTGATGATTTCAAAACCTTTTCCTTTTCGATGCTTAATTTTTTTTTTCCGGTAATTGTCTTTAGAATCAGTCTATGGGCCGGAAAAATTTCCACCAGCATCACGAGAGAGCGAACCCACATGGGACAACCTCGCTGGACCTGGCTTAACTCGGTGATCGAACGGGAACTGGTCGTGCCATAGACGCTGGCTAGTACTATGTCTTCTGAATATACTGAGCTGTTGTTTGTGTTTTTCGTTGTTTCATTGTTATTGATCATATGGATAGTGTTCCTTCTTCCATTGAACCATTTCTATTATAAGTAAGGCTGTACCTATCTGTACCGGATCTATGACTAGCAAGCTGTCTTTCTATCCCTCAATCAATGTAAGCTTATATTAACCCAATAAACAAACTTGAGAAAAAGGTTCATTCTGTTTGGATATATTAATGGGCTCAGTGTCTTGTCGTGAAGCCTAACAATTTCACCCTCGCTGTGATCATCATCATCAATATCAGATTCTATATTGTGGATGAAATTACCTTGAAATCTTATCTTAGAAGGGTGCTATGGTATAGTTCTAACTCTGATGAAAGATAAAGGGCCCCTTAGAGGGTCAATTCAGAGTTTCATTTGTATTATCTCGATTTGCTGATTTTTTGGTAATTCGGCGTAAAGGACGAGGGCATGTGTTTGAAAAACGGATCTTAGATATTTTTTTCAATAATTAACCTTTATATTATCCACGAAAATAAAATACATCTCCCCGTCCAAATTTCATATTTTACTTTTCAAAATTTGAGGTATAGTTTGCCCTAGAAACTTAAAGGGACAGAGTGTGTTTAAGTTAATAATAATAAAACCATATGCTACTCGCAAGTTGACTTTTTTTATGTAGGTACATTTTGACAGAGATAAATATTTCGATGCTCAGTGTGGATAATAACGTCCACTCGATGGTCCGCTGTACATCTCTTTTCAAACACTCGACAAGGAGGTTTGGCAAGAATATTTTGTCCGCTATCTTGAACCTCAACGTAATTGTAAATCCTTTTAATCCCCAGGCGAACACTCCACTTCAATTTACTCAAGGGGCGGAGCTGCAGAGTTTATCTTCGTATAAGTACCTACTTTACAAAATTGTAATGTAGGCCTACGAATAATAATGAGGCAAATTTAATTGTTTCTTCACTCGTATGTGCGGGAATTTTACAGAAAAAAAATTTCACTGCACAACAACAATTTACTAAACGTGTAGGGATGCCCTCATATCTAAAGCAAAAAATATTTTAATCTTATCTCCATCTTGTCTTCAGGTTTTGGGGTTACAATGAAGAACTTGTTAATCTGAAAAATTATCTTATATTGCGAATACTCGTATGGTTGGTTAATTCTCACGCGTGTCCCAAATTCCATATCATTTTTTTTTAAAAAAAAATGCCTATATTTATATTATCATACAGCTATTTTTACAAAAATGCTTCATTATTGTCTGCTTTAACCGCCGACGCGACGTTTGGTATGAAATCGCTAATTCATTTGACAGGAACAACATGGCAATAGCTTACAATGATAAAGGTCGTATGAAATAAAGATATATTATGGGGAGAAACCGACTAGATCAGTCGGTTAAGCATGAGGATTTCGTGCTGAGGTTCTACAATATATAATTGCAGATTTTTCTTTCTTACCTTAACACATATACAGTTTGGTAAAAAGATAAAAGAAAAAATAATGTTTTTAAAAGGATTAATTGAGAGGGCACTCCTTGGAAAGTAAATTGCGGGCAACTCAGTTCCCAGTTGTCCTAAAAAAGTCTGATATACTCAAACGTCCTCTCATCTGACTCTAAACAACAGCCACAAGAAACATCCGTGGATAATGATGAGAAAGGAGTGTTCACAGTAAGCAGTGACAGTGCCGTGGGCTCACAGGGATGTACTTTCGGTCTAGTATGTCACGTTTCGGTCTAGTATGAACAATATGTACGTGCTCCTTTAAATGGGTGGAAGATTTTTTTTAGTTTTTCCGGGCGGATCACTTTCAATGCTTAGTGAAAATGCCCNTCAAACGTCCTCCCATCTGACTCTAAACAACAGCCACAAGAAACATCCGTGGATAATGATGAGAAAGGAGTGTTCACACTAAGCAGTGACAGTGCCGTGAGCTCACAGGAATGTTTGTCACGTTTCGGTCTAGTATGAACAATATGTACGTGCTCCTTTAAATGGGTGGAAGATTTTTTTTAGTTTTTCCGGGCGGATCACTTTCAATGCTTAGTGAAAATGCCCTCTAACACAAGCGGAAATAAGTCAAAAAATATGCTTCAAAATTGATTACATTCTGTTGGCAAGGATTATCAACCAAGCCGACAGATTCTCTAATCGTCTTTCTCTTGCATGCTAGAATATAGAAGATAAAGATTGTAATCGTGCTGAATTTTTTTTTTTTTTTTTTTTGTTAGTACCTACTTCTAGATGAGGTGAAGCAAATGAATGTTATTGCGCATAATCCATAAAGTCCTTTAAAAAATAATGAACGCCGACAAACCGACACTCAAAATAACAGAAGTCCATTGGAATGCCTGCGTAACTAATTTGTAACATCCTTCCCACTTACGTATATACTTTTGTTCCGTATAAGTGAAGTGTATTACACGAACAATTATTACCATTTTTATTATTGTGGCAACATTAAAGTTAAAAACCACTTTCAGCTTTATGGGTGAACTTTGTTCATGGTTCTCCAAATTAAATTTATCATAAAGTTGTATTGTTAAAAACTTTCAAAATATATTTTTAATCTTCTATTGTCCAAGAAAGCCGGTTTGGAAGGCTATATGTTTCATTTGACACAAATATTATGAAGCGCTTCGAAAGAGTCATGAATGTGAAGAGATATAACACTCCATCACACACGCGCTTGATTTTTTAAGAAGGCACCGCGGCGCAGCATTAGGCTGCTTCAAATGTTGATCAATATACTGTGCTCAATTTTTCTTATTTTGAATTGAAATTATGTACACTGAAGGATAATTAATTTTTCTATCACTTTTTCAAGTACCAAATTAATAATATTATTTTTGAAGGCTGTCGGGCAGCATTTGATGTTCAGATACGTAATCATGCAAAACTTTTTTGAGCTAACATCCCTATGGAAAGGGCCGGTAGAGACAACACTATTGCTCGACTTAAATAATTAATGACCCATGTCAAACAAGAACAATAGCAACTACGGGCTGTTTTCACAATTTTTTCCAACTTTAAGCTCGTAATAGATGGTTTTAAAAGAACCGATACTCTTAAACAAGAAAATAGACTCTTGAGTTGAAGGCAACAATTGGACGATGTTAATGCGTGAAGCATTTTTTACGACTTAACCCTTATAACTTTATTTTTAGTAATAAACTATCCAAATTAATGAGGAAAAAATCCTGACTCAGCTTGGGATTGAATCCACGCCCTTCTGTTTACCAGACAAGCGTTTAACCACTATACTACAGAGACAGCACTCTTGCGTTACTGATTAAATGTACATGATTTGGGGAGGCCATGTCAACAAGGAAACACTATTATTATTATTCATTGTGGCGGCCTTTCCTTTCGGAATTCCATGTGCCGCGTCCACTAGTTAGGACTATTGCACTTTTAAAAGCCAACGATACTTAGTGTTTCCAAACGTTCCCCCATCCAATTACTGACCACGCGCCCGACGTTGCTTAACTTCAGTGATCGCACGAGAACTGGTGTATTCAACGTGGAATGATCGTCGGAAAAAAGGAACCACTAAAAATATATCTATAATCACAATTATACATCCATTCTTCTGTCTTTTCTAGTTGTAGAGATTTCTACAGAGTGTCTGTCGGTCAGACAGAACTTTTCTGTAGAAGATAGGGCATAGGTAATGTGAGATTTTGCAAAGGTGATATGACTCACGCAAAGTCTTGCATCAAAGAAGAGTGAATGTGGTACTTATAATAGATACAAAAAAAAACTGAAGCTGTTAAAGGCTAAATGACATTATCTGTGACTGTACGTGACAATCCAATAAGCACTTCTATTGCACCTAAAATATCCAATTCAAATGTCAACACTCACCGTGCATTGGACTTATCTTGGATGAATCATCCTGCGAAGTGGTCATACATATACGAGCATTATTTCAGTCTCTTGCTATTAATACTTACCATAAATATATCATCGAGAAAATAAATTGACTGGCAATACCAAACATGGATCGATGCGATGAGATATCCTGTCTACACGTTGTTGACAAAAGAGGAAATGGATCATACTTACTCAATGAGTGTGATTCACTTAACCAGAAAACAGATATGGAGGTCAACCCAAAATTAAGTTTCCCAATATTTTAAACATTAAAGCTAAGGCTCTACAATCTATACTATTTTGGTTTATTATTTTCAGTAATGAACCTTTGGAATCGTCACGAAAATAAAACGTTTCCCCATGAAAATTTGGTATTTTACGTTTCAAGGTATGTAGAATCCAAAAATTTAATAGAAAGGAATCCGTTCGTCCACCTTACGCCGTGATGGGCACTTTTGCCACCTTGCCTTGACCGATTTGAATGAAATTTGGTATATAGGTCCCATCTGAGTTCTAATTGTGCCCCGAAACTTTTGGGTGCAATCGGTGCTTTAAGTCTGCTTTTTAGCGTTGAAATTTGGTATATATATGTCAAATTTGGGTTCTCATTAAGACCCATAATAAACCCATTGGGAGAGTTTTTTAAAGTTCATCTCATCTTGAATGATGCGACCACTAAAGAACGACTCAATTTGAGGTCGTACTGGGGATGAACCAACTCGAGGAATGGGTCATAACTTTGACGCCCACCCTTCTTCCAAAATCGCAAGCAATGTCGCAGTGCCACAACTACAATGTTCATCGTGCATGAAAAAGTGTTTGTCCACATTCGAACCATTTAGGTTCTCATATCTCCTTCAACGCAAGCTGGACTAACTACGATGAATTTTACCGACAGGAATACCCCACAGACCGCACTTTACAATCGGCCCTGCTCTAGAGGTAGGCTGTAATGTTTATAGCCTGGACGCTCTGAAAAATGAGAGCAATATAATATCTGTAAGAAACCGCTCGAAAATATAAAAATAGATAAAAATTCTCTCTCTGTGGCAATAGTTAACCATTGTAAATGGATTTCGCCAATGTTTATCTAGCTTATTTTGATGTAGCGACATCTGTTGTTTACTTAACTGATTATAGATAATACTGTCATTCAAGGGTACCTAAACAGATTTCTGATCACTATGTCTTCTGAATACACTTGAGAATGAAGCATATATCCCATGTGAAGTCGATGTATCGATAGTTGCCAGCAAAATATATATTTCAGTGTAGGCAGTAAAAGTTTAAGTTCGGATTAGCAGCAGCTGCATACGGTAACACTAAAGAAATCCATTCTGATTCTCATTGGATTCAAAAACTGGTTCAAATAAAAGACTAGATACAATTACCGGGTGTATCCTTCTGATCTGGATTGAATTTTTTTCAAAATTACTAAGAATGAAAATGTGTCGACAGATATGAAATATGCAATAGTGCATGTGGCATTCCAAACAGTGCTGGAAATATATTGTGAATGTGACATTCCAAACAGTGCTGGAAATATATTGTGAATGTGACATTCCAAACAGTGCTGGAAATATATTGTACATATGGCATACCACACAGTGCTGCAGATATATTGTGCATATGGCATTCCAAACAGTGCTGGAAATATATTGTGCATATAGCACTCGAAATAGTGGACTCATCAATATGAGTCGACTCATATTCTCGATTCACGTCGAGTGAAAATTTAAAAAAAAACTTATTTGATCCGAAAGACACAATAAAACCAATTGACTAAAGGGTCATCTAACAAATAAACGTCCCCAATTTCGGCGAATACATTAAAACCATCAAAATCAATCGTCACCATAATAAAAGAACATTTTCCTTCAGTAAAAAACAAACATCAGGAAAAATCGAATTTGCTGATTTTATGATAACCAATAATATACCTTTTTAGCCTGCAACTTCGAAAACAAACTTCAGATTTATAATAAGGTCTTAAAACTTATATGGACATAATGCGGTATCCAGCTGCGGATATATTACGTTCTCTCATTGATAGTTATAAAATACAAATTATGTATTTCTCCCTTTATTATATTTGTCAGTCAACAACAAAAAAAGCTACTCGTAAGTCCACTCTGTGAAGATTAAACTCATTACAAAAAGATGATTTGACTTGTGAGAGTCAAATTCTGAGTCGACTCGACTAGCCCATCCTTAAAATGGTTGTAAAAATAAAATAAATGCTTAGAATGTTTACGAGTGATAATTACAAGAACAACGGCATAAAATGTTATCATCCTTAGATCAAATTATACTGTTAAATTGTATTTCATATACCCAGGGGCCAGGGGAGAGGTGTTCTTTCATTAACAGATGAAATATGTCGATAAATTTACAAGGAAAGCCTTTATCAGAATGCAGAAGCCCATCCTGTAGTTTTGTGAGCAATGATAGTAAGTCAGACAGAGATAATGTACATCCGGTTTAGACTTATTCTCTACACTCGTATTTAGTATTACCAATGGATTTAGCCTCAAGTTTATTTTGCTAAAGTCTGCACTTAACATTTGTTTTATTGCTTCCATTGTCTGTTCTGTATTAACTTATAGTCATCATGGCTGTTTTGCCACCGAGTATGTTGTAAATCAGCGTGTAAAATCGTTCAAGGAGTAAGTTTGTGCTTAAAGAACTATTCGATTTTGGTGTAAAAGCTTTGAATTAACTCGTGAAAAAAATCACATTGCATCTTTATTGTAAATTTTTCAAGTTTCGAATGAACACAAAGCTGTTCCTGGATGCTAATTTAGTCGATGTGGGGCTGAAAGTAAGACTCCACTCGAACATAAAGCAATGTATCCGTATGATAATAATGTTAACTATCATTCCAGGGGCACAATTCCAGTATTTCATCCGTATTGTAATTTCTTACTGATACATATTGAAAATCCCTTTCTCTTCCTAAAACCAGTTCGACCTAGTGCACCCAACGAAACATTGTTAAAAAATATCTCCATTTATTTTTTTCAACATGTTTATTTCGGCTGGGAATCTCCTATATTTGCACTTACCTCGGCCATGACATTTATCATCCCGTCTCTGGGATCTGCAAACCTTCTCTGAATTCTTATTCTAGAAGAACAAGATATTTCGGCGTTCCAGAACTTTTCATAGACCCCGTAGATTACAATCTAATTGGAAATATTTTCATTGTACCCCTTTGTTTACCAACTAAAAACGTTTTATCTCTTTTGAAATTATTTGAAAATTACTTTCAAAAAAAGTCTCACGAAGTTCACCAATGCGTACAAGCAGGGAATAATCCAAAATTACGAGGTGCATCTACTAGCTCACAAAAATGAAAAATGATTCTTTCCAAGGTAATTTGTTCTGACCTATGTCAAGCGTAACCAAATTAATGGACAGCTGACTCAGACATCTTTGAGTCCATCAGTCCAACATCATTTATCTTCAGATATCCCTTTAGATTTAAAAGATCAACCCTTTTTTGATAGGCTTCAGTTATAGCACTAGAGTTGAGATTTGTCCTTGAAAAATTTAGGTATGGAATGTAAATGTATTTCCTTAGAGATTTTTAATTAAGATAAGTACTTTAAAGACAAAAGACCAATTAATTGTAGATTCTCCTCATCTTGTATATAAAAGGAAGAAATTATTAAACCCATTTTGAAAATAAAAGATTACTGCTGGTATTTCTATATACATCTACTCGTAACTCATTGAAATTGTTCAACATGAGGGTCCGAGTTGCTTAAAAAGGCCAAAAACAAAATTTCAAGAAAAATGCATTATCATTTAAGAGTTATCATGATAAAAAAAAGACAAACATTGCGGAAAAACTATGATAATAGTCTACTTTTTTATATGGAAATGTAGAATTTTATTTTTTGGCAACATTACATTGAGCACGTGAGGAACCTCAGATTTGGAACTCGTAGTGGATGGACTATAAAAAGTTTAGGACTCTAGTTCTCTTGGGAGTTATTTTTTTATTCTAAATAAACTATATTATTGTCATCTCTTTGATATTATAAGACGAACAAAATGATCCCTTTTCAATAAACTATGGATCAAGTGGTGATTTTGTGCAATTTATGGTCAAGGAATTAGTCGTTGATTAATCAACTTTTGTAGGATACGCTCGTTCGCCGTATGTTTTTTTTTGTGCACCTTTGTTGTACCTCAAAGTTTTTATTGTGAATGTTATCTTCTAGTTCGTGCGGAGAAGATGAGAAAGATGTACTTATGTAAATTGTTTTGTCCACACTTTGACTAATGACCCGCAATCAAATAATTTAGCCAAATTTTAGAAAGTTGGTTAACTGTAAATAGACAACAACTAAAAGCCAAATTTGTGAACAAGAAATATAAAATTCTCATCATGTTGTGTGTCGTACTCGTTACTTCAGATAAGTTCACTCTTTGATTCAATATTGTAATGCTTTTAAAAGTACATCGTGAATTCACATTGCTTGCTCTCACAATTGTGTCATTTATTTGAGGAGTGGTAAAGGCACTTCGCAAAGAGATTTTCGCCATATAAGTCTCTAAATTCGGGGAAATAACAATATCTGTAGTGGACGTCATCCACATTTTTTTAGGGGTGGGCTCCTGGAAGAAACTTGTAGGGGGACACGCTCCCCCTTTTCCTCGTATTCAACGACAAACAGGGCTGTTCTTTTTGATTCTTTGCAATTCCCCTTTTTTTTTTACTTCTTTTTTATCTCGATCATAAATATGGTCTTCCGAAATCACGTGATTTAAATTGATCTGTGAAAATGGCGGAATTCAGTGTTGGAGTGTAGTTTTAGTTTTGGCATACTATCTTTCTTTCATTTATAATAAGAAGAATGGCGGAAACCAGTGTTGGAGCGTGGTTTTAATTTTGGCATACTATCTTTCTTTCATTTATAATAAGAAGAATGGCGGAATTCAGTGTTGGAGCGTGGTTTTAGTTTTGGCATACTATCTTTCTTTCATTTATAATAAGAAAAATGGAGGAATTCAGTGTTGGAGCGTGGTTTTAGTTTTGGCATACTTCCATTTATTGAATTTTTTTTCATTTATTGAAAAGCTGTTTTTAAATTAAGAAAGGTTTCGCACTTTTCTCTACAATTTCTGTCAAAACGCCATATAAATATTTTAGACCGTCGGTCGTATCACCGTTGATGAATATTTACCATTTAAAACCCATTGAATCGATTTGGACTGCATCAGGTATACTAATAGAAGTCATTTTTTGTGTACTGCACCATCCGATGGCGCGGATAAGGTGGTGTTAGTTGGAGCACCTAAATGAATTCACATGTACTTTTCTAAGATATAAGGCGAGGAAGTACATAAATAAGTAACGCGTTCATCACAACATTCATGTATGGTGTGTGCAAGATAAAATAATATTTGAGTAGACACGTAATGTGCGATCTATAGATAAGGCAATCATACGTTAGAATCAATTTTAGTTTTGTGGTTTGCCGTGGGAATGTGCCTTGCTATTATCTTCTAGATTGACTAAGAATATGGGAATCGGCGGGCGTTAAATAGATAAAGATTGTCCTCAAATAAAGTATTATTCGGAACTGATGGACCTTTCAGGAAACATCCGTATCTTTCCAAGGATGAACTAGTCGGATATAGACTTTGTGACCTGGAAGGGGAAACAGGTACACAAATTTCCTTTCAATATGCGGCGCTGCAGAATAAAAGGCTCATGATCTTTGGCACCATTAAAACTTCCATTGCT
>CM022878.1:28943277-28966913 GCA_012654025.1 Pachypsylla venusta | reverse complement strand
TCATTTTCTCTGTTAAGGAAATCTCCTGGAAAAGTTGTTCATTTTCTCTTTTAAGGAAATCTCCTGGAAAAGTTGTTCATTTTCTCTTTTAAGGAAATCTCCTGGAAAAGTTGTTCATTTTCTCTGTTAAGGAAATCTCCTGGAAAAGTTGTTCATTTTCTCTGTTAAGGAAATCCCCTGGAAAAGTTGTTCATTTTTGTTATATATTTTCTCATTCTATATTTCATTCCACTATTCTAATAACCGCTCAATTGTTGTGGATTGTGACGTCACCTTGTCAGTGATAACAGGTGGTCACATAACAGGTCAAGTTCAAGAAGCTTTTATTGATTAATAATTTTTAATAGTTTCTTCTTCTAATAATATTCATCATAATGATGTGTAAACTAGGTACAAAATGGCGAAGGATTCTGAACCCTATAATAGACAGGGATTAATTTTCTGACATGGATCTAGGTCAGTGATAATCCAACTGGGGTGCCCCGAAATAGTTTAGGGGCGCCGTGAGTTAGAAGTCAAAGTACTGCTTCAATTTTCAAAGGCTTAATGATTTTTCCTCGTCAATTATTTATTGTCTCTTGTATTTCTGAACTATGCAGAAAACATCAAACACAAAAGCTCATTGGTTATTGTTTACNTTGGCCTCCAAAAATTGATTTATATCGACACTTATTTATTTTTTTAATTACGAAAAACAATAACTTATTCGCAGCTTTCATCCTTTACACACATTCATCTGGATACACCATCAGTAACGATGATGCCTCCTAATGATGATGATAATGTTTTTATTCAATTGATTTTAATTTTATAAGAACCCTTATCGGGTTATTAAGCAAAAAGTTAACAATAACGATTCAAATAAAGAAATAACAAGGCGAGCTTTCAATAGCACTCAAGCTACTATCGTCAAACCGATGTTGACTCTACGGTGTTCAGAATAGTATTGGCGGCCATGTTGGTGTTTGTTTTCCCTAGAAATATTTAATAATAATTATTCATATTTTTATTATTTTAAATTAAATTAACTTTAGATAGACAATTACAATATTTTTTTTATAATAAAAATAGAATCTGTGCTAGTTTTGTGATATAAAATCAAATGACTGCAAAAATGGAGAATGGAAATTTATTAAGAAATGATGTTGGCGGCAGTAGGAGACATTTTTCTAAAAGTCGTCCGGGCAGTGGATTAAGTTTGAGTGTTTTGGGTAAGTTCTTTAGGATGTGATTACTAAATCCTAACATGTTTAATATTAAGTTTAGAGATGGTATTTAGGATGTTTGTAGTCATTACCATACAATCATACATCCTCTATCATACCTAACCTCAGTTCACTTCAGAATGTCGTACCTGACGAAAGCGCTCGTGGCTCATCAAATTCATTGTAGTTGATACATAATTTTTTTCAATTTAATGTTTAATATTGCAATGGGGCAGTTGTATAACGCCGAAATAAAAGGGAGTGAAAAGCGCTAGCCTATAGCATTACTATTGTCGTGCTTGGTACGGATGTCAACATTGTGTAATAAATGTGCACAATACGAAATCCAATTGATTTTGCTTTTCGAAATGTGCCCCATAACCATTTTCTATTTGTTACTTCCTCAGATATTTATTTTCGAATCCTTTCAAAAGTATTCGAAGAACTAAACGATTTGGATTGGTCGATAATGTGACGTCACGAATTCTAGTAGACCTGGTCTTCTGGTTTGCCTATAGAATATCAAATATTGTGAGAGTTTTAGAAGATCAGACTACTAGACTTTGTTGGTATATACTTTTCCCAACAAAAGAAAAAAATACCTCTATGATAAAATTTGTAAAAATGTGGGGTCGCGGGGGACAGTGTTGCCATATTGTTTCTATCCATATTTTTTCCTCTATGTGAGCGAGGGTCTGCAACCGGGGTAAAGTGTCTGGCAACCCTTTTCAAATTTTTTTTTTAAAGAAAAAAACTCGCTTCTTTATTGGCCGTCATGGATCTAAGTTGGACGGTTGTACATACACAATAGAGGCATGGCCGTAAAAACGTTTCCCAACCTCTCGAATTGGGTTAAAATTGGTTAAAAATATTCAAAGGATTGCCAGTCACTCATCCCCGGTTCCAGAACCATGTGAGCAAGTAATCAAATTTTATGAGTCGCAGTACAACTCAATATAAAAATAAAATTTAACAGAACGAGATGCAGATTATCTATGTACCATGCACATCGTTACAGGTAGTAATTTAAATTCCAGCCAAATTTGAAGCCCTAGAGGCCAGGAATATAAATTTGATTTACCGCATTTTTTCCTCTGTGCCCCATAAATTCTGTGGTTTTCTCCGAAAACGATGGGCAATATCGAGATTTCTCTTTCGGTAGATGAGCACATATGATGTCACAGATAATGTGAGGCCACACCCGTTTTTATGAAAATTCGAATTTTGAGCATATTCGTGTTAATACGAAATACTTTTTAAATTCATTTCCAGTTGTAGTGAGTGCAACTTTCTGTGCTCCTAATACGTCAAATCCTGTCTCATTTACATAGATACGAATAGATACGTCTTCTACTTTTCATTTCCAGTTGTAGTGAGTGCAACTTTCTGTGCTCCTAATACGTCATAACCTGTCTCATTTACATAGATACGTCTTTTTACTTTTCATTTCCAGTTGTAGTGAATGCAATTGTCTGTGCTCCTAATACGTCATATCCTGTCTCATTTACATAGATACGTCTTTTCACTTTTCATTTCCAGTTGTAGTGAGTGCAACTTTCTGTGCTCCTAAAGTGCTCCTAATACGTCATGTCCTGTCTCATTTACATAGATACGTCTTTTTACTTTTCATGACAGCTCTGATAATCCTATTAACTTTATTTCTAATCACATTATTACTCAGCTTTCAATATACTAGTAATACTAGTATAATGAATATGATCGGAATTTATTTTACTAGAAGCTAGATTTGAAGAGGTTTCTGGTAGAAGATTGGAACGAGGATACCAGAGGTAGTCGGTAATTACCTATAGAAGTTCTTGACTTTAATTTTTATAAAATTAATATTTTTATTATTTACGGTAGAAGGTAGCGACACTAAATTTGGACTAGGAAACATCAATAGTGGCATCATGTGCAATGGTAGCCAGATGTATCAAACTCCTGTTGTAAATAAGTTTTAAAGTAAAAAAAACCCTTTAGGACATTTGGTAGAACTATCAAATACAATAAATGGAAATGAGGAGCAACACTTCAATTTATGTTCTACAATTTCCATATACATATTATTCGATGCGCGTATTTCGGATTTTACTTAATTATTCTTGATAATGTAGAAGATTCCGAAATACGCGTATCGAAAGATGCATTAAAATTGTATTTATTACAAGAAATGGGTTGGTGGTTGATGTTCAGAGCAAGGATTACAATTGTCCTTAATGGATGCATACCTTTAAATAAAGATTCATTGAGAAATATATTTTGAGTCTGTCGGGTGTTTGGGGGATACGTCTTTAATGATTCAGCTTTTCCAGATTGCTGTGTATTTTGAGTATTATGCTTGATATTAAGAAGAGACAAGGTATTATATTCTGCCGTCTTAAATTTGGTAAATTCTACGGATGTCGTCACAAGTGCATCATTTGTACTTTTGTGGTTTACCTAATCAATTCATAAGATTTATAATGCTGGTAGATAGGTAAAAATGGCCCTCCCATCACGATGGCCGGTTCTACTTTTCAGGCTGACCTAATAAATCCATCCAGCATAAAAAAAAATTCAGTAACCTCATATCAACCTGCTTACTATCATTTCTGGATAGAAACCTGAATCTAGAAGTAGGGAGTTGATGTAAATAGGAACACCTTTACAATATAGGTATACATTGTATCCTAAATTCTCACTTTTATTTATATTTTACTTCTTAATGTTTTAAAGGATAATAAAGAAAACTGTATGTAAATACTAGAAGCGATGCCCTCGTGACATCAACATTTTCTGCACAAGAAAATAACATGTCTTCTTAATATGGGTAGGTATACATCATAAAATACGGGACGCCTTCGTTGAAATATATTCAATTTTCTGTGGCTATAGTTGGGTTTTGTCCGCTTCGTAGTATCTCTATCCTATCAAAATTGAGTTCTTATAATTTAAGAATCTGATTAAAATGTGTAAGTCCTGCTGTATTCTACGAGGTGATGATGGCGCTGTAAATTATTATGTTCAAGTCTCACTTAACTTTCTGAAATGAAATTACTCTACTGCGCTCTGCGCTGAACCATCTTTAAAATTAAAACTTTGATATCTTACTCGTATGCAGCTCAATTTAGAGTTGTTCCTACACACGTGTAGGAATATGATGGGTGTGCGCATTGCTTGAGGATCATTATGTGGAATCAATAATTTTTTAACTGAAGAGCCTACGGGAAATAAGGGTCCTTCTTTAAAAAAATCGAGTTAACAGTTACCTGAGTACATATTTATAAACCTATAAAAACCCAAACCCTATACTCAAAAGTTGACCCTCATTGACACGTCTTTAAAAATTTACCTCAGCGTATATGGCATGTTAAATGCACAATTTTGCGTAAGTTTACAAAAGTTAAGCAACGTCCAACGAGGTTTTACACTGTGGTTCGCACCTTCGTGATGCTACATTTTCCCTCCCAACCAAGGATGGGTGAGGTCAATGTGATAAGCTGAATTGAACGTTTCTAGAAATTGGAGGGTAAAACCATCGTCTTGAATGATCTTAGATATTAAAGAGGCGTAAGAAGAAGACAAAATAAACTTGCTCCCCGAGACAATCCGACTGCCTGAAGACAACTGAATGACATTTCAATGTTAATCCGCTTTCTTATTTTGTGCGTCATGAAAACGGCGCAAATCATAAAAAACATAGTATCTCCCTTTATGTTTGACCTATGAGGAAACACCAAATTATTGATTCATTGACTTTGTCCGATCATTTTATTGATCGATTTGAACATCTCAACCTTATAAAATTACATTTCTTACCAATAAAAGCAAAAACAGAATAATTACATTTGCTTGGATGCGATGTGATCCTAATCTGAATGCTCAACGCTCTTCACTTAGTTCAATTAGTAGCTCCCTTTATCTTTGAGGAAACACCAAATTATTGATTCATTGGCTTTATCCGATCATTTTATTGATCGATTTGAACATCTCAACCTTATGAAATTACATTTCTTACTAATAAAAGCAAAAACAGAATAATTACATTTGCTTGGATGCGATGTGATCCTTCCTAATATGAATTCTCAACGCTCTTCACTTAGTTCAATAAAATTATAATATTTTAGCCTTGGATAGAGTTAACTCGATGTAGTAATGGCATATCGTTCAAAAATATATCGATATATTGAATTTTCGATATATCGACGATATATATCGGTTTATTCGAAATTAGAATTTTACGAAGTGAATTGGTGGAAATGTCGTCCCCCTCTGTACTTTCCTGACCCTCCCCTACTTTCCAGTTTCCACCAATGACAAGTTTTAAAGGGACAAGTAGGATCCCCCAAAAATAGAAAACTTCAAGTAAAAAAAAAATGGATAATTTCAAATTTTATCGCTATATTAAGAACATTGAAAAAAGCCTAAATTAGTGTACATCGATACATCGTAAAAAACAACAACTTTTATTGAATGAGGTCTATGTTTCAAGAATTATGGACTAATTGGTTATTTTTGTACGATAACTCTAAAACGTGTAGGTAGTCAGATTTTGATGAATTTTGGCATGGAAATTTATTATTTTCATAGAATAGAATGGTCTTTGGACTATCGGAATCTGAGTAAGATCTCCTAAAAAAGGACTTCGAACGGTGAAGAGCAGAGGCATTGCCTGTTAGATAGACATTGTACTTTTTGGACATTCTGTATTTGAACATAAATTGTACATACTTTTTGGATATTCTGTATTTGAACATAGATTGTACATACTTTTTGGACATTCTGTATTTGGTTCAAGATCTTCAAGACAGTGTGAAAGAAAGGTTGTTAGGTCGGGTTGTATATTTTTATTGATTAGACAACATTGTTTGTGGGCTTCCCCATGCTCTTGCACCAGTTTGTTGATTTTGTCTACTCATCCAAAATAATTGGAATATCAATCATGAAGGGGTTGAAATTGAAAGCTTATCTACGATGATTCCTTCAGAAAGTATTTGAAACATTTCATCTATAATGCTTGAAAGCAAAGGATGTCCGAAGTCGCATGCACCCTCATCAAAGGGGTAGGATTGTATTTTGGAATATGTTTTGAGAGGGCCCAGTAACAACCATTTCTCTAAATTCTACTAAAGTTACAGCACTGTTTCTATATTATTAATATTGGTACATATATGAACTGGAGCCTCCCCCCCAAAGATCAACAGGGCTCAAATACTAATCACCCATATACATTACATAATAAATGTCCCTACCATCGAATTAAATAAAACCAAATAGTTCAACTACTCCAAGGTTCCAATCTGAACCTAGTGTGGGCTACAATTCCAGTCTGCATATGTGACTGGATGTCCGGGGGTTGGTTCAAATGTAAGTAAATTTCAGCTATAAAAAACCATATCAACTTTTGCATGAATGGAAGGAAGTTAAAGTTCATAAATCAATTTACTAATTCGCCCACTCAGAAGTATCAACGTTATGAATGAGCTTAGTAAGCGAGTGACCATGTGAACCTTGTACTAAACTTGATGCATTATAAAATAGTGTTTTATTATCAAAGTTGGCAAGTTTTTAGTTTGCATGGTATTGCAATCGATGGGTTAACATCAAGATCAGAGAATATTGTGATCAATATACAGGGTGGTCCAAGTTTTTAGTTTGCATGGTATTGCAATCGATGGGTTAACATCAAGATCAGAGAATATTGTGATCAATATACAGGGTGGTCCATGTTTTTAGTTTGCATGGTATTGCAATCGATGGGTTAACACCAAGATCAGAGAATATTGTGATCAATATACAGGGTGGTCCATGTTTTTAGTTTGCATGGTATTGCAATCGATGGGTTAACATCAAGATCAGAGAATATTGTGATCAATATACAGGGTGGTCCATGTTTTTAGTTTGTATGGTATTGCAATCGATGGGTTAACAGTAAGATTATAGAATATTGTGCTCAATATACAGGGTGGTCCAAGTTTTTAGTTTGCATGGTATTGCAATCGATGGGTTAACAGCAAGATGATAGAATATTGTGACGAATATACAGGGTGGTCCAAGTTTTTACTTTGCATGGTATTGCAATCGATGGGTTAACATCAAGATCATAGAATATTGTGATAAATATACAGGGTGGTCCAAGTTTTTACTTTGCATGGTATTGCAATCGATGGGTTAACAGCAAGATGATAGAATATTGTGATCAATATACAGGGTGGTCCAAGTTTCATTGAATATTGTGACGAATATACAGGGTGGTCCAAGTTTTTAGTTTGTATGGTATTGCAATCGATGGGTTAACATCAAGATCATTGAATATTGTGACGAATATACAGGGTGGTCCAAGTTTTTAGTTTGCATGGTATTGCAATCGTTAGGGTACTTGGTGGTTGACAAAGTAGGTTTGCGCCCACGTTATGGCTATTTCCGGTCCAATCCAAGCTGAGTGAGCTCAATGCGGGTAGCTGGTTTGTAAGTTTCCATCGCGAATGGGGGTTAAAACCTACGTCTCGAATACATTTGTATTTTAAATTGACGTTAATTAAAAGAAAAGGGGGCATGTTATGGTGACCTTTAGGGTTTACTTTCAGAGTCATTCGCAAGGATTTTCTTCAATCGAAGCATTTATTTTTAATTGCATATTCGAATTTTTCATTACATTTTGCATTCAATCAATTGTACACTTTTTTAAAAAATATATATTTTCCAGTTTTCGGAAGGTTTATTTTTATCTGAGGGATCTGTGTAGATCATTTTATGTTTCCTGTTCACTTTTGAGAAACTTGAGTTTGTAAGCTTTTCAACATTGAAGATTACTTTGGCAATCATACCATATTCAGAGCTGTCAAAGTTCCGTTAACCAGGGCTACTGGGGCCTTCTATCCGAACACAAGTGACAAAATATAAAGATAAAATTAATTGATACCAAAAAGTGTCAAAAAAGCAATTTTAAAACAATCAGGTCATTTAGTCCAGATAGTCCCATTTGACCATATGTATGTTATAAATTTGTTTATTTAATAATATTTTTCCAATAGGTAACACCTTATTCCTCATAGATGGATGTAAACCCATTTTAAAGGTTTTATTTATATTTCAGAACAAGTTTGACGTCTGATGTGTTGCAGAAGGTGTGTAATTATCCTGCAACATGTTGTATGAGTTAGTGTGTGTTATGTATAGCAGTGAGTAGTGCTATGTAATTATGTATACAATAAATTTTGCTTTATGTAAAACGTGTGTGTATATGTTCTCTAACTTATGTCCTCAACAAATGATCTTCGGTGTTGACTTTGCGTCAGTATCGATTTATCATCCACTATAGTTTATTTTGCTCTGGTTTCCTTCAGGTGTTGGTCCTGAAGATCCATGACCGTTTCTTTTTAAAGGATCTTTATGATTTTTGTTTGGCTTTCAGTTATACAAAATAAAATGGTCAGTCAATATTTTTCAAATTCGACTGTCAATACCAAACATGGATCGATTAAATATCCTGTCTACACGTTGTTGACAAAAGAGAGAAATGTACTACAATAAAACTCACTAAGTTTCATAAAGGAAATGGATCTTTTTTTTTTGTATTAACGGCCCTTTAACATCTATTGATCATTCGAAAGGGGGGATTTACCTTCCATTCACTGGAAACTTTCAAACCAGCTACCCACATTGATCTCACCCAGGTTAGGCCGGAAAAATAGCCAGCATCACGAGGGTGCGAACCTACGTGGACACCCACATGGTACAACCTCGCTGGACGTTGCTTAACTTCAGTGATTCAACGGGAACTGGTGTATTCATCGTGCCATAGACGCTTTCTAAAAAACTGGAGATATATATATTTTTTTTAATAATTTTTTCTGATGTGTGTATATTCTGCGCAGGATCAATTATAATTATCTTGCAACTCTATAATTCTAAAATAAACTAATTACTATAATTTTATTTTTGCAAACTTAATAAAATTGAATCGTTTTTCTTTAAAGTAAATATTGAGTTTTTCTAAACAGATCGTAATTTCGCTAAAAAAAATAACTGACAGGCTGTTTTACCAATTAGCGAGGAACAAGATCCGAACTGTCTCTCAAAACAAAACAAAATTCTCCCCTGAAGAAACAAATAAAGTACTCAAATTCCTTGCCNAAATCGTGTGGTCGGGTATCGTATGCCTTAAAAATACTTTTATGCTTTTTGGAGAGGTCAATACCAAAATTACCCAGCACGCAGAGGTAATCAAATGAAAATACTTTTTCGATTTGGATTTTTGAAACAGCCTTGAAAAACATCGTAGTAGTATTGATAACGAGGATTAATAAATATGGTCTGCATCGTAGTAGTATGACAACGAGGTTAATAACTAAGGACTGCCGGTTGAGAAGAGTTTGTGACATTTGTATGTAGTATTCTCCTGTGCATACATCAGACCCTATAGTCGCTACACATTCATCACATAGACCTTTTAGGCGCAAGGTTCTAGGCAAAGTGTGCACATTTATTCTTCCTGTCACATTTAAAGATTTTGAGATTTCGTGATGATTGTTTTGTAGTTCTTTTTTTTTGTGGTTAGATTCCTCATTGCAAACCAACCTGACACACATATATGTGTAACCAAAATAGAACACACAGAAGTAGTTGATAAGTAGCAGGACAGGAAACATCCAATCAGAACCCCTAAAATAATAATACTGGAATTCAAACAAATGGACCGGTCTGAGTTATTATTCATATGCCAATTACTATCATTTAAAGCCCACATATTCTAGATAGGGTGTATGTTGTTTTAACAGATAGCCACTTCCTTTCAAGCTACCTCCTGATAACTACTATTGTCAATTAATAGTCAACCCTCAGATAGGTAGCATTTAATCGTTCAACACATCGCTTCTTTAAGATTGTATAAAAAGAAGGCAAAAATTTTCGAACTAAAGCAATGAGTTTCATTTTTGTTGGACCTGCCTCTTGTGCCAAAATTATGGATCGCCAAAAAATGTAAAATTTCACTTGAAATTTTTTAAATTGACTTGACCGTAAAAATGTAAGCTAACCTCTCTAGTTTGCGGGAACTTTGGATGCAATGTAACCGTTATTATACAATTAAAAATCATATTTTTTATATCAAATTTGAATTTTTTTCTGGAGTCAATACGTTTTTGTCTACCGATGTTATCAACGTATTTGGCGATCAGCCTTCTCAGTCTATTTATACTGGCGATTGTTTGTGTATTACTTTTTGTGTATTACTCTTGTTACAATGGTAGAAATTTCCGCAGCCAATACTCACGGCCTTTGAATTTTTTGCTTAAAAAATCTCAATAAAGACTAAAGAGAACCTACGCGCCAATAAAATTCCGCCATTTTCTTGTTTTCATTCTTTCATTCAATAGTGGCATCATCGTGCCCAATGGAAGCCAGATATATGAGACAGCAGCTCTAGATAGTTTTTATATATGGAATTTTAATTTTTTCCTGGAGTCAATATCTAGGTTTTTGTCTACCGATATTATCAACGTATTTGGCGATCGGCCTTCTCAGTCGATTTTAGGAAAAGGAAATCTATTTAAGGCAGTTAAGGAAAAGTCTACTGCTAAAGTTTCTAATTGTCATCACACGTCCGTTTTTGGAGGCTGATAATTGACACGAGTCTCCAGAGCCATGACAATCATTGTAATATAATTACGTCAGTAAGACAATAGTTACAAACAGAATGATATTAGAGTGCTTTCTGCGGTGTTATTTTAAACCATGAGATGGACTCGGCCCGTGAGGATGTCACCCTCAATTAACTTCTTACAATCTCAAGTATGATTTACTTTTCCTCGTGGAAAGTTGGCAAGTCATACATGGATTAGAATAAATAACGCCTTCGGTAGCAATTATTTAAATCACGTGTGATCATCGAAATGAGGTGCATAACCATGCTATGACTGCTTCTTCTTGTTTTTCTAAGATTGGGAAGCAAGATTTGGACAGCGATATCTCGGATACTGTCAGTTATGTTATAATAAATTAGTACCATGAACTTCTTACAATGTGTTCTTCAAATAAGCACGCCTCGTACAAACTCCTCGTTGTCTATTTTACTTGGTAGGTGACTGACTATTCACTATGTTGGTAGTCATGTCAAACATGGGTGTGTTTGCTATTAATATGCATGCAGTAATCCGATACGATGATCACATTGTGTTTTGACTTGGTGTTACCTCTGACTATTTGTCATCAGTGCGTCTTGTGTTATTTTCATTTCTAATCTATTAGGAATTTATTTGGCCAAACATTATCATTATAATTACATCTAACAAAGCAGCTATAATAATGGGAAAACAAAATGACAAAGTCAGAATTCAACCACAAAGATCCTATAAATCCGATCGAAAAATGCAGCATGTATGGAAGGCACTCGATACATCGATATATTTGCATTGCTGTGCTGGTGTGATGTGTTTATGTGTTCCTGGCAAGGCCCTACCCAGGGGGGGCCATGGGATCCAGACCCCCCCCGAAATTTCATTTTTTTATGCATGACTCATGTAAGTGTCAATCATCATCACCACCACCATCAAGAACTGACATATCATCATCAACAATAACAACGGAAATAACAACAACAATAACAACTACAACATCAACACCTTCCATGATCATAATTTTCAGGTGTTAGTCCAGGCTTGGCTGACAATCCTTCGGACCCTCCCGAAAAAAAATCTTGGTTACGGCCCTGGTTCCTGCGATGCAGTTCTTGGTGCTGGTGTTGTATTTGTTGTTCTGTCCGAAGAATATTGTCCTAACGGATTTTTCTTTTCATTACAGTGTGTGATATCTGATCATACATCGATATGTTTGCATTGCTGTGCTGGTGTGATGTGTTTATGTGTTCCTGCGATGCAGTTCTTGGTGCTAGTGTTGTATTTGTTGTGCTGTCCGAAGAATATTGTCCTAACGGATTTTTCTTTTCATTACAGTGTGTGATATCTGATCATACATCGATATGTTTGCATTGCTGTGCTGGTGTGATGTCTTTATGTGTTCCTGGGATGCAGTTCTTGGTGCTAGTGTGTATTTGTTGTGCTGTCCGAAGAATATTGTCCTAACGGATTTTTCTTTTCATTACAGTGTGTGATATCTGATTATACATCGATATGTTTGCATTGCTGTGCTGGTGTGATGTGTTTATGTGTTCCTGGGATGCAGTTCTTGGTGCTAGTGTTATATTTGCAGTTCATTGTGTTCACATCTGATATCATTTTATTATTATTGTGGCCTGAGGTATTCAAAGTATAGGTTTTATAGAATCCTGCAATGTCCTGAAATACGATTTAAAGATATCTTTTGTAAGAGTAAGTTATGTTATCGCCAATGGTTTATCATTAAACTGTTGAAAAATCAAATGAAATAATATTGTTCTTGCTTTATATGATTTCAGGTATGTAATACTGTATATGTATTTAGTAAAGGAGAATAACATACACAAGTCGTAAGTAAAATAAAAAAAATCTATTAAGTATGTATATTATTACTCTCTTAAAAATTAAGAAAAAACACCATTAAGAAACTTCCTTTTTATCATTGCATAAACTAAAAAAAAAATAGAGATGACCTGGGATCTTCATAGTCATTATGTAGATTTTAATGAATAATTTTTATACTCATAAGTATAGTATCAACGACAATAGAGTCGTCACTCTATTGTCGTTACTTATGATTATTGAAATTTATAAATTCAAAACGAATTTATTTGGTTTAGCAATAAATTTACAGATGGACACAATCGTCATTCTTTTTTTTTTACGTTTTTCCACTCTTTACGTTTTACATTGACATGATTTCAACATGTCTATTGATGTAATTATGATTATTGAAATTTATAAATTCAAAACGAATTTATTTGTTTTAGCAATAAATTTACAGATGGACACAATCGTCATTCTTTTTTTTTTTACGTTTTTCCACTCTTTACGTTTTACATTGACATGATTTCAACATGTCTATGATGTACTTATGATTATTGAAATTTATAAATTCAAAACGAATTTATTTGTTTTAGCAATAAATTTACAGATGGACACAATCGTCATTCTTTTTTTTACGTTTTTCCACTCTTTACGTTTTACATTGACATGATTTCCACATGTCTACGATGTGGAAATGAAAGGCTTTTATTACAATATGGACATGGCCCACATCAGAAATTGATAAAGAGACCTTAGTAATTTCTTCCATAAAATTGGATCATACTGATTGTGGGTGAATCATTGTAGCATCACTGATTCTCCCACAATTATCCTTTCGGGCTCTGGTCCTATAGAACCGACGACGCGACGGTTGAAACTCAAGACACTTATCGACGGAGATGAAAATGAAATTTTAATAAGTCATATCAACAAATCGAAACGGTTCAAAATAATGTTTTAATTTCCCATGAGGTTGCATTTGACAACAGCCGTCTGTTAAACTTTATCTAAGGCTCTACAATTCTTGAAGCGTCTCACGTTTATATATTACCGTTGTTCATTTTGGATCATGTGCCTTCTATTACACTTAATCTGGGGCCCTTATCCCCCTCCCCCCCACTGCGCGACGTCACAGTATCTTGAGGCGCCTCAAATTTATATAACACTGTTATCAATTATTATTATACAATAATAATAATCAACGCCAACCATTTCACACCAATGTCACATGCCACATTACGAGTATGTCGCATACAGCATTCCAAATCAAATAATATAAATTGTAATCACCACTTTATTTATGCTATACGCCATGTCGTGCATTTATTATAAGTGACTTTAATAAACCTTTAATTAAAGCACATTTTTTAGATGTAAATATTTTATAACCTTTGATAAATAACTTTACAGGGTGTCTTTGTAAATTAGACTGGAATCAAAATGAATTTATATGACTTATTACACTTAATGATTGACGCATACCAGAAAGATGCCATTTTGAAAGAATGGATGTAGTCTTCGTGGTACAAAGAGTGTCTTTGGATGTTTTCGAGTTAGTGAGAATTGTGATGTATCAGTTTATTTGCTTCTTCATTCTCATAAGTAGTAGCGCTTTTAAGGGCCACATTCTAAAACTCCACTCAAGAGTAAGTTGTTACTCCGACTACAAATTAGCAAAGTGGTCACTTGCTACTTGTAAAATTTCTGTTTTGTTTTATAATAAAATTACATGCAAATTTTTTTGGTCAGAACATTTTTTAAAATACAAATTTTTAAAATAATCAAATGGTAGTGGACCACTCCAACTCGCACTAAAGTGGAGTTTTAGAATATGGCCCTAAATTTCCCCCAAATTAACGCATTTGTTGTTTTCCTCTTCAGAATGCACAATATTTTTATGTTGATAGTTTTTTGATGAAAAAATTCACTTCACATTGCTTATCATGGTATCAATAGTTTATATTAACATTTCATAACTATGAAATAAAATGGAAACTGGGTTTGTATTTAACTGGATATGCTTTCGAATGTAAGGAGTATTTTTTAAAAAAAATCATTCCGCGTTTGAGGAGATCAAGTAGAGCTCTTTATTTTCCGCCACTTCGAAGGATTATTTGCCGTAGATGAATCAAATTTTACGGTATCTGTGATACTATCATCATCTTTCCTCATTTTTCTTGACCACACCGTATTTTTAGAAAAAAATGAAATAGCTTTAGGTGATGTATGACATTTTCATATATTCTGATCAGCATTGGAGAAATTAATCAAAACTAATCTATAGTGTACCTGTTATGGAGTAATAGAGAAATAGAACGAGTTTCTATCTTTCCGTGAACTTTCCACAGAAGGGTCATAAATTTGTTAAGCCCAGGTGAATAAAACGGGTCCAAAGTTGAACATAAATCTGTAGTACCTACAAACCAGATTTTATTTTTTTTTTAAAAAAGAATAGTGATCGTTTTAGTTTTCAAAGATTTATTGACTAATAATGTAAGGTACTTTTTTGGGGGATACATTCCCGATCATTTTTGATATCTCCTATGGCATGGGTTGTGTGATTGTACCGCTATAAAGCGTTTTTGTGAGAATAACGCCCTTCCCGATGAACTTTGGATTTTTAGCTCCTTATTTCATACCTATATACGAAACTGTGTTTTTTTCTAATTTGCTTTAACGTCTCTTTAACATCTATTGGTCATTTGAGACGGGAGTTTTACCCTCCATTCGCTGGAAACTTGCAAACCACATTGACCTCACCCAGCTTGAGTTGGGCCGGAAAAATAGCCAGCATCACGTGGGCGCGAACCCACGTGGACACCTACGTGGAACAATCTTGCTGGACGTTGCTTAACTTCAGTGACCTAACGGGAACTGGTGTATTCAACGTGCCATAGACGTGTGTTCTGAAATTCAATTTTCTAGATTTAACCGCCGACGAATTACGTTTTTTTTAAAGTGAATGAGTCAGCCCATCAATCAGTTAGTATACCAACTGGGCTTTGCTTTTTTCTATGGATAATTGGTGGCAATGAGTATTCTGCTCCGCTGGAAAACTGTAACTTCCTCCTGCCAGTTGTTGGCAGTAGGTGTTTAAACAGTTTATTTTACGTAAGAGAGCTAGACAGAACCAATATGACAGAACCACTTCTGCTCTCATTCGATTGAAACTTATATATCTGCAACAAATTTTCAGATAATGATATCCAATTCTTTTGATTATTAAGCGTCGCATATATATGAATCTTTATCGCTGTATAGAAATGTTCCATGCGCTTATATCAATATGGTATTGATCTTTTTCTTTCGGTAAAGATAGATTACAAAAGGTCTGAACTCCCCACCTGGTTCAAGTTTGGAAATTAAAATACATGTGCTCAGATATGTAATTGTCAATTTTTAGACGTTCAGTGATTAGTTAAAGAGAAAGAAGAAAGATTGTAAAACACATTCCAAAAAGAATTAATCAAAGATTAAATAAAACATACACAGGAGATTAAAATAAAACAAAGAATGTGTTGGACTGAGCTGATGTATTAATTAAAGTGAAGGAACTACACAACGCTATTGTTGTTGTTCTTGCTCAGCTGAAATAACTTGAATTACATTGTTTTAAACTGCAAACTTAGAAACAAACGAATGGTTTCTAAAATTTTAAATCGACCAACTCATTCGCCCATTATCGTGAAACAGAAATTATGAAATTAAAAAAAAAAATGGGAGCGTGTACTCATGTACGCACGTGAGAAGTTATACTTCTTTTTAAAAAATAAATTTAATAATATTTAAAAAAAATTCATACTACCCCACACGGGAGTGAACTCAGAACCTAATACCAACTATGAAACAGAGGCCCTGCCACTGAGCCACAATGTTCTATGGATATAGAATAATATAAAAGTTCATTGATAAAAATAGGGGAACAAAATTTTTAGTTGTCACAAATGACCAATGTTAAGGCGACCCAAATTGTCATTTAGACGTACATATATACGACACCAGTTTGTTGTCTACTCTTGCGAACGGTCACTCTCTGGTTTCAGTGAAGATTGCTTATTAAAAACACCTGAAAAAATTGGGGCATTTGTGAGTGTCATTATTCAGCAAATGCTAGTATATCATAGTCGCTGCAACCATCTGATGACTTCGTGATTGCTTTTCTTGAAGGAAAAAAATCAATTATTAATGGAGAGATAGTTTGTTGTGATATCAAAAAGTCATGTTCCCCAGAACATGACTTTTTGATTAGAATTGGAGCAATATCTCCAATCGTAAAACACGTATCTTTAAGATAAAAAATTGGCAGAGCACCTTCGGCTCTCTTCGGTGTTCGTGTTCGTCTTTTGGAAACCACTCGCACATAGGCATGCATTGACTCCTTGATCCGTACCATTGTAGTTTGGTGCCGGTGAGACCGAAGATTATCCTCTTCGCTATGGAACATCAAGCCAAACAATTTGCATAAATATTTTCTTGCGATGGGATAATTATTTTCGTGTGATATCTTCATTAATTATTATCTTGCTTCCTCTTATTCTTGACAAAAGAGAAGCTCTGTATTGTTGATTCAAGAAAATAGTGTTTTAGATCTAGCTCACTTAAAATAGACACTGTTTAACACCAAGTGGCTCAATAGGGCCAAAAATTAATCATCTCATTCTATAGTAAATGTCCACACCAAATTTCATCAAAATCGGTTAAGACATTCGAAAGATATCGTGGTACAAACAAAGAAAAGAAAAATATTTGTGTTAAAACTAGACCTCATTTCGTGTGGTCAATAAAAAGTATAATTACTAGATCTCGTTTTAAGGCCGGCCATACACGCACCGATAAGTCTGTACAGACTTATCTGCGCAGACAAGTCTGTCGTGTATGGAAGGATCTGCACAGATTTTGTCTCCGATTTTCAGACAAAATCTGTGCAGATCCTGCCATACATGACAGACTTGTCTGCGCAGATAAGTCTGTACAGACAAGTCTGCACTTATCGGTGCGTGTATGGACGGCCTAAGGAGTACTTTATACAATATAGGTACAACATAGGACAAGTAGCTTTGTGGGACCGATGTAATTATAGTCATCATTATTCAAAATTTCAAACAGATTCATTGATTGGTTTTTATTTGAACTAATTGGTGTGTTTTCTTACAATTGAAAAAGAACAGCATCAAAATTGGTGTTCTCGTTGCGACAAGCTCCAGGATCTTGGCAACGAAATGCTACCACGCCCATTTGACCTGGTTTTATATGTATCAGTTCCTTTTATACGTATTTCTATTTCAGTTCCAAATTGGGGAGGTTGTCCCTGAAATGAAGGCGTTTTCTGAAGAGGTTGACAAATCATATTTTTTGGCAGGTTAATGTGTGGATTCGGCCAAGCCCGAATGGAGCAATAGTTTTTTCCGAATGGTGCAAGAGTTTTTAGGGATAAGCAACTTCATGAGAAGAACAAGTTTGTTTATTTTATCAATATATGCGTAACGTTTTGATCGGCCATGTATCGATGATGAAGTTGTAAAAACTCGAAGTTCATCCCTAAAAACTCCTTCACCTTTCGGAGAAAACTCCATTTGGGCCTTGTATCGCGTCCTTAATGTGTTTGCTTCGCGTGAATTCAAAACTCGGTGTGTTTAAAGGAGTTGTAGAGTGGCGGCGAGAGATGTATAAACTACTGAAAGAAGATTATATTGTTTTTTAAATGTGAAAAAATGTGAATAGATTCGTGTTCATGTAAAGTTTTGCATTCTTATAGATGCAAAACTCAAATTGATTCACAAGAATATCTGAAATTAGATTAGAAATAGATTCTATTTCTGATGATCTTACTTTACTACCTATTAACCGCGTATATAAGACATTCAGCTGTCAATTTTGCTAAAGTTCAAAGTTAAGATAACTAATCATTAAAAACTGGTTTGAAATTCTTTATACAGGGTAATTGTAAAAAACTGCAGCTTCCTTAGCTAAAATTATATAAAAAAAAATAAATACTAGAGTGGCCCTAAATGCTTCCCAACTGAACTACAAGCACCTTCAATCCTTCATAATTGGTATACCTCTGCAAAGTTTCTCGATGTTTTGCACTGAATCAGGGATAAAACATAGTCCTTGTTTTGGCTCAAAGTTTTTTTNCAGCAACTCACATTTAACCTTACCCAACCTGGATTGAGCCGGAAATCCGGGAACTGGTGTATTCAAAGTGCTATTGACGCAAACTGATAGTAGCCCTTCTTTGGCGAAAGTTTGTTCTTTTATAGGACCGAGTATAATAAACGGTCAGCCCTTTGAAAACGGTTCGAACTTTTTCGTAAATTGTTTAACACTGTTAAGTATGTTTATTAGATATCCTACAAACTCAATAAAAAGAGAAGAAAGGAAAATATTGGAATCTGAAATAATCTTGTACAAAACACCTTCAAATCATGTAAGTTTGCTCGCAAACAGTTCCATACGTACATATCTTATTGCATTGCACATGTATTTTGCATATATGCAAGGAAAATCAAATTAAATGCTCCTGATTGAGCAGTCTGCGGATTACCGTAGTAACCCATGTAATGGCTCAAATTTAGCCAGATTTAGGCAACAGAGTCATTGGAAATTGTACCACTCGAATCAGAATATCCTTCGCGGCGATGATAAACTTTTATCATTTGGACATGTTGCTCAATCATGTGTCGCGTCATGGTGATTTGGCATCTGTAGTAAAACATGATCGCCACATCAAACTGCCTTTATTGATAAGGAAGCTCACTCACCCTGTATTGTGTATCCTACGTTGGAATAAATGTGAGTATGTTTAATTTATTGATAAGAAAGCTCACTCACCCTGTATTGTGTATCCTAGATCGGAGTGTGTTTATACTGATAAGGAAGCTCACTCACCCTTTATTGTGTATCCTAGATTTGAGTGTGTTTAATTTATTGATAAGGAAGCTCACTCACCTTGTATTGTATATCCTAGATTGGAGTGTGTTTAATTTATTGATAAGGAAGCTCACTCACCCTGTATTGTATATCCTAGATCGGAGTGTGTTTAATTTATTGATAAGGAAGCTCACTCACCCTGTATTGTGTATCCTAGATCGGAGTGTGTTTAATTTATTGACAAGAAAGCTCATTCACCCTGTATTGTGTATCCTAGATTGGAGTGTGTTTAATTTATTGACAAGAAAGCTCACTCACCCTGTATTGTGTATCCTAGATTGGAGTGTGTTTAATTTATTGATAAGGAAGCTCACTCACCCTGTATTGTGTATCCCAGATCGGAGTGTGTTTAATTTATTGATAAGGAAGCTCACTCACCCTGTATTGTGTATCCCAGATTGGAGTGTGTTTAATTTATTGATAAGGAAGCTCACTCACCCTGTATTGTGTATCCTAGATTGGAGTGTGTTTAATTTATTGATAAGTAAGCTCACTCACCCTGTATTGTGTATCCCAGATTGGAGTGTGTTTAATTTATTGATAAGGAAGCTCATTCACCCTGTATTGTGTATCCCAGATTGGAGTGTGTTTAATTTATTTTTTTCTCGTAATAAAAGTACGAAATAATAATTATTGTTATCTAGGTTTCAATACGTGGTGTCCATGACTTTTAATCGCTTCGATAAGTTTATTAAAATGCTGGCCGATGTTTGAGTTTGATATTTGATATTGTGTCATACTTATCGTAAAGATAAGAAAAGATATTGACGTGATGTGGAAAGAAAATTCTCGACAGTATTAGATTGAAATGGTTTGAGACCTACATTGGGAGAGCGATAGACCCAAATTATTTCAACTTCCATTTCGGAGAAATATGGCGGAAATCTAAGGGTTAGCAGACCAAAGATTTTTTTTCGGGGGGGGGGGATCCNAAAATATTTAGGGGGGGGGGTCCGAAGGATTGATTGCCAAGCCAGGACTAACACTTGAAAATGATGATCATGGAAGGTGATGTTGTTGTTGATGATGATGATGTTGTTGTTATTATTATTGATGTTGTTGGTGATGTTGTTCTTGTTGATACTGTTGATGATGTTGTTGTTAATGTTGATGATGATAATGTTGTTGTTTTTGTTACTGAAGTATTTTTAAGAAGTTTCGAAAATACAATCGTATTTTCACATACAATATAATATTTCAGGACCATATTTTATCCCGTTTTTTTTTAAAAAAAAAATAAATTTAATAAATTTGTCACAATCCTTTGAAAGCAAATACTGAACCCCTTTAGAATGTTGAACCCCGTATGTGCGTTTCCCTTAGATCACTGGACAATGCTCAAGTAGATCGGTTTGGCTGTAATTATTGATTTACCAGATAGGTTTGGCTGTAATTATTGATTTAGTAGATACGTTTGGCTGTAATTATTATTGATTTTGAATCCTCCAAGCTCTGCCATATTATCTTTCATTTCGGTAAACAATACAATAATAGGACATCCGCTGTCCATTGCATCTGACAGTATATGTGAGCTTTACGACTGCCGGACTGCAAACTCTTTTTAAGAGCTCTATATAGATAATCATAATCAATGGCCATTGTAAGTTAAAAGGTCACTAAACTAACCGTATACCATTCTCAACTTTCTCCTAGCAATTTAAAATAAAAAATCTTGTGGTTTTTTTTCCCTCTTTCCACAATGTGAATGTGTCCAATCCATTCTGGTTGTCTTGGTTTTCTTGAATGTCATTTGGTGAACTAGAAGTTTTGGATAGTGTATTAGAAGACAGAATGAGGAGGTAGCTGGTAGATGTCTGATATGTCATCTTGCATTTAGACGTAATAGTATTCTATGACCCAAATGCAAAAAAAAAAAAAAAAAAAAAAAAAAAAANAAAAAAAAAAAAAAAAAAAAAAAAAAAAAAAAAAAAAATGTTATCAAATGCCGCTCTAGTCCTGGAGGTGGCGTTTCACTTAGAATCTAATGGAAATACCCTTCTAGACATTAGCCCAAAAAGACAGATTTCTACTGACTAAAAGACTACACGCCAACAGCCCTATGAATTATGTCCCGGAACCCAGTTGAAGGTCCGTATCCAGAATTTAATTTCAGGGGTGAGACCTTAAAACCCTGTTCATGGATACGGCCATGTCCAGTTACACTCATTGTTCCGGGACCTCTTTATAAGATATCAACATGACATAGTTACATTCCTGCCCTTAATTCAATGGGTTATTAAGGAAATGGAGAACATTGGACGTCTTTTGCTTTCTATTTGATCTTGTGTTTTTATAAGAACAACTAAAAGAAAAAAAAAATTACAAGTCTGACAATATAAAAAAAAATAAGTTAAGTCGGTACGTTACATTGAATAAAGAAGTAGAAGAAGATGCAATCTGTCTACGAATTGAAGCATGTCCTTATCTTGTATCGATCAATCAATTGCAATAGATTCAATCAATGGAGAGAAAATTAGTTCATCCAGCCCAGCGTGATGAATAGATAGAAAAGAATTTTAATCAAGCGAGAAATTGAAAGTAGAAGCTACTCGTAGAGATGGGAGATATATTGTAGAAAGCCAATCAATTCATGAGAAGGTGATGAGAGAATCTCTTAATGTCAAACCAAATAAGTTGCAACATCGTAGATCAACTATTTCTATTGAAACAGATTATCATTTCTGTCAAGGTTTCTATAAAATATTCAATGTATCTTGTGTTCTCATCTTAATCCCAGGACAACCCAAAAATAATAACACTCTCAGAGGTCAATTCATACTAGTCCCATAGCCGACACGACACTTTTTCAACCAATCAGAGTTGATTACTTTTCTCATCCATCGATATTTTTCTCCATCCTACCGACATATTAATACTTAATACTCTTTTTAAAAAATTTGGTTTGCAACACTTTTTTTGTATCAAAGCGGTTTTTTTTTTCTATGCGTTTTTTTCTGTGTCCAGGTTAGTGTTAGTGTAATATAGAGTCCCCAGAACAGCGAGTTTTAATAATAAAAACCCACTACCGTAATGGTGAATGTTTCGTGGTGACTGCGCGGAAACTCACTACGATTCTTGACCTCATGTCATGAAGCACCAAATGAATCGACTTCCACAGATTAATAAAACCGGTTCAGTATTGAACGCCATAAGCCTGGGCGCCCACGCAGTGGTCGAAATGGAGCAAATGTTAAATTTCGAGGATCGGGCAACTGCGTGTAAGAATAGCGGAGGAGGTCATATGAAGACAATGATATGCTAATTGTACCCTTTTTCAAAAAATACAGTCAATTTTAGGCAAATTTATACCCGGAGTTACTTTTGGAACACCCTTTAGTACTTAACTGCTCTGTCCAGACAAGATCATCTTTCTAGAATATAAAATCAAAATCTTTCGTTAAGCTTGACTATTTAATATTCCACTTTTTTTGGTCAAAAGATAGGCAACCTATCTCATTCAGTTCAAAGAGCCATCAAAGGACTCGGGTGGACCAATAGGGCCCAAAAACTAATCGTCAAATACTATGAACATAATTTTATCGAACTTTCTAGTTTGGTTGCGCTTGGGTATAACTCAACCAAAGTGCCTGCCTCTTGATGGACCATTTTCCATTTGATGGAAATGGTGACCTAATTGAAAAGTGAACCTTATACATAGGTTAGTGTTATGGGAGTGATTGAGATAAAATTCCTTATAATGCTCCCAAAAGTTGTGACAAAATAACATAAATATATATACATTTAGCCCAGTTAAATTAGATAAAAAAAAAGGCGAGCCTAGAATAAATTAGTAAAAAGCGGGAGTTGATTTCATTTCACGTTGGGCATCCTGAATATTAGTAATCTAAGTTTGCGACGGTTTCTGAGGTGAGCTAAATTTTTTAGCGGCCAAAAACCGCTTAATTTTTCCGCTAATTTTAGTTTTTGGCGTATAACATTCGAACGATGCATTTTATGAAAAAAATTGCTCTATTCAAATTTAATGAGAATTGAATTTGACGTCGAATAACATATTTAAACGTTAAATTCGGTTCAGCGGTTTGGTCAGAATGGGAAGTCGAAAATAGGCTATTTTTTACAC
>CM022878.1:28921921-28935196 GCA_012654025.1 Pachypsylla venusta | reverse complement strand
AAATAAGTTGTATTTTGCTGGCAAAGTGCCATCATACCTTTGTTTGATCTAAGAGAAAACGTTGGTTTTCTCCTCATAAAATTGGTGATCATTGTATTCGATACCAAATGTATGAGACCTTAGCTCCAAATAAGTTGTATTTTGCTGGCAAAGTGTCATCATACCTTTGTTTGATCTAAGAGAAAACGTTGATTTTCTCCTCATAAAAGTGGTGATCATTGTATTCGATACCAAATGTATGAGGCCGTAGTTCTAAATAAATTGTTTCTTGCTGGCAAAGTGTCATTATACCTTTGTTTGATCCTAGGGAAAACGTTGGTTTTCTCCTCATAAAAATGGTGATCATCGTATTCGATACCAAACGTATGATATCGTAGCTCTAAATAAGTTTCTTGCTGGCAAAGTGTTATCATACCTTTGTTCTTGGCGGTTTAATTGATATGGACCCTAGAATCATGTCATGGACCCTAGACTCATGTCTAACACTGCTATACAATATCTTATTACATTATTTCAAAAATGCAAGTTCGTACAAGTAACTAAATCATTATGTTCGAGCTGTCTCAAGTGGAATAGGTAACAACAAATTAAAATAATATGAGATTACACTTGGACATGATCTTTAAATTTAAGTATCACTTGCAGGTGCAAACTTAAAATATACGACACGATAAGATTTAGAACAAGTAATCACTTTAACCGGTTGGAGGAATTTTGAAGACATTTGAACATGAATATCACATTATGCATCAATGTATCAGATACTGCCAACCAAGCAGACATAAGATAAGATTAAAGGAACCCCAGTATGTCCATAGATTACTGTTAGTGCCGGATTCAGCTTCTGCAGGGCCCTGGCCAACTTTTCAGAATTGTTTTTCTCTTCTTTGCTATATCTCTTACGTCCACTCCTACTCCTAAATCCAAATTCCTCATTTTTATACATCAGGGTTAGGTTCCCCTTTTCATTTCTTTTGCCTTCTGGTCTTCATTTTCATATTAGTTTAGGGATTCTTTCATCTGGAATTCTATTAACGTGTCGAAACCATTTTAGTGGTTCTTTTTTCTCTAATTGGTTCTTTTTCTGCCATATCTTTCTTCTCTATTTTTTGTAAAAAATTTCCAATAGATTTTCCTAATAGAAATAGAAAGATATTTCGTTTCCGTTGTTTACAGGATCAAATGTCAAAAATCTCCCTCGCCTTTACAATGTAGCGTCTTGACTGAAATCCCTATCATCAGCAAACCTATGGAATATTTACTCAATCATTTATTTATCTTTCCATATTTCTCCATTTGATAGATTCAACATAATTTATGACAAACTTTGTTTGTTCACCTTTTAAATAACCCAAACCGTGACCAAGAAAATCCCCCAAAAATTTCAAATTTTCTACAGCAAACTGTCCAAAGTTACTGGAATCTTTCATTTCTGCCTTATTAGTAATCCGGCACTGCTGGCAATCTATAATCTGTAAAGACATTAAAATATTATTTCATGCAAGATGCATAGAGTGCATACATTATTCACACTTAGTGCCCTATTCATAGTGACAAGTGCAATGAATGCATCCTTTGATTCATTACCTTTGATTAGATTTCTCAAAGTTGCATTCAATAGCGGCACAGGTAGGTTTATTACTTTATTTATGTATTTGTTTTTTTTTTATACTTTGCATTTTTTCCATTTCCATTTCTTTCTTGATTCCGTCAGCAGTCCCATTTTATTCTACCTATGTCGATCATGCCTTGGGTATTTCCACTCTGCACTTTAAAGCGGATAATTTTTGGAGATAAACTTGTAACAAAAAAACATGTAAATCTGAAAAACCCTACAGATTTCAATGAAACTTTTAAATTTAGTGAGAGTTATTGGATGTTTAGAGGGCTGCCATTTGATTACCAAAAAAGAAAATTGATTTTCTGATTTGATAAATTGTTGAGGGTGCCAAAATTAGCTTTGTTTGAAATTATCAAGATAGGGCAGAAAAAATGAGTGCTTAAAAATATTCTGTTACAGTCTGTATCCTCAACCTGGGGGATCACTTGTTAAACCAAATATCATTTTAGTCGAACCTACTTAAAGGCCAAAAATTCTGCGTAACTCTACAAAATGAATATTAGTTGATGTAATATTTATTTTTGAATTATTATTTTGTTACAGATGAGACAAGATCAACAAGACCCGGCCAGACTGCCAAGACCTACCAGATCATCTGCAGATACATGTCCACCGCCCAATGTAATGACTCAAAGTAAGTCTGCCTGATTCTTTATCAATCAAAATAAGGTGATTCGATTTTTAGGAAAATCTAATTCATCGTCAAAGTTGAGCATCTTTTTATTCTTCGCTTAAAGAAAAAAATACGACTAACTGACTGATCACTGACATTTGACATAGATGTTGATCTTGCTGCACTAAGAAAGTATTTTTCTGATGTTGAACCATTTCCAAGTTTCGATCCGTAGCTGTTTCTGTATTGTACTAATAAAGAAATCGGGAACGACATATTATGTACGCCATGCAAAGCTTTTCGCAGGTTCAACCTGCGAATTTGAGCTGGGAAAATCAAATTAAAATTAAACTAAAAATAAATTTCGTGAAAAAACAACAACAGCGGACATTGTAAAACATTGAAACTACTTGCACCATACGATACCTTAAAATTATGTAGACAAATTAAAACTGAAACCCTTTACTAAGTTAACATATTATTATATTTCAATCGAACCAATATCTTTACAGGTTGTCCAACCCCGCCACAAAATAGAAGAAAATTCTTTCTTAGTCCGAAATCTATTCGAAGTCCATTTGGTTTAAGAGGAAATTCGAGAATGTCATCCGATAACGCCCTTTCAGGTAAGATTCACATGATCAACTGAAGGCGACAGCTTTTGTTATTCCAGACCAGATATAAATGCAGACAAGGAAGAATGAAGTATACTTTAAAGTCCCCATACTAGGGTCAATCTTACATCTGTATATTAGCCACCGTAATAGGGTTCTGCCCAATTATCTAGTTAGAGGATAACTCAGCTTGCAGCATATTAACTATCTAAATGCAAATAATCACGTCAATCCGTTCTATGTGACACAATGACAAGGAAATCTACAAACATACTTTCGCATTTATGATAATAGTTGGACTGTAACCTGTAAACATTGATTGATTATCAAACAAGGCGTTCGAGAGTTATCGTAAAATTCAATATCAAACAAGACTTTCGGGAATAATAATTATTGTAACCTCTAAACATTCATTGAATATCAAACAAGGCGCTCGACGGTTATAGTAAAATGAACAGTTGAACAGACAGACAAACAGACCATTACACAAAAATAGTAGTGTTAAAAATAAACTTTACTTCGCTCGGGAAATCATGTCATACAAAACGTTATCGTCGGTTCACGCGGTAGTTACAAGGGGACGTCGAGACTTTATGGTGACTCCCGAATTTGACACAAGTTTAGACTTAATAAAATAGGATTCCATGGTGAAGCGAAGATAAAGACCTCATCAAGGGAGATGGAGTTCTTCCACGCCTTTTGGTCCGCAGTCAATAGAGCAGCACCCGCTCGTTAGCTGAAATTTTTTATTATATATCTCATAGTTCATGGTATGTAAAATAGCTCATCTAAAGAGCGAGTGTGGAGCAATGTATTAAACTATATTTCTGATGAGGATAGAAATCGTAATATTTCTCTTTAAAAGAACGTCAACCTATTTCTGAATCTGAATCTACAAAATGAGGATGAGAATATTGAATTTTGAGAGGAACACCGCTACAAACACAAGTGATGCGAGAAACAAGAAGTATATTCTCAAAGAAAGTTAAAGGTTAGGTGTCGAGCAGACGAGCGACAGAATAACATACGACGTGTAACTTGACAGTTATTTCTAAAGGGTATTTATCAAGCGTATGATTTATAAATGGCAGAGATTAGCTTTACAACCAGTTAAGATAAGCAGTGATAGTTGTTGCTATTGATTCTGGTTGATTGTATATTGACTCTCTAGTGAAGAAGTATTTCTATAGCCTGAGGATATCAGGGCTATCTCCGTCGAATTCACATGCAGGTTTCTAATAATGGTAGCTCGGTTGAGGCGATGGATTCTTAACCAGGAGACTCTCTACTAGTCACAATAGATCTAAATAAAGATCACAGTGATAATTTCAATCAGTCTCAATAGAGATCTGCAACCAGTTCAAATAAAATTGTTATCATGGTAGAAATAAGTTGATATGTGGTAACCGAAAAGGGTTTGAAGACCCTTGTTGGCTGGTGTGTGCTTTCCTGGTAGTTTTGGTGCTTAGAATCGACCATCCTTTTTTTCCTTTTAGTAGTGTTTGTGAAATTTTTGCTATCCCTGAATATAAAAAAAATATTTTGAAAAGCTTTAGGTGGGTACCTAAAAATAGTATAAAAAGGGCACTTGCGATAAAAAATAGTATAAAAAAAGTGGAAGCTATTTCTGTACATAGCTTAGGAAATGTACTTCTGTATGTTTTTATTAGTTTATATAAAGAATAAAATAAAATTAATAATAGCTTTTAATGAGCGGCTGGATACTAAAGAAGTCCTTGACCCTAAGGTGTCTTTATTTGCGCACTCACCTATGATCATTAATTCGGACGATAAAAATTTGTTGTGAGGTAGCACTCATTCAGATTGTTACAATTTATCATAGCGTGTAAGGCTGCCCGTTATCAAAATCGGACAAATTTTATGTTATTTTCATTTTTGGTCCCCTTCCGAGGCCCCAAACCAAAATTCCTACGGAGGCTGTTTTCGAACAGCCTCCTTCGAGTTAGGTTACGATATAGGGCTACCGCACACTCAAATTTTTAATCGGCCTACTTTACTGTAACTTTTGAGTGTACAATGTTGATTTTCACGTATTTTTACATGCCCACAAAAGTCTGCCCCTTGAGCAGATTAATTCATTGAGCATCAATTTAAAATTTACAACGATTACAATGATTTGTAATGATATCGTATTTACACGCTGCTCCGATAAATTATAACGATTTCAAATCGTGTAGCGTGTAGGTTCAACCTTTAACCTTTTGGTTCAAACTTAGATGTGCTAATGGGTTGCAAACTTAGATGTGCTAATGGTTATAATTTCCATTTTTTTTTTTTTTAAAAAAAAATAGAAATTTCTATTAAAAAAAAATTGGATGTCAATCAAACGGGATTATCAACATATGGTCTGACGTCCTGAAGTAGCATAATATGCTACCCAAGCCTTCCACTACAGGCACTTTCCGTGATGGACACGGAAAGTAAGTATGCAAGGTTTATAATTAATTTTCTCTCATTAACTCAACATTCATATACCATATTAATTCAGTTATTTTTTTAAAATTCAACTATTTATTGTGCACAGGGGCTATTAAACTTTTTCACATTACTAATTTGGGAAAATACCTTCCCCTCATACTTAAAAATATGGTTCAAACAAACAGAAAATTGGGTAAAATAAAATTAGAACAAATCAACCGCAAAATTAAAAGGACCTGAAAAGTAGGTACCTGAATTATATTTGACGATAGTATCAGTGACCTGTAGTTTTCTGTACTGTAGAACCCTCACTTAGTTGCTATGAGGCACCGGTTAGTCCAATATGACCAACAATTTATGAACCAGTTATAGGAGCAAAATGAATTCTCACACCAAGTTTCATCAGTATCGGACAAATCACAAAATGATCTTATTTCAACTTCATCCAGGCCCGTATCCAGGATTTTATTTCGGGGGGGNATAAGAAAAATCAAACATTTTCAAAAATATCGGGGGGGGGGGATTGAACCCTTAAAACCCTGTCCTGGATACGGGTCTGACTCCATCTATAACTTGTTTTCTAGTGTTTGAAAGAATGTCTGCGTCAACAAGTTCCTCACTTTTACCAGAAAGTCGTCGATGGTCATCTGTTGTCATAGGAAAAATTAAATCACTCTGGTCCATGGGAAGCATTCCGTCCCTAGCCGGTCTGAACCAACTGTCACAATCACAAGGTCAAGCAGATTTAGTTTTGAGTTGTTTGGATTTTATTTTGAAATTTGTAGATTTTTGATTTTTTTCTTGTTTGGTTTTGTTTTCTGATATTTACCTATTTTTCTATACCTACATCAGAAAATATAAATCGACTGTATTTGATTTACCAGAAATAAAAGTAATGCATTTTGTTCTAACCTAAGAAACGGATTTAATTAAACATTTTTGGTTATTGCCTAGGCTCGTTCCGCGAACCTAAAAAAATTTGTTTGTTTTTATTTTCCAGCAGTTATTTATTTATTTTTTTTTGTAGAAAGAATAAAAGCTCAAATTGTTGCACTCAGATCAAACAATTTATTGATTTCCAGAGATTTCTATAACCTCTGACATATTACAATATGGCTAAATCATTGGAATCCAATGGGTAAATCTGATTTAGCCATTGGATCAAATATGTATTACTATCATCGAATGAGTCGATTTGTTTGTTCTGCATTGTTGGATATGAAGTTTTGCAAATTTCCAATTCCTTTTTTATCGCTTTCATGCATTTTTTTTTTATATATTTTTAGCTCACTGTCCTTTTTCACATTCAATTGAGGTACCTTGTTTTGTACCTATACGCTAGACCTACCTTATATCAAACGCCATTTTTTTTTGCTTTTCTTCCTTTCATTTTTTATTATTTTTAGAAATATTGATATTATTTTTAACTTACCTTCCAGTTTAATTTGCACCGAAAAATAACTTTTTTTTGTCCAAAAGTGTTTGTTTTGAAAGACCCACTATGAAAAAATAGATACTTAGTTGGTAATGGTAGATACCTATACATTGTTCAGATTATAATGTACGTGCTATGTAAAGATACACACTCACTTGTCCCGATCGTACTGATAAAATCAGTACGATTCAATTAAAATCAGATTATGTAATCTGATTTTGAATCTAGTCAATATGATTTTAAAAAAAAAATAGGTATATGAGAAAAAGGTCAGATGTATTTCTTATTTTCTTTTTGAGTTTGTTTGCCATCACTTTTTCTGCTTTATTCTTTTTACTAATTTTGTTTTCACTTTTACTGCTCAGATGCATTTTTGTTTTTGCGTTTGAATCCAATGTGACAAACACACCAGTATACTTTTTAATGAACTCTTTACGAACAAAAACACGACGTTTTTTGTCGTTAATTGAAATCGTTGTGTAAGTTGAAGTACGTTCAGTCATCGGTTTCAATGGACATCTGCAACCAGTTTTATAACAACAGCTCAGAAAATATCACAGCATTACAAGAAAAACAACTCTCCTAAAAAAACATTCATTAATTTCAATTTCTGATCTACTACCTCCAATCAGATTTGTTTATGCTACGCATGCGGATTTTTTTCCTCTATTACCGAATTTGCGAGATTTGTCTTATTTTAAACTAAGAACCTTAAATATTGCCTACAAAGGAATGACATTTCAATATCAATTAGTTTACTTTTTTGAATGACAATTCTTTAGAATTGATCACGGAAAAATTCCCCCTCGAAATTTCACACGTTACGAAATTTCACATGGTATGTTTAGGTCCCATTTTAGGTCTAGTTAGTCCTTGAATCTTGGCCTTACTGTTAGTAAGATAGGTAAGTCTCCGCGAAGAAAAAAAAGAAAAAAGATGGTACAGGTTTTTCCGTACTAGAAAAAACTTTGGGTTTCAGAAATACTATAAAACTTAGGGTCACCATCAGTAAATTAATAACCCGCGATTATCAAGGATCTTCGGCAAGATTTATATCTCGTTCAAATATCCTCCTAGTCAACTTTCTTGTACAGTATCTGACAAACCCCTTCCATCAACACTAATAAATAATTTTGCCATCTTTTCCTTTTCAGATGATGAAGGTGGATCAATCAAACCCGTTTGTCAACCTAGTAAGAAAAGCTCTCAGAACGATCTCTATATGCGATTGGGGTTACTTTTGGGTGACAATGCTTCCAGACGATCCTCATCTCGATCCACATCAGCAAATAGAAATACAAGAGACTCCTGTGCGTCCATATCATCGCTCGCCAGTCTAGAAGCACATACTTTGGCATCAAATAATACCAGTCCTGTTTCCACACTAACAGGTAACACTAACTTTATTTTGGCATTTTATTATCCTCAAAAGGATGTCCAGTCCACTTGTAAATTATATAGTCAAAACTACTCGTACTGTAAAGCTAAATATATGATCCGAAAAGTTTGAAGACTCATGTACAGTTTGATAAAAACGAGCCACTTGAAATATCTAGTAGACAACGGATTGGAAACTCGTGCATTACAATTTTTCGAAACACCCTGTATATGTGTCGTAGTACAACCTCGTAGAAAGCTATACTGAGCCAATTCCCGTGACTGGGTTGTTAAAACCATTGACTCTTTGTCCGGAGGTTGTGAGCTCGAATCAAACCGGAGCGAAAATTTTCTGATCGAATTATCTCGTTTCCGGATTGGCAAGGTTGTAAAAGTTGATTCCGGATTGGCAAGGTGGTTTTAATGCGGAAGCGGTTCCGGGGCATAACTTTTTCTTATTATTATTATTTTTTTTTTAAAGAAATAAGCTATACTGAACGGACACCGTCTTGAGCTTACTACTATTCTAACGAAAAGATGTATCGCAATACCGATACCGGTACAGATTGTATTCCATACTGACCATATAGTTGTCTACGGAGAACAAGGGAGGGGATAATTTATTGGATAAGGATTAAGGAGTCAATCTGTTGGTCTAGACCTGGACAGATCGGAAAGTAGGATCTATCTAAAAATGATTTTCAAATTTGTCTTCGCTGTTGTCAGAATATTTTAGGTTTATTTTTTTCTAAAAAGTCTAAACTCAGTCACGCCCTTTCCCTCTTATAAGTACTTACGGCTATTTTTTTATTTTTGTGACAGGATGGTAATTTTTTTAAATAAATACTGTTTTTTTGTGAGATTTACTTTGAATTTTTCAAATTTATCTGGCACCCGATCGCTTTACGCATTCATCTCCATAGCTACTCTTTGTTCCCACGAGGCTGAGTGGGACCCAAAAACATCGAAACCACAGTGATAAATTATTGTCCTGCCAGGATTCGAACCCGGGTCTCCCGAGTGCAAGATTAGTATTGTGACCACTGAAACATGGGAGCTGACCTAAGCCTCATAAATAACAGTCGCTTTACTTCTTATTAATTGCGTAGCCGTTAATTAATATAATAAGCCCCATTTTCAATAACATTCTGCTTAAACGTTATTACAAAATCAAATCCATGTTGTAACCCTAATTATTATCTTCTGTACTTAGGATCTTCGGAAGCAGATGTTCACCATCGTACACAGCCCTCCTCAGAATCCGTGGGGTCTCTAATGAGCATGTCAAGTCAGAGTAATTGTTCTTCCAGTCCAATCAGTAGACGACATTCTGTCACCAGTAAGTTAACATTATTTAAATTGTTTGGTTTGCTCTTTTTATGAGAGCGGTGTGGTTGAAATCATATCGGAAAATTAGTGATTTTTTTTAATAACGAGAAATAGACTAATAACTCGGGAACATGAGCTATCAATACCATTATTTTCTGTTTTCGTGTGATTGTTTTGATAATAAATGGCAATCCAAAAACACATATTTACCTACAATTTTTTCTATAATGATTATTATTATTTTTCTCTCAAAACGGAATGCTATATGTCAAGTAGCATATTAACAAAATAAAATAATAAAACTGACAAACATAGTTTTATAATTTTATTTTATTATTATTATTTTATTTTATTCAAAAATGCTCGTTCTAAAATGGGTTTAATTATTTCGGCTTAAAACTGCCTGATTTTTTTTTCTCCAAAGATAAATTATTAGGACTCTATCAGAACTTCCGAACGATTAATAAATCCAAAGATGTTTAATGACCGTCAGCTCACCAATAATGCTAATTTATATGTAAACGGAGCGCGTGAGAGGCTTCCTCGATCATTAGCGATACTTATTTTGTGAAAAAGTGTCTTTCCACTATGATGCGACGTCACTGACTCAAAGTAACAGATATTATCTTCTTGATGCAAGCTGAGCATTGTGCTCACTCGTTCAAAATAATGCTTTCAGTCGGTCATTATATTTTTACCCTAAGCAATGACGTAGTGTGGCTAATGATCTCTCTATGTTTCATAAGTCTTAGTGTTTTAAATTCAAATGGATTACTCTTTAATGATACCTCACTTACCTACTAATTACTGTAATTAGTTTGATTTGACTCCTAACCTTATTCCTAATTACTGAGCAACGCCCGACTATTAGTTCATTCAAATCTGTTGGAATATTTAAGTAATCCTCATTAAAACCTATTTGTTTTTTTCTATATTGTAATCACGATTGGTTACATAGAAACACCGAATGACTATTCGAAAGTAGCTCATCTAACGATATTTATAAGCTGTTTTCTACTGCTGAAAGTAAGCTTCGTAATCATTTAGAAGTCGGAATTTTGTCCGCCGAATTAAAAAAAATCTACCTTTATTTTACGTTTTACACGTCACAAAATTATAAATTCGGTTCCGTCATCCGACTTTGATAAAATAATCAGGAATTGTACGAATTTCTCCTGTACCCGTTTTTTTATTAAGATTTTACCGACAGTGTAAAATCTTGGTCTCTTAGTAAAATTGGTATCTGGTTAGACCGGTACAAGTATTCAAATAAAATATGTTAAATGTTTGACCTATCTAAGATACGGTATCTTTGCGATGCAATCGGACGGAATCAATTTTAGCAGTGTTCCGTCCTCTGGGAGTAAACACCGATCTCAATAAACCTCAATAGTAGATTTCCCCCAGATGTCGGATTCCTTCGCCTTTGAATAACCTTAATTTTTAAATTAGAAAGCATGGTGTTTGAATTGTGTTTTGTTTGTGTGTTTTTTTTCTTCTTAATTTAGCAACTCAACCTGGACAAATTGAAGAATTAAATATTTTTAAAAATAGAAAGGCGCCACTGAGAAGGTCTGCAAGGTCGGGAACTGTTAAAGGTCCTATTGATCCTAAAGGTAAGAAAAATAAAATTAGGGCCAGGCCCATCATTATGAAGTTCTGCTTTTCAGATAATACTCATTTATTTTTCAGTCACCAGTTTTTATATATAATGTAATATTTTGGGCGGGGACTTACCTCAAAAAATCTGAACCCCGATTTATAAATATAATATCTATTACATTTTGGAGAGCCCTATCTGTTTGAAATATGTTAACACCGATTTATAACTATACTATCTATTGCATTTTGGGGAGCCCTATCTGTTTGAAATATGTTAACACCGATTTGTAACTATACTATCTATTGCATTTTGGGGAGCCCTATCTGTTTGAAATATGTTAACACCGATTTATAACTATACTATCTATTGCATTTTGGGGAGCCCTATCTGTTTGAAATATGTTAACACCGATTTATAACTATACTAGCTATTGCATTTTGAGGAGCCCTATCTGTTTGAAATATGTTAACACCGATTTATAACTATACTATCTATTACATTTTGGGGAGCCCTATCTGTTTGAAATATGTTAACACCGATTTATAACTATACTATCTATTACATTTAGGGGAGACCTATCTGTTTGAAATACATTAACACCAATTTATAACTATACTATGTAGAACATTTTCGAGGGGCCTATCTATCTGTTTGAAATATATTAACACCAATTTATAACTATACTATGTAGAACATTTTCGAGAGGCCTATCTGTTTGAAATATATGTTAACGGCCTAGCTGTTTGAAATATGTTAACTATACTATCTATAGTATCGATCACATTTTGGAGAGGTCTATCTGTTTGAAATATGGTAACACCGATTTATAACTATACTATCTATTACATTTTGGAGAGGCCTATCCGTTTGAAATATGTTAACACCGATTTATGACTATACCATCTATTACATTTTGGAGAGACCTATCTGTTTGAAATATGTTAACACTGATTTAGTTTGGCATGATTTTTTTCAATATACTTCGCGTGAGGTACATTCATTTTTTTCCAAATAGATCTTTAACAAGACAAACAACACACTAAAGGTTAGGTACCAGTAGGTCAACTATTGAAGTTTTTTCTGACACGTTCATCGCATTCAGCACGTTTTTTGTCTGTTCAAAACCGTTTTTATTTGTAATACTCATATTCCACAATCTCACACGTTCGCTCATTTCTGATCACTCTCAGATATATTAATTTTGAATTTTATTTTTCAAATTGTTGCAGTGAGATTTGCCCAATATAGAAATGCCGCTCAACCATCCAATCAATTAACGGCGTCCCAACAACTCATGCTGAAACCTTTGTTTTTTGAAGTTCCTCTACAAGAGCCAGATCCTTTATTTTTAGGACGGGATTGGCTTATTAAAGAATTAGAAGATTCATTGAAGTCACCTATATCCGGCACTTTGATAACCGGATTACCCGGGACTGGAAAGACTGCCTTTATTTTACAATTAGTTGAATTTAGTTGCTTCGGACGGAGGAGGAAGGACGCTGCTTATAGTTCAGGTAAAACGTTGTTTTCATTTGGTAAGGTACAGGACGCAGGACCCTCAAGGTACCGGTGACACTATTTTGGGTTCATATTTACGGATAATGAAGCCGAATAAAACAGAGGTGACTTGGGATTGACGAAACTAGTGTTTCTGTATGACAACGCCTGGGCCCAAATTGCAAATTTAACTCAAGTCCTCTTTTGCCAAATTTTATTGGGATGTTTTCCCCTAGACCCTGCCCCGAGTGACCAGTATTTATTCCCGAAATTAAAAATATTTTAGGGTGACAAACGATACAGCATTGATGAATTTTGCCTTTGATCACTGGCTGTTCAAATTGGATCTGCGGTTTATAAAAATGGTATACGGAAACTTAAACACTCACAAAGAACTACTTGATGTCAAAGAAAAAAATAGTTAAAACTTTTCCAAACATGCCATTTTTTGGTGGTTTCAAAGGTCGGTATTTTCTTCTGATATGGTAGTTCTCCTGATCCCCCGTATATTGTCATGGTTCCGGGGCCCATGTCGATTATCTGCCTCCAATGATGACACTTACAAACTTTAGCAGTAGACTACAACTTATCTAGAGCTGATGTAAAATAACTCTGGTTACCATCGGACACGGTGATGCCACTATTGAATGAAACCAGTTTCGAGGAGAGAACTGATTCTTTTATATAGAGCTCATTTTTTTTTTTTTTTTTTTTTTTTTTTTTTTTTTTTTTTTTTTTTTTTTTTTT
>CM022878.1:28896776-28920871 GCA_012654025.1 Pachypsylla venusta | reverse complement strand
TACATAAACTATTGCAGCTTTCCATTTCAGTTTCTTGTGTCACTGATTTAATTTAATTAATATTTTCATCTCATACAAAACATATCCAATCAACGGATAGGACCAGTTTTATGAAATAAAAATCAATGTAATTAAGTCACGGTCCGACAGCTGCAATATCATTTAAATCTTTTTTGTGCCCAACATTTAAGGAAGATTCCTACATAAACTATTGCAGCTTTCCATTTCAGTTTCTTGTGTCACTGATTTAATTTAATTAATATTTTCATCTCATACAAAACATACCCAATCAACGGATAGGACCAGTTTTATGAAATAAAAATCAATGTAATTAAGTCACGGTCCGACAGCTGCAATATCATTTAAATCTTTGTTGTGCCGAATATTTAAGGAAGATTCTTACATAAACTATTGCAGCTTTCCATTTCAGTTTCTTGTGTTGCTGATTTAATTCAATTTTTGTGAGTGTGATTCACATGGTTCCGAGGCCAATAGCAATTATTAGCCTTTTATATTGATTTTCGATAACTTGACTTTTGCAGAAGAAAAGATTTATTTATGGTTAAAGACTCTTACATCTGGCCATTATAGAATACTATGATAAAAATTATTGATGGTGATTAATGATTAATCTTTGATTTTGTCCTTGTAGGATGCTGTAACTTTAAGAGAATGTATAGCCGACCCAGATACCGCATTTATTCGTGGACTATTAGAACCTCTAGCAACTTTAAGACGTTTAGGAAAAATACCTGCCAATCAACAAGCCGTGCTACTTGTAGATGCATTAGGAGAAGCAGAATATCATAGGCCTGATCATGGAGATACGATTGCAGCTTTCCTAGCAAGACATGCACATAACTTTCCCTCATGGTTGAAAATTATTGCAACTGTCAGAACTCATCTTGAGAATGTTCTACCAGTGATGCCATTCCACAAACTAAGGTAAGAATTCTTCAGCGTTTTAGGTTTCTGTTACCCAATGGATCGCGGAATACTATTACTAAACCTGTGATCTCTATCTATCCGTAACACCTCGTTCCATCTTCACGTTCTTTTGTAGTGGACGACAAAAAAAAAAAGTGACGGAAGGTCATTACAATATCTGAAAGTGTACGGTTTTTTTTATCACGACGATTGACAAATCTGCAATGGGAATATCTGTATTAAAATACAGATGACACTGGAACATCGAACGTTTCTTTTTGTTGTCACGTTTGTTTTCCTTCACGTTCTCCAGTGACAAGACGCTATGCCAAATTAAACGAGGCGTTTTTTTCGTCGATAGAAAACGTTCGTAATGAGAACACACCAATTTATATGAATGTGCCACACGAAAAATATTCTATGCTATTGGGAACCGGGTGTTAATCACAAAAATTTTTTTTATGATAGAATCCTTTGTACCCTATGGATAGGGGGACATAAAAGGAATACTTTCAAGGCACCCAAGACCATGTCAGTCGTAAATGGCGACTAAGGGTAGGATCGGAAACTATATCTTTTCCATTACCCATGCAGAAAGCAAGGAGAAGCTACTGCATTATCCGTAAGGATTCGCAAGTATCAATCACTCATGGCAAGTTGTTGCAAACCAGCCCCACGACTGTTGACCTATGATGATAGAATCCTTAAAGTATACAAATTGGACCCTCGCTGAACGGTTTTTCTTTTTTATTTCAGTGTTGATATCTACAGTCCTCACTCGGAGCATATCGAGAAGGATTTGATGGATTATATCAACTTCAGAGTCGCCAACAGTCCCAGCATACAAAGCAATGTCATATCTTCTTCGTCTGGCCAGTATCGCTTCTGTCAACATCTGCAAGGCCTAGCTAGAGGATCCTTTCTATTTGCCAAGTTAACACTAGATCTCATAGAAAGAGGACATTTGGTGGCCAAGTCAACCAGTTTTAAAGTTTTACCTGTCACATTAGCTCAAATTTATTTACTTCATTTTAATTTACGTTTTCCTACAGTTACATCATTCACAACGGCAAGTATTCAATTTTATCTTCTAAGGTTGCTCTCTGATAGCTGCATACTCACTTATCTTATGGCAAACCACACATCTTTGCTTATAAGCAAGGAAAAAAAAATATACATGGTATGGGAGTCCGCAGATCGAGCAATACCTGCTTGTCTTATAATAAATCACTTGTCTTATAATAAATTTAAAAAATAAATTATTTTGTACTGACACATCTGAACATTTTTCTGATTTGTGACGTCCGAAACAAACAGTATCTATCATTAATCCTGGCAACTGAAGACATGAGACTATCGTACCGGCCCAGCTGGGCGCGACGTGTCTACAAAATTCCTGAAGCTTCTAATTGAATCGGATCTGGGGCTGGTATCCACTGCGTGCGACCCAGGGTAGACATATCTCTGCCCTTGGGGACATACGCTGGAGTGTATCAGGCAGAGATCTTTGCAATACGCACCTGCGCAGAGGAGATTAAAAAAATGGGACTCTCTAAAGAGGAGATTCACATTTTCTCTGATAGCCAGGCAGCGCTGAAGGCTATAATCAGCTATAGCACGAATTCCAAGATAACTTGGGAATGCCAGCTGGCATTAAGGAACTGGCACAGAACAACCGGGTTACCCTTGGTTGGGTGCCAGGTCACAATGGTATTGCCGGCAATGAACAAGACGATCACCTGGCCAGAATGGGGTCAGCGACACCATTCATTGGGCCGGAGCCCGTGATCAGACTAAGCACGACTGAGATATTTCATTGACGGATGGGTCTTCGAAAACCATCTGAGGCGGTGGAAGGACGTCTCGAGCGTGAGACACAGCAAGGCTGTGTTACAGGGACCATCGAAGGACCTTACTTTGCCCTCAGTCGCAAAAACATCAGACTAGCCACGGGCCTGATCACTGGGTACTGTGGACTGAGAAAACATCTGCACACTATGGGCTTCCATCAAGACCAGGGTATGTGCAGATTTTGTGGGGAGGATGAGGAAACTGCTCCTCACGTTATCTTTGATTGCAACTCCCTAATTGCGTGGAGACTAAGTATGGGACAGCTACATCCCAGGCCTGATATTCACGCAAAACACCTAGCCAAAAGGCTGATCAAGCTGGCGCAGATCTTAGGCCTTAGCTAGGAAACACGCTACTTTCCAAGCACAAAAAGCCCAGAAGAGGCTTACATAGCCCCAAAGAGGTGCAGGGGTTTACATAGCCCCAAAGAGGTGCAGGGGTTTACATAGCCCCAAAGAGGAATTTACCTCACGAATATGCGAATATACGAATTGAATCAACATTACTCGGGGGAAATTGCTGTTACTAAAATACTATAGGGGGTTTATCAAACTCAAAGATGATCAAAATTTGTGTCTTCTTGTTTTATACTGACCGTGCTTTGTTCTGTTCCAGGTGTCCAACATTCTCAGTGTTTGTCTGGCTGCCCTCTATCCATTAACATTACTAGAAATATATTATTCTGTCAATGCCCTCCACACGGACACGTTTCTCTCATGGGAGGAATTCCTTCAACGTTTCAAAGTAAGCCCTATTATTATTATTATTTGTATATTGTGTTCAACAACCGTTGTGGTTGTTGACACATTATACTTATACCTGCAAATATACAAATATTATAAGTATACATAAAGTATACATTATGCATATAATAAATTATACAATTATACCCTTCTTAATTATTATGATTTCCGTTTTTCTACGACTATTGATCTGTGAGACAACTAAAATTGTACTCGATTAATACCCAAGGCACTTCTAGCTTTGGTATTAGTGATTTATAATTTAAAATGTACTACCCGATGCCTGCATCTTTGCATACTTCCTTTCCCTTGGGCTGTAGAATCCCTTTTGGCCAAATAATTCAGGCTGTTTTTTCCTTTGCAAATATCGGAAAAGCCATAGCTGGGATACAGACCAAGATAGAGTGGATTTTTTATTTTCCTGAAATTTTTAGGCATCTTTTTTTTAGGAGGGGGCGTTCCTGGCCATTTTTGATATCTTCTAGCGTTTGGGCTCTGTAATTATTGTACTGCTAAAAAGCGTCTTTATGGCAATAACTCGCTTCCAGTTGATCTTTAATTTTTTTCGTTCCTTATTACCTACCAACATACTAAAAAGAAAATGTTCCAATTTCAAGTTTCTGCATTTAGTTATCGTACTTTTACTATAGAATGGTTTATTGTAGAATCAGCCGATTTGTGATGTCATAATTGAAATCGAAAATTATAGAAAAATTAAAACAAATTGAACCATGAGGGGACTATAAAACCGTGACTCATTGTACCTAACAATTTAGAACGATCCTTGTTTTATGACTATTTTTGCTAACTTGTTACACTTTTTTCAGCTCCTTTCTGGGTTCCTAGTTAAGAGAATGGATAACACCTATATGTTTTTCCATCCCTCATTCAGGGAGTGGCTGATCCGACGTGATGAAGGTGAAAGTAACAAGTTTCTCTGTGATCTCAGGTAAGTGTAATGAAAGTACCAGCGTTGCACGTTCTGGCAAAGGTTTCAGTAGCTTCCGTGCACATCAATTCTTCGTGAAAGGAGAACGTACTATTAAATATTGGATTTTTTTCTAACAGGAGTAGCGGTGTCTTTTTCGAATCCAATCTTTCTCCTCATTTCTTGATTCAGATTTGATAAATGTGGAAATATGAGGTTACCGACCACCCCTCAGAATTGTTCAGGATTATTTGCATTAGATAAAACAAAGTTTTTATCACTTACTAGCAATTCTGTAAACTTTAGACTCCAAAATGGACACTATGAAGCCCCAGCTGACCCTCTAGGGCCGTGAATCTGAAAATTCTATGTCCAGAATCAGTTTTTTATTAATCTCGCCTAGTCCGATTTTAATAAAACGAGAATTATTGTGCAACAAATAGATGTTTAAACATAAATTATGATGTTAAAACTAGACTTCCGAGTCTCTAAATACCAGATTCACCTATGGTTGCATGATAGACATGCATTTGAGCCCAAAAGTTGATTCAATGTTTTCATGCTGATTTTGATTTTCTATTTTCAGATCTGGCCATTCTGGTATTGCATTCCGACTGTCCAGACTGCAAGCCCCTCTTGATGCTGAGAAGACATTAGAATTAGGCCATCATATATTAAAAGCTCACGTATACAAGAATATGACTTTGGTGAAATACTCGTCCAGAGATCTTCAAGCTCATTGGATTGTTTCGGTGTCTCAAAGTCCATCAGAAGCATTATGTTCGTTACGAAATGTGTACAGTCCAAATGTAAAGGTAAGACGTGTCTAAAGGCGTTGAACAAATAAAGGCAATGTCCTCACAATGCGATGGCAGGGCTACATCCCTGGAAATAATTAGAGTAGTAATGGGGTTAGGATTCAAAATAAATGCGTTTTGAAGCGGATATTTGTGACATGGGATCAAAAGGCTGACATGATCAATAAGTTTATGGGGTGGAATGTGGGAATAATAATGGGTTATTTTTTTTTTTTTTTAAATAAGTGTCAGCTCTCTAAAAGTTCTCTTTTGTGTAGTATTGTATTTGTATACTTTTGTCTCCCAGGTATCAAGACTGCTTCTTCTCTCCGGTGCTAATCCAGACCACATCACTGATTTTTTGGGTCATGCCCCAGCTTTGTGTATATTTGCTTATGAGGGCATTCCTGAAATGATATCTCTCCTTCTAGAATTCAGAGCTTCCATAGATTTAACAAATAGTCAAGGGTGTACTCCATTAAGTCTTGCGTCTACAAGAGGACATATGGAAGTTATTCGACAACTCGTTGCTGGAGGCGCTGTTCTAGGTAGAACGGACACTGCTGGAAGATGTGCTCTAGTACATGCAGCGAGAAATGGCCATCTGAATGTTGTAGCATATTTATTAGCTTGTGATTGGTTATTGATTTCACCAACCCAAGAAGTTGATCTTGCAGAAGCTGCACAACAAGCCCTAATAGCTGCCGCAGCCCAAGGTCACACGGAGGTAATGTAAAATTTTCATTTCACGTTCAAAGAGATAAGCTTAAGCTGGGCAAATGAGTTTTCTCTCAATAAACTCTGCCAAATTAGCACATAGTTTATTATTTCCCTTTTTTTTGGTACGGAACCCTTGTAACACCAAGCTTCGGGGTTGGTAGACTGCATATAGGACCGGCATTGTATATTTTATTAAAATAAATGGGAAAAGTGTCATTTAAGTGGGATGGTTTAAGTATTGTTCTGTTCCTAGTAATGTGTACCCATAGTTTGATTGCGGCATTAATACGTACTATCTTTTGGTGTTATCTGTGATAAGCTACTCGCACGTGAATATCTCGGGTAGTTGCTAGTTGGGAGTACAGAAACAGAATTAATTAATTTGAATTGCAATTTATACGTGTCATTGGTTTTAATTTTTTTAATAACATGTTAATTAATTAGTATTTATTATATTATGCTTTAAAATTATAAAAATGTTTTTTATAATTTTAAAACAATAGTAGGTATAATAAATTCACCATATGCAGTTGTAGCATATATTTTATTCATTTCTCTATAAATTAGTTAAATACATGGATTTCAAGCACACGGATTTCACCACAAGGTGTGCAGGAATACAGTTTATACGGAGTGCCGATGCACGCTTTTTGAAAGACTGACTGAAGGCAGATATCGTTTGAATTTACACGCGAGGGATAAGGGTATTTCTATAACGTCCTTTTTAGGTGAGTTAGAACTGTTGGATCAAAACTACCAATAGATTGATAAAAATGGGACTCTGATAACAGGGCCTTCATTTTTAATTAATTAATTTAAAGCAAAGAGGGAAAAAATAATTTGGGTGTCAAAACCAGAAATACTTTTGGGCTCAAAAGACTACCAGATGTAATATTTTTGTAAATTTCTGTAAACTTTTTGTATTTATTTCTTTGTATTATTTATTTTATATATATTTTTTCATTGTAATTTATTTGTAGAGAAACAAAAAAAATAATGTTCTAAAAAGCTAATATAGCTTAGGAAAAGTTCCCTTGTATATATATTAAAAGTAATATATGCTACAACTACATGTTGCGAATTTGTTAAAACATAATACCTAGACATACAGGTGTGGTAAATAAACAATTGTGATTCACTTTTCAGATCGTGGAATACTTATTGGACATGGCAGAGGTCCGTGTTGACGGCCAGGACAGTCTTACATAGCTAATATAGCTTAGGAAAATTTCCCTTGTATATATATTAAAAGTAATATATATATATGCTACAACTACATGTTGCAAATTTGTTAAAACATAATACCCAGACATACAGGTGTGATAAATAAACAATTGTGATTCACTTTTCAGATCGTGGAATACTTATTGGACATGGCAGAGGTCCGTGTTGACGGCCAGGACAGTCTTACCGGAGAAACAGCTTTAACTATGGGTGCATTAAACGGCAGTCATACCACTTGTATAGCATTACTGAACAGAGGCGCTAATGTATCTGCAGTAAATAATAAGGTACGTTGAAGTCGTATGTATTTAATACTGACTTCATACCATATTAGTCAACTAGACTTTTTGGAAATAATAACATCAGGGTTCCAAAACTAATTTTAAAAATGGGGAGAAGAAAACAAATATTTTCACTTTCTGAATGAAAAGTTACAGTGGTAGGCCCATTTGCGGTTATTTAATTGAAAAATATTGCGACTTTATTGCCCAGTTTTCATATTTTGAAAGTCCCACACCCAACTGATCTTTTTGGACCTCTTAAAATATTTTCAATGTGACCTCTATTTTCTTTGCCTTCTTTAGAACCTGTGTCCTCTAATCCTAGCAGTCAAAGAAGGTCATTGGGTAACAGCAGAGAAACTTCTTCAAAACCACGCACCTTTAGAACAAACAGACGCGACCAATAAAACTCCCCTCATGATTGCAGCCCAAGAAGGTCATGTTGGACTCATTGAACTCCTGCTTGATAAAGGTAAGTAAATGCTTTTAAAAAAAATTGTGTTCAAATAGCGAAATTAAGATTCCGACTTTAATACTTGGTTAGATTCGAAAATTGAGATTTGATAACGTCACCAAGTCGCGACAATGTAGCTAGGCATGGAGTGAATCAGGAAATATTTGTTTCAAACCTCGTCACTTATAACTACTTATTTTTTGTCTGACGTTCCACAAATAACCTCTAAGGCAGTTTGGAAGGCTGTGTTATTTGGAGAAACCGCCAATGACGAGATTTTTGATTAAACTATAACATATTTGTTTTTTTGTGATCGAATTTGGTGACAAAAGGATTCATCAAAACCATTGTTCGCAAGGTGATTCCGATTAATGAAAAGAAAAGTGCAAATTTCAATATACTTGGTAACTCGTTTGTTAAATAGCTGTATAAAACCTAGTAATGCTATGACATTGATTAAAAACTGTACTATAAAAGTAACTACATCGACACTGATGCATCATCGTTCGGGTTTTACGCACTGGACGACCGGAAACGCATACTATCTCAGTTCCTGTCAAGGACCATAAAAGTTTTTTCGGTAACCTCATATCAAACTATTTCTAACATTTTTCCCAACCTGAATCTAAAAATAGGAATAAAGTAATTGATTTTAAAGGGAACACCGCTTCGACAAGAACAACACTTACATTATTCTGATATAGGTAGCATCGCTAGAACACATAACAACAATGTACAAATCAAATTACAGGGGCTGATATTTTGAGAGAAGATAATGAAGGACTGACCGCTCTCTCCTGGGCCTGTATGAGGGGCAAACTTCAAGCAGTACAATGTCTGCTGGATAGGGGTGCCATTTTGAATAATGCTGACAAGACTGGAAGAACGCCTTTAGATTTGGCGGCATTCCAAGGCAACCCACAAATCGTTCAGGTAATTTTCAAAATTTTTAACTGTGGGATTGGCAGAGGAAATATGCCCCACTCTAACCTAGCAGGGATGGGACGACTCCTTGAGAAGGGAAAAAATGTATATTTCTTGTAAAAACGCTCCCAGCGTATCTGGTTTGGGGGAATATAACCTTTATTACTTACCGAGGTCCTATGCAACCTAGTATGTGTACGTAAAGGCATACCTATAATTAAATGCTTGAAATTAGGAAGCAGCAAATTCTCAGCTGTCTTCATGAAGCATTCCCGGAATTAGTCAAAGATACGTGATGTTCTGAGTTTATCTCATGCCATTACTGATCATGCCAGACGTTGCTTAACTTTAGTAATCTGAAGGGAACTTAATGTTCAACGTGGAGACGTCCAATTGTTATCTAATTTTCACTAAATTTTAAGAAATCTATTTTTATTATTTGCATTTTTCAGTTACTTCTTGACAAAGGTGCCATGATTGAACATGTTGATATTAACGGAATGCGACCTCTAGATCGAGCTATCGGTTGTAGAAATGTACCTGTTGTACAATGTTTTCTAAGAAAAGGAGCGAAATTAGGACCGACCACTTGGAGTATGGCTGCAGGAAAACCAGAAGTAATGTAAGTGATAAAATAACGCATTTGTAGTTTTACATTGAGATTCATATAGTTGATTTGAGTGATGACAAAGATTGAAACATAGGGCAGATTACCTTTTTTAAGTTGCATTTTCTCGATGGTTATTTTTGTGCACCAAGACGATCTGGGAGATCTTTCGCATATTAATACAATTTCGGTGACCTCATATCAACCTATTTTCCAAATCTAAATTTTGATCATCATCCGACTGCAGGGAGGAACTTCTTTGTTATTTCGGGAAACTCTCTCTACCAGCGTCATATTGCTTTTATACAACTGGTTATGTTGCGATTATGCAGCCACGGATCGATTGTTCACGAATGTTAACATAATTCAAGACTGAGTTTCTTCCGGATGCCGAAATCGCCAGATCATCACTGTTTAAAAAAAAAATCTTTTTGGGGGCACTGCTCTTTGAAAATATCTCATGTATCGTTTAACGATTACAATTTTCTCCTCATTTCAGGTTAGTCCTGTTAAATAAACTCCTTGAAGATGGCAATGTCCTTTTCAGAAAAGGCAGATTAAAGGAAGCTGCCCATAGATACAATTATGCCCTGAACAAATTCCCCCCAGCTGAAGATTTGGATCCCACCTTTAGACAACTTAGACTTAACTTTCTTCTTAATCACTCCAGATGTAAAAGGAAAATGGATGTAAGTACACTGAGGGGCAAACTTTTGTGGGGAAAGGGAAAATGAGATCCGTAGGTTTGAAAAAAAAGAGCTACTTATAATATCTAGAGAACAGATGGTACATTATACGAGTACATGTGTTTCTGTATGAATTTGGAAGGGATTTTTTTTCTACTAGTTCTCAAAATTTAGATACCATTAGTGGAAGTGTCAGGAGAGTCAACTTTAAAATCTTAAATTTTAACTTCTATCGTAACACATTTTTGAGCAGTAAATAAAAATTTTGGCTTGTATGCCGACTTACTTTCCTTTTCAATGGTGGGAAATGGTGGTTGTGGAAGGGTTGGTATCATTTTATGTTACTTTGAGGACGCGGACTAAATGTTTATAATACCGGCCCATTTCATGACCACTGGCTTGTATTACAGACAACAACACTTCTAAAATGTTGAAATTTACATCTAATACATGTAGTTTGCCTTTAATACAGGACTTAGGTTTCATGAAATGGGCCCCCGTACTCAAAACACTTACTTACTTTCCGGCTCCTCTTCTATCTCATATTACATATTTCTAGTAGTTTGAGGTTTGAGACATAGAGGACCCGTAAACTGGTTTGCAGTTGGTCATCTTGGTTTTAGGTTTGTTCAGCTGTTTGAAAACCAACAAGTGGGCGTTAGTTTGCACATCACCACAGTTGCAGGTTTCATCGTGAACATAGCCCCACTTTTTTTAAAATTTGTCTACAGCGAGTCACTTCACTTTGTAACTGGTTCAATACTCAAAACAGGCCCGATTATTACAATTTGAAGTTAAACTTTTGTACACCTTTGTTTTGACATAGCTCCCAAAAATTTGAGAGAGACCCATTAAAAATACTTATTTCTTTCCAGGAACCCCAAGAAGCGGTAGAACTTGCCACAAAGGTTTTGAAACTGAAACCAGATTCTTATGAAGCGTATTATGCTCGAGCTAAAGCATACTTAGATCTCAGGTGAGTTTCAATCTTATGAAGGATAGGTATATAACATATTATTATTATGCTCGAGCGAAAGCATACTTAGATCTTAAGTGAGTTTCAATCTTATGAAGAGTAGGTATATAACATATTATGCTTGAACTAAAGCATACTTAGATCTCAGGTGAATTTCAATCTTATGAAGAGTAGGTATATAAAATATTATGCTCGAGCTAAAGCATACTTAGATCTCAGGTGAGTTTCAATCTTATGAAGAGTAGGTATGTAACATATTATGCTCGAGCTAAAGCGTACTTAGATCTCGGGTGAATTTCAATCTTATGAAGAGTAGGTATATAAAATATTATGCTCGAGCTAAAGCATACTTAGATCTCAGGTGAGTTTCAATCTTATGAAGAATAGGTATATAACATATTATTATTATGCTCGAGCGAAAGCATACTTAGATCTTAAGTGAGTTTCAATCTTATGAAGAGTAGGTATATAGCATATTATGCTCGAACTAAAGCATACTTAGATCTCAGGTGAATTTCAATCTTATGAAGAGTAGGTATATAAAATATTATGCTCGAGCTAAAGCATACTTAGATCTCAGGTGAGTTTCAATCTTATGAAGAGTAGGTATGTAACATTATGCTCGAGCTAAAGCGTACTTAGATCTCAGGTGAGTTTCAATCTTATGAAGAGTACCTAGGTATATAACATATTATGCTCTAACTATAGAGGAATTGGAATGAGTCTTATTGAGTTACGATTTTGTGTTGGATACATACTGTACATTGTAATAATTTTAAATTATCTGTATGCCACTCTTAACAAAATAATGGCCAATTTTAAAGTGAGGTCTGCAGTTCACAGTATCATTTACCTGTGTCATGTATCATTTACCTTTGTCTTTCAGAATCACGTATTTACGCCAATTGCCATACTAATATTTTTTTATTTCATTTTTACAGAATGCTTGACTATGCTCAAAATGATTTGCAAGAGGCACTTATCTTATTACCTCCGTCCAATCACGAAGTTCGTCGTGTTCTGTTAAGATTAAGAGAAGAAATTCGTGGCGCTCCACACATCAATTCTTCAATGGACACACTGAGTCCTCCTGAAACCAGTCTATAGACGTTCAAGTAGTAGTCAACAGCTGTCCACTTCTCCTCCCCCCACCGTATTAGGAAACGTATCTCAATTTTACTACCTTAGTTGAATAAGGAGGTTAGGGACGTATTTTACAGCTCCAAATATCTTAAGGGACTCAAAAGTCTTCATTAAAATTATACACCTGATGTTTGCATCTACCACTGAACTAAACTGAGTCTCCTTTGGGGGTGACAGGGTGTCCCAGAAGTAGTGACACAAACGAAAACCTTGGTTTTAGGGCTAGGACAGGTACCTTTAAATAGGCTAGCTTTAAACTAGCCAAAGGAAATTATTGCTACAGAGAGAGGGTAATCGACCGTATTTGTGTTTTCCTTGTAAAACGATATCCTTCCTCGTTAGGGTTTGTCATAGCATCAAATGCAGATAAAAATATCTCCGCAAAGGTTTATGTTTTTAGAAGTGGTTTGAGGAATTTTAATAAAGGTGTATTGTATTTTTTTGTCAGTCTCTAAGCCAACGAACGATTTAGCATGTTGGATACAAAAGCCAGTTTGAGTATCTACATTGTGCAGCATTGCATTTCACATCCTAATCCATTAACAACAACAAAAAATTCATTTCAAAGCCCTAAACAAAAAACGCCTACAGCAAAAAATTTTTATCAAGTAACTATTCTGTTAAAAAAATGTTTTAAGAAATCGTTTAAAATAAATAATATTAAATATAATATTATCAAGGTACAATTTTAATATTAGGGTGCTAATATTAAAATTGTACGGTCTCCGTACCTTGGAGACCGATGCTCGAAAACAGACCTTTTTAACATTTATTTTATAAGATTTTTTTAAAACGTTCGGACTTTCCTTCTTAATTTTCCTCAATTAAAAATTTAAAAAAAAGTGAATAAAATAGATTAGGCAAAATTTTATAAAAATTATTAAGTTCCTTTTTTTATTATCAATATTTTCATACAATAATAATTATACCTTAAAAAGAATGTTTTTTAAAAAAATAAAATTATTTGAATATTACAGTAGGTGGTTTTTTGGTTATTTTTCAATAATTGTTTTAATGCAGTATTTTGACCAATTTTTAAATTTTAAGTATATAATTCAAAATTTTGTTTATTTTATTTTAGTTGAGTTATTTTATTTTTTATTGCAATATTTTAAATAATTATTTATTCGACATTAATTTTTTTTTAAATTATGTAACTTATTTAAATAAAATCTTGATTAGAAAAATGAAATAAAAAATAAACTTATTTTGTTTGTAATACATTTTATATATTTTTATTATCATTTTTTCTCTCATCTTCTCGAAACGAATTTCGGGTACTCACAGCTAGTCTATAATAATAAAACTCAATGTAACGATAAATGTGTGTATGTATGTATTACTAATTATTTAGCCAAAACTGTAAGAGATATCGAATAATAATTATCAGAATTGAAAAATGTCGAACCGTTATCGAGTTATGGCCGATTTTTTGATTTTTGACCAAATTCAGCCGGTCACGGTCCGATATCTTAATTTTTGTCTCGATAACATTAATAACTCAAGCCCTTTAGGTGTTTAATGTTTAATATTTATTTATTTAAATTTTTAATTACAATATATACAAAGGTCCTTTCCCTAAGTTAAACCTAACTTCTAAGGAAATCATAGAATACTATAAGGTGGCTCTTTAAACCTTAATTTAGGACATAGTTTGCAAAAAACTGTCCAACCGTTTTCGAGTTACCGCCGATTTTCCAATATTTTAAACGGAAATCATAGAATACTATAAGCACGGGAACGGCGATGCCTCTAAGGCGCTCAGCTAGAGTCCGTGAGCGAAGCACGGGCAAACAGATAGTTGTAGATAAAATTAAAAAAAATCAAAGTAATTAGATAATGATTGATATTGGGAAAATCATACAATGCCGCAGTGAACACCAAAGTTGTGGCATAATAACACAAAGAAACAGCATTTATTTTTATATAGTTTTATAATGTACCAGTGAAGATAAATTGAAATATATTTTTATTGCACATTACCAATATAATTGTTCAATGGTACCAAGTCAAAATCTTAAGTCTACAATTAAAAACTAAAAAAAATCATTTAAATATTACCTATATACAAAAAAGATCACACCAATGTCAAATCCACGTCTTTAAGAATACCATGTTCCTGAATAAGCCTCTACAACTCCTACGATAAATTTACCGAGGTATTTTATCGTCCGTTTATGAAATTTAAAAACAAATATACCAGCTGACTTTGATCAACCCCAGAAGCAAATGCCAAATGATTGGGCATGTGAATGGAAGCCAATATTATTTTAATAGTTTTGATTGAACAAACGACCGAGTTTAATTTTCCATTTGTCGATAATTATAACCGAAAACTTGATCACATGGTTCCAAAACAAACTATAATTTCTGTAGTGTTACGGTCTGTATTTGTCCAAAGTCTGTCGAAGAGTCACTAGAGCTGTTAGGAATGTTTCGTCAGAGACTATGCGAAAACCTTCCCCTAACTCAGTTGCTATAATGTCACCAAGGTAACTTTTCACAAACAAATATTGTTCATTTATTTCTAGTGCTATTGGATTCTGAAATTAAAAGAGAACAAACGCGTCAATGTCAAGCAGCATCCCGTTAGACCTCAATATACTGACACTCAATATTGAATTGAAATTCACCGGAGGATAATTACATTTATTCAATCAAAACATGAATACACAATCCTGGAATCATCTTTTTTTGATAAAACTTTTATGCAGAATACAGAATATGCTGCAGGGTTGTCTTAGGTGACTGCCTTAATTCTGCGTAATCTATAGGTCCTAAAATTTAAATGCGAGGGTCATTTCGAGTGTTTTTATACAAATGACACATTCCTGGAATATTGAATTTATTCTAATTCCCTAAAAGAAGTTACTAACGAAAAATCAAATAATATTCCATCAACATTTGGCCTTTCATGTCATGGGATGTTAAAGTTAAGTTTGGCTCCATTTACCAAATCTATGTAATCTCAATCCTGATAATATTACAGCAACACCCGAACCCGCGTATTATGGGATGTTAAAGTTAACTTTGGCTCCATTTACCAAATCGTTGTAGTCTCAATCCTAATAATATTACAGCAACACTCGACCCCGCGTATTATGGGATGTTAAAGTTAAGTTTGGCTCCATTTACCAAATCTATGTAATCTCAATCCTGATAATATTACAGCAACACTCGACCCCGCGTATTATGGGATGTGAAAGTTAAGTTTGGCTCCATTTACCAAATCGTTGTAATCTCAATCCTGATAATATTACAGCAACACTCGAACCCGCGTATTATGGGATGTGAAAGTTAAGTTTGGCTCCATTTACCAAATCGTTGTAATCTCAATCCTGATAATATTACAGCAACACTCGAACCCGCGTATTATGGGATGTAAAAGTTAAGTTTGGCTCCATTTACCAAATCGTTGTAATCTCAATCCTAATAATATTACAGCAACACTCGACCCCGCGTATTATGGGATGTTAAAGTTAAGTTTGGCTCCATTTACCAAATCTTTGTATCTGAATCCTAATAATGATCTGTAAAGCAGGAGATAGGCTAGGAGTGATTCAGATAGTAGCATACTCACATCCTTCATTTAGGACATATTTTGCAAAATTGTGACTAGCCATTCCAGGGTTATAGGTTCGAATCTGATATCGGCCAAAATAAAATTTAGCCAATACTAATTGTTTAGCCAAAACGGTAAGAGATATAGAAAAATTGATAGGAATGGACCCCCCCATACAATAGACTTAGACCATAGAAAAATTATCGTGGTTCATAAATATACAACCGTTTTCGAGTTATGGCCGATTTTTCGATTTTTGTATGGGAAATCATAGAATACTATTTATTACCTAGAAACGGTAAGGGATTTAGAAAAAACGGTAAGAGATTTAGAACTCTACAACCGACCGAGTTACGGTGGATTTTCCGATTTTTTATGAGAAATCATAGAATATTATTAGAAACAGTAAGAGATATAGAACAATTGATAGGAATATACCCCCCCCCCTCAACCAAAGACTGGGATCCCAGAAAAATTATCAGAGTTCAAAACTCCAACTTTTTGAGTTATGGCCGGCTTTCCGATTTTTGTATGGAAATTCAAGTTTTTGGGCAATTTTGTCCGATTTAAATAAATTTTTGTACAAAAGCGGTTAGTGGCAATTTAATAGAATTGAACATCAACTTTGTTGGGTAGGACGTGTTGGGAGTAGTATTGGGTTAGGTTCCAAAAAAAATAAAATGCGTGTTGAAGTCTGCGCAAGGTCGGGCTGGGTCGCAGACCAGCCCAACCTTGTATATGTAATCTATAGCTATTGTATATGTAATCTATAGCTAATATGTAATCTATGTGTGGTATGTTCTGATCGCGTTTGAACGGTTGTTCCTCGGTAATATGATAATTAATGTAAGAGTCAGATTTATTATCATATTTCTCTCATCTTCTCGAAACGAAGTTTTGCTATGTGATTTTTGAATCCGAAATAAAGGTAATAAATGTCAGTTATTCACCCGAATGGAGGCATCAATTTGGGTTTCACCCAATCAGGGGAGTAGCGAGGGTGGAAACTGTGGGGAGGTAATGTGTATGTAAATGCCGACTCACCACTGCAATTTGCCGACTGCAATAATCTATATCTTTGTGCGCTTATAGCTTACGAACTACAGCACGGAATCGCACGAAACTTAGGACACGTATTTGTTTTTACCTGGGGAAGGTTATAGTCATGGTATTGTCCGAACGTTTTAGTTACGGCCGATTTTCTAATTTTTGTTCTCTAAATATTCCGAATTTTGGCCAATATCTTAAAATTTGTGCATAAGTTGTACTTATGCATGTGAAATTTGGGGACATTCAATGTTGGTTAAGCATAGGGCAAGGATTATGTTATCAGGTCAAAGATTATGTGCTATATCTATTTGTGGAGCATACAGATCGGTTAGTTTGGATGCTGCTTTGGTTCTTGCACTATGCTTGCCCATACACAGGGTGATATTGATCACAAGAACAAGAAATTTGGTTAAACGTGGAAGTGTAATGCAGTATGGTGATACAATTTTTGAGGAAGGAACAACTTTGGATGAGTTTACAGATAGAATGTATGAAATAGAGTGGAATGAATGGCAGAATGAATGGAGTGCGTCTACAAAAGGTCGTGTGACATTTGAGTGGATTAAAAACATTAGAGAGTGGGAGGAAAGCGAGGAATTGCGTGGAAGGATAACAAGAGGGTTGGCCGAAATGTTGACAGGACATGGTGAGTATGAACGCCATTTGAATAGAATTGGAAAAAGAGATTCCCCTTTGTGCTGTTGTGGGGACGTGGACACACCGGTTCACAGAGTAAAAAGTTGCCGTCTTTTTACNTTTTTTTTGCTGTCAAAAAGATAAAAAAATTTGAAAATTGATTTTTCCAAAAAAAAAACTTCAAAATGTTTTCGGTCAATGTTCTGTCCACCTGCTCTGAAGCGTTCGTTCTAAAGTTATCGCAGTTTTAAAAATGTCCATTCTTTATAGTCTGGGGGTGCTCTGCATAAGTTTATTTCTCTGTATCTCTGTGAGGCCAGGGTTCTCACAGCCTAACCACAAAATTAGCGATTTTGTGATTGGTCAAAAACTAAAACCACGGACTTTACAGAAGAGAAAAAGTGTGTTTAATAAGTACTTAAGGATTACGTGGGGGATTGAGGCAAACGCCAGCAGGTGCCCCCTTTCAATCGCCCACTAGGGGTAGATGGAGGGACTACTAAAAAAATAAGATAAAAAAAAGACCCCCCCCTCCAAAAAACATATTAGACCGAGACCCCAGTAAAATTATCAGAATTCAGAACTCTAAAACCGGCCGAGGTACGGACGATTTTCCGATTGTTTTATGAGAAATCGTAGAATGCTAATAAAAAGTTCAAAACTCTACAACCGTTTTTGAGTTACGGCGGATTTTCCGATTTTTTATGGAAATTCAATTTTTTGCACAATTTTGTCGGATATAAATAAAATTTTGTACAAAAGCGGTTGGAGACGATAAAATGTAATAGAATTGAACACCAAGTTTGTTGGGTAGAACGTGTTGGGAGTTGTATTGGGTTAGGCTACGCAAGGTTAGTCTGGGTCGCAGACCCTAGGTCCAGAACCGTGGGTCCGATTTTCGTGATGATGGTTCCATTGGAATCCTCGGTGAAAAATACACCAAAAATCACTATCATTTCTATTTTGTGACATAATTATGAATACTGAAACACATTGATATTATAATCGAATTCATTAGTTTATCGTCAATTTGATCAAATTTGTTTTGCTTGAATTCAACAAAAATGTTAAAGCCTAATCTTGTAAAGATATGCACAAGTAACAAGTTGCATTCGAAACTTTGATTTTCGATAAACAGTCGCTCAAAGATTGCTGATTTGAAACACTCCAACATTTTCATGCAAGAATACAAGATTTATCAATTAGCCGAGTGATCTTTAAATATTCTCAGACTTGAAAATATGTTCACAAAATTTAACTATTTTTATTTGCATTAATTAAAATGAACTAGAAAATAATTCGATTTTGACATTGATGATAAAATTTTAAGGACAATATGCAGATATGCACTCTGTTTGAAATCCTAGTTCACATTTTATTCTCCAATATTAATGTCGGAAATTTTTCAAAATGTCCGATTTCATCTCCATGAATCGAAAAAAAATATTTTAATCACAATTCACAATTTTATGGATGTAGTATCGTATCTGCGAATTGCCGACTGATGAATGTTGGAGAAAGTTGTGGGGGGGTCACCCCCCCATACCACCACTCGCTACGCCCCTGCACCCATTTTTTTTGTATTCATAGTTTTTTGATGAAAATTTTCATATTTCTGTGTTTGTGGCTCTGTAGACATACCTGTCCACAGAATTAAGGTTTTTTTTGTATGGGTGCAGGACCCCGTCTCACTTGCTCTCCTCGTACCCATGTTTTACCTGATCCCATTGATGTAGTTCATCCAAGACTGTAGCCAGAGAGAATATTACTGGTAGTCTTTTATATGGCACAGTACTGACACCAGTATAGACATCCAAAGAGAACTGACGGTTTGGTTCTGTAGCAGATAGCGAATAGGAAACTTTGACCGCGGGAAAGCCATATTGATTTCGACGTATAATGTAACGATCTATTGAAAGTAATGACGTTTTAATTTGTACAGTGACAAATGAACAGAATTGTTGACCTATGTAATATAAAACACTTAATTCTGGAGCATCCGGATCAACGTGTCTAGCAATTGCATAATTTAGATGACTTCCTGTAACTTTCAATATTTTTATAGGGTTCAGTGCAATCATATTGGGATCTGGCTCCTCAGTTGTTAATATTTCATAGTCGATGTAATCTGTAATATAAAAACAGGTTAATTATTTGTTGCTGGCTTAACGTCTCTTTAACATCTATTGGTCATTCAAGACGGGGGTTTTACCCTCCATTTGCTGAAAACTTGCAAACCAGCCACCCACATTGTCCTCACCCAGCCTGGGTTGGGCGGAAAAATAGCCAGCATCACGAGACTGCGATGTGGACACCCACATGGTACAACCTTGCTGGACGTTGCTTAACTTTTGTGATCTAACGGGTACTGGTGTAATCAACGTGTCATAGACGCTGTCTGAACAGAACTCTAATTGTGTACTAACTTAAACACACAATGGAATATTCTCAGTTACCTATTAGGTTTCTTAACCAGAACAGATTTAACAAAACACAGAGGGATCTTTTTTTCGCATATCACTCTCTTTTGAACAGCTTGTCGACTAAAAAAATAGACTTTTGAGTGGAAAGTAGCCACTAGGCGAGGGTAATACAAATGCATTTACTGCCAAGTAACCCTGCCTTGACTGGGGTTTTAAACCACACGCTGATAGCTGTGGACTTTTATTAATCAGTGTCAGGAAGGTAGAAGATCACCATCTTTGTGGCATACTTATACACTGAAGTCAACTAAGCAGTCAAGACAATTGTAATCACGACCATAATACTGGTCTACCTCTTATTGTACTTGGCTTTCCGTATCCCTTTCAAACCCACGTGGACACCCACATGGTACAACCTCGCTGGGCGTTGCTTAACTTCAGTGATCCAACGGGAACTGGTGTATTCAACGTGCCATAGACGCTGACTAGTTTAATTGTTTGATTGGTCAAAATCTAACAATTATAAAAAAAACGTAGTTACAATTAGTTAAATAATTATATTTCTAACATTATTCCTGTAGGACATATAGAGAATTAGAGCGTTATTACAGGTGATGCCATTTTGGCGTAAAATGAAACCACTTAAGCGAATTTCATGACCGATGTATGAATTCTATGAAACTTTAAATTTTAGTGTTTATGTGGTTTTGAATCTTTTTTTAAGAAATAAAAACGAAAAGAAATAATAGTTCATATCTATTTGTAAAAGCATAATTTATAAGAAATAATAGTTCATACCTATTTGTAAAAGCATAATTTATGTCCAAACTGTGTCACCCGGAGTAGCGTTCCTATACGTTCTACAGCAAATTTTTGGAACGAAAGTTATAGGAAATTCAATTGTACGTCTTTCTTATCAAAGTAATTCTTTGCATCAGCGGAACTACGAGGGCTGTTTTTTTCAACCTCCGATGTGCTATAAATAAAAGATAAGTTCATCTAAAATTCTAAAATAATAATTTTATTACCAAAAGATTAGTACACTTACGGTTATTTTTCCACATAATCATCGAAGAGATTGAGGCATTTGTCATATCTGTGGAGAAGCTTTGCAATACCCTCTTCAAAGAAAGTTACCGCCAAGACAGAAAGACCAGGGCTACTGTGTTTTGGGATCAACAAGTTGTGTTGCTTGTGGATTTTATGGAGCCCGGAACCACAATCACTGCAGCTGTTTATTGTGAAACTTTACAACGTTTACGTAGAGCCATTCAGAACAAACAAAGAGGAAAGCTGATCGCTGGAGTTGTTCTGATCCATGACAATGCCCGTCCACACGCTGCTGGAGCAACTCAACGGCTTCGCGAACAATTTGGATGGGACATTTTCGATCATCCGCCATACAGTCCTGACTTAGCACCCAGTGACTTTAATCTTTTTCCCGAACTGAAGACGTGGCTTGGTGGGAAGCGATTTCAAACCAATGACGACCTTCAAACCAACGTCAAGGACTACTTGAATTCATTGGCGGCAACTTTCTTTGAAGAGGGTATTGCAAAGCTTGTCCACAGATATGACAAATGCCTCAATCTCTTCGGTGATTATGTCGAAAAGTAACCGTAAGTGTACTAATCTTTTGGTAATAAAATTATTGTTTTAGATGAACTTGTCTTTTATTTATAGCCAATCGGAGGTTGAAAAAAACGACCCTCGTATTTTTGAGTTATGTACGCGAAGCAGTTAACAATATAAATATTGTGCCAAAATTTATGCTAAAAAAGTCCGCATAAAAATTCTGACCCTAGCTTTAGATATCACAAACTTAGTTTTACACTCACAGCACCATACCATTAATAATTTCCACAAGACAACCCATTTACCGCATTCTATGTTCAATATAGATTTATATACTTTATTTATGTATATGTTGGGATCGCTATATGCACTATATACAGTGTGATTATTTTAGAATAATATTTTCCAAAGTGCAATATTTTTAGAAATTTTTATTACATTGGAAATATTTTGGTGTCAGTTTAAACTCTCGGCCGCGGTTGTACAAAAACAGAAGGAAAAAATTACCATCACTGTTAATATCCTCCGTTACATCCATAATGATTCCAACTTTTGGGATACCCAATCCGGGATCTACAACTAAAGTTCCTCGACCACCTTTACTCAGTACGAATCTCAAAGCCCCTGTAACAAGATAAAAAATCTGGTGTGAACATCACACGACTTTCCTTATCTATATCTATATATATATATAAAAATTATTGTAATGAACTGAAATTTTCGATGTCGTGTTTTCAATGCTAAAACACGTTTTGTAGGCCCTAGAGCCCAAATCTATATTACACTTCAACCTAAGTTGTATTTTTCAATTTTTTTATGAAATTGATATGAATTGGCACCAAATTTCAAGTCTAGCTCTTTCCATTCTGGTTTTAGGCGGAAACGCCAAAAAGCGGACTTCAATCGATAATTAGCGGTCAACAATAGGTATATTACACTTCAACCTAAGTTTCTTGTAAGAAATTGATATGAATAGGCACCAAATTTCATGTTCTATAGCTCTTTCCAGTCTGGTTTTAGGCGGAACCACCAAAGAGAGAACTTCAACCACCACTAATTAGCGACCAACAATATATTACACTTCAACCTAAGTTATATTTTTCATTTTTTGTATGAAATTGATAGGAATAGGCGCCAAATTTCAAGTTCTAGTTCTTTTTATTCTGGTTTTAGGCAGAACCAGCAAAAAAAGCGGCCTTCATCCTCTAATGGGCGGCCAAAAATATATTACACATCAACCTAAGTTGTATTTTTCAATTTGTTGTAAGAAATTGGTATGAATAGGCACCAAATTTCATGTTCTATAGCTCTGTCCAGTCTGGTTTTAGGCGGAACCACCAAAGAGAGGACTTCAACCACCACTAATTAGCGACCAACAATATATTACACTTCAACATAAGTTATATTTTTCATTTTTTGTATGAAATTGATAGGAATAGGCGCCAATTTTCAAGTTCTAGCTCTTTTTATTCTGGTTTTAGGCAGAACCAGCAAAGAAAGCGGCCTTCATCCTCTAATGGGCGGCCAAAAATATATTACACATCAACCTAAGTTGTATTTTTCAATTTCTTGTAAGAAATTGATATGAATAGGCACCAATTTTAAAGTTCTAGCTTTTACCGTCCTCATTTTAAGCAGGTTATGCGAAAACGGTTAAAAAGCAGTATAAACTGGCCACCGCTATATTCGATTTCCACCAAAAGCTTATTTTGCCGAACATAGAATAAAAACTGACATACATTCCATTCATACCAAAATTTCAAGTCTCCAGCACCTAGCACTTGCCGTTCTTGAGATATCTTATTCACAGACAGACACACACACACGGATCAATTGCTAAAACTCGGTATTTGGGCTCTGGGGACCCCAAAACGTGTTTTGGCATTGAAAACTCGACATCGAAAATTTCAGACTAATTAGGTACAATACTTCTCTTTTTATAGGATAAGGAAAGTAAAAAAGTAGAAAGCATTGTATTGGTCTGAAATTTTCAATGTCGATGGGGTGACACCCACAAAAAAGTGGCTAAAAGCTGCAAACGGTAAATTCAACTTCAATAAAAAGTTTCTTAGTGTGTTCTAGTATAAAATTGATATGCTTAGACACCAAATTTGAAGCTGTTGTCCTTACCGTTCTCATTTTATGCTGTAAGCTCCGTGAACACCTCTAAAAAGCGGAAAACCCCGCCAACGGTATATTCCTAATCCAGTAACCTATTCTCGATCACGACATCTTTCTCTAGAAAATCTTAGCTCTGCGGCACCCGAGAAAAAACAACAATAGCAGTTTTTTCTGATTGAAGATAAAACTATATTAGATTTGATAATATCTTTAAAAAACACTACCGTTATTCATGACGAGGATTCACTTACGTAAGTGAACAATAGGATGTCTAATATAAATTTGTTAAATAATAATAAAGAAATAAATAATAATTCATTGCATAAAAAAATGTAGAAAAATATTATTTTTGGACCAATGAGAAAATATCAAACTATGGACTAAAAGTTAAAATATCAATTTCAAAATTTCACGGCCCCCTGAAGGCGGTCGCGGCATCCCAAAAGTTAAGGGGGGGGGGGGGGGGG
>CM022878.1:28839407-28888537 GCA_012654025.1 Pachypsylla venusta | reverse complement strand
TTTTTTTTTTTTTTTTTTTTTTTTTTTTTTTTTTTTTTTTTTTTTTTTTTTTTTTTTTTCAGGATTGGACATGGTAGAAAATTGATCTATAATTTTGGAAAAGAGGCTATTGACATCTAAAAAAAAAAAAAAAAAAATAGAAAAGTATTGGGGATTGTACGAGGGTTTTTTTTTCAACCCCCGATTGGCTATAAATAAAAGACAAGTTCATCAAAAACAATAATTTTATTACCAAAAGATTAGTACATTTACGGTTACTTTTCGACATAATCACCGATTGATTGAGGCATTTTTCATATCTGTGGACAAGCTTTGCAATACCCTCTTCAAAGAAAGTTGCTACCAATAAATTCAAGTAGTCCTTGACGTTGGTTTGAAGGTCGTCATTGCTTTGAAAAAGCTTCCACCAAGCCATGTTTTCAGTTCAGAAAAAGATGAAAGTCACTGGGTGCTAAGTCAGGACTGTATGGCGGATGATTGAAAATGTCCCATCCAAATTGTTCGCAAAAGCCGTTGAGTTACTTCAGCAGTGTGTGGACGGGCATTGTTAGGGATAGCGGTAAGCTTTCCTCTTCGTTTATTCTGAATGGCTCTACGCAAACGTTGTAAAGTTTCACAATAAACAGCTGCAGTGATTATCTTTTTCCTGAATTGGAGACGTGGCTTGGTGAAAAGCGTTTTCAAACTAATGACGACCTTCAAACCAACGTCAAGGACTACTTGAATTCATTGGCGACAACTTTCTTTGAAGAGGTTATTGTAAAGCTTGTCCACAGATATGACAAATGCCTCAATCTCTTCGGTGATTATGTCAAAAAGTAACCGTAAGTGTACTAATCTTTTGGTAATAAAATTATTGTTTTCGATGAACTTGTTTTTTATTTATAGCCAATTGGAGGTTGAAAAAACGGCCCTCGTAATATTCTTAGTCAAAAAAAATCAGCTCAGATCTATTTTTAATGCTGTGTTCTGTTTTCCAATTGACGTGTGTCAAAAAGTGGCATCTACCCTATAAATGTCCCTAGTTTGGGTGAATACATTGGAAAAACTTCGCGATCCATCGCCACCAGAATAAAAGAACATTTTTCGTCAGTAAATAATAAACATCTCTCTAACACACACTAAAACATGCTCTCTACTCAAGGCACACTCCAATAACTCATAAGATTATTTCTCTGACACTAGCTTTTATGATGTTCTCAGGATAGGACTAAACTATTTAGCTCTTTAACATTTAATATTTTTTTTTTAGTCAAGTGAAGATATAGTAATTTTTAATCTTCATTATGGTTTTACTTGGCATAGTATCCCAATTTAACCAACATATTACCTACTATGTTTCACAGAGTGTTTATTTTAAATTTCATCAAATTTGGATTAATAATGTCACAATTAGATAAGTGATCCAAATTTCTGGTTTCGTGCCCTGAAGTTAGCCCAGATGAAAATAGCCCCATGAGGTCTAAACTTTGTCAATGATATGTTACAAACAGTCTCTGTTTTAAATTTCAGAAAAATTGGAGTGATATTGCCGCTTTTAGAGAAGTGACCCCAATTTGAGGTTTGGTGCCCCATAGTACCAGATGAAGATAGCCCAAGAGGTCCAAAATTTGTCAATAATGTCACAAACAATCTGTATTTTATATTTCTGACAAATTGGAGTAAAAATATCCTCTTTTAAATACGTGACCCGAATTTGAGTTTTGGTGCCCGAAAGTGCCTCCAAATGAAGATAGCCCGATTAGATCTACTATTTGTCGATGCTATGTTACACAGGATCTCTGATTTATATTTCATCAAAATCGGGCCTGCCGTTTCGGCTCATCCCAAAATAACCCCTTTTGACTAATACCTCAGAGGTTGATATCTCTAATCTTGAGGTTTTTGAGTCCTAAAGTGTCCCCAGATGAAAAGAGACCCATGAGGTGCAAAATTTGTCGATGATATCCTACAAAAAATCTCTGTTTTAAATTTTAGAAACATTGGAGTGATATGTCCGCTTTTAGAAAAGTGACCCGAATTTGAGATGAAGATAGCCCATTAGGTCGACAATCGACAATTTGTCGCTGATATGTTACTCTGTTTTAAATTTCATCAAAATCGGTCATGCCGTTTGGGTTCTAAAAGATCATCCCAAAATGACCCCCTTTGACCCAAAAATGGAGCCGAGAGGTTTAGGCTGGAATTATGACCCCATTCTGGCCAAATATCACCAAAACAAATAATAAAGGCTGTAGATGCGAGAACATGATTTTGGGGGACGGATGGACACACATTTTTTCAAGACCCATATTTTTGGAATATAGTGGTCATAATTCGTCCAGAAAAGCAAAAAAAAAAAAAAAAAAAATTACATTGAAATTTTTCACCAATACAAAACTTAATTTTCCTATAGTTCGTATATCTATACAGGGTTTGCACTTTCTAGTTGTCCCATAGGACACTACAGGCATCCCAGTACGTCACAAACGCCTCAGCGATATGCTGATTTTGCTTTTATGCAATAAAAATGTAATTTTGGGACTAGTATGCAGATGGGTAATAATTATATTTATTTTATTATGCTATATGTAATTTGTGAATATTTAAAAAAGGATTATTATTATGTCACGAAATAGAAATGATAGTGATTCTTGGTGTAATTTTTAATGAAGACTCCAAAGTATCATCATGAAAATCGAAACTACGGTTCTGGATATAGAACCGATCTAGTGGACTAAGTCCCTTCATTGGATATTGGTTAATACATTTGATAATTTGGAAAAAAATGTCTGTAGAAACCTACTTTTTGGAAATTGTAATTAACTCAATAATCAGAAACTGTGCCTAAAATAACAGTGACGTACATATCTAATACAAAGGGCCTAGGTTCGAGTCATCCAAATGCATGGTTTTTTTTAGTGAATAGGTATTACAATCTCCTGTTTTACGTTTGATGAAATCTTGTTTAATCAAAGTGACTCGAAACAGTCTTGCTTGCTAGTCAACTCTCTTGAAGTCAATTCCCGCCCAAGGTGGATTTTCCTCAAAAGGTGTAATTTATTTTTCAGATCGAGTGTTATTTTCATCCTATATCTTCTTCTCTCCTGGGTTTCAATCAATGTCTCTGTGCTTTAAAGACTGCTAACTGTTGATGCCACGTGAAGTAGTAGATCCTTGGTATTGCAAAATATAATGGGTATATTACCTCGAACTGTTCCTCGCAATTTCACAAGCTCTAACTTATAAAATTGGTAAAAATACCTTTTATCGCTTGCAATACTAAAGAAAAACACACTACAAAATGAAAAAACGAAATACTTTAATTAAGGTTACCTATTTATTGTCACATGCAAGGAAGAAAACAACTCGGTACTACTTACATAAACAGTTAGATTATAACTGAGGTGTAATTCAGAGTACAGTTCATCAAATTAAACTAACTTTTACCTAACATGGTGTAGCGGCTGATTTACCACTACAGCAAAGTTAGGTAAAAGTTAGTTTATTGGTCACTTAGGTATGCCAATAGCCGAGTGGGGGGGGGGGGGGGAATGCAATTTGTTCGAGGAAGCTAAAACATTGTAATTCTTAGTGTCCAGAAATCGAGGAGAGAAGAAGGTATAGGATGAAAAAATTCAGGTGTGAATATCACACAACTTTCCTTATCCATAAAAAAAGAAGAAAATATAATAATGGGCTGAAATTTTCCATTTCGAGTTTTCCATGCCAAAACACGTTTTGAGTTCCGGTCATTAGTTCCGTGTTTTTGAACAAAATATCTCGGTAGGATTTATTCTATTCTATGTTTATAATTCCATACCAAATTTCACGTCTCGTGAAAACCGCCAAAAATCGACCGAACCGCTGAAAACTGGCAACGGTAGCTTGAAATTCATTTAAAAAATGTCGCGGCAGCAGTCCATGCATAAAATTGATATGAATAAGCATCATTTTTTTTTACCACATTGACCTCACCTAGACTGGTTTGGGCCGGAAAAAAGAGCCAACGATACGTGGTGTTCCCAAGCGGTCACCCATCCAAGTACTGACCACTCCTGACGTTGCTTAACTTCAGTGATCTGACGGAAACTGGTGTATTCAACGTGGTATGATCGTTGGCTAGCATCAAATTTAAATCTCTAGTTATTATCGTTTTCCTTTTACGTGAGACTCGTGAAAACCGTTGAAATGCGGCAAAAGTCGGTAAGAATAGATTCGATTTGAACCAAAAGTGTAATGAAAATGAAACTGATATAAATAGGATCCACATTTTACGCTCTAGCTCATGGGTTCTCAAACGGTGGTACTCGGGCCCGTTTCAGGTGGTACGCGAAGTCATTTTCAGTTGTACACAAAAAATCATAAAATAAATATAGGCATTATGTAATACAAAAAAAATTCCACCTAATAATTCGAGTGACTCAGAGTGAATTAGAAATCCGTTCGCTGAAAATTGAAATGCAGGCGTTGCTGACGAAGATAAAGAATCGTATTTTGATCTGACAAGTGACAGCACCGTGAAATATATGTTCAACCGTAATAGTATTTTAGTTGATTCTTGGATGAAAATCAACAAGATCAAATATCCATGTCTCCCCAAGAAAGCTCTTAGAGCCCTATAACCCTTTGTTACCACATATATGAGTGAATCTGGATTTTCTCAAATTTTGTACTTGAAAAACAAACGTAGGAGTAAATTATATGTGTCTCATGACATTCGCGTAAAAATGAGTAATATTCAGCCTGATATTGAAGCAATTGTTTCTGATAAGAGTAGGTAGTACGTAATCTCATCAGAACAGGAGGAAGTGGGTTCAAACCTCCACCTTTCTACTCACTCTGCCACTCTGTTTTCCATCTTATCAGGTACCTTTGCATGATAATTTTTTAACTTCAGATTATTTGTGGAATTATGGTTTCATATATTAATGATTTTTTTTTGTTTTCCTTTATACAACTCCTCTTCCCCGGGGTGGTGGTACTTCAAAAATCCGAAAAAATACCAAGTGATACTTGGTATTGAGAAGGTTGAGAACCCCTGCTCTAACTCTTATCGTTCTCTTGTTGGGCAGGAACCGCCAAAAAAACCACTAAGAACCGCCAACAGTAGACTGAACTTTAAATTAAGGTGTCCTTACTCAATCAATTCATAAAAGATATATGAATTGGCACCAAATTTCAAGCTCCTACCGTTTCTTTTTAGGAGCGATTAATCAAAACCGCCAAAAAACGGCAAAAGCTTCAACAGTAACATTGATTCCAAAAAGAAAAGCTTCGGGGTTCGTCCCCGGCATAAAATGACATGATTATAAAATTTCAAATCTCTAGCACTTACCGTTCTTGATATATCACACACTCGGACCTATGGGTGAAACAGTGGCGTAGGCAGGCCTGGTGACACCCGGGGCGGATCTTCTTTGTGTCACCTCCCCCACGCTTCTCAAATAATATTCATTCATTTGTTATAAACATACAAAGGAGGTAGAATTATCTAAGGAGATGTAAAAATTGTATATATCTAAATTTAAGTACTTTTATTCAAATTCCAAATTATTACACGTATTTACAAGATCCCTCTACTAATAGCTGCGAAGTCAGATATGATTTGGTCGAAATCAATGCTTTATGCATTGATTTGAGCCTGATTTTCAATTTGAGCCTGATTTTCAATTGTTACTATTCCCAGATTGCTTAGACGATTATGTGACAGCGTAGCCCGCAAATAGTTTTTAATTAATTTGAGTTTACTGAAGCTTCTTTCGCAAGAAGCTACGAACACGCATACTGTTAAAAAAAGTTGTAGAGCTAAAGTCAGGTTTGATAGGGATTCTATCCCATTCAACAATGTATTTTAGGAAATCTAAGACAACCCACCATTTTGCTTCCCCTTCTTCTATCTTTGCCGCCTTTAGATGCCTTTTTTCAGCGCGGTAGAGATCAAAGCAATATTATAGGGGTACACGGGGTACAGTAGTTTTTCAATTAGGGGAGTCTGGGGCTTTTCGGTGGGGGGGGGAATTTTTGTCACACCCTTCAGGGAGCGGGTGTAGCCCGGGGTGTCACTCCTCGAGGATGACACCCCGCATGACAATTTTTACTTTCCTTATCCTATAAAAGGGAAGTATCTATTGTAATGGCCTGAAATTTTTGAGTTTTCAATGTCAAAACACGTTTTGGGGTCCCCAGAGCCCAAATCTCGAGTTTCAGCCATTGGTCCGTGTGAGTGTCTGTCTGTCCGTCTTTGTGTCTTTGAACGAGATATCTCAAAAACGGCAAGTGCTAGAGACTTTAAATTTGGTATGTATGTCAGTTCCATGCTATGAACTGCAAAATAAGCTTTTGGTGGAAATCGAATAAACCGTTGGCGGTTTTATGCGGCTTTTTAGCGGTTTTCGCATATTCTGCTTAAAAACTAGAACTTTAAACTTGGTGCCTATTCATATCAAATTCTTTAAGAAAGATTTTTTCAAGTTTTAATATTCGTCTATTGACTTTTTCATTTTAGAGATATTTTTAGAGAAAGTCAATAGACGAAAATTAACAAAATATTAAGTCTCAATATTAAGTCTCAATAGACATTCCTACATTAAATAAATAAATTCTTACAAGAAATTGAAAAGTACAACTTAGGTTGAAGTGTAATATATTGTTGGCCGCTAATTAGAGGTTGAAGGCAGTTTTTTGAGGGTTCTGCCTTTGAATTTGGTGCCTATTCATATCGAATTCATAAAAGAAATTGAAAAATACAACTTAAGTTGAAGTGTAATCGAGATGGGTTCTGCGGACCTCAAAACGTGTTTTGGCATTGAAAACTCGACATTTCAGCCCATTACATTACTTTCTTCTTTTTTATTTTTTATTTATTTATTAGGTCATAATTAACAATTGAGTTTTTCTCAATCTTTAACAAATTGGAACTGGAGTCAATCAGTCTGGTAAAAGGGATTGAGGGTTCACGTCAAGCTGTCTTTTTACGGAAAAACCTGTCATAAAATCGACCAAGAAATTCACGTTGAACATTTTCAATGCGACTAGCATTGGTAATGTTCAATCGGCCACTGATGATGGACCCATATTCAAGTTTTGACCGAACAAATATGAAGAAGAACAAAATGAATAACTGTTTGGATTTAAAATTTCCACACAATTTAAGTATGAGACCAAAACGGGAAAGTGCCTTTGAAACAAGATTGGAAGTATTAAGGCTGAATAGAAGTTTGGAATCAAGCGGAATACCCAAATCAGTTATGTTATTTACATGTGAAATTTCAGAAGATCCAACATATAGGTGAGCCAAATGCCAATTGATTCGTCTTGTATATGTAATGACTTTCGTTTTTGAGATTTTTACGGACAAGTAATTAGAAGAAAACCAATTTAAAATTTTATAAATGACGGATTGAAGAAGAATCTGGCCACCTTGTTGATAGCAACTTTCAGATCATCAGCAAAAAGAGAAAAATATGAAGAATTGAGTACAGTAGAAATATCATTGATAAAAATTAGAAACAGTAATGGACCCAAAGTGCTGCTTTGCGGAACGCCAGATTTAATGTTGAAAATTGAAGAGAAACATTTTTTGATTCTAACCTTGAGCAACCTATCAAAAAGAAAACTTTCCATCCATTGAATGCACGTTGAAGAAAATGCATATCGATGAAGTTTGTGCAGAAGAAGAGGCAGATGAACACTGTCAAAGGCCTTGGATACATAAAAATAAACAGCGTCCACTTGGCCACGATTTGAAACGAATGGAGAGACATAATGTAGAAAGTCTGTTAGATTAGTGACGGTAGATTTTTTACAACGGAAGCCATGTTGTGGAGAACATAAATATTTATCAATATCAGAATACATATGAGAATATATAATTTTTTTAAGATTTTGGAAAATATAGACAGAAGAGAAATTGGGTGATAATTTGAAACATCGAGTTTTGAACCTTTCTTGAAAATGGGAACCACAATTGAAGACTTCCATCCCTTAGGGAAAGTTCCAGACCTGAGGTTGATATTGAATAATATAGCAAGAGGAGCAGAGATGATGTGTTTACAGCCTTTTAAAATGAAAACAGGAATCCCGTCAGGCCTAACTGAACAGGACGAGCGAAGATTGCTTATGGCTTTAACAACATCATCTTCAGAGATATGAGGAATATTTATACAATCATTTACTGAGAAGAAGCTGTCATATTCGGAGGTGACCAGAGGAGCCAATTGTGTGGAGATAAGGAAAGGTTATAGATAAGAAAAGTCGTGTGATGTTCACACCAGATTTTTTTTTATTCATATAGGTGGTTAATTCTGACTCTTCGGCCACAGCAAGTTACCCCGGGAGGTTTCAGTGGTGTCACCCCTACCCGGGAGTCCCCTTACAGGTAACATTACAAGGGGTGTCCTCCTCAGGAGTGACACCCCTGGTTACATTTTTTTTTTATATTGGTTGCTAATTTTGACCCGAGTGTCAACCCGAACGAGTCATCCCTAAGGGGTGACACTCTTCGGCCACACATCAGTCACCCCCTCCCAGGGTGACTTCGGAGTCTCCGTAAAATCACTTGGTCTAAAAGTGTCACTGAAACCCGGGGCGCACCGCTTCTTTTACCCCCGCCAAGCTACGCCACTGTGGCAGCAGAATTCTGCCAAATGAGTGCTGAGTTGGAAATTGTTTGATACTCCTATTCGATTAGTTGAACGTTATGGGGAAAACACACCTCTGTGTTTGAGCTGACATTGTGGGAACAACACATGTTTTTGGTTATTTCGGAGTATAGTTAGAATTAGGAAGTTGTTGTATGTTGAGTACAGTGAAACGACAGGGGCGGTTATACCTGTCGCAGTTACCCTCGTAAATGTAAAAATAAGTGCTCCCTTCAGATATCCCTCAAAATCAATAAATAAATCAAAATTTTGTTCCGCCTGACTAGATCCTACGAGAAGCTCCTACTTGTATATTCTGAAACAACTGCGGTCCTGAAATCATATTTTCGTAGTTAAATGTCTCTCTATTAAGAAATTAAACATTAAACGGTAATCGGTACTGGTACTGAAATCGGGTTGTCGGGCTATAATCCTCCAAAAAGTATTTCCCATTTGATGCAAAGCACTTGCGCTAACGAATGATCTAATTTCCAATTTATTTTTGTAGAGATTTGCTAAATTGCCCTCAGTCGATCTACGGTTTCCTCAAAAAGGTAACTTTTTTTTTTAATTTGGCTTAACATCTCTTTAACATCTATTAGTCATTCAAGACGAAGGTTTCACCCTCCATTCGCTGGAAACTTGCAAACCAGCTACCCACATTGACCTCACCCAGCCTGGGTTGGCCGGAAAAATAGCCAGCATCACGAGGGCGCGAACCCTCGCGGACACGCACGTGGCACAACCTCGCTGAACGTTGCTTAACTTCAGTGATCTATCGGGAACTGGTGTATTCAGCGTGCCATAGACGCTGGCTGAAAGTTAACTTTAATCTTGGGAAGAGAAAATATTCACTGGAGGTCATATATCAGGTGCTAGTTACTTGTTTGTCGGATCTTTTTGTAGGATATTCAGGTCTTTTGGGACAAGCCGTGTACACCAGTTCCCGTTGGCTCACTCAAGATAAGCAACATCCAATGAGACGCTCGTGATGCTGATTGCCGGACCAACTCACTAAACTTGCAATCAAATTTCGTATAATCAGTAACCAAAACAAAAATATGAAATTTTTAGGGAGGGTTATTTTTTTTCTTTTTTCGTGACGATTCCAAAGGTTCATTATTGAAAATAATACACCAATACCATCATCATTTTGGCGCGCTTTGCTACTATATGGTAAAACTCCCTTTACATGACCCCCACCCTCTCTAAATAAAATCCTGAATAGGGGCCTGGTTTGGGTATTTTTTTGACAGAGTTTACGTAAGTAGTTCACACTTGGCTCTAAAAAAACATCTTGCTGCAGAGTCATACTTTTTCTTTTTTGGTTGTTGCAACAGTGTTTAGACGTATTGAAAGAATGGGCTCCCATTTTAAAGTCATTTTGGTTTTTAGTGTAACTCTCATACTCTTCAGCAAAAATGGTAATTTAAAAATCAATTAAAAAAAAAAAACTTTTATACATGCGCCGTAAGTGGAACTTTTTTCCCACAAAAGGGGATATGATGAAATATAGTCCAATTCGGAGTCTATTTGTCTCTAGCGTTTCTATTAATCACATTCAGTGGCACAAACAAGGAGGGCCAGGGTTCTAACCCGTGCAAATTAATAATCTTAAACAAAATAAAGTTTCCAAAGCCCATATATGGTAATTATTCCTTGCGGAGTTAGCGCACATCTTGCCACCCGGGTATCTTTTTTAGTTAACTTAATGCATGCAACTTATCATCAAAAAGTGGTATTGAATCAAGCCCAAAATGAAAATCCTAGTCTCGCCACTGGCTTTCATACTATTACTTCTGAACGAAGAATTATTTATCAGAGTGGTCATCACACAGTGGTCTCCACCGTGGACCACTCAGAAGAAAAGACAAATATTCACGAAGATCAAGACCAGAATGGAGAAAATTACAATGAAGACGTCAAAAGAAGAATTGTCACCAAATGATGCAAACTTAATATGACATCAGGAACATGGCTTGTTGCTGGTCACATTGGGTCTCAGCAACCACCTTGAAAATCATTTGTTAGAAAAATAATAAGCCCATGTGCTCAGAAAGCAGAGTTTTTTTTTGTTACAGGTTCCTGTCACCATGACCAATTTGGTTGTCAGTTTGATAACAATCAATATGATACAAGTCAGAATGATATATATGACGCCAAATATGGGAATCCACTACTGCCGATGGAGTTTACAAGTCTGGAGGACATCCAATACCTGATTTCTACAATAGCACTAATCACCAAAAGTTTTCTATCGGAAGTTGTTTATAATGATGTCAGCGAGTATCATGAGTAAGAAAATAACCAAGAGCATCCTTAAACGATGTATTCGTGAGAGCTCCTAACTCCTAGGCTGGAACCCAAGCACCTATATATATATATATATATATATATATTTGGCTTAACGTCTATAATTACTAAAGGTCATTCGAGACGGAGGTTTTACCCTGCATTTCTACAATAGGGCTTCTCTGAAATCTTACAAACCACCTACCCACAGTGACTTCAGCCAGCTCTCAAGATTTCGAGATTCATTCATTCAATAGTGGCATCATTCTGTCCGATGGTAGCCACATGTATGAGACAGCAGCTCCAGATACATTGTACGCTACTGCTAAACTTTTTAATAGTCATCATACATCTGTTCTTGGAGGCTGATAATTGACATGGGCCCCCAGAACCATGACAATCATACTGTAAACTGTAATATAAATACTTTACTAACACAATAGTTATAAACATAAAGATATTACAGGATTGCTTCCTGTGTTATTTTACACCATCAAGTGGACTCGGCCCGTGAGGATGTCACCCTCAATTAATTTTTTACAATCTCAAGTAAGATTTACTTTGAAATTTAGTAGATCATAAATAGATAGGGGATGAAATTACGTCTTCGTTAGTAAATTTCGACATTAAAACTTCTCAAATTTGGATCTTTGGTGTTACCTAAGCCTGAAATGGACACTACTAAGAAAAAATCAATATGTTACTCAAGGATATTATTTTTTGTACTGTGAAAAACATTTGTATTCAATTCAGCTTTCTCGATGTGGTACTTCTGAATTTTGGATTTTTCAGTGGAGAGAAATCAAAAAATTTCAATTTTTATATTTTAATTTGCTCCTGAAATACGGTATTGAGGGTCTCCTTTCTCCATCATTTTTCATTATCCCTTTTTGCTTCCCCAGGAAAAATCCCTAAAAAGCGTATTTTTTGGTAGTAACTCGCTTCCAGGTGAACTTTCTTTCTTATTACATACCTACGTACTAGAAGAAATCTGTGTGCCCCAATTTCAAGATTTAGTCATTGTGGAGCTACGTTGTTCATGAGTCACTTAGTATACCAATTGTGCTTTATTATTTTTCTTTAGTTCACCAGATGATGTCGTAACAGACGAAAGCGCTCGTGACTCATATTTTATTTGTAGTTTGATAAAAAATAATTTTGGAAATCTATATTATAAGTATAGATAACATATTTTGGCAAACGATCGTCACTGTCGGCCCATCTTTGCTGGCATATGAACATCTTGCGCATACCTACTCTTTAGTCAAGAAAAAAACAGTATTCTCTTGGTAATGCGCTGATTGTATGCCATATAATATAGCACAAAAAAATGGGGAACCATTTTGTTAAAATTTTTGCTTATTCTGTTTTGATCATTGGTCAGCTCGTATTTCTCAGTCAGCCTCCTGAGGTATGGCGACAAGTGGAAGCTCATAGTCATCATAAGATCAACCAACTCCTCTAATATTTTTTTTAAAAAGATTTTACAGAAGCTATCAAGGGAAATTAAGAACATTTCTACACAATAGAAACGACATTCCACTCCAACAGTATTATGACAATTATATACCGACGTATCTGCCCAACACCACGGACTACACTTTGGTAATTGGTATATTTCAAGCGCTTGTAAAGATCGACCCACTCGTTCAATCCCATATTTATTTATGTACGGTATATGATGATATAGGAGGCAACGCATTTCAAGAAATTGAGGACAATCCTAAACGAATGCCATACTATTTCTCCCACGATCATGTTGCCGGTAGGTAGAGCCTACTGTGTTTATTAAGGATGTTAGAAAACTAAAGAAGGCCTCCTGATAAAATGATTCGAAAATAATTTCCATCAAGGACGACATTTGTATAATGTGATTGTTCATAATTTCATACGAACACAAATTCTGGCGATATATTTATATTATGGACCAAATGAAGCAAGGTCTATTTTTAAGGTAGGGCGTAAGCTGAGACACACGCGACGCAGCACAGACAAGCCACGTTTTGCGGCGTAAGCCATGCAACACACGGATTTTTTACCAGCGCATGCTGGATCACACTCATGCAATTGTTGATTGCTGCATTGAAGATGGAAGATACGGATACCAACTCATCTGAATCAGAATTGGTTCTGTTATACGCTAAGTGGCCGGACAAACGGATTTTTTTTTCTTTCGATTTTTGGATTCTACGTACCTTGAAACGTAAAATATCAAATTTTGAGGGGGTAATTTTTCTTTTCTCGTGACGATTCCAAAGGTTCATTACTGAAAATAATAAACCAATACTGAAAATAATAAACCAAAAATCCTTGTAGCTTTAATTCCTTGGCTATGTTGGTCCACAAAGAGTCTTTATACGTTTTCTTGCTATAATCTTCATGACTCACATCGTATAGCACAGGTAACCAGCTCAATCAATTGTTCATTTAATAAAGACATCTTCAATCAATAGTAGCGTCGCGTGTGTCGTCAAATCTGTGCACACGGGTGTGCCGGGCCCGCACACACATGCGTCTCAGCTTACGTGGTACCATTAGGAAATATGGCGATACAGTTTTCTGACGTGTGTTGTGTTGCGTGTGTCTCAGCTTACGCCCTAATACCTAATGCCACGACCTTTCTTTTTCTGCTCATTCCTTCATGGTAACCTCGAGAATACCTTTTCCCCTTTTGATGAAACTCGATATTTGAACACACCCGGTGCTTCATAGTGGGTTTTTTTTTCAAGATTGCCCTTTTATCCTCGTCTCTGCCTAATATAAGAATCGTGACATTTCTATTGCAGGAATATTGTTATTCAGATTCAATGGTAGTATGGGACATATGCTTATTGACCCAGGATTTGGTATGGATAGCCCTGTAGTGCTCATTAATAATGATAACGCTCAGCGTATTATAAAAGGTAATTACCAATGTTGTAATATTCAGTATGGGACATATGCTTATTGACCCAGGATTTGGTATGGATAGCCCTGTAGTGCTCATTGATAATGATAACGCTCAGCGTATTATAAAAGGTAATTACCAATGTTGTAACCAAGGGCGTAGCTAGCATCTGACATAGGGGGGGGGGGCGCTGAGATCTTCATGTCGGGAGGGAGGGTCGATAAAGTAAATCCTTACTTATTTAAAATAAAACCCCCAGGGGTAACTGATGATTAAGTTATTGCGGAGGGGCGACCCCAGGGCCCGAGCAAGTGGTTGATGAGCCCTGGATTGTTACAAGTATCAGTAACGTTCCAGGAAGTAGTGTGGTAGCATTTTAATACCACATGAACATCAACTGCGATCTCCCAATGGAAAAAAAAACTATTGTAATTGAGACCTCGGAAAAACGCTACCTCCTGGGGGCAGCACCAGGGCACCTCTGGAGCCACCACTAGAAGTGGCAGCATTTGACCCGGTAGTGATCGCAGGGCGACAAGAATAATACGGCAGGCTGCGACCGGGGCACCCACAAACAATTAAAATGCCGACACAAATGATAACAGTCAAAATACATCCAGAAGGACTGTGACTGCTAGGAGTGCTTTTCACTTAGGCAGTGTCTTATTACCTTAGGAGGAAGAAAAGGAGTGCGTATGAAGTGGACCCAAGATATTAACACATGCATCATGCGCACATATTACTATATCACACGACTCGAAACAGATTCAACAGCTTTCCGCCAAAAACTACACCAAGCATTTGTTGTAGAATACCCCAATGTTACGGTTACTGAACAAAGAATTGCAGATCAAAGACAAACTATTGTCAACAACAAACTTTTAACCGATGAAGCTCTAGAGACAATCAAGAGAGAAGTGCGCGAAAAGTTGGAAAGAGAAGGAGTTGCGTCATCTGAAACCAACCAAAACAACACAATGGCCGAAACTCAAAGTGACAACATAAGACAACGTTATCGACCGACACTCAAGAAGTTACAGAAAATATCGAAACGAGAATAGAATCAACCAGTGACAGAATAAACGCCTACAACTCAAGGACTTGTTGTCTACAACTCAAATTAAATACAAAGGAATGGATCCAACTAAAAGCCCGCATATTCCAAAGCAGAAAACATCAATCAAGTTTGTCAAAACTGTTGATACGTTAAAAATATACGTAATACCTGAGTTCCAGCGTGGAAGAAGAGACTAATTAATAAAGTTGAAATAAAAAAAAAATGGGATAGCAAGATTTATAGAATATACAAATGGAAATATGAGTAATAAGTTGATGAAAAAGGTGAACAAAATATTTGAGAAATATAAAATCCGCACACCAGGAGATACCAATAGTGTACCACAAGACTTCTTAGACACCTCGCAACAAAAGCTATCTGTGTTCAGTTCCAAACTAAAGAGGTATACGAAATGCGACAGGAGAAAACAAGAAAACAGCGAGCTTCAGAACAACGAGAAATCATTTTATAGAAACATGAAAACAAAAACAACGAATGAATATGGGCCTGCAGACATACCCAATGAAGAACAAATTACAGAATTTTGGGAATTAATATGAAACCGAGAGACGCCATGTGATCTTGAAACGAGCTGGATGAAGAGAGAAGAAGAAGAAAATACCAATATAACATCTATGGCAGAACCAGCGGTATCAGAAGAAGTACTAAAAGAAATAATCATGAAAAATCATAATTGGAAAAGCCCTGGTAGTGATAAAATTCACAACTATTGGTATAAAAAACTAACTAACACTAACATCAAGCTAACTCAGTTTATCGATGAATTCATTAAAAGTCCAGACCAGAGTCCTCCATTTATAATGAAAGGCAAAACATATCTAATACCAAAGGCAAGTTCACAAGGGATCCCTTGAAGTATAGGCCAATCACGTGCTTTCTGAGTATCTATAAGATCATGAAAGCATGCCTTACTCATCTCTTAAACAAACATGAAGAAAACCAAAATATAATGAGTGAGGAACAGAAAGGATACCGGAAGGACGCTAAAGGATGTAAAGAGCAAGTTATCATATACTCAGTACCTAATACTCGGAGAAGTCAAGAAGAAAACCAAAAAACTATCTTGTTGTTCACCAAATGATGCAATCCTGGAACACCACCATACATCTAACGACAAAACAAACATCTATAACCAGGGAGATTCTTTGGGTCCATTGTGATTTTGCCTAGCAAAATGTTCAATAGAACGAAAATAGAATACACCTTAAACAAACAAGTGAAACACACCATCTCACACCAGTTATACATGGATGACTTGAAACTATACGCGGTATCCCATGATCAACCGAAAGAACTAGTCGGAATAGTGGAACAGTTCTCCAGGGATATATGTATGTAGTTTGGGCTTGACAAATGCAAGGTGATAAATATCGATAAAGAAAAGTGCCAAACCGGCCAAATTCAACTAGCAGAAGGAGGATTGATTGAGTCAATGAATGAACGAGACCTTAATAAATAACTGGGATATCAGCAAGCTAGATCAATTGCTCAAAAAAGTACGAAAGAGACTTTAACTGAGGAATACATTAATATAGAATACATAGAATATGTCGATCAGAGTTAAATAGTAAGCACCTCTTCAAAGCCATCAACACGATAGCTATATCTATTCTGACATATCCAATGAAAGCCGAAAAAAAACAGATGGAAACTATACGTTTGTTAATTTTTTTGAATTTTCCCACCAAATTTACCAAATGCGATTCAACGATACGACAAGGTTACCACAGTTACATTTGATTGCTCACAGTGGGGCTGTTGGATTAGAGACAAAATGTGGCATTTATCGTATTTCGGTACAATCAAGTAGTTTTTTGCTTCCAAAAATCATTTTATCTAGTGTAAATCTAAGTTGCCCCTTCCGTGCTGCATACACTTGGATAGTTCTAGGGGGGGCACCTGTCCCCCCTAGAAATTCCTACGCTCATAACCTTCGGTATGGGTCGCTAATTGGATTGATCACCTCCAACTTGACTCCTAAGAGATGAGAAGGAAGGATGCACAAATCAAATTTTTGAAGAAAATTTGTGAAGGTTTGGTCAATCATCAATATCCGGTTGGACGTGTGTCTTTAAGGATACCGAATCCAAGTATCAGGTCAGGTGATATTTTGTTCAAAGTCCCCAATAGTAGGGAGACTTATTTGTTCAAGCCCGGAAGTACGTTTGTTATTTTAGATCCCCTATAATAATGGCTATGGATGTGTACAACACAATGGAGATCCAGCCGGATCTCTTTAGTAACTCCTAAATTACTCTTATGTCATTCATAACTCTTCTCCTATTTTCTTATATCCTTCTCCTATATATCAGTAATTACCCCTCTTGACTTCTGTCACGCAGGTGGTGTTGATATTAAAAAAAAAAAAGTCCCATATAATAAATGCTATGTCCCCCTGCGACAGTATGCCGGTAAAGCCGGAAGAATTCTAAGATTTCGAAGCTCCCTCGAGCGTCAGTAATTGCTGCATTGTTGACTGAATCCCGCTATCATTAATGTACTGTAGACGCTAACTTCAACTTACGCAGAATAAGAAAATTGTTCTCAGAGTTAAATTTTTAAGCACCACTATTTGTGAAATGGGGAGAAAGCTGTCTTGTTCCATACGGTATCTTGGTCATAAATTCGAGTTGCAGTCCTTATTTTCCTTTCATTTTTCAGACAGAAAAATAACAACCCAGCGACATCCATCTGGAGTGATGACATACTTCGCTCCACTATCGCGCAATCGTACCCGTAACATATTCATTGTTGGGTCCAGTGAGATTGACGGAATTCAATTTCGAGATGTTTATTTCATTGGACTACCATTCTGTTCTTACTTAATGTCGACAACTAAAATAAGACTTCTTAATCCATTTCGATCAATAGTCAGGCGAAATGAATATGGTTTCCACCAGGCATCCGTTTCGTTTACATTAACAATTGAAGACAGTGAAAACAAAACTCAGACATTTGATATACAATTTTTGAACGGAGAGTTATATATTGAAACAAAAAGCTTGTTATTTAAAAAACGTTTGGACATCCCTGAGGTGAGTTCATCAGTAATATTAACACAAACCTTGCAATAAAGGAATACTTCAGTCTTAATTGTGGAAAATTCACCAACAACACATTCAGCAGGCTTAACGTCTCTTTAACAGCTAAGGTATTCGCGAAGACGCCAGTGGTTTCACACCCCATTTGTTGGAAACTTACATACCAGCTACCTACTTTGGTCTCACCCAGCCTAGGTTAGGTCGTGAATTAAGGTATTCTTTGAGAGTTCACCAACAGTACCTTTAGTAGCCTTGTTGGGATAATAACACAAACCTTAAAATTTAGAAATTCTTTGGTTATCCTTGTAATAAGTTCACCAACAGTACCTTTAGTAGACTTGTTGGGATAATAACACAAAGCTTAAAATTTAGAAATTCTTTGGTTATCCTTGTAATAAGGTCACCAACAGTACCTTTAGTAGACTTGTTGGGATAATAACACAAACCTTAAAATTTAGAAATTCTTCGGTTATCCTTGTAATAAGGTCACCAACAGTACCTTTAGTAGACTTGTTGGGATAATAACACAAACCTTAAAATTTAGAAATTCTTTGGTTATCCTTGTAATAAGTTTTAAAATTTAGAAATTCTTTGGTTATCCTTGTAATAAGTTCACCAACAGTACCTTTAGTAGACTTGTTGGGATAATAACACAAACCTTAAAATTTAGAAATTCTTTGGTTATCCTTGTAATAAGTTCACCAAGATCTTCTTCAAGAATGTTAATCGCCCCCAAGCCCCAAGGGTCTATATTTTCCATTTAGAGTTTGAACTGCAGATCAGTCTGGCAAAGACTACATATTTCCGTGTTTCTGATGCAGCAGGATCAGTTATTATAGGGTTCATGGATCTATAGACCTTTTATTTCTGACATCTCCATTGTTTGTTTACAGGTTGACAAGGTTGCATTCCAATATGTTCGATCACGACTTGGGAGAGAAAATCGTGATTTGAAAGAGAAATTAGAAAAACTCTACAAACTTGCATACGATACTCCATTTCTGAGAGAGTTAAGGAAAATAAAGAAGACCTTCAGAAGACAATTGAAAATATTTTTGAATAGGAAATTAAGTCACAGAGTGCCTGTGATTCCTCCTGGATCTCAAATATTAGGTTAGGATACAGTTGCGCAGTTCTCGAACCTGCATCGAGTGCACAAGCGGAATTATATTAGTTTTATTTTTTAGGATATCGTCTCCTAAGGGTTAGAATCAATCAATGGGTAGTGTTCTCATAGGGTTACAGTATACAAAACGTTTTTGCCACATTGAAAATACAAAATACACCAGATTTGTTAAATATAATGCAGAAGGTAAACAATATCGGGCGTGGCTTTTATAAGCTAATAATAATTATAATTTTTACTCTTTTTTTTCACTATTTGTCCTAAATCACCACATTCAACACCTTACTTCATTCTTCACCTTCGGAAAAAATGAGATTTGACATTGTCATCCTATAATAATGATAAAAAGAAAATGTACACTTTTGATGATTTACATAGCTGAGAAACTTTTTTTGGAACACAAGAAGTGAATTTTTTTTTTTTAATTTGGCTTAACGTCTCTTTAACATCTATTGGTCATTCAAGATGGGGTTTTCACTCTCCATTCGCTGGAAACTTGCAAACCAACTATCCACATTGACCTCACCTACCCTGGGTTGGGCCGGAAAAATAGCCAGTATCAAGAGGGCGTGAACCCATGTGGACACCCATATGGTACAACCTCGCTGGACATTGCTTAACATCAGTGATCTATTGGGAACTGGTGTATTCAACGTGCCATAGACGCTGGCACGTTGGCTAAGCGAACTTTTACATCAAAGCTTAAGAGTTTCGCCGTTACGCTCCTGATTATTTTTTTGAAATAATGAAAAGGAAAGATAGTCCTTATTTTGTTTGGATTTTTATTGAAATAAAAAATATTTGTACCATTCCATTAAGATTTCTCGAGTTTTTTGTTCTTTTGTAAAAAAAAAAGTCACTTCCGGAGTGCGGTCTTGGATCTCACCATAACCATTGGATTGGCCTTGGTTCTTTTTATAGAATTGAAAATTCTAAGCCCTTCAAAATTTACAGGGCCTGCGCTAGGACTTCTGGGACATACCTACTTTATATTGTGGACGAAGTAAAGTCTATTTTTAACTTCACGAATCTTCTTTGATTGTCTATTCGTTTCATGATAACTCTCAAACACCTTGTTCGGTTTTGATGAAAACTCGCTATGAACCCTTCTTAAGGTCATTTAATTAGCTGATCAGTTCTTTAACCCACCCGGGGTTTCATACTGAAAGAGATCCACAGTTCAAAGAACTTCTTGTTTCTTGTTTATTGCCTCTTTTTCAAAAATGCTGCTATTATCCTAGACTAGCCTGTTACAAGGGATCATCATCACATTTGTATTGCAGGAATGTTGATTTACGGTTTCAATGGTAGCATTGGAAAAAATAAGAAAAAGAAAAATATTGGCCAGACGTGTTGCGTGAAGGAGGTTAATTTCCGACGTATGTTTATTAAGAAAAGTGGTCCTTATTTGAGCTCTGGTATACGTGATTAAAAGGATTAAAAGTTTTTTTTGGGACACCCTGTATTGCAGAGGCAAGTAACGTCAGTAGTGTAAAGTTTTTTTGTTGGCTTAGCTTCCAATCTATCGGTCATTCGAGACGGGGGTTTTATCCTGCATTTGCTCGAAACTTGCAAACCAGCATCACGAACCCACGTTGACAATCACATGGATCAATCTTGCTGGACGATGCTTAACTTTAGTGATTGAACGGGAACTGGTGTATTCAACGTGTCATAGCCGCTGGCTAAAGTGTAAAGTTTTTATAAGCCAACTATTCATCGTTGGACATTGTACTAGTTCATGTCATATTACTGAAGTCAAGTAACGTAGTAACGTTGGGCGTGTTCTCTAGTTGGATAGGAGCCTGTCCAGGTGTCCAGGGACAAAACGAAGTACGTTTTTTAGTACAGTACAGTGACAACTCCAGTATGGAACACTATACATACCTTACAACAACACGGCCCTCACAAATCACGCATTAGAAAATAAGCATAATTTTAATTTTGATGACACCAAAAATATTGCCAATGAACAACATTATAAAAAAAGAAAAATACTTGAAGCATTCTTTATAAATCAAAATACGAGCTCCATCAATTATAAAAGCGATGTAGGAAACAATATAAGAATATACCAGCACCTGCTCGATCAACAAAAGTAAGGATAATAATTTCAATCGGAATCGATATTGTCTTTTTTGTAAATATTATTTTATTATTTTACGATTCTTTTTATACATACCTCAGCAGTTGAACCATGTATTAGTGGGGGCCCAAGTTTGTATTATCATTTATCCTAATTCCAGAAAGTTATCTAAAGATCTAACCATGCAGGGTGTTAATCTCTTAATGAATAGTTATAAAATGAGTTCGACCTTTTCTTGTTTGAATGCATTTTGCTTTGCTGTGGTTACGTGACATCTTTTATTTAAATATTAGGTATTTTGTTGTTTACCAAGATGGAGTCATTCAAGAACAGCGGTTCCCAAACCTTTTGGTACCGCGCCCCCTTTTCTTGAAATGAAAGCCTCCCACGCCCCCTCTCCTTTACATTATAAATTACGCATTGGTATGGGTTTTGCTGAATGCTATCTCATTCAAATTGCTGAATGCCATCTCACTCATAACGCTAATGTGTTGCTGAATGCTATCTCAATCAAAACGCTGAAGAGTGACAGACTGAAAATCCCCTGAGTCGGCTCCAGAAGTCCAGACGATCGCAACGCAAACATTTTTCACATTTCATGCATGTTCCTGTTCAAAACACGTCCACAAATGTTACGCTGGAATCGATGCTCGCGAGACCTTTGCACTCCTTACACATGAACAAGAGATATTTAATATTTCAATAGTTAAATAGGTAGGACCGACGAGATGTTCTTTTTGATGTGTGATCAAAAAGAGTTACATTTTATTTTTATTATTTTTTACCCGAGCAATGAAAATTACAAAATTGGGTACAAAACCGTAGGCCACACAGTAGCTAACCTTAATCAGCGCCGGGCCACTCGAAAAAGCTTGGCGCACGTTGAGTATCGCTGCTTTAACGCATCCTCCAACAACAAATACATCTCTCATTGATGTTCTTATTGTTATCTAGGTATAAGTTGTTCCCTTTCCACAATATACATATACACTGATAGCTGTTGGCACTAGCGGCATTTTATTATGTTTTTTTAATTTTTTAGAGTTCCGTATTCGGAGGGTAAAAATCACTCAACGGGTGGCGTTCTCATTAGATAAAAATGCGCCCTAGTATACCTAGGGTGCCTAGATTTTTTCCGTCCAAAATGAGGAGGTCAAGGACCACAAAAATGTATATTATGAGGGGCAGAAGCAATCTTGCTGTAAAACCTCATAACACGGGGGGCCAAAGACATGGTCCAATATTTCACCCTTACGACAAAAATAAATGGTACGGAAAACCGTACTAGATTTTCTCTTCCTTAATCATTCTATCAGACTACCATCGAATTCGACTACCTATGTTTATTCTCATATACTCAAGGAACTCAAATATGACTCAGATCTAACTCAAAATAAATTAACTCAAATAGACTCAAAAGAAAAAAATAATATTTTTAAATAAAAATATAATTTAGAAAATTGTGTAAAAGTTTTCTGAACTCAATTAATAATGAAGAATTATAGCCATGCAGACTTTTCAATATGTTGTCCAATAATGAATGGCAAATCCTTTCATTACGCTTTATTGGCGTAGACAACCTAATTAAATTGACCCATATTTGGATTTGTTCTGGAAGTTATTGGACCAGAGTTTCCTTCGATTAAAGTAAGAGTGTATAGTTTTAGACTATTTTTTTCATTTTGGATAATTGTATTCAACTGTTGCATTCCATGAATGAATGGTGCATCAAATGCCATGTTTCTGATCTTATCTAATTTATCCGCGCCAAAATCTTTTGAATGACTTTGAATGTGGAAGCTAATGACCATAAAAGTATTTAAATTTGTTCGATTCTGAAAAGGGGGAAAAAATTGAAATGTACTATCGATTAAATAAACCTTCGTCTGGTGTCGGAGTCGTTCCACCAGACCTGACTGTGTGAAGGGGCCCACAGGACCCAAAAATTTGGTGACCCAGAGTGACCTCGTATGGCCTGATTTACACTATAGTGCCAGTCTCGGTTCGGTCTCGGTCTGGTAAAATATTATCAAATGAAAAACAATGTATCCAGTTTCGTTCCAATCACGATCAGTCACGAAGCAATTTTGATCGGAGCGAGATCGAACATGTACCGATAGTATGAATGCTCTTTCGTTCCCAGTTCAATCTCAGTCTTTCGGTGAAGCTTGTCGCAAGTGTATCTTATTTATTTTTAATAAATAATATACACTTGATTAATTAATTAAGAGATTTTTAAATTCTTATATTTATCAATTATTAATTAATAATAAATTATTATTAATTTACGCTGGTTTATAATATTATCTTCTTCGTCAAGAATAAGAGCGATAACCTCTAAGTCTTGAATTGAAAAATTTGATGTCATTTTTTACTTTTGACGTTAATTTTTCAATTTTAATATATTATATATTTTTTTAACAAAATGCATCCGACTTCGATTACTGACGTGTGAAGACTGAACTGAATCGTGAACTGAGATGTGAACATGATCAAGATCGAGACCAGAACGAGACCGAACCGAGACTGGCATTATAGTGTAATTACCACATCAACTTTACCAGATCGAGACCGGACCGAGACTGGCATTATAGTGTGAATCGGGCCTAAAACGTTAAAAGTAAAGGTTTTTTTTCCAAGGCAACTTCATCAGGTCTCCTGACGGACATTGGGCCAAGTATAGGAAGATATCTCAGTAACATCTAATCCTGATGGACCCAAAGTGAAGTCATTTAGGGAAGGCTTTAGGCATTGTGTCTGTATGTAACTTTAAGGGAACTCAGGATCATAACCAGGGCCTCTGATAGACACTGAGTAAAGTCTTTATTTTTCGGAAACATGTAAGGGGTCTTAATATGTTGTTCACAGACTGATAGACGGACCAATGACTGAAACTAGAGATTTGTGTTCCGGGGACTTCAAAACGTGTTTTACATCGATTATGGGTCCATCGAACGAACTTGAATTTGAATATGGGTTCATCATCAGAGGCCGATTGAACATTACCAATTACCTAGCATTGAAAATGTTCAACGTGAATTTCTTGGTCGATTTTATGACAGGTTTTGGCGTGGTTGTCTGTTCTTTTCCTATGACAATATGTTTCTTCTTCTTAATATTATAATATTGATAAACTCTCGTGAATTCACTGCTGCTAAATTTGTATTTAATGCACTTCATTATAATGTCGACTCGCTATCTCTCATATCAAATATAATGTTGAAGGTTAGACAATATCCCAATCGTCTGTTTGAAAATCCTCTTGATCCCTATATTTTTATATCTGTCTGCTGCTATTGGTGTTGAATTTCTTAACAGCGCTGAGATTTTCTTTTCGGTAAAAAGACAGCTTGACGTGAACTCTTAAGCCCTTTTACCAGACTGATTGACTCCAGGGCTAATTTGTTAGAGATTGAGAAAAACTCCACTGTTAACTGTGACTTAAATAAATAAGTAAAAATATTGAAAATTCCGATGTCGAGAGACATCGGAATTTTGTTACAAACCTGATTTATTTGATTCAGAATGCGAATTCCTGCTTGCATTTTAATTTCAAATTGAGTTGCTAGTTGAGTATTGAAATACAGTGTTGGGTTCACTGGATTTGATGCGAATGAAAACATGAGTGAGGCCAGGAAGGCTCCCTCAGCATCTTGTTTTATTAATTGTCCTGCTAAATTAACAAGGTTTCTTTTATCAGTCGTTTCTAACATTGAACAATATGGGAGCAAGATGGCATATATAATTTTAAAACTACTTTCGAATTTAAACGTGGCAACAATATATCTCTTATTGTACATTTCATAGTTAAAATATTGGTTTCCTGGTATTTGTATACCTATAATTAAGAAAATAAATATTAACTGTAAATTTCACTGAGTTAAATTGGCCACCACGGGGCTAATGAGGCAAGAGGTGTACCAAAAGGTATCCAGAAAATATAGGGTGGGTCATATTGAAGGACATAGTTAAATATAGGAAACCGTTACAGATAAGAAATAAACAATCTATACAAACCCCCTTTATTTTAAATATAGGAAACCGTTACAGATAAGAAATAAACAATCTATACAAACCCCCTTTATTTTTTGAGGATTAAATTTAATGGTGACCTTGAACTTTTCTCCAATGTCAAAAATCTATGAATTTAAAAAAAATCTCTGAATTTTTGATTGTGGTACTGAATTTTATATTAAAAAAAGAAATATTTTCTTAAATATTTTTTCAATTTGATAGGTATACAGTTTTTGAGATAATGTTTACCTTGACGTGCTCTGAGTAAGAGATATCTAACATATGAAATATGAAGTATTATCTGGACCTCATGCCCCCCCCCCCGGGTANTTCATAAGTATTATCGGCAAGCCCTTTTTTGATATCCAAAGTAAAAATTATCTCGAAAAGTAAGTCAAATCGAAAAAAAAAAACTCTGCTAATGTGACAGATGGGTATATTATTTTTCTGGCAAAAAATAATAAACCTTTTTTGCCCCCCCAAAAAAATTGGGGGGGGGCGAATTGGGGGGTCTAGTGATGATTCCAAATCTGGGACGTAATTGGACCCTAAATTTGACATACCTACTAAATTTCAAAATTCTAGCTCTTACCATTCTCCTTTTACTCAGCAATTAATATTGAAAACCGCTAAAAAGCGTCAAAAATCGACAAGGGTATATTCGATTGCACCTAAATGTTTCGAGGTACAATTAGAGCCAATATAGGACCTATATACCAAATTTCATCCAAATCGGTCAACGGTAAGTGGCAAAAGTGCTCATCATGTCATACGGATTTTTTTTATTCGATTTTTGGATTCTACGTACCTTGAAAGGTATAATGTCAAATTTTGAGGGGGGTATTTTTTTTCGTGACGATTCCAAAGGTTCATTATTGAAAATAATAAACCAACTGCCATGATCACTTTTTAGTTAAATTACAAACGTCCGATATCGGGATTTTGCCGCCTTATGATATGGTTCGCAGCTTGCTCATGAAGAGAACGGCAGGTGATAGGGACTTTGTATGTAAGTACACAATAATATCTTACCTGCGGAACAATAGGTGAAACTCGAGATTCGTGGTCTGGGGAATTCAGAACGTGTTTTGATATTGAAAACTGACACCAAAAACTTAAAATACTACTATCAAGAATATACTAAACGAAACTCGTGTGATGTTCATACCAGATGCTGGGGATTGAGTTCACGCCCTTCTGTTTACCAGACGAGCGATTAACTACTAAGCTACCGAGGCTGGTAGCTCATTGGCTGATTTTATTCAAATACCGTTTGATTGCGTAGTCAGAAATTAACCATGATAGGGTTTTGTTGAACTAATATGAGAGATACCGGGTCCAAATGTAATGACATGATGTACTCCTGTGAAATTCAGTTACCACGTCATGTAAAACCATAAACAGGTATTAGATAAAAGTCAATGGAAGATATAGTATTTTATCTAAGTACACCAATATTATCATATTGTAAGCGCGAGCTGCATGCTCTTACGGTAATAAAATCATAATTACCGTAAGGAATGGGACCTCCATCCTCCATCACAACACTGATAGATTTTAATGCTTTATGAGGATCTAATAGAATGAAGCCAATCCGTCCTTCAAATGAAAATTTTACAACACCTGGAAAAAGAAATAGGTAAAATGTGCAATTAAATTAAATAATTAAAAATATCTTTTCACAGGAAATATTTCGGGTATATCAAAAAGAATATCGAAATTTCTAAGAGCCGTGATTCAGTGACGGTGTACCGGAGACTGAGGCGCTACCTACCGCAGTGTAGATAAAAAATATATCGGTACTCTTGGTGTAGCCCACCAAGAAGTCCTAGTCGGACAATAATTTTATTAGGAGCGGATTGTATAGTAGAAGGGTGGTTCGGGATGTCGAAAACAGAGCGAAGTGGCTTACCTGTGGTTGATGTTTGATGTTTTTAATTATAAAATAGTTAAAGATTAGGACCCTTATTGATGAGGAGAGGAGTAGATAAAGGAATGGGATCAGTAAGAATGAAATAATAGATAATAATAATAATATTATCTATATACAGGGTGTCCCAGTTAAGGAGAACAATAATTTATGGGCTGATTCTAGATGCCAATACCTACCAAAAATGCTCCCTTCAAATTTTTAATAAAAACTTTGTTTTTGAGTTATTCGCTTTTTTCATTGTTGATGACGGATACCATTTTGATTTTTGGCATGAAAATTCTCAAGGTGTGTCTCAAAAATGTTTCTCATCTATTGAAATAATCAGAACTCCACATTTTCATTTTATCAGTGTTGTTTTTTTCTGGGGGTTAAAATTAGACTGACTTCAAAACGGCCTGGTAGAAAATCCGAAGTAAGTTTTTTTAGAACAAATAGTGAAAGCTAACAAACTAACATAATAATGAAACTTTTTTTTTTTTAAACAATCATTAACATTCTCATTTAGGGCAAGAATAATGAGAAATTTTCAATGCAAGTACTGTAGGTTTAGATTGCGAGTTATTTATACAGGGTAAACCCCTGAATATCGTTGGAAGGGCTTTATGTGTGAATTTGAAATTTTGCATGGTAATCTAAGGTTACGAAACCTTCTTTTTGAGTGGGGCCAATTTTCAGGGCCGGTCCCCATGTCGGGGACAGGGGGGCCAAGTTAATTTTTTCAAATACGAACCCCTCTCTTGCGATAGATTTTTGAAAAGGTCTTTTAATTACAAGTACTTTAATACAAATAAATTTGCAATTCCTTGATTTATTGTAAAACTTCACAAAGGGTCTCCTCAACTAGGTAAAAATAATGGTCAGTATTCTTTTCTTTCGTTGGGAAAAGTGAATTTTCTCTTGTTTGGCGTTAGAGAATTGTGGCCAATTATGTTTAATGAACGGCAAAAGTATCTTTAAAATTAATAACTTGGAATTGAAGTTTTCTTTGTTCGTTCGTTTTATTTGATCGCAGATGATAAAAAGATTGTTCAAAGAGTTACCTGTTCCTGCACTTCTTCCTTTACAGCTTTACCGTAGATGTTCAAACCGATGGCATTGCACGATTTCACAATAACCGATCCTAGTGTAGATCGCATTCAATATCGGGAGTTATAGGACATAACTCCTATAAAGGAGAATTTAATCTCGAATGTTTCTTATTATCTATGTTGTGGGGTTTGTTCCTGTAAACTTTATACCCTTCAGATATCCCAACAAGAAAAAATCTAGAGGGGTGAGATCCGGCGATCTTGGTGGCCACATTATCACTAGAACACCACCTGCACTCTACCGATCCGTCAATTGGGAAAAGTTATATCTTTCAAATACGTCTTCGGGAAACAAGTGCAGAAACAGCTCTTTGAACAATTTTTTTATCATCTGCGATCAAATAAAAATAAAGAACAAAGAAAACTTCAATTCCAAGGTATAAATTTTAAAGATATTTTTGCTGTTCTGTTTAATGAACTAATTGGCCAGCATTCTCTAACGCCAAACAAGAGAAATTTCACTTTTCCAAACGAAAGAAAAGAATACTGGCCATCATTTTTACCTAGTTGAGACCTTTTGTGAAGTTTTACAATAAATCAAGGAATTGCAAATTTATTTGTATTAAAGTACCTACTTGTAATTAAAAGACCTTTTCAAAAATCTATCGCAAGAGAGGGGTTCGTATTTGAAAAAATTAACTTGGCCCCCCTGTCCCCGACATGAGGACCGGCCCTGAAAATTGGCCCCACTCAAAAAGAAGGTTTTGTAACCTTAGATTACCATGCAAAATTTCAAATTCACATATAAAGCCCTTCCAAAGATATTCAGGAGTTTCCAAACTTTTGCCCACCCTGTATTATTGTATTGAATTTTTTTCATTCCCTGGTCCCGATGTGAAAGAAATGAGAAGTTTAATGTTTGTTACTTTTTGCCAAAATATTTCCAGTAACCCAATAGATGTTAAGGAGACGTTAAGCCAAATTAAAAAAAAAGAACATTTTCTAAACGGCCTGATTTTAACCTCCTGAAGAAAAATGAGATTTGACTTTGTCAGTCTACGACACTGATAAAAATGAAAATGTGTAGTCTTGATGATTTTTGTAGATGAGAGACCTTTTTTTTTTAACACAAAATTGAACTTTTTCATCAATGCTCAAAACTGGGATCGTTATACAGAGTGTAACAAAGTTAAATTTTAGACCCCTCTAGCTTCACCCCTATTTTTTTTTTTATTTATTTATTAAATAAGAGGTAGTTATTCCTTATTTTATTTCAACTTTTATACTTAAAAATAAAACTGGTATCATTCCATTTAAAGTTCTCGAGAAAATGAAACGTGTTTTTTAAAAATACTACTTTTGGGGGCCCAACCGGGATTTTGGTGTCACCTATCGATTGGCCTTGGCCCTTTTCTATCGCTAGGATTGATCAGAATTCAAAAATTCTAAACGGTTCAAAAATTACAATTACCGGACAGTACTTCTGGGACGCACTGTATGTGAAGATGTGTGCTATGTTATAATACCAGTATGTATGCGGCTGTCAGCGAACACCCTAAAACTTACTTGCATAATGGTCATACGAGAAGAAGTTGGGAATAACTTCATGTATTACAGTAAGCAATACGCCATCATTTGTGGTCTCTTCTGAATCTGCAGCAACAATGTAGCTATGTTGTTCAATTTGATCTCTCTTATTAACTAATCTGTCAAATATATTGGTAATAAAATTCAATCGAGTTCCTCGCTGATTTTCCAGTCGATATCGGTTGAATAAATTCGACACACTTTCGTTTCTTTCGTTTGGTGCATACATTTCATAAAATCTGCAGAAAAAAGTAAAATTTGGAATCATTAGATATCAAATCAAATGAATTTTATGTCTGCGTATAATTCACTAATGTGAAATGATTTTTTCTTCCTTCTTGGTCCTGTTTCATAAAACACTTGTATTATAAAGTTCCTAATATAATAATAATATCTAGGCGCAAGGCAGTGCGACGGGTCAAGTTCCAAGTCAAGCCTGGCGACTGCAGTGTGTATATTACATGAAAAGTTTTATACTATTTCCGAACCGGGATCTAAGGATTCGGTGAATCTATGAACATTATGCGTTATTCTCATGTCGAACCAAGTTCCCCCTATCAAATAATTATTATCATCATGTCCCTTTTTCTAAGGATTCCAAGTAATACAAATTCGAATATCAGAACATAGCTGACCCTCACTGACGCGTGCCGGACTAGTATGAACATGTTCCTTCAAAAGGCAGAAAGAATATTCTTAGTTTTGCCGGTGGTTCAATCGCCGGTCACGGCACTTTCACTGCGTTGTGTGAATGCTCCTTTAAAACCTTACGTTACTAGATTTTCTATATCATCGTAATAATGTAAACAAAATGAATCTCCGATCAATGTCCAAAGCAGTTGGAGATCTTCATTCAAGAGAGTTATGTTGGAATATTGAAGCGGTGGCATAATAGAACCAAAGTCAGCGTAAGATGAGTTCAGTTTTACGGTGTAATATTTGGTACTGAAAACACAACCAAATCTTCTATAGTTCCGTGCTGAAATCAAATTGCGACTACAGATTAGAGATTAGTGATGATTTACACTGAGTTCCTGAGTGAACGATTTCAATGAAGTGATTTACTGATTTCACGCTGATGAGACATTAAAATCTTTACAAAGAACCCAAAAATCGCTCTTTCCCCACACCACAGCGCACCAATTTTAAATCAGATCTTTATCATTAACAGGCCAAACAAACACAATTATCAAATTAATCTCTAATAGAGAAAATATTTGCAGACGATCCATTTTCCTCCTCCATACACATTCTCCTCTTGGTTTATTATAATTACTAATTACTTTGGTTTATTATAATTACTAATGTTTAATTGTAATCGTCACGAAAAATACTTCAAAATTTGATATTTTACGTTTCAAGGCATGTGAACCCAAAAATCTCTTATAAAAAAAATACTTTTGTCCGCCGCGCCGTACGCCGTGATGGGCACTTTTGTTACTTAGCAATGACCGATTTGATTTGGATGAAATTTGGTAAGTAGGTCCCATTTGGAGTCAATTCGCGCACCGAAACCTTTTGTTAGTGTGGTTCACATACATAGAGAAGGTTCCATACAAAACAATGGAACAATATTAGTATTGACGAAATACTTGTATTACAGGCAACTGCTCCTCAGTTAACTTTATCCGAATAAGTTTAGCAAGTGACAAAACTTTACCCGGAGAGTTAACAAAGGAAAACAATAACCATACAATTCCTGTCTGGATGTTACCCTATATTACCGCCCGGAGTCATGTCATCCAGGTAATGGAACCCATGATCATCCCACAAAGTGTTGAATGTATGCAGATGATACTTACCATCACTCAGATGACTGAGAACAGTTAGGAGTAGAAGAGAACAGCAAATTGTCCTGGTAATGGAACCCATGATCCCCTTACAACGTGTTGAATGTATGCAGATGATACTTACCATCACTGAGATGACTGAGAACAGTTAGGAGTAGAAGAGAACAGCAAATTATCCTGGTAATGGAACCCATGATTATCTCACAACGTGTTGAATGTATGCAGATGATACTTACCATCACTGAGATGAACAGTTAGGAGTAGAAGGGAACAGCAAATTGTCCTGGTAGTGGAACCCATGATCATGTCAAAAAGTATAGAAAGTATATTGGCAGTTATATGATGAAATACCTATATAGTTTTAGAAAAGTAACTAAATGATACAGATTTGATAATATGTTTTGTGTTAATGACTTTAAAGTTTAAAAAACGATTAATGATACAGAGATACGCATGCTAGCAAGGATCTTTGCGTCGATGTTACGAACACTTGTTCAGCGAATGAATTTGTAACACGTACCTATCTCCTTTTTAATATGATAGTGAGCCAATCACGTGAACTTATTGAAGAGGAAAATTTAGACAGAACATATGAAAATGTGCACATACAGAAAAGAGCAAAAAAAATAATATTTTATTGGCTTAATGTTTCTTTAGTATCGACGATCATTCGAGACGGAGGTGTTACACTCAATTTGGCTGGAAACTTGCAAAATGACTATGATATCCACATTGTCCTCACCAAGCCTGGTTTGAGCGGGAAACAGAATAACTAGCTCCCAGTTGAACTTTCGACTTTTTACTTTCTTTTCATAAAGGATGCTTGAAAAAAAAATCGAACCACTCGAAACATCTAGGGACTGGATTGGTAATTTGAAAACCGCTGAAACCTGAAACACGCATTAATTTTCTTATTCCAAAGGAGAAACTTACATTTTTGAAATGTTAAACAAAATGAAAGATTTATTTGAGATATTAGTGTCATTTTCCCTGAAAATTGCATGCGTATTAAATTCAAGTTAAATTTGAGCTTTTAAAACTCTTTTGCAATTATATTAACTCTGCGTTTGTAGGCTTCTATTTCTCATTTCTCTTTGATTTATTCTCAAGTCAAGAAGCAAGACCCCCTCATTGCAAATTTCAAAAATGCTAAAAATAAAACGCCAAAAACTGAAAGAAAAAAGTAAAATCTTGGAGAATAGAGATACCATCAATATCACGATGTTTTACCTATGGGCACTCAATGTCCATACTCAATGTCCAAACATGCGGAATTGAAGAAAAAATTACCTATGGGCACTTTTTAAATTTGGCATAATGTCAACAGCATTCACTAGGATTAATTTTTGAAGGGTTTTAACAAGAGCCTGGAACTGCCTGGATCCCTTATACTATGTGTAATCTAAGTAATTTACGGTTTGTAAGAATACCTAGGTAGGTTTTCCTTAATTCTCAAAAAAAGTTTTTTCTAAAACGATTTTTTTTTTATTTCTGTGGAAAACATCGTTTGTATTTTTAGGAAGTGAAAAGTGGTTTTCTAGTGCAAAAAAAAATTGTGTTCTTTCTGTAAAAATTGCGTATCTTGGACAGAATTAGAGATAGGAGGGGTGTCCATAGGTGATACCATCAATATCACGCTGTATTACCTATGGGCACTTCTATTTTCCTCCTCTGTAGTGCAATAGCTCCGAATCAGAAGCATCGGACTCCAAATCAGAAAGTATGGGGTTCGAATCCAGCCAGCTGCAGAAAATATGACTATGGTAGATTGATATATTGATATTGTTATGGGTGGACCAACCTCAGCGGTGCAGTTCGTTTGCGTGGGGGGATTTTGATCATGAGGTTGGTGGTTCGAATCTCCACTTCGATAGGTAGGTACAAACTTAAAGTATATACCTACTCTCCAAGGTACTAGCTTTAGAATTTGCTTTATTTCTCAGAAAGAAAATGGGGAAAACGCCTCCAACAGGCAGTTCTAGGAGATTCTAGTATTCGCCAAATCACAAATTATCTCAGGGGTGAACTTGAACTTTGGACCCCTAGGTTACATGTCCGATCTGTTAACCATTACAATAATGTTTGAATAACATGTTAATTATATGTGTTAAAAATATTAACTTTTAAATAAATAAAAACAAAACACTTATCAAAAACACTATTTATAATTATTTATAAAGAAACTAGTTTCGAATCATTCGATTCATCATCAGTCGAGTCGAGTCTAAAGATGGAAGTTGACTTACTTCCATCTTTAGACTCCACTAGAATGATGATGAATCGAATGATTCGAAACTAGTTTCTTTATAAATAATTATAAATAGTGTTTTTGTTAAGTGTTTTGTTTTTATTTATTTAGAAGTTAATTACAATAACGGGCCCGCTACAGGGTTTCTAATTGTATTAGATATACCCTTAGTAATTGTATTAGATATACCCTAATTAAAGGTAAAACTCGACCCACAGCTTATGGTTATTTTTCTGAACACTTGGTAGGTATTTATATGGCTTTTTGGTATAACCACAAACATTGCTGTCGATCATGCAAAGAGAACGGCCCCTCCTATTATCCTAAATGAAGAAATTATATGTATAGGTCAAAACTAGTAACTTGCATTGAAGAATGATGAACAGATTCTTGAAGAAAACAATTTCTAATGTAGCTTTATATACAGGTGTATTCGAACATTGTTAGTGTTTTACTTTTTTGAGAATAAAAAAATCCTCAGAGTGCCCATAGGTGGTACATCCACCCTAACTACATGTAACACCTGGAAAAATATCTTGCTGAAAATTTGTTCGTACTGTTACTTTTTCATTTGTTTCAACAGTGTTTAGACGCATTGAAAGAATGGGCTCCTATTTTAATGCCCTTTTGGTTTTTAGTGTAACTCTCATAGTCTTCAGCAAAAATGGTAATGAAAAAAAAAAAAATGAATCCAAAAATAAAATAAATAAAAAAATCTGAAATTTTTACTACCAAAACCGATTTGATGAAATTTGGTCCATTTCGAAATCTATTTGTGTCTGGCGTTTCTGTCAGTCGCATACAAAGAATTCCTTAAATGACACAACCAAGAAGCGTTAGGATTTTGCCCCGCATCACCTATTTTTAAAAAAAAATAATAAAAAAGTTTATAAGCCTCATACATTGGTCGAACACGGTACCACTTGCAGAGTTGGCGCACATCTTACCATCGATCTAATTTTCTTAAGGAATTTAAAATATTAAACCGTGCGCTAAGATGGCAGAGTTTTTTTGTTACAGGTTCATGTCACCATGACCAGTTCGGTTGTCGGTTTGATAACAAACAATATGATACAACGCAGAATGATGTATTTGACGCCAAATATGGGAATCCACTTTTGCCGATGGAGTTTACAAGATTGGAGGATATCCAAGAACTGATTGATACATTAGTCCAAATCACTAGAGGTTTTCTATTGGAAGTTGTGTATAATGATGTCAACGAGTATTACGAGTAAGAAAATAACCAAAAGTATCCGTATTCGTGTATGATGTCAGCGAGTATTATGAGTAAGGAAATAATCAAGAGTATCCTTATTCGTGTACGATGTCAACGAGTATTACGAGTAAGAATATAACCAAGAGTATCCTTATTCGTGTATGATGTCAGCGAGTATTACGAGTAAGGAAATAACCAAGAGTAGCCTTATTCGTGTATGATGTCAACGAGTATTACGAGTAGGGAAATAACCAAGAGTAGCCTTATTCGTGTATAATGTCAACGGGTATTACGAGTGAGGAAATAACCAAGAGTAGCCTTATTCGTGTATTGTGTCAACGAGTATTACGAGTAAGGAAAAACCAAGAGTAGCCTTATCCGTGTATGATGTCAACGTGTATTACGAGTAAGGAAATAACCAAGAGTAGCCTTATCCGTGTATGATGTCAACGTGTATTACGAGTAAGGAAATAACCAAGAGTAGCCTAAAACGACGTATTGGATTTACCTTCTGCTGGCTTAACATCTAATGTCACTCTGGTTAACCACATTGATTTCACTCAGCCTGGATTGCCTAAGCAAAGGCTTCCACACAAGGGATCGAAACTAAATGGTGATTGGTGAATGATCAAGTAAAACGACAGTGGACGTTCCATAACTTATGTCGTTTTATGGGAAGTGCCTCTGACGCTAACTAATCCGGGAATTACAAACATATGTAACACATATGTTTGTAATTTTGGTAAAAGACCGACACAGGTGTGCTGGCACATGCACATATGAAATAGAGTGATAGAGTAGGAACAACTAAAACATATAGAAAAAGTATGATAACACGACAACTGTTAAAATTACAAAAAAATATATTTGCTCGTACTTCGCTGGGGCTGATACGAAATCAAGTCACATTTCTAAATAAAACTTCTCAAATTTGGATTTTTGGCGGTCTGCAGAATCCGAATTCTATTTAGAAAAATCAATATTTTACTCAAGGAAATTATTTTTGTACTTCGGAATATCTTTGTATCGAATTTCAGCTTTCTTACTTATCCCGATTCGATGGTGAAAATCCGCCATTAATCGGGGAGAAACCGGAAAGAATCAATTTTTGTGAACGTTAGTGAACTCCACTTTTGACCCCGGTATACATCCCGAAATGCACTTGTATATGTGTATGTAAATGTGAATAATTTATAATATGTGTTCCACTTTTGAATNAAGGAAATTTGCTGTATAGTTTTTGGGGAGCTGGGTCCCCAATATTGTTTTTTGAAAATGTTTGTTATCTTTCTAGCGGTTTGTTTTAGAAACGTAAAATTTTGATATGTTATGGCTGGTGCTAAGGACTTTTCGATTTTAGTACCCTGGACCCCCCGGCGGGGTCAGGGGGCCCAATATTTTTTTTTAAATTTGATTAAGATGACTACAACACTGTCGTGAACACCTGATCATCTTGATCCACCAGTATATACTGTTCTGAGGGTCATTTTTTTGTTATCTCCTTTAGTTTGCCCAGAAAAAATAACAAAAAAAGCATATTTTTTTACGGTAACTCGCTTTCAGATGAACTTTCTTTTTTCCATTTCTTACGCACCTATTTACTAAAAGGAATTTGTGTGCCAAATTTCAAGCCTGTACTTTTAGCCATCGTGGAGCCACGTTCATTATCAGACTGTCAGTCAGTCAGTATACCAACTGGGCTACGTTTAACCATCGCCATCGTGGAGCTACGTTCATTATCATTATGACAGTCAGTCAGTATACCAACTGGGCTACGTTTAGCCATCGCCATCGTGGAGCTACGTTCATTATCAGTATGACAGTCAGTCAGTATACCAACTGGGTTACGTTTAGCCATCGTCATCGTGGAGCTACGTTCATTATCATTGTGACAGTCAGTCAGTATACCAACTGGGCTACGTTTAGCCATCGCCATCGTGGAGCTACGTTCATTATCATTATGACAGTCAGTCTACCAACTGGGCTACGTTTAGCCATCGCCATCGTGGAGCTACGTTCATTATCATTATGACAGTCAGTCAATATACCAACTGGGCTACGTTTAGCCATCGTCATCCTGGAGCTACGTTCATTATCAGTATGTCACAGTATACCAACTGGGCTACGTTTAGCCATCGTCATCGTGGAGCTACGTTCATTGTCAGTCAGTATACCAACTGGGCTTTGCGTTTTATAAGTGTATTGATGATAGATTGAAGTATTACAAATAATATACATACCTTAAAAGTTTCAGCTTTCTAGAACTTACAGGGACAAAAAAATACAATTTCAAAAGTATGTGTGTGGGGGGGGGGGACTGTAGAAATGTACCCTGCACATATTGGGCTCATGTTATTTTGTCAAAATTTTCAGTAACAAATGGCGTTAGTAGTACCTACGTCCGCTAGAAAAATGTCGCGCAACAAAAATTTAAGCAATTAATGAAGCATTGTCGGGAAATCTTTATGGAACCACACCTAATGAAGCGAGTTGACAAAACATGGTAACATGGCGAGTTGACAAAACATGGTAACATGAAGCGAGTTGACAAAACATGGTAACACAAACATGGTAACACACAATGCCACTAAAATTCCGGGCAATTGTATTTTGCAGCATAGTGCCAATTCTATTTTCCAACACATGTTCTCCCGTCAACTCCAAACAGATGAAAAGATTATAATAAACAGGGTGCCTCAAAAGTGAGGGCAATTATATTTTCCAGCACAAATGTTCTGCGTTCAACTCGAAAGAGATGTAAAGAGAATAATATACAGGGTGCCCAAAAGTCAGGACAATTTTATTTTGCAGCACATGTTCTCCGTTCAACTCCAAAGAGATGTGAAGAATATAATAAACAGGGTGTCTCAAAAGTGAGGGCAATTACTGCAAAGAGATATAAAGAATATTATAAAGGGTGTCTCAAAAGGCAGGACAATTTTATTTTGCAGCACATGTTCTCCGTTCAACTCCAAAGAGATGTAAAGAATATAATAAACAGGGTGTCTCAAATTGAGGGCAATTACTGCAAAGAGATATAAACAATATTATAAAGGGTGTCTCAAAAGTGGGGGCAATTCTATTTTGCAGCACATGTTCTCCGTTCAACTCGAAAGAGATGTAAAGAATATAATAAACAGGGTTTCTCAAATTTGGGCACTTTCAGGGGAGGTCTGAGGGGGGGATAACTTTGAAATCTGAAAAAGAAACATCTTTTTTGTTGCTATGAAAATGTTTTGAGATCCGTATTCAAAACAGGGCCGGAGGTAATCCAGGTTGAGGTTGATCTGTTGTATACCTTCACCTTGCCGTAGAGCTATCTTCCTCCAAATGCAAGTAAAACAACACGTATGTCAGTGTTTCAAACAATAGTCTTGCTATGCACTTAATAGGTTAACCAGATGAAAATGTTCCATAAGCAGGACTTTTCGTATTGTGTATACTGTATTTTGGTTTATCATTTATTGTGTACAGTTGATTTGACACTTAAAAAGTGATTTTGTGTGAAATATTAAAAAAAGCAGGACATTTTTCATTATTTCAAAAAGCAGGAAGGACACAGTACAAACATGCAGAAAGCAGGACATGTCCCGCCAATTCTGGACTACTGGTAACCGGACGTGAACTCTTCTAATGACACTGTTTAAGTTTATTGAGAAAGCTCTTTTCTAATTTCGGTTTCTTTATCAGATATTCAGATTGTGTTTTTAACTCAGCCTCCTGAGGGAAATTGAGTAACTATATGAACATACTCACGACAAGAACTAAGTAACTTTGAGCACAGCGATATGAAATGATTGTGAAATATCAATTCTAACTCACTCCTTTATTTCTTTTTCCTTTTGAAAAGATTCTACAGTAGCTATAGAAAGAAAATAAAAAATCATCTACGCCTCAGACAAAACATTCCACTCCAACTGTATTATGAGAACTATATACCGACGTATCAGCCCAACACCACGGACTACACTTTGGTTATTGGTATATTCGAAGCGCTTGTAAAGATCAACCCACTTGTTCAATCCCATATTTATTTATGTACGGTCTATGATGATATAGGTGACGACGCAATGCTAGCACTACTGAAAAAGCCGAGGCCAATGCCATTCTATTTCACCCATGACCATGTTGCAGGTGGGTAAATTTAGACACTAATGAAGCAGACCTAATGAAAAATTAGAAATCCAGTCCGTCTAAAAATCCAGTCCACTGATTTAAATCAGAAATCAGTGTGTAGTGTGTACTTATGAGGTAGGGGTTGTCTGTTCCAATACCACAGCCCAAATGGTAGCAGATAGCGGAAGAAAAGATCCCAGGAAAATTTGGGAACTAAAATATTTTAAGCCGTTTTCGAGTTAAGGCCAAATTTCTAATTTATATTCACCATATTTGGCAAGTCACGGTCCAATATCTTAAATACGAGGTGTGGCTATTACCTGTATTATACCTAATACTATAATACCTAATACTAGTATTATATTGAAATACCTCAAAAAAAATACGAGGTGCGGCTATTAAGTTCGTAGACTCGGGCCGCTACGCAAAAGCTGTGCATGCTAGGAAGATATGATGAACATGTTTGGACAGATTCAAGTCTTGTATTTTGATTGATAGGTGTCGCATGCCTGTACTGTAATTAGTTCTGTTGTGATGGCCCGACGCGCAAGACACCTTTTTTAATTTTGTCGGAATTATGATTGATATAAACGTTGAGCAACGAGTGATTATTAAATTTTACGTAAAACTTGGTAAAAGTGCTAATGAAACTTTTTCTTTGTTAAAGACAGTGTACCAGGAGTCATGTTTTAATGAGAAGTCTTGGTTCCTGCACCAGGACAATGCGCCAGCCCACACTGCCTTCTCCGTGAAGACGTTCCTGGCCAAGTACAACATCCCAGTGTTGGAACACCCTCCTTACTCACCCGACCTGGCCCCGTGCGTCTTTAACTTATTCCCAAAAATCAAATCTGCCCTGAAAGGTACCAGATTTGACAGCGTAGATGCCGTTAAGAAAAAAGCGGCAGAAGTCATGAAAGGCCTCACACAAAATGACCTCCACCACTGTTTCGATCAAAATTAGCCTGGAACGTTGTAGGGATAGAGGAGGGGAGTACATTGAAGGGGATAACTACTAAAGTTGGGTAAGTTAAACACACATCGTTTTATGGGAAGAGTCTACGAACTTAATAGCCACACCTCGTATTGTCGCAACAACATATCAACTCAAAGCGAAAGAGATTTTGTTGGCCGTTTAATGCTAAATTCAGAACATAGTTTGCCTAATTATGACCAGACATTTCAGATTTATAAGAGTTCAAAACCGGTAGCGGACAAATTAAAATTAGAAATTACTAACCACCCAGAATGGCCTCTGACGAAAGATAAATCTTAATAAATTATAAAGGGTGGACACAAACCCATACCGTGAAATTACATTGTCCTTGAAAAACAAAAATAGCAATATAGGAATGGTGGCGAAGCAAACAGCTAGTAGTTATATATTTTTCGCTGAACGAAGTGAAGTTTGGTTTTAAGTCCACGATTTAAAACCAACCTCTTTGTACGTCGCGTCGTTTGTGTGTCTGTTGCTGTTCGATCCAAAATAACTCTCAAACTGATATTGATGACACTCGCTATGAAATTAGCTGATTAGTTTTTGAACTCATCCGGTGCTTCATAGTAACTGAATATTTGAACTCATCCGATGCTTCATAGTAACTGAATTATCCTTATAGCCTATTGTTCAACATATTTTTTTCTTCTTCTTCTTTCTATTACAAAATTATTACATATTATGTTTCTATCAGCAGGAATGGACAGATGGACACATCAATCAAGCAGCAGGATTTTCCTCTAATATGAATTACTTACTATATCTGGCTTATTGGCAAGGGTAGTTCGATCTGTGTTTAATTGCTGGTTCCAGAGTATAGTTGTGTATTATTTTTAAAAATAAAAATTTACAGTTTTACTATTAATTCGTGAATTAACTTCAAAAAAATATCTGTAAGAACAGATGATATTTATCTGTACTTACAGATATTTTTTTATTAAGTTCGTGAATTAATAGTAGTAAAACTGTAATTTTTATAGTTAGTAAAGGGTCCGTCCGTTGATGTAATAAATAAATCCTATTGTAAGGAACATGACATTTCTGTTGCAGGAATCTTGTTATTCAGTTTCAATGGTAGTATAGGACATATGCTTATTGACCCAGGATTTGGTATGGCTAGCCCTGTAGTGCTCATTGATAATGATAACGCTCAGCATATTATAAAAGGTAATTACCAATGTTCTAACATTCAGTATGGGACATATGCTTATTGACCCAGGATTTGGTATGGCTAGTCCTGTAGTGCTCATTGATAATGATAACGCTCAGCGTATTATAAAAGTTGGGACATATGCTTATTGACCCAGGATTTGGTATGGCTAGCCCTGAGGTGCTCATTGATAATGATAACACTCAGCGTATTATAAAAGGTAACTGCCTAAATTTTTAGAAAACTTACAAAAAACAAATGTAGGGAAGGCATTGTATTTACTTACGAAGAACAAGTGAAAGAAAATTGTCCTCAGAATTGAATTTGCAAAGACTATTATTTGTGAAATGATGAGAAAGCTGTCTTGTACCCAGGAGAATTTGCCGCCCTAAACAAAATGAATTTTGCCGCCCCCTTAATATAATATTTAATTTGTTCGTTAATTAATATAAATAGTAAAAGTACTCATATTCATATTTTTAATTATAATACTGAATAGTTATCCCTCCTAGTAGTGAAATTCATGATTTTTGCACAAATTTCAATCAAAATCTGGCCATGAATTTTCCTCTGGTTAATATTGAACAATTCAGAGTCATATATATTTACAACAGAAATAATGGACACTAAACCTTTTTGTTAAATCCACACAATTTTAATTAGAATTTTTCCCTCAAGAATGTAACATAAAAATAAGTCACTATACATTTAAAAAATTAGAATCATTACACATTTTTTTAAATCAACGACATCACAGGATTGTTACGAGATAATCGCAAGCTGTTTTGTAAAAATATGACTTAGTGTCCCCGAGACCAAGTGTATATGAGTGGGTTGTAGCCTTTAAGCAAGGACAGATTTAGCCGGAGTGTCATACCCCTGGTTTTACTATTGGTTTTTATCATTGATAATTCTTGTTATGAAAAAATGCACGTCTATATATGTACACATTTTTTTTTTCATATCCCGCTGAAAATAAAATTCCATTTTGATTTTTCCGCCCCCTAAATTTTGCCACCCTAGGCGGTTGCCTAGTTCGCTTATATGGTAGAGCCGAGCCTGCTTGTTCCATATGGAACATTCGGTACACACTGACGAGATAACTTCCTGTATATCTTTCCTCTTTTTTGCAGACGGAGGAATAACGACCCAGCGAAATTCAACTGGAGTGATGACAAAATTCGCTCCTTTATCGGCCGATAACGACTTCCTTGTTGGGACAAGTGTGATAGCTGGAAATACCATTCAAGATGTATATTTCATTGGACTACCATTCTGTTCTTACTTAATGTCGACAACCAAATTTAGACTTCTTAAACAATTTCGATCAATAGTCAGGCGAAATAAAAATGGTGTCCACCAGGCATCCGTTTCGTTTACATTTACAGTTGAAGGCAGTGAATTTAAAGAACAGACATTTGATTTAAAATTGCTCACCAATATCGGAGGTTTAGAGATGGATACAGAAACCTTGGAATTTAAAAAACATTTGGATATTCCCAAGGTTAGTTCATCAGAAGCACATTTAGTAGACTTGTGGGGATACTCCCACAAACCTTGCAATTTAGGAATCCCTGAGAAAGTTTGTCAAGAGCTCATTTGTTGGGATTATAGTCATATTAACAAAAACTTTGCAATTTAGGAATCCTCTGGTTATTGGGATTTTCTTTATAGATATTAGCAGAAATCTTGAAATTTAGGAATTTGCTGGTCATCCCTGAGAATGTTCGCCAATAGCATAGTTATTGGGATTTTATTAATATTAACAGAAATCTTGCAATTTAGGAATTCTTCAGCAGATTTACCTATTTTTTTATTTTACATATTCCAACGGGAAATACTCATAGTATTACATGCTCCCTACATTTTGGTTTTAATTTAAAAATATTAATTTAAATAATAACAAATTTTACAATAATTTAACAAAGCAAGGAAAAGTGTCACCTGCAGAACATCAAATTCAAAGAATTCCTGAGAGTGTGAGTATCCCAAAGAATTGTTGGAATAATCACATAAATCTTGCAGTCCAAATCATCCCTGTAAGTTCTCACATAAATCTTGCAGTCCAAATCATCCCTGTAAGTTCTCACATAAATCTTGCAGTCCAAATCATCCCTGAAAGTTCAGAATCTTTTTAAAAAAAATGTTCCCCATTTTTAAGAATCAAATTTGTGTTATTGTCTAAAAAAGGGATGAGATTGAATCGCAGATACTCAATATCGGTCCACTGGGAGAGACTGCATACGTGCATACTTCCGGGTTTCTGATCCAGCAAGTTGAGTCTTGTATGGCTAAAAGAGGAACCTATAATAAATTTTCCTCTTTTAATATGCAATGATCGGACTTGACCATTTTTTTTACAGGCTGTCAAGGATAAATTCAAAAAAGTAAGAAAACAACTTGGAAAAAAAAATGTTAATTTGGAGAAGAAATTACAAAAACTCAGCAAACTTGCATATGATACTTCATTTCTGACAGATTTAGAAACAATAAAGAGATCCTACAAATACCAGTTTACAATAATTGTGGAATTAGCACTGACCCACAATGCGTCTGTGATCCATTCTGGAACTGTATTCGGTTTGGGTACAGCTTCGCATCTCTCGAGTCCGCCTTAATGACATTTCATTAAAGCTTTTTCATTTTTTAGGGTTTGGTACTCGAAGGCCATTTCGTACCCCATAAACATAAACATCATCGTAAACCTTTATAACTTTAACCCTTAACCATCGTTTGCAAAATTATCACCAGCCATTTCACAGTTAGGAACGAGAAAATACCTAGTAACTACCTGGAACGGCCATGCCTCTAAAAGCCTCTGGCAAAAAATGTGTACGAAAAGTTTTTTTTTTGTTTATATTTTTCAAGGCTATAGTATACAGTGTGGACACGAAACCATGCATATCTTGCGAAACCCCCCCAATATCCTTTGTACTTGAAAAATAAAAATAGCTAGTTGATATATAAAAACACGTGAAATGACTTTCTAATTTAAATTTGTAGAACTGTGCTTGGCAACATTCTACTGTACCCTCCAAGAACCTTCGTTGAATATACCAGTTCCCGTTGGATCACTGAAGTTAAGCAACATCCAGTGAGTATGTACCATGTGGCTGTCCACGTAGGTTGACACCCTCATGATGCTGGATATTTTTCTGGCCCTACCCAGGCTGGGTGAGTTCAATGTAGGCGTTTCCAGGTAAATTTGGTTTGCAAGATTCCAGCGAATGTCGGGTAAAATCCCTGTCTCAAATGACCAATAGATATTAAAGAGACGTTAAGCCAAAAAAAAAAAAAAAACCTTTAAAACGATTTTACTACGTTGAATACATCAGATCCCGTTATTCTACTGATCGGTGGCCTAACTCGCAAAGGCCAACAAAAGTGTTTTTTTACAAACTTGAAAAAAAAATCCTACACTTTGGAACGTTTGATTGTAGTAACTTTTTGCATCTGGTGTATTTTCATATTGAAAGGATTTGAAACTATTAGTTTTCTATTTTTTTTCTTCCAGTAAGCTCTGAGGGTGCCTCCAGAAATCAAAATTTAATTATTTACAACGCTTCCCGCTTCCCTTTTTGAAATTATTAATAAGTAGATAAAAAAAATTGTATTCTTNAATAAAAATAATTTAATAAAAATTTAATAAAAATAATTAATATCTCATATTTTGGTTTTAAAAAATCAAAATTTGATATTTTACGCATCTAAAAACCGAAAGATAAAAAATAATCTGTTCTAGCGTAGCCACGGTGAGTGTGCCACTAAGCGTTGAACTCTATGAGTTATGGAACACAGTTCCTCTCAACAGCGGGATGTTTGGCATCCACAAATTTGTCAATGTTGGGTTGAACTTTGAGAAATCTGGAGGGAGTATTCTAGAAGGCCATCGGAAAGCAAAGCTTTGTCCTTCACACATTTGATTGTGTTTATTTTTGATAACAATTGCTCACATAAGTACTGTCAAACAATGAAGATGTTCAGCACAATCTTTCTTAGCAGGGGGTACCTACATTTTCAGTAACAAATTTGGCATAAACTTAATTAAATCTAATGTTTGGATTATTGAAAATATTTTAAAGATACACGAATTTCTTGTATCTCATTTATTTTGCAGAAGTTGGGAACTGTTTCAATATGAACTGGATTTGAAAATATTGTGTAAAACGCATAAAACGAAGCAAATATGTTAACTATAGCAGATAGTAAAGGCATTTGCTGCGCTCCCTGCATACTAGGTATAGGTACTCCTTATTTCAGAACATAGAAGTAGCGGGTTATAGGAAGAGATGGTATACAGCTCCACGGTTTGAAGATGCTTACGCTGACGAATCAATCGCTTACAGTGACCAAAAAAAATCCATTTCTGAAGTCAGGATTAACAGAAAACGAGCATTACCTGTTAATTTTACGCATTTAGAATGTACCTGAGTTACAAACATGGCAAAGTCCAAAGATATCTTATTTCAAAAACGACTAATAATTACAACCGCAAATCAGACTGCGTCATTATGTCAGGTGACCAATGTTTTTTTTATTTCTACAGCCAGTTTTCTTAAAAAATATGAGTGCTTAGATTGTTTAAAGTAGTTTTTTGATTAAAAATTATTACAAGAGACCTGTTAATAAAAAGATTTGGAGATAAAGATTACTGAAACTTCAGAAAAAGATTCAAACTTCCAGGGGATGAGATTTGACTTTATCCTATTACGACACTGATGAAAATAAAAATGAACACTTTTGATGGTAAGGAACTTTTACATCAAAACTTTTGATGGTAAGGTTATACAGGTTGTAAAAATAAACTTTAGACCCCTCTATCTCCGCCCATGATTTTTTTTAAATTGAATTTTATTTGTACCTACTTTTATTTGAACAAAAAATATTTGTTCTATTCCATTTAAATTTTTGGAGAAATCGACACGTTTTGTCAATAAAAGACACTTTCAGGGGTCAAACCTGGATCTCACCATAACCATTTGGTTTGGCCGTGGTCATTCTGGGCACGCTGTTTAACTGCCAAATACTACCTGATTGGAACTTAATAGTCCCATTATTCCAGTAAATTTTTGTTACAACTATTATTGCGTGTAAATATTTTAAATTTATGAGGACAAAGACCTTTTTTGAAACTCTTCAACGCTATTGTCTGTTTTCGAAGTGGGTACCTACTCAGTAACAAAAATGTGTTAATGACAAAATCGACTAAGTCCATTCTTTAAAGCTAAATATTTTGTAAATCCTTCAAAAATTATATTTATTTAGGTATGTTTTCAAAAATAGAAGGTTGGTGAACTCTATATATTTACGAAGTTAAAATGAAATTACTCCTGGAATTAGCTACCGTTTTTTGGCTCTCACGAAAAATTTGTAAAAACGGCGTTACTTCTCATTTTTATATTGGGCAAATTTTATCGATCAAAATTTGAAGAAAATTATGTTTTATACTACAAAATGCGTATTTACTTAATATGCCTGAACCACAAAAAATGGTAAATGAAAATAGCGATATCGTCTGAACGGCGAGAGCTGTCGAGGAAAGGATTGATCATTTGGTCTCGGCGCGTCCGAATGTATTAATTACCTAGCACCCAGTCCATGACACATTTAGAATGAGAATCGATGAAATACGTAATATCTATCAAGAGCCTTTCTTCTCATCTTAGATGAGAAACGAGGAAATCGAATTGGATTAAGAATGGTCAGGACAAGCTGACTTTCATGTTATTAATATATTTGTCGTTTTTAAATTGATTATAAATAAGTCATACATTCAAATTTTTATTTATTTATTTAAATTTATTTAAATGCTTTGGGTCCATCATTGGGCTACAAGAAACCAGTTTACAATGAATGCTTATGTATCTAATAATCTTAATAACTAATAAAACTAAATAAAAATATTCGATTCTCATTCTAATTGTCCCAAAAATAAATTAAATAAAAAAAAAGGATCTCAATTTCCATAATTATATTCTATTCTAATTCTCTCACCAAAACCTCCGCTCGTCGATAAAAAGATTCCTTTGAATCGGAGAATATACAGAGTGTGCTGTCCTTTGTTTGTGTTATTCTGTTATATAACTGTGTGGCCACGTCAACAGGGGAGAAATGTTTTAGGAATTCGAAAAACCCATTGCATTCTTAGAATCGACAGCTTAAAAAGTCATTTTTGCTGACCAATTTGTAGCGAAAAAATAATAATACTACATTTGCGTCAGTAGATGCGTGAACGTCAAGAGATTAACAACCCGCTATAATTGATCTCTTATTTGGGGCTCTCTTCCCATTTTGCTAGTGGATCTGATCCAATTTAAGGGAAATATATGGTTAAACCTAAAATTGACGGTGTTCTGAATAAGGGAATGAAAAAAAATCAAGATTAGAATTGAAACCCTTATTGGACGAAACAAGCTGACTGTCCAGAAGTCACAAGTGGGAAATAATTCTGACGACTTTCAAGTGAATATTCTTGTAGCAATTTAAATTTCAATCAAATATTGTGTATCAACTACAAATAATAATTAAGGGCGTCGCGTTGGACGCTTTGCATCGATATGATGTCTACCTTAGCATTTTTAGGGTCTATCGAGTTTAGGACATTGCCTCGCTTACGAAAATATTTATATATAGCCAACGACTTTACCACTTTAAAGAAAAAGTTCCCGCCAAATCACTGAAGTTAAACGGGTTGAGTGCTAGGATGGGAATCCATCGAGGAACAAAGTTGTTGACTAAATGGAACGGCGAAGCCTAATACCTAAATTAACCTAGTTGTAATAACAGAGTAACTCCCATAAAAAGCGCACAAAAATCAACCAAATTATAGCTTACCCTGCCGACTCAGATGACATCATGAGACTGAGTGTCCCCCGATAAAAGTAACGATTGTTGGTGTCCCTGAGAATTGTATGAAGACTTCATCCGAAATGGTTGTATTCAACGCGATAACGTTTTTGACCTTACCACGTTGCTGATGCTCGTACCATTAATATAAAATAACACTAACAGGGCTGGATTAACAGTTGTAAACAGTTATGTACCGAATTTAAGGGACATCGAGGAAGCACTACTTACCTATTGTCGATATAATGGAGAGCGTTCGGTCTTAAGGTCTCGAACTATCCGTCACTACCTCAGAGAAGATGGCAACATAACAGCAGGCACAACGTCTAGTTTCAATCAAGATGTAATTGAATAAAAGTCAAACCTGAGGGTAATTCACCATAAAGCAGTAGGTTTGAAATTATTACCAAGAGCGACCTGCTTACGCCAACTTAGAGCTGGTCCAAAAGGCTCAACTCATACAATCACAGGATCAACAGCGATGTAGAGGACAAGTGTCCGGATTGCAATCAAAGTCCGCACGATGTGATTCACATTTTCCATGGTGCGGCAAATCTAACTGATCTGTGAACTCGTCCCAGGGGGGTGGCACAATTTCTCCAACTACCAGTTATGGATGTGGGGGAACAATGGCTGGAAGCCCCTGCAACTATAACAACAATGTGGTTGTACCTTCCCCTTCTGCACATGCGCCAAACCCCAATAAAACCAAACACCAAATGAATTATTTAAAATAAATCAGTTCTCATCGCCCTTTGTTGCACCATCGTGATAGGCCGTATAAATTTATACCGCCTGCCCAAAAAGGTGTGCTACCTAAAACAACCTACCTACCGTTTTACCTACCGTGATGTGATATTTAGTACTTATTAAAAATGATTTTTTAGGAAATAAGTCTATACAAGGAAAATAGCTCGAATATTAACTAACAGACGCAATTAGCCATATTCATTAACCCTAGGATTGCCAAGCTCTATTCAATTACGTGCATTGCCAAGTGGGGGGGGGGGGAAAAAGTACCCGCCAACAAAATAAAGGAAACAATGATTTTTTTTTTATTACAATAAGGCT